>CM038144.1:321278182-321878182 GCA_021437245.1 Aegilops speltoides | reverse complement strand
AAACATTGTTAGTGGAATCAAGAGAATTACTAGAAGTAACAACATTTGATTTAGCATGATTATTGTTACTACTAGATGAAGAATTTTCTTATGCTTGTCATGCTTAGTTTTGATAGGTGGCAAGAAATTAGACAAGAGAAGTCGTTTGGCAAGATATGAAGAACTCTTCTTTCGAAGATCATCATTGATAGCTTTTAGAAACTCATGTTCTTGCTCTAGATTGAGCTTCTCGAAGCGTAGCTTCTCATGAGATCTTAGGAGCTCTCTATGATCTTCTTGAGTTGTTTCATGAGCTAACTTAAGAGTGTTTAGTTCTTTAGTTAGACGCTCAATCTCCTTCATAGCATTGTCATTCGACTCTTCTCGACTATAAAGACTACTAGCATGTTCATCATTACTAAGCTCACTAGATTTATCATGTAATAGCTCATCTTCACCAAGCAAGTCATCCTCATCACTATCAAAGTCAATAAAATTAGGATGTGATACCTTGGGGCCTTTTGCCATGAAGCATCTTCCAATTCCCTCATTTGGTGAATCAAATATGTCATAGGAGTTGGAGTTGGAGGACACGAGAGCAAGACCGGCAACACCTTCATCTTGATCAGATTCGGAGTTGGAGTGATAGCTTCTTTCGAGTGATTGTCGGAGTCGGAGCCGAAACCCATTCACCAACATGAGCTTGATGTTTTCTTCTTGTGTAGCTCCTTGATGACTTGTCTTTCCTTTCCTAATCCTTGCTTCTCCGAGAGGATCTTCGCTCATAACGATCATCTCTACTCCTTCTCTCCTTTCGAGGCGACTCTTCTCTTGAGCTTCTTCTTCTTGGAGATTCTTCTCTTCTCTTGTGGGGAGTCGAACACTCATTTGAGTAGTGTCCGGTCTTCCACAATTGTAGCAGTTTCGATCACGACTAGAAGATCTCTTTTCATCATATGATCTAGACTTTGAGCTTCTTTCCTTGCTTCTACTCTTGTAGAATTTGTTGAAGTTCTTCACCATTAGGCTTATCTCTTCATTGGAAACTAGCTTGTCACTTGAGGATGTGGGAGCTTCAACTGCAGCTTTGTAAGCACCACTTGACTTGTTGTGAAGCTCTTCCTTATCTTTAAGTGTCATCTCATGAGCAACAATCCTTCCAATGACTTCAGTAGGCTTGAGATCTTTGTAGTTTGGCATCATTTGGATCAAAGTGCACACGGTGTCATACTTTCCATCCAAAGCTCTGAGAATCTTCTTGATGATGAATCGGTCGGTCATTTCTTCACTTCCTAAGCCTGCCATCTCATTTGTGATGAGAGCAAGCCTAGAATACATTTCAGCGACTCCTTCACCTTCCTTCATCTTGAACTTGTCAAGTCGACCTTGAAGAACATCTAGCTTTGATTCCTTCACGGACTCGGTACCTTCGTGCATTTCACCAAAGTATCCCAAATCTCTTTTGCATTCTCAAGACGGCTGATCTTGTTGAACTCCTCGGGACACAAAGCATTGAAGAGAATGTCACAAGCTTGAGCATTGTTCTCAGAACATCCGCAACTCATCCGCAGAGCTTCGCGATCCGAACTTTTCCTTCTTCAAGAACTCACCTTGCAAGCCAACACAAATAATGCCCCATGCGGCAGGGTTATGTCCAAGAATATGCATTTTCATTTTATGCTTCCAACTAGCAAAGTTTGAACCATCAAAGTAAGGACCTCTACTTAAAATTACCCTCACTAGACGCCATACTCTCCTAGGTTGTGAAACCAAGCTTATGGAGTCCAATGCAATGGAAACCAATCCAATGGAGACCAAAGCTCGATACCACTTGTAGGATCGGAAGTATGTCTAGAGGGGGTGATTAGACTACTTGACAACTTAAAAGTTTTGCCTTTTGATTGGAGTAGATTCTTAGCAAGTTCACAATGATAACCAAGTCAAGTATCACCCTACACATGCAATTCTAGAGTTGTGGCAGCGGAAAGTAAATTGCACGATAGTAAATGAGAGGTGGAGAAGAGCAAACGCAAGTTGGAGACACGGAGATTTTTTTCTCGTGGTTCCGATAGGTGGTGCTATCGCCAATCCACGCTTGATGGAGACTTCAACCCACGGAGGGTAACGGCCATGCGAGTCCACGGAGGGCTCCACCCACGAAGGGTCCACGAAGAAGCAACCTTGTCTATGCCATCATGGCTTACGCCCACGGAGGACTAGCCTTACTCGGGGTAGATCTTCACGAAGTAGGCGATCTCCTTGCCCTTACAAACTCCTTGGTTCAACTCCACATCATGACGGAGGCTCCCAAGCGACACCTAACCAATCTAGGAGGCACCACCTCCAAAAGGTAATAGATGGGGTTGGTGATGATGAACTCCTTGCTCTTGTGCTTCAAATGATAATCTCCCCAACACTCAACTCTCCTCACCGATTTGGCTGTGGTGGAAGAAAGGATTGAGTGGAAAGCAACTTGGGAAGGCTAGAAATCAAGTTTCATATGGTGGGAGTGGAGCAACTTGATCTCAACACAAGGGTAGGTAGTTTTCTTCTCGAAATGTAAGGTAGGAGTGGTAGTTCTTTCGATGGCTCTCTCCACGAATGAAGAGGAGGTGGAGGGTATTTATAGCCTCCACACAAAATCCAACTGCTACACACATTTGACCAATCTCGGTCGGACCGAAGTTGACAACTCGGTGAGACCGAAAGTTCAAATCTTGTGAACGTTGGGATTTTCGTGGGACCGAAAATACAATCTCGGTTAGTCCGATTCTTCCAAAGTCTAGGGTTTGCCAATCTCGGTGGGACCGACTTTCTCATCTCGGTGACACCGATTTGAGTACGTATGTTCTGAAGCTTGGCAACACCAATTTCGTATGACCGAGTTTGGAATCGGAAAATCCGAAATTTTAGGGTTTGGGTATATGGTGAGGTGGTTCATCTCGGTGTGGTGAGTTTGGAATCGGTGGGACCGAGATTACTTATGAGTTTATGTTGGAATGAAAGATTGCTGATAGTTTGAGAGATAAATCACTAAGCACTTAGAGCAACCAGATCATCATCATAACCTCACCCCTTTTAATAGTATTGGCTTTCCTATGGACTCAATGTGATCTTGGATCACTAAACCAAAATGGAGTCTTGATCTTTTGCCAATGTTTTCCTTAGCATTTTGAGGGTCCACATCATCAATCATTGCCATACCCATATCAATTGAACTTTCTGAAATATTCTCAAGAAATGATTAGTTCAATGATATATATGTTGTTATTAATTACCAAAACCACCCGGGGATTAGTTGCACTTTCACCTGGGCAGTGATATATTGCACCACGTGAGCGATTGCGGGATCATCTCCTTGGCTAATGGAAGAAGGTTGCGTTACTGCGTTTGACACAATGGGAAAAAGTAGAACTCACGCCTTGTTGCTACATGAGGGAAGTTGGTTCGGAGGTGTAGGATAGCCTCCACAGCAGCGGCTTGAATGGCTAAACTAGAGGTAGGCATGGCTCTACCCTGTAAAACCAAAGGCTGGACATCTGTTGCAGGGCCTAGGCTGATGTGCACTCTTGCAACAAAGCGATGAAGGTGAGGGACGGGTGTCAATTGGAACACCAGGTAATCGGGGCTAGTCTTACCGCCAAAGGCTTTGGTGAGCATCTCGGCAAGAAGGGATGGAAAGCCAGGGTGGTTGATGGCATAGGTGCGGGTGTAATACGTGGAAGTTTTGGAGCTGCTAGTCATGACTGGAGAGCTACTAGCTAAGCTTCTCTGCAGGGACATGGCGGACTGAGGAGCGAGCGATACGGCTAGCGGAAAGGGCATTTATAGGCAGCTACGCGGGACAGGCCCGCATGGTGTGGTCCCTTTCCCTTAATGGCGAAGGGAAAGAGGTGTGGCCGACTAGAAAGGATAGGATTGCTACACGTTCCACAGATAACTAGGCGGGGACAGTGGGGTGAGGACGTGTCGGTCCCGACTACGTCACCTGTTGATTAACAGTGGCCATGCCGGACGCCGGGGATGGGTCAAATCCCTTAGGGTCACTACGGGTTGATGGTAGCAGTGATCTAATGGGTTGGCAAGATTACGGCCTAGCACGACGGAACAACGAACAATTCGGGCACGACCTACAAAACTGGCATGACATGCCAAGACAGTACATTGAATGTACTTGCAAGACAACCAAATACATAGCATCCAGACAAGCAGAAGACAAAGGAGGAACCAAGCGTAAGAAACAACCTATCTCATATTAGAAGACGCCGGTGATCGGGCGACGAGCGAGATTCCTGGACTCAGCTCATCGTACACCGGGATTGGGCTATAAAAACGGCAGCGCGGTTTGCTTCCAACACACAAACACAATGTGACTCTACTACAGCCTATGGCACCCCAGCTCAGAGAAACCGGAACGCACCGTATTCCATCCCAGAGATCGGGGAGAAGTCTCTGGAATACGGCACTGCTTGACATAGAACAAATCAGCTCTTATTACAAGAATAATAATACATGGGTCTGATGTTACAAAGAATCACATCAGCATGGCGACACTATGCCTGCGATACTACACTTGCTCTATGCTAGCAGCGGAACAACTCGAAGCAGCGGAAATCTTCTAGCAGTGGAACAACGACAAAGGTGGTGAACTCCACTCCGCAGGGACTCTGGCTGGGACACGATATCTAGCTCGCACGAATGGAAACCAAGATAAGCAATCAAGCAATCACGGCATCACCTGCAATCTGGCATGACATGCCAGGTCAGTACATTGAATGTACTTGCAAGCTCACAACAACCAAAAACATCAAGGCAAAACAACAACATAGCATTAAGCAGGTTAAGTAAATTAACAACTACCATTATATAACAGCAACTCCTAAGCATAATATGAAACTACTACAATACTGATAAATCACCATCTCCGATCTCCCTAACCATATCTCTCTTGGCTAACCGGCCCAAGCAATATACCATCTCGATCACCTCTTTTCCCCACCGTCCGCTCGGGGCTAGTCTTACCGCCAAATGCTTTGGTGAGCATCTCGGCAAGAAGGGGTGGAAAGCCAGGGTGGTTGACGGCATAGGTGCGGGTGTAATATGTGGAAGTTTTGGAGCTGCTAGCCATGGCTGGGGGAGCTACTAGCTAAGCTTCTCTACAGGGACATGGAGGACTGAGGAGCGAGCGATATGGCTAGTGGAAAGGGGGTTTTATAGGCAGCTGCGCGGGACAGGCCTGCATGGTGTGGCTCCTTTCCCTTAATGACGAAGGGAAAGCGGTGCGGCCGACCAGAAAGGATGGGATTGTTGCACATTCCACGGATAACTAGGCGGGGACAGTGGGGTGAGGATGTGTCGGTCCCGACTGCGCCACCTGTTGATTAACAGTGGCCATGCCGGATGCCAGGGATGGGTCAAATCCCTAGGGTCATTACGGGTTGATGGTGGCGGTGATCTAATGCTAGGTAATATATGCCAGCATGGAGAAACGGTGTCCTCATGTCATACTTGTTCCCAGAGCAATCGAATCTCGAGGACGAGATTTCTTTAAGGGGGTAAGAGTTGTAACAGCCTGGATTTTGGCCCTTTTCTTTTTCTTCTGATTCATTTGGTTTTTGCTCTGTTTTTTCTTTTTGGAGTGGTTCTGTGGCCTTGCCACCTGGGAAATCATCCTCATTCCCCCTCCCAAGTGGCTCATCATTCTCAAAATCTTGCCAAGATCATGTCACTTCACTCCTTGACCTAACCCTAAAACTCTTTTTCTAGGGAAAATTCCTTTTTAATTAAAGGAATAACCCTATCTGCCCTAGGTTGTGAAGCAACCTATATTTCTGTCCATCCAAAAATCCCAAAATAATTCTCCTAATTCCTATGGGTCATATGTAGCTCAAATATGCCCAAACATTGCCTTGGCCAGTTCAAAATTAATACCCAATATTCCTTTTTCTATTCTGCCCTGAATGGCACTTTGTGAAGGAACTGTCATTTATATTTCTCCTAGTGGCTCCCAACCTTTTTGGGCATGTTTATATGTCAAAATAATTCCCCCATGCACAAGTTAAACTTTATTTGCCTAGCTAATCTTCCTTAGAGAATTTTCAAAGTTTCTCTCACACAGAAGGCTTTGTGAAGGAAGTACTATCTAGGAGTACCCAAATGAGTTGAAATTTTGCACACTCCTTAATGTGGTCATATTAAATCCCTCCACCCATTTGCAGCCCCATCAAATCATCTATGTGAGCACAGGACCAAATCTTTGATTCTGGCAATATTTCCAGGTTGTGAAGCAAGTGCATTTTATATTGCTTCAAAAATCCTGATAAATTACCAGATCATTCTTATACCCATAAAACATCTCTCCACCCAATTTGGCATCATTTATTGAGCCATTTGATCACCAATATTATTCCAAGTTTCTGGTCAGCAGAGATGTTTGTGAAGCAAGTGCCATTTTGGCTTGGCCAATTGGTATGAGACTTTTTGAGCATCTTCATATGACCGTATGACTAAGCCTTGCCCAATTTGAGCCCAAGTTGACACTCCATGTGAGTGAACCATCATGATGTAGTTTCTGACCAGATTATGTGGTTGTTAAGCAACTACATTAAATCTTTATCCAAATTTCCTCAAACTTACCAGGATGAAAGTCCTTTACCTCAACCTCGCAGACAACTCCATTGCTCCCAAAACCCTTCATGTTGATCACCAGTGCTCACCCAAGTTTACTACAGTAAACTTCGGAGGGTGGTAACCAATTAGCCAGAGTGCCTTTAACCAAGTTACCACCGTAGTTACAACCTACCCAGGAAGGACTAACCCCCAGACATCGTTTGGCATCACTTGTGGCACTGTGTGCACCAGTGCACGCGGTGACCACCGCTTTGGCGTGCAATGGCCGCGCCCAGAGCAACTTCTTGCTCGGGCCCCTCCCCCTCTCGTCATCTTCGCGCACGTGAGTATGTCCGGTGGCTTCCCCGCGTCGTCGCCGTTCCCCTGGACCCCTTTCCCCCTCCGTCCGCTTCCTCATCGGCGCTCGTCGCCGCGCGCCCATGGGTGAGCAGTGCCGACCTGCATTAGTGGCGCTTGGCTGCTTCCCTCCCCTCGACCTCTTCTGCTCGTGAGCTCTGTGGCTCGTCTGCATCTCCTTCGTCGCCTTCCCGTGCCCCCCGTGCTCGCTGGCCGTCGCCAGAGCCTCGGCCGGACGTGCACGACGGTAACCTGCTCGGCCTCCCTTGCCCCGCCTATTTATAGCCCACCCCAAGGCCTCTCGACCTCACCACTGGCCTCCTGCACCTCCACTAGCCCCGCCCGACCACTCCACTGAGCTCCAGGAGCTCCCTAGCCCCCCAATGTTCGCCATGGCCGCCGTCTCTGTCCTCCACGATTCCAGCAATGGCGAGCCACTCCCTCTGCACTGGAGGAGTACCCTCAACCCCCTGACCCTCCCCACCTACTTGCCCCTCACCGGAGTGCCCTGCAACCCCGTAGCCCAACCCCACCTGAGGCCATCTCCGCCGGAGTCCACACCCTAGTCACTCCGATCCTCCTCGGCGTCCGTGTCCTTGCTGACTGGATCCGCCTCGTCATGCTGAGCTCCTCGGTAGGTCGCGTGCCCCGTATGGTGGACGGGATCGCCGGCGATCCTCGTCGGGGTGAGCTCCCCTGCTCGGCCCGATGCGTCCAGGCGGGAGGAGGAAGAAGGCCGGCCAGGCGGGCCCCATCGTCCTGTGGACCCCCTGGTCAGCCACTCGGCATTGACCCCGCTCGGTGCCCACGTGGATAAGTGACAGTCCCCGCCCGTGGGACCCGCCCAGCCCCGACCCCACCTGGCAGCCACACGCGTTGACCAGCCCCCGCCACGTCAGGTAAGTGAAGGCGTATTTCCATTTTATGTTTTCACTGACCGAAATCGTATTTCTAACTTTGCGCTTCTGCATTATCCACTCAGGAACCCGACTGTGAATATTATTTTTGCAAAAAAGTCCATGAACATCAAACCCTCATAACTCCGCAATCGTAACTCCGTTTATGGTGAGACCAACGCTCACTTCTTTGTTTCGTCGATCCCTTTGTGTTGGTGTCGTGGAATTGTCACGTCAAATGTCCTAGTGAAAGGACTTAGTCATGGAGCCATCGCAACTAGGAAGCTTGAAGGGGTTAATCAGGACAAGAGACACGAGAAGTTTATACTAGTTCAGCCCCTTACGATGAAGGTAAAATCCTACGTCTAGTTGTGATTGGAATTATGTATGTCTCGATAACCAGGAAGCAGAATCGCTTGACCTAGCTCTCAAGAAGTTATTTTATGGCCTGAACCACCGCTGGGTCATCCCCTTATATACTGAGGTCGACGCCCAGCGGATCTACAGAGTCCGGGCCGGCTTATAGATTTTATCCAGCTCGGTCTCTTAATCTTTCTTGCCTTACAATACAAGTTACATGATCAAGGCAGTTTAACACTACGGGCCTTAGGTCATCCCTGGGCCGTTGGGCCTTTACTAAGCCATCGTCTTCAAGCTTGAGCTTCTATCTTCAAGAATACTTGTAAGTATAACCCGGATCCCTTTGGCGGGTCATACTAGTAGTTATATCCCCAACATTAGGCCCCAGACTGATTTGAACTAGTTCATGTCAGTCTTCAATACTTAAGAAAAAGTCATCCGCCTCTTATTTAAGAAGATTCATGTAACCCGCCATGACGTCATCCTTCAAATTTGTGGTAACCCGCCATGACGTCAACTGTCATAAATGCATGCTTTGTCCAACACATCTCAACGGATCTTTGTCTTAATTACCATCCGAAAATCGAGGCGCCGTTGTAGTTGTATAATTATATTTTTCAGCCTCCTCATTTTTCGCGCCCACTTCACAGGTTTTTCCTTATAAATAGACCCGACTAGGTATTTCTTCATTCTTCCCTTTCCTCATCTTCTTCCTCTCGCCTCGTTGTCGCCGAGCTCACCACCGCCATGCAGCCTCACCTTCTTCCCGTTGACTTTGGCATGATCAACCTGAATCCATCTAGAGAACGGCGGCGCCCCTCTACAACAGATCTACCGCTGTAAGTTTTCCCCTTTCCGCCTCTTAGATCCATGCTAGGGTTAGCGAGTTCCTCTGTACAGCTCGTAGTTCATTTCAGTTCGTGTTTCTTCTACCGTGGCTTCTTTTGATCCAACAGTAGCATAAATCTCATGCGGTAGCTGTTCCGCATCCATTTTAGGTGCTAGCAGATCCTCTTTCTTTGTAAAGAATCCTCATTAGAACGCATGAACTCCTCTGTACCATGTTTCTAGGTCTAGAAATTTTTCTTTTCTAAACCTTGGTTTGATCCAAAATAATTACCGCAAACTGTGGAACTTGTTTGTCCTGCACTTAGGAAAAATCCATAACTTGTTGAACTTGTTAGTCATGGCAGCTCTGACTGCCGGTTTAAGAAAGTGATAATCTGAACTTCTCCTGTTAGTTGAAATAACGTTGATGGCTTTAACACACTTATGGCGGCTTACGTAACCCGGATGGAAATATCCTTATACCATTAGGCCCCTTCATAAGTCGCCATAGTTCATTCCAGCAATGATTTTCCTGCCCGGCTTAAGTTTGAACCGGCCTTATTTATCTTGTATTTAGGTTTTCAAACATAATGGCGCCCAAGGAACCTACCACTTGCAATTGGGTGAAATCCATTGTTACCGACAGCACCTTAGATGACTTCGTCAAAACCGGCTATCTGCCCAAGAAAGAAGTCATGCCTTACCGTGCTCCTCACCCAGACAAGAAATCCCTCAGCCCAAAGATGGACAGGTGGTTGTCTTTACTGATCATATGAACCGGGGTTTTACTCCTCCCGGTTCAAAAAAATTCAGAGACGTGCTGAAGTTTTTTGACCTTCGCCCACAAGACATTTGACCCAATTCCGTGTCTAACATCTACAACTTCCAAGTGTTCAGCGAAGTTTATCTTGGTGAAGAACCAAACTTGCTACTTTTCAGAGAGCTATTCTATTTGAACCGCCAGACGTGTGACAGCGGTCAGAGCTTGGAACTTGGCAGGATTTCAATTCAGCATCGCAGGGATGCACTTTTCCCCTATGCCAACCCGCCAAGCCATCCAAAAGATTGGAACATGACGTGATTCTACTGCAAGGACACCTCCCCGGCTGATGAGAATCCTCTGCCCGGCTTTCGTGCCCTCTGGATTGACACCAATCATCACTTATCTGACAAGATTACCACCGCAGAACGCAGATCCCTCTCTCCTACTATAGCCAAGATTGAAGCTCTGTTGGGGAATGGGTTGACGGGCATTGACCTGGTTCGAGTCTGGCTTGCCTGGCGGGTTATCCCATTAATCCGTCGCACCGTCTTAATGTGTGAATACACTGGCGCCAAGAATGACCCCCTGCGCCATAGCCCTGACGACTTACCTGCTCATGTTGTTGATGACATGACCAAATCTCTTCTCAACGAGAGTCTGGCGGATTGTGGCAGAGTGGGTCTAGCCCCGTTCTGCAAAGACAACCCGGCTCCAAAGGTAAAAAATACCCATGTAAAAATGTTTACCTTATTTTCTTAATGCTTCATCCATATTCATAATATGCTTAATCCTTGCAGGTGGGTGACAAATTTTGGATAGTTAAATATGATCATGAAGCAGCTAAGAAAGCCAGGAAAGAAAAGAGAGATGCCAAGAAAGAAGCTGCCCAAAGGAAGGGCAAGAAAGCTACTGCTTCCGATTTGCTTCGGTTGTCAGACTCTTTCGAGTCAGAGGTAGCCCATGACTCCCTTGGCTTATTCTTTAATCATCTTATTGACACTGATCATCAGCAGGAGGACACTGGGACAAGCTGTAGCAAGGCTGATGAGGTAACTATCCTTTCCTCCGACTCCGAGCCTTTGCAAAGACAGAAAATCTGCAGAGTGAACCGGAAAGTAAGATTTTCTCATCCTCTAGCTCATCACGATCCTCAATTTCTTTTGAAGCGGCAAATTCATGAGAGCCGGAGGCAGACCCGGACCAGCAAGGATGCGGAGCTCTCCTCCGGCTTACCAAATACTCCAAGGAAACGCCGAAACGAGGTTATCTCTATTTTAACTAAATTCTATCCCTTGGCGGGTCTCTTTCGTCAACCACTCAATTCCTCTGACTCGGATTATCCGGATACTTCTCCTCCTTCCGGCGAGTCATTGCAGTCTAATCTGCCGACTTTCAAGACTGCACCAGGGTATAATAAACCACTTACTTTTGCAGCTATTATAATCTTCCTGATTCTGTGTTAATCTTTTTATCTGAATGCAGTGGTCAAGCTAAACCCAGCAAGAGGGTTAGAAAGAATAAACTGGCTGATGAAAGAGTCTCCACTAATGAACCGGCTCTGGAAATAACCATGCCGGAGTTAAGTACTCATGAGCCGCCACCAAAACCAGCACAAGATGTGTCACCTCCTAGTGACTAGCCCACTGACCAAGGTGCTTCCGGGTCAGAAAATCCTCAACCTCCAAGCCCAACTCGGACGGCTGATCCTTCCAATACTGATGTCGAGACCACCGGAACTGGTCATAATGACCCGGGGATGCCAACCGTGCTAGCCAAATGCCCCGTCAAGGAAGAACTTTTGGATCAGCGTCGAGTCAAGATGGATGTCACCAATTATACTCACATGAGTATTGGAGATGTCTTCTCTGGCTATATGAGCCAAGTTCACAACAGCCGGAATCTTGAAATTGATATGGTGAAGCAGATGCATCATAAATTCGAGGTATAACCCGTTTTGTCTTTTGTGCCTTATCCTTCAGTATGTTAGCCCCCAAGTCTGCTGCTTAAGATACTTATGTTGTAGACTTAGAAACAAATTTGACAACATCACAAAAGAATAAAACTCCAGCTTACCATGTAGTCCCCAAGGGGCGGCTTAACCAATATGGTTGAGCCGACTCCTTATAGAGAAACTCTTATAGGTCTTTAAACAACAATATGCGTTATCCCCCAAGTGCCAAATGTTATTGTTTACAAAATGCTTGGGACTTACTCATATGAATCACCATATAATGAACCGTTGTAGAATAGAAAAAACTCTGCAAGACATTAGCCCCCAAGTGCCAAGTATTATTGCTAGCAAAGTACTTGGGACTTTGAATACTGCATAAAGAACTTACTTGATTGTATATTTGCACAGGCTACCACCAGTCAACTCGAATCGGAGGTGACCAGTTTGAAGAGCCGCCTTGAATTCCAAGAGTCAGACCTTGAGAAGGCCAACAGTAAGTTCGAGTTCAGTGTTTCTGTATAGGGGAAACTTAAAAAAGAGTTTGAAACTGAAAAGAAAGCCTGGGCGGATGAAAAGACTGCATTGATAAGCCGGGCTAAAAAAGCAGAAACAGTGCTTGAAGAAGTCACTAGAGAGTTGTCCGGGTTGAAGCACCATATTTCCCAAATGGTCGCAGCCATCTTCGGTAAGTCGCCTTGCCGTTGTATATATGTCTTAAGCCGTGCAATAGAATATGTGCTAGAATTTCACTTTTCTGAGTATGCTTTGTGCAGGCCCCAGAAGCGCAAATTTGAACCACAACATGCTGACAAAGCTAAAAGTTGTGTATACCTTGGTGGAACAGTTGTACACCGGGTCACAACGCGCTCTTGCTTCGGTGGCCTTATCCAATGAGGTTCCAGCCCTCCTGCCCCGAGTCTTGTGTAAGCTTTCAACTCTTCTACAACGGATCAATGAGTTAAGACGGTCAGCTGCAAGAGCCGGAGCCAAAAATGCTCTAAGCCGGGCTAAGGTCTGGCTACCTGAACTAGACCCGGAGGATATCGCCATTGGTTATCCAAGCCTCAAGGAAGATGCCACGCCGTTTGAAGAGGCGGGTTTCCTTGCCTGTGTCCAAGAGGTGTGCCCCATGGCGACTCTGATAGCCGCGGAAGTAGATTATACCAAGTACCAGGAGGCTTACAATGAACAAAATCAAAGGATTCCAACACCTGAATATTACGTGACTAGTCTGATTCCCCCAATTCGTAAGCATACCTTTGCTCCTGAAGTTGACCCGGCTGGTCTTGTTGATGATGAAGTAGAATTTGAAGCCTTAAAGAACATTGACTGGTCATCATCAACCTTCCAGGAAAAGAAGGACACAAGCGTGAAGAGGGCTAACCCAGACGCTTCCAGCCAATGAGGGTGAAGCTATCATGGCGACTCAGCACCTGGTGTGTAAAAAACAATGCAAACTATTTGGACTTAATAAGTCCTGTAATAGGGTAGAGATATCTCTGTTGTGGCCATGCCATCGTGCATGTTTTTGACGCGTAACACTTTTAATCCACCTTGTTATATTCATGCACACAGTTTGACTATTGTTAAAAAATTGTCCTTCAAATAAGCTGCTAAGCCGGTCAAAAATGTGATAAACATAGATTAGCTGGTTTGATGAAAACACAACTATAATAAAATTTTCCACTGGCTCCACCGGTTCATATGACCCGGCTAATAATGATGAAGATCAGATATTTGGATACCCGGAAAGTACATCTATGTTTAAGGGTCGACGACTCATCAGTCGATATTGAACCAGGCTGCAAACATTATATTTATAGTTGTAAGCCTCAGGAAAAAATCTTTAAGCCAAATAACGGGGCTTCCAAAGAGAACTTAAACCAAAAAGAGAAGTAATAATGGCAAGGCCGCTGATTCGAATATGATCAGTGAACCATCCCGGAGGGGTTTAAGCTAGGATTCAAAATGATCATGTAGCCCCCAATGGCTTTGGCATTGCGCCTATCAAGAGGGTACCGACAACTGTGCTCTCTTTGGTTTGAATATGACCTATGTTTGAACAGGAAGCCCCCTAATGACCTTGAGAGTTTTTTAACGACTCTGATTCGAATACGATCAAAGTCGGTTCCCAAATGGGGTTAAGCTATGATTCGAATATGATCAAGAAGCCCCCAAGTGAGCTCGGCAGTGTGCCAATCAAAAGGGTATCAACAGATATGTTCTCTTTGGTTCAAATATGACCTATGTTTGAACAGGAAGCCCCCTAGTGACCATAATTGTGAACAGCTAGATTCGAATAGAATCATAAGCCGGATCATAATAGGCTGAGCCGGATCAAATATGACCCGCCCCCGAACAATCATGTGATAAAAAGATGATAATAATAAATGACAAATTTACCTTGTGAGAAGGGCAGAGGTCCTGCTTTATTATTTATCATAATATATACATCGAAAAAATATATACATCAGTGGAGCCTATGGCTCAAGTGTAGTAGGGCCGGAGATGAGCAATATTCCACGGCCTCCGGGTCTCCTCCTCCGACTTACGTGAGTCTTTGCGCTCTCGAACGTCAATAAGGTAGTATGATCCGTTATTTAAGTTCTTGCCGACCACAAATGGTCCTTCCCAAGGTGGGGATAATTTGTGAGCATCGGTTTGATCCTGGATGAGCCGGAGCACTAGATCACCTTCCTGAAAAGATCTGGACTTAACTCGGCGGCTGTGATAACGGCGCAAGTCCTGTTGATAAATCGCCGAGCGAGCTGCTGCCAAGTCCTGATGTTCATCTAACAGATCAAGGGCATTCTGGCATGCTTGTTCATTGTCTTCCTCCACATAAGCCGCCACACGAGGTGAATCATGACGGATGTCACTAGGGAGAACCGCCTCAGCTGCGTAGACCATGAAGAAAGGCGTATAACCCGTAGATCTGTTAGGAGTAGTGTTGATGCTCCATACCACTGAAGGTAACTCCTCAACCCAACAACCCGGCGTCCGCTGCAAAGTGACAAAGAGTCGGGGCTTAATGCCTTTTAGGATTTCTTGATTTGCTCTCTCGGCTTGACCATTGGATTGAGGGTGAGCCACTAATGAAACATCAAGCCGGATATGCTCACGTTGACAAAACTCCTCCATGGCGCCTTTAGACAGATTAGTGCCATTGTCAGTTCTAATGTTGTGTGGAAAACCAAAGCGAAATATCACCTTCTTCATGAATTGAACCGCCGTAGCTGCATCACACTTACTGACCGGCTCTACCTTGACCCACTTTGTGAACTTATCCACCGCCACTAAGAGGTGAGTCTTTTTATCTTTGGATTGCTTGAAAGGCCCAACCATGTCAAGCCCCCAGACTGCAAACGGCCAAGTAATTGGAATCATCCTCAACTCTTGAGCCGGCACATGAGCCCGTCTTGAGAACTTCTGACAATCATCACAATTACTGAGAAGATCCTCCGCGTCTGCATGAGCCGTCAGCCAATAAAACCCATGACGAAAAGCCTTAGCCACAAGAGATTTTGACCCAGCGTGATGACCGCAATCCCCTTCATGAATCTCACGTAGAATTTCTTGGCCTTCTTCCGGAGAGATGCAACGCTGAAAAGCCCCTGTAACACTGCAATGATGTAACTCACCATTGATAATCGTCATGGACTTAGACCGCCGGGTTATCTGCCTGGCCAAGGTTTCATCTTCAGGCAACTCGCCCCGTGTCATATAAGCCAGATACGGCACCGTCCAATCTGGGATGATATGAAGAGCCGCCACCAACTGTGCCTCAGGGTCAGGAACAGCCAAATCTTCCTCTGTAGATAACTTGACAGAAGGGTTATACAAAACATCCAAGAAAGTATTAGGCGACACCAGCTTACGTTGAGATCCCAGCCGGCTTAAGGCGTCAGCCGCCTCGTTCTTTCGATGGTCAATGTGTTCCACCTGATAACCCTTGAAGTGCCCCGCAATTGCATCAACCTCCCGGCGATAAGCCGCCATGAGAGGGTCCTTTGAGTCCCACTTGCCTGACACTTGCTGAGCCACTAAATTTGTGAGCCACTAAATCTGAGTCGCTTAAATTCATCTCTTTAGCCATCCGGAGACCATGGAGCAAGGCTCCATACTCAGCTGCGTTGTTAATACAAGGAAACATCAACCGGAGTACATAACAAAACTTATCACCTAGAATAACTCCAGCCCCCGAGTCTTCCAATTGCCTAGACCCATCAAAATGAATTGTCCAATAGGTATTGTCCGGCTCTTCCTCACGCATCTGCAGTTCTGTCCAGTCATTGATGAAATCCACCAATGCTTGAGATTTAATAGCTGTGCGCGGCACATATTTTAAACCATGAGGTCCAAGCTCAATGGCCCATTTGGCAACTCGCCCTGTGGCCTCTCTGTTTTGAATAATATCCCCCAAGGGGGCTGAACTAACCACAGTGATGGGATGGCCCAAGAAATATTGCTTAAGCTTCCGGCTGGCCATAAACACCCCATAGACAAGTTTCTGCCAATGCGGATATCGCTGCTTGGACTCAATCAGTACCTCACTTAGTAAACCAACCACTGAACCGGGTACTCCTTGTCAGCCTCCTTGCGTTCCACCACAATAGCCACACTGACAGCACGTGTGTTAGCAGCCACATATAGGAGCAAGGGCTCCTTATCAATGGGAGCAGCAAGAACCGGCGGCTCAGCCAACTGCCTCTTCAGATCTTCAAAGGCAGTATTGGCAACGTCATTCCAAGTAAAGTTATCCGTCTTCTTCATCATCTGATACAGCGGCACAGCCTTCTCCCCTAACCGGCTTATATCTCGGCTTAAGGTGGCGATACGACCCACCAAACGTTGTACATCATTAATACGCGCCGGCTTGGCTAGGGAGGTGATAGCTTTGATCTTCTCCGGGTTAGCTTTGATGCCTCGGTTAGAAACCAGAAAACCCAAAAGCTTGCCTGCAGACACGCCAAAAACACACTTGGCCGGGTTAAGCATCATCTTGTAAACCCGGAGATTATCAAAGGTTTCCTTGAGATCATCGATCAAGGTCTCTTTCTCTCTGGACTTAACCACAATGTCGTCCACGTAAGCATGAACATTGCGTCCAATCTGATCATGGAGACAATTCTGTACGCATCGCTGGTAAGTCGCCTGGGCACTCTTGAGCCCAAAAGGCATTGAAACATAGTAGAAGGCTCCAAATGGAGTGATGAATGCCGTCTTCTCCTGGTCCTTAACAGCCATTTTGATCTGATGATAACCAGAGTAAGCATCCAAAAAGCTCAAGCACTCACAACCCGCTGTAGCATTGATGATCTGATCAATACGAGGGAGAGCAAAAGGATCAGCAGGGCAAGCCTTGTTTAAGTCCGTGTAATCCACACACATACGCCAGGTTCCGTTTTTCTTAAGAACAAGCACCGGGTTAGCAAGCCACTCCGGATGAAGCACCTCAATGATAAACCCGGCCGCCAAGAGCCGGGCCACTTCCTCACCAATAGCTTTCCTTCTCTCCTCATTAAACTGCCGAAGAAATTGCTTGACCGGCTTAAACTTTGGATCGATATTAAGAGTGTGCTCAGCGAGTTCTCTCGGTACACCCGGCATGTCAGATGGCTTCCATGCAAAAATGTCCCGATTCTCACGGATGAACTCGATGAGCGCGCCTTCCTATTTGGGATTGAAATTAGCACTGATACTGAACTGCTTGGATGAGTCGCCTGGGACAAAATCGACAAGTTTAGTCTCCTCCGCCGACTGAAATTTCATGATCGGCTCATGCTTGGTAGTTGGCTTCTTCAAAGATGTCATATCTGCCGGGTCAACGTTGTCCTTGTAGAACTTTAACTCTTTTGTCGTGCAGGCCGACTCAGCATAAGTCGCGTCACCTTCTTCACATTCCAGAGCTACCTTGCGGCTCCCGTGCACCATAATGGTTCCCTTATAACCCGGCATCTTGAGCTGTAAGTACACATAACATGATCGTGCCATGAACTTGGCATAAGCCGGCTGCCCAAACAGAGCATGATATGGGCTCTTGATCTGAACTACTTCAAATGTTAATTTCTCGGCTCTGGAATCATATTCATCCCCAAATGCTACCTCCAACTCTATCTTGCCAACCGGATACGCCAACTTACCAGGTACAACTCCATGGAAAACAGTGTTGGACTTCTTAAGGCTCTTATTAGTCAGCCCCATGCTACGGAAGGTCTCATAATAGAGCATATTGATGCTGCTGCCTCCGTCCATCAGCACCTTGGTGAACTTGCATCCACCCACTTGAGGGGCCACAACCAGGGCTAAGTGACCCGGATTGTCAACTCGGGGAGGGTGATCCTCTCTACTCCATACGATAGGTTGTTCAGACCATCTCAAGTAACGAGGAATTGCCGGCTCAACCGCATTCACGGCCCTCTTATGAACCTTCTGGTCCCGTTTACACAAGCTAGTAGTAAACACATGATATTGTCCACTGTTCAGCTACTTTGGATTGCTCTGGTATCCACCTTGTTGCTGCTGCTGACTGCCCTGGCCAGCCTGTTGGTTATACCCACCCTAGCTTCCTTGGGAATTCTGAAAATTGGGATTTGACCCGCCGCCCGGGCCATTGTTACCGTCAAACATGTTGGAATTCTCGAACGCCTTCATAATTGTGCAGTCCTTCCACAAATGTGTAGCCGGCTTCTCCTTAGAACCGTGTCTTGGACAAGGTTCATTCAATAACTGCTCAAGTGTGGGTCCTGACCCGCTGGATCGAGGAGGTGGCCTTCCCTTGCGCCGCTGGTTATGACCCTACATATTGGTGTTAGCCACAAAATCCAAACTACCGTCAGCCTTACGTTTATTACCTCCTTGACTTGTCGGGTTGTGCTGAGAGCCCTTGTCATTGTCGTTCCTCTTTCCCTTCCCTGTCTTCTCATCATCAGACTCGAGATCCTTGGTACTATCAGAATCGGCATACTTGACCAGAGCCGCCATCAGCGTGCCCATATCATTGCAGTCACGTTTGAGCCGCCCCAGCTTTTGCTTCAAAGGTAAGAAATGACAATTCTTCTCCAACATTAAGACTGCAGAGCTGGCATCCATCTTATCAGATGAATGTATTATGGCCTTAACCCGGCGTACCCAATGGGTCGTAGACTCACCCTCTTCCTGCTTACAATTCATTAGATCCACGATCGACATGGGCTGCTTGCATGTGTCTTTGAAGTTCTGGATGAACCAGGCCTTTAACTCCGCCCATGAACCGATTGAATTAGGTGGCAGGCCTTTCAACCAGGTGCGGGCAGTTCCATCCAGCATCATGGTGAAGTACTTAGCCATTGCTACATCAGAAACCTCCAACAGCTCCATAGCCATCTCGTAGCTCTCAATCCATGCCCCGGGCTGCAAGTCGGCGGTGTAATACGGCACCTTCCTTGGTCCTTTAAAATCCTTGGGTAATCACTCGTTATGTAGAGCTGGCACCAGACACGGGACTCCTCCAGTCCGGGTGGCTATACCTCCTCAACAGAAGTCGCTGGGTAAACCGGATATGGCTGATACGCCGTCAACTGAGCCGCTTGCTCAGCCGCCCATTCAGCCTCTTGTCGTAGTCTCTCTTGCTCCACCAAGTTAACATCCTCATGACGCGGCGGGTTGCCACCACCTGCCTGGTCACGGCGTCTAACATTGCTCGATACGGCCGCTGAATCCATGTGCCTGCTGTAACTCGGCCTCCGGCTTGGACGAGGGGTCAAGTGGATCATGTCCCAGCTGTATGAGTATGCCTCCTGATGTTCTAAAGCCGTCTGAAGAAGCTCCCTGACCCGGCGGGTTTCAACCGCAGTCGGAGAGTCGCCATCAATTGGTAGAGCCGCCAATCGTGTTGCCGCTGCTATCATATTTTCCAACGGGTTGGAGTAATGACCCGGGGGTGTCGGTACGTACTGAGGCGGTGCCATGTTCACACGGGGAGGTCCCATCACTGGCGGCTGAAACGGTGCTCCGTCCCCGGGTGTCACAACATGGTTCGTTCCTGTGCGGGGAGGGAACCACGGCGGGTTGCCCGTCTACGGAGTAAGCCACAGCGGGTTACTGGGCCCTGCTCCTGGCGTGTTAAAAAGGTTCCGAGGGTCATAAACTGGCGGGAGTCGAGACTGGGTCTTCTGATACCTTCTCCTCATGACCTCATTAGCCGCGTTCTGGTCTTGTGTAAGCCGAAAAGCGTGCGCCTGAATCTGTTGAGCCTGAACGTCCACAGCTGCCCGCTCTGCAGTTATCCTAGCATCTTCTGCTGCCAGGTCCGCCTTAGCTTGCACCATATCCAACTTTAACTGTGCCACCTCCGCGTCATGACTGGCTTGATCCGTCGGGCTGGCTACAGCGGTAACAGGGTGTTCAATTTGTCGGTGAGATCCATTAACACCTCGTCCGGTGAGCGCACAGGACCTCCTGCCTTGGCTGCCGCTGACCCGGAGGTTACCGCTGCTGCAGTTGCGGAGTCTTGGATGGGTTGGGTTCCAGCCATGAAGATCCCGACTCTACTCGGCGGCTCAAGAGAATCCGGAATACTGCTACCATCGGAACAGCCGCCAAGCCCGCCATCCTGCAGCTGGTACAATGAATCTGTCTCACCTGCGGACGACTCACCGTCGGAGTAGATGGCCGCCTCACCATCAGAGGCAGACCCTCCAGAGGGTCCTCCGTGGATGCATCCCACGAAGGCACGTTTTACAGCCGGCGGAGCCCGGGCGGGTCTCGCCCGCTGAGCCATCTCGACGAGGTCGGTGCAGATGTCCGGCTCAGGGCTCGGCTCGCCGATTTTGCCGATGAAGACGTGGATTCCGCAGAAGGGGACCCTGTACCCGTACTCAATTGAGCCGGCCTAGGGGCCCCAGCCTGCGTCGTCGATGTAAAGCTTGTCGCGACGACTCTTGTTCATCCGGCCCACAGCGTATCCCTTGAGCCCTTCGAAGCTGCCCTTCAAGAACTCAAATCCACCGTGCGCTGGCCCCATGGTGGGTGCCAACTGTCGTGGAATTGTCATGTCAGATGTCCTAGTGAAAGGACTTAGTCGTGGAGCCATCGCAACTAGGAAGCTTGAAGGGGTTAATCAGGACAAGAGACACGAGAGGTTTATACTAGTTCGGCCCCTTACGATGAAGGTAAAAGCCTACGTCTAGTTGTGATTGGAATTATGTATGTCTCGATAACCAGGAAGCAGAATCGCTTGACCTAGCTCTCGAGAAGTTGTTTCGTGGCCTGAACTGCCGCCGGGTCGTCCCCTTATATACTGAGATTGATGCCCAGCGGCTCTACAGAGTCTCTGCTGGCTTATAGATTGTATCTGGCTCGGTCTCTTAATATTTCTTGCCTTACAATACAAGTTACATGATCAAGGCGGTTTAACACTACGGGCCTTAGGTCATCCCTGGGCCGTTGGGCCTTTACTAAGCCGCCGTCTTCTAGCTTGAGCTTCTGTCTTCAAGAATACTTGTAAGTAACCCGGATCCCTTTGGCGGGTCATACTAGTAGTTATATCCCCAACAGTTGGTGTCACTTTCATTATGTTTTGACATATTGAAAATGACCATTTTGCTCCTGCCCTTAATCAGCCCCCTTCGAGAGAGAACGATTTCCGGCGATTCTTTCCGTGAGATTCTCGCACTTTCTCCCGGTGATTTTTTCCACCCCAGGCAAGCCACACCCTCCATTTGCATCACTGTAATGCAGTGACATGGTTTCACTTATTTGAAATTGTTTAAAATATTGCTTTAGCTACTTGTGATCTGTGCATGGCATTTTCTCGGAGTATTATTTTGATCTTGTGGATGCCATGCTATGGTTTGGATTACTAGGAGTTATGTTTGTAGTGGATGAGTATCATGTTGCCATTGGAGTATTAGTGGCTGGTATTATGATTATTTCCATGATGATATCTGTGATTACATTCTTGGAGTATTACTTTGGATATCATGCTACCTTTGGATTATTAGTGGTTAGTATGATTATTTTTCATGATGCTAGTTGATGTTCTGTTGCTTGGAGTATTATTTTCAGAGATGATGGTTACATGTGGATCTTAGCTGGATAGCTTTATTCTTGTTATGGGAGTAGTAGGATTATTCTTTCGGATTCATCATGATAGTAGTGTTATGCTATCCTCGGAGTATTTTGGTATGATGATATTATGCTTGGATTATTTGTTGGATATTGCTATGACTTGGATTATAGTTTGACAGTTGATATCAGAGTATCAGTTATCAGTTATATTTTTGGGGATAAATTCCGTCATTAAGTTGGTCAGGTGCCGCCGAACCGGACTTTTCCAGTGCAACCACATTTGCCGGTATGGGACGGCCCTAATGCGGTCTATTGTCGTGCCTCTGGTCGGTGCCTCCAACTAGGGAAGGTTATGGGTGCGTGCTACCCTGATCAGGTAGGCAGACATAAGCCTTCTATGCCCATAGTTTGATTTTGCGCGTGGGTCCTAGAGTGGATTGGGCCACGATGGTGGTCGTTGTGTATTGTGGTGGACACGGGGCCACCCATGACTTAGCCCAGAGGGGAGTGAGTCAGAGTGGCCGGGAGAGTGTCATGGCAGTAGATCGGTTTTGTCGAAACACCGTTGGTCCACCCGAATGGTAGTGCGAGGCCATGGGTTCCGTGGTGTGGGTACAGTGCGCTACCTCTGCAGAGTGTATGTTTAATCTATCGATAGCCGCGTCCTCGGTCATGGGCATGGGTTTGTACTAGGTCACACCATTTGATCAACACTCACATGACGGAATGACTTATAGGTGATGTTGAAAGTGCAACTAATCCCCGGGTGGTTTTGGTAATTAATAACAACATATATATCATTGAACTAATAGTTTCTTGAGAATCATTTCAGAAAGTTCAGTGATATGGGTATGGCAAGGACTGAAGAAGTGGACCCCTCAAATGCTAAGGCAAGCATTGGCAAAAGCTCAAGACTCCATTTTTGGTTTAGTGATCCAAGATCACATTGAGTCTATAGGAAAGCCAATACTATTAAAGGGGATGAGGTTATGATAATGATCCGTTGCTCAAAGTGCTTAGTGATATATCTCCTAAACTATCAAGAACTCTCACTTCCATAATACACTCATAAGTAATCTCGGTCCCACCGATTTCCTAAACTCAGTCACACCGAGATGAACCACCTCAGCCATATAGCCAAACCCTAGAAATCTCGGATTTTCCGATTCGAACTTCGGTCTCACGAAACTTGAGTTGCCAAGCTTCAGAACATACATCATCAAATCGGTGTCACCGAGATGATGAAGTCGGTCCCACCGAGATTGGCAAGCCCTAGTCTTTACATGAATCGGACTCACCGAGTTTGTATTTTCGGTCCCACGAAAATCCCAACGTTCACATGATTTGAACTTTCGGTCTCACCGAGTTGTCAACTTCGGTCCGACCGAGATTGGTCAAATGTGTGTAACGGTTGGATTTTAATGTGGAGGCTATAAATACCCTCCACCCCTCTTCACTCGTGGAGAGAGCCATCGAAAGAACTACCACTCCTACCTTACATTTCGAGAAGAGAACTACCTACCCTTGTGTTGAGATCAAGTTGCTCCATTCCCACCATATGAAGCTTGATATCTAGCCTTCCCAAGTTGCTTTCCACTCAATCCTTTCTTCCACCACAGCCAAATCGGTGAGGAGAGTTGAGTGTTGGGAGATTATCATTTGAAGCACAAGAGCAAGGAGTTCATCATCATCAACACCATCTATTACCTTTTGGAGGGTGGTGCCTCCTAGATTGGTTAGGTGTCGCTTGGGAGCCTCCGTCGAGATGTGGAGTTGAACCAAGAAGTTTGTAAGGGCAAGGAGATCGCCTACTTCGTGAAGATCTACCCCGAGTAAGGCTAGCCCTCCGTGGGCGTATGCCATGATGGCATAGACAAGGTTGCTTCTTCGTGGACCCTTCGTGGGTGGAGCCCTCCGTGGACTCTCGCAGCCATTACCCTCCGTGGGTTGAAGTCTCCATCAACGTGGATTGACGATAGCACCACCTATCGGAACCACGAGAAAAAATCTCCGTGTCTCCAAATTGCGTTTGCTCTTCTCCACCTCTCTTTACTACATGTGCAATTTACTTTCCGCTGCCTATACTCTAGAATTGCATGTGTAGGGTGATACTTGACTTGATCATCATTGTGAACTTGCCAAAAACTTGTCTTTATCAAAAGGCTGAATTTTTATATTGTCAAGTAGTCTAATCACCCCCCCTCTAGACATACTTTCGATCCTACAGATGTATATGTGGATATTTGACCGGAAGTTTGTCGTGGTTGTGATCGATCTAAGGATCACGGTTTGAGGCCAAAGATTGGTCGTGGTTGTGATCGTCGTAAGGATCATGGGCCATTTATTGGTCGTGGTTGTGATCGCCGTAAGGATCACGGTTTGAGGCCATTTATTAGTCATGGTTGTGATCGCCATAAGGATCATGGTTTGAGGCCAAATATTGGTCGTGGTTGTGATCGCCGTAAGGATCACGGTTTGGTTTTGATCACGAGGTGATCGAGATGGTATATTGCTTGGGCCGGTTAGCCAAGAGAGATATGGTTAGGGAGATCGGAGATGGTGATTTATCAGTATTGTAGTAGTTTCATATTATGCTTAGGAGTTGTTGTTATATCATGGTAGTTGTTAATTTAATTAACCTGCTTAATGGTATGTTGTTGTTTTGCCTTGATGTTTTTGGTTGTTGTGAGCTTGCAAGTACATTCAATGTACTGACCTGGCGTGTCATGCCAGATTGCAGGTGATGCCGTGATTGCTTGATTGCTTGTCTTGGTTTCCATTCGTGCGAGCTAGATCGTGTCCCAGCCAGAGTCCCTGCGGAGTGGAGTTCACCACCTTCATCATTGTTCTGCTGCTTCGATTTGTTCCGCTGCTAGCATAGAGCAAGTGTAGTATCGCAGGCATAGTGTCGCTGTGTTGATGTGATTCTTTGTAACATCAGACCCGTGTATTATTATTCTTGTAATAAGAGCTGATTTGTTCTATGTCAAGCAGTGTCGTATTCTAGATACTTCTCCTCGATCTCTGGGCTGGAATACGGGACGTTCCGGTTTCTCTGAGCCAGGGTGCCACAGGCTTGGCATTGTGGCACCCCGGCTCAGAGCGACCGGTTTACCATGCATTGCCAGCACAGAGACCTTGTCTTCTGGCAACACAGAACAACTTGGTACAGAAAAACAGCCACTTTATTGATGCTAGCGGAGCAGAGTCTATATTACAACAGTTAGCGAGGCCAAGTGGCAGACCCGATGCGGCTGAACAATATGTACATTATTTAGTGAACATAAAGGGCCTTGATCATGACAACTATGCGGCAGCGGAACAACGTCGTAGTGGAACTCCATAGCACAAGGACACCGATGTGGACACGATCTAGACTTGGACAGCTCTCCTTTCCAACGAGACTTTCCTGAAATCTGGCATGACACGCCAGGTCAGTACATTGAATGTACTTGCAAGCTCACAACGAGCATAAACATAATGACAAACAATATCATGATATTTAACCAATTATAACAATGCAACAATATATCCAACATGTTGTGACTATGCTCAAGTAGTACTCGTCCAATGGACTGGCTTACCGAACATGATCATTTCCAGATAACAAACGTGATGAACACAGAGACAAACTCGTGACCCTTACGGCGATCACAACCACGACCAATAAATGTCCCGTGATCCTTACGGCGTGACAACCCAACTAATAAATGGCCCGTAATCCTTACAGCGATCACAACCCGACAAATAAATGGCCTGTAATCCTTACGGCGATCACAACCCGACCAATAAATGGCCCATGATCCTTATGGCGATCACAACCCGACCAATAAATGGCCCGTGATCCTTATGGCGATCACAACCACGACCACACCTGGTCCAACTCAACACGATGGCCTTTCTGCCATCACCTCAGTGCATACTTAGTGTGCAAATTTATTAAGTGTTGACCCATGGTGTACCCTACTTTCGAGCGTGTCCGTAACCGTGGACTCAGCTATCGATAGATTAATACACTCTGCAGAGGTAGCGCACTAGACCCACACTACGGAACCCATGGCCTCACACTCCCATTTGGGTGGACCAACGACATTCTGATGAAACCACTTCATTGCGATGACACTCTCCCAGCCACTCCGACTCAATCCTCATCGGGCTAGTCCTCGGTGGCCCCGTGTCTACCTCAAGACACATCGACCACCGTCGTGGCCCCGATCCACTCTGGGACCCGGTACCAAAAACTTAACAACGGGCTCACAAGGTTATGCCTGCTTACCGGGCCAGGGTACAGCACGCCCATAACCTTGCCTAGATGGATGCACCGACCAGAGGCACGACAATGAAACGAATTAAGGCCGTCCCATACCAGCAAATGTGGTTGCACTGGGAAAGGCTCGTTTCAGCGGCACCATGACCCGGTCAACAACATATCCAAGTTGAGTTATTATCAGGTTCAACTTAAATTTAAAGTAACCAATGTCACAATGCCATGACATGCATCACCAACATATGCATCACATATCAATGAAAATAACTAAGTCAACTACACTCTCACGGAGCAATCATCAACTCATGATACTCCTCTGGTTAAGATCAAACCTCCCTTAAACCAGAATCTTTTCTAGCAAACTCATCATTTTTCATCATGCAAAAATGATTTCACTAATTATTTATCTCCATAACCATATTATCTTATCATTACTCATAACCAAATCCTTGTTAGCTTATCAACTAGATTCACTTCAAACTTTCTGTAAATCAAGCATATTTAATATAACAAGCATCTAATAGAATATAATTATCATATTAATAATTTAAATGCATGAATAATCATAAGTTCAAGTAGGAAAATCCGAAATATTGACGTGGCATTATGAAAATGTGGTTGTGGCTTGCTTAGTGCAGATGAGGTTCACAAGCCTCCTAGTGATCCTCAAGACAAGCCTGTTCTTCTGAAAATAAATAAAACCACAAAAAGAAAACACCAAGAAACCTTCTGAAATTCACCATAAAATCTAGACAGCAAGGAAAATCCCATCTTTGGCGTGCTGGTAGATTTTTGGACAAAGAACACAATGCAAAAAGAATCAATGCATTTGGAATTATAGATAAAAAGTTGTGGCTGTTTGAAGCTCTCTGGATTTAAATGAATCTGAATTAAAAATAAAACAGACTGGGGGTGACATCGAAGGCGTAAAAGCCCAGGGCGCCACCACTCGTACCACTTCGTGCGCATACAGAGTGGCTGACTAGCGGGCCCCACTAGTCAGGTGAGAAGGAGGGGAGAGGAAACAGAGAGTGGTGGAGCTTCGCCAGAGCGCACGCCGGTGGCGAGGGCTCTTGGGACCAAACGAGAGGGAGGGTCGAAGGAGAAGATGATGGCGCACCTACCCGTACCCGTAGTGTGGCTAGGGGAGGTCGGACGGCGTCGAAAACAGCCTCTCCAGCGGAGGCAGAGGGCAGCGATCGCCGGAGACGAAGACAATGGTGGCTAGGGGCGGCTCCAGGGGCTCCAACAGGGCGGAACGGCTTCACCGAAGAGTGGCGGAGGCCCTGGCAGGGTTTCCCTGGCCTGGGAGGGTCTGGAGCTGCGGGCACGACCCGAGGGGATCGCTGGCGAGCTCAAGCTCGCGGACGGCAGCCCGCGGCCTGCCCGGCCGGGCTGCGGCTTTCTACTAGCTTGCGGTGAGTGTGGGAGTGGCTGCGGGTGCTCGAGGAGGATGGGGGTGGCGGCATTTATAGGTGTGCGGTGAGGTGGGTTCGGGCTCCGCCGGCGGACACCTGTCCACGGCGCCCAGCAACGAACGGCACCAGTGAGAAAGGGGGAAGAGGACGGAGTTCACGCGGGAACTATTGGCAAGCACAGACGAGCACATGGGCGAGGGGGAAGACGACGAGCACAGTGCGTCGTGCACTATGTAGTTGGCCGGACCGTGCCCGTGCCTGCTGCGACGAGCTCCAGCGTCGGCGAGTGCCAGGGAGGAGTTAAGGGAGTGGCGGCGGAGATGGTGGCGTGGTTTGGCACGCTCGGGCAGGCTGGGCAGTGATGTAATGCCCCGAGACCGATGTGCCAGGTGTCGTCCAGTTATTCGTTGTTGTTACCTTGTCATCTTTTTGCGTGTTGCATTTCATCATGTCATCATGTGCATAGCATCATCATGTTTTCAAAACTTGCATCCGTCCCGGCCTCCTCGTTCTCTCCGTTGTCCGTTCTGAGCCCATACACACTTGCACGCGCCCGCGGCATGTCCGAATTATTATTTTATAAGTGGCGGAAAAATGTTCTCAGAATGGGTTGAGAGTTGACGTGTGGTCTTATTATAGTGTAGATAGACCGCCTGTCAAGTTTCATCGCATTCGGAGTTCATTTGATAGCCCAACGGATAACTATAGCGGCAATATAGCCGGTCTAACATCGGACGTTTTCGGTACCCAGAAACCATGCCGGGCTCTCTCTCTCTCTCTCTCTCTCTCTCTCTCTTCTCCCCCTCGCAGTCTCGCCACAGCCCACCTAGTCCATCCTCCTACCCCTCTTCGCTTCCGGAGTTGTCCGATGCGACCGCACAGTCCGAAACCCCCCTCTGCACAGTGCATCGAACCCCTCACGTGCGCGTCCGAAATTGTCCCGAACCCGACCCTAGGAGTCGTCACCGTTGTATCCGGATCATCCCCAAACATCTACAAAACATCTCCGTTTTGTTTATTGGGCTCCCTAACTATTTTATTCACGACCGTACGATTACGATCGTAGGGATGAGGTAGCCCCTAACCTAATCCACTTAATGTATATATATATATAGGTCCAACCCTAAAATCTAGGGACTTTGTCCCGCCGAGCCGCCGCCACCTACCATATCTCCCTCGGAATCCAAATCCAATCCTCCATCTCCCCCGTTCCAAATAAGCAGCAGCACCTTCCCCTCCTCGATTTTGCCACCGAACCAACCATCCACTCCTCTCGATCCACCAACCACCAGTCTGCTCCTCCCTCCTTCCTCGTTTTCCCCAGCCGGCAAATCCCCACCGAAGCTCCCTCCACCTACGAGCACCCCAGCTCCGTCCGGCCGGCGACCACCACTACCGCCAGGCTGCACCTCTCCTTCCCTTCTTCCCCTACTGCTTTCTCTCCTTCCCCTTCGATCTCTCTCACGAACTCTCCTCTCTGATTCTCTAAACAGGAGCTCACCACCGACCGGAGCCGATGGAGCTGAGCCACCGTCTTCCTGCTCGACCCCACCGTCCAGATCCGTTCCGCACCGACCCGTTCCGCCGTCACCCGTTCGTCCCGCCAGATCGACGGAGCCACCCGCTGGAGCCAAGGCCGGCACCTTCTCAGTTCGTTGTGCCGCGCAGGAGCTCCTCGCCGCCGTATCGGGTCGCCTCCGCCCGTTGACCGCGCCGCTACCGTCGTCCTTGCGTCGCTGCCTGGATCCGCCGGATCCCCATCGCCGCGCCAAGCCCCCTGCGTCGAGCCGCCGCGCCAAGTCCGGTCGCCTCCTCCTCTCCTTCTGCTTCCGCTTCGAGCAGGAGGTCGATACCCCGCCTCGAGCCACGACCGCGCGTCGCCTGCTTGCGTTGACCACGCCCAGGCCCAGCTGCTCCCCTCCGTCGTGCGAGGCCCAGCGCCCCAAGCTGGCCTCCTCTGCAGATGGGCCAAGCCCATGGTGAGAAAACCCCCAGCCTCTCCTGTCCACTACCGGGCCTGCCAGATTCGGCCCACGTACGTTTTTTCCCAGATCTGCGAATTTGCTAATTATCCCAGGAATTACAGATTTACAGAAAAGACCCTCACGTTCATGCATTTAATAATTAATTAACCGTGCATCGGATTAAAATGATTTAATCATGTTAAATGCTTAGATTTTTGTGTAGATTAATATTATGCCACTTTCATCCATGTTTAAAATGATTAAAATGATGTTTGATTAAATTTGCTCCTATGTCATGCTAAAATGGTTTAATTCATAACTAAATAACCGACACTCCGGTTTTAATAAACTTTATATGTAAATGGGGTAGAATTTTTCCTAGTTTAACATGGTGCACTCATCTTGCATGTTTAACAACTCTAAAATTGTGTTTAGGGCAGAACAGTAGCTAATTCAAAATATGTACATGAGGATTTTCTGGAATTGTTGTTTGTTCTTCCGGCCTCATTTAAACTTGCCTAGATAGGTAGTTTTATTATGCTTCACCTCTTGCCATGTTTAACAACATTTAATATTGTTGGGTAGCTTAAACGAGAGATAACTAAATAATTAATGTGGTGTTTCGTCAATATGCAACTCGTTGCATATTGAGGTCCACTTAAATTGTAGTGTTGTTTGTTTCACCTTGCCATGTCATGACTCATTAAACCGGGCATGCATCATACTTGTTTGCGCATCATGCCATGTTTATGTGATGGTTGTTTACTATGTTGTTTGTTTCTTTCCGGGTTGCTTCTCTCGTTAGCTTCGGTTTCATTCCAGAGTTGTGAGGATTCGTTCGTCTACGACCGTTTGTCTTCTTCTTGGACTCGTTCTTCTTCCTAGCGGGATCTCAGGCAAGATGATCATACCCTCGAAATCACTACTATCTTTGCTATGCTAGTTTGCTCGCTCTTTTGCTATGCCAATGCTACGATGCCTACCATTTGCTTGTCAGCCTCCCAAATTGCCATGTCAATCCTCTAACCCACCATGTCCTAGCAAACCGTTGATTGGCTATGTTACCGCTTTGCTCAGCCCCTCATATAGCGTTGTTAGTTGCAGGTGAAGATTGAAGATTGTTCCATGTTGGAACATGGAGATGTTGTTCCTTGTTGGAACATGTTTACTTGTTGGGATATCACAATATATCTTATTTAATTAATGCATCTATATACTTGGTAAAGGGTGGAAGGCTCGGCCTTATGCCTGGTGTTTTTGTTCCACTCTTGCCGCCCTAGTTTCCGTCATATCAGTTTTATGTTCCCGGATTTTACGTTCCTTACGCGGTTGGGCTATAATGGGAACCCCTTGACAGTTCGCCTTAAGTAAAACTCCTCCAGCAAGGCCCAACATTGGTTTTAACATTTGCCACCTAAGCCTTTTTCCCTTGGGTTCTGCAGACTCAAGGGTCATCTTTATTTAACCCCCCGTCCAATGCTCCTCTGAGTGTTGGTCCAAAATAGAGCCACTTGCGGTGCCGCCCTGAGGCAACTTGGGGTATCTTCGGTTGCCGTACGTAGTGTTCATCCGGTGTGCCCTGAGAACGAGATATGTGCAGCTCCTATCGGGATTTGTCGGCACAGCGGTTGGTCTTGCTGGTTTAGTTTTACCCTGTCGAAATGTCTTGATGTACAGGGATACCGAGTCTGATCGGAGTGTCTCGGGTGGAGGTCTATTCCTTCGTTGACCGTGAGAGCTTGTAATGGGCTAAGTTGGGACACCCCTACAGGGTATTATCTTTCGAAAGCCGTGCCCGCGGTTATGTGGCAGATGGGAATTTGTTAATGTCCGGTTGTAGAAAACCCGAAGTTGATCTTAATTAAAATACCTCAACCGCGTGTGTAACCGTGATGGTCTCTTCTCGGCGGAGTCCGGGAAGTGAACACGGTGTTGGAGTTATGCTTGATGTAGGTTGCTATAGGATCACTTCTTGATCATACTTTTATCGACCGTGCTTTGCCTTCTCTTCTCGCTCTCTTGTGTGATTGTAGCCACCATATATGCTAGTCGCTTGCTGCAGCTCCACCTCATGCCTTTACCTTACCCATAAGCTTAAATAGTCTTGATCTCGCGGGTGCGAGATTTACGAGTCCCGTGGCTCACGGATACTTCAAAACCAGTTTGCGGTGCCTATGTTACCGAAAGGGTGGCGCAACCAAGCTCAAGGAGGAGCTCGATGAAGATCTTGCCCTTTGTGTTGTTTCGTTCTAGTTGATTAGTAGTGGAGCCCAGTTGGGGTCGATCGGGGACCTTTGTCGCACTTGGGGTTCTTCTTTTATTTTGGTTCCGTAGTCGGACCTTGATTGTATCTGGATGATGTAATGCTTTATTCATGTAATTGTGTGAAGTGGCGATTGTAAGCCAACTATGTATCTCTTTCCCTTATGTATTACATGGGTTGTGTGAAGATTACCTCACTTGCGACATTGCTTTCAATGTGGTTATGCCTCTAAGTCGTGCTTCGACACGTGGGAGATATAGCCGCATCGAGGGCGTTACAAGTTGGTATCAGAGCCTTCCCCGACCTTAGGAGCCCCACTGCTTGATCGTTTTTAGCGGCCGAGTTGTGTCTAGAAAAATGTTTTGAGTCATTTAGGATTATATATATCTGAGAGTTAGGAATTCTTTTTACTCCCTAGTCTCTTCATCGCTCTGGTAAGGCATCCTGACGTAGAGTTTTGACTCTTCTCTTCTCAAATTTCACTAAAAAAATTTTAGGATCACGCGGGTATCTTGGAATCGTTCCGATGGTTTTATGATGAGAACATTGTCTTGGTGCCTCCTGTCAGGGGTTTAGTGGAAGTGTCCCGGGGAGTTGAGCTCTGAGGTGTTGTCGTCATAATTTTATCGTTGCAGTTCTCGAATACCTGAGTTTAGTACGCCGACATCGAAAATCTCTTTTATGCAGTTGTTGGTGAGATAACCCGATAACCCGATCTTGAGGTGAGTACGGGAGTATTGCCATGACTTGTATAACGGATGCTTTTTGAAGGTTGAGGTACACGATTTCCGAAGGTTTCTTGGTTATGTGTTGACGGATGGATACAGCTTGGATGTAGGTATTTTTAGTTTGGGTGAGATATATTGCTTCCCCTGTATCCCCAACACCTGATTGCATAACCGAAAAATTTCGGGAGTTTCATAGGTGAAAATTCAAGTAGCTCTTAGGATATCTTTCCGACGGATGTATGATATGAAATTGGGGTTCGACGTCTAGTGGTCCGCCTATTCACGGTTGGTTATCTGATGGTCTCGTTGTGTCTTAAAGAGTCCTTGGCTATGCCGACTGGGACACTTCAGTATGTCATGTGCACCGCCTTGTACATGATGGTGCTTGTCTGATCGAGCCTGTAGGCCCCACCACGAAAACTTCGGATGAAATCTCTATCATATGTTTGTTTCGCTTATTCGCAAGCCAGTCCTTTGTTTTGGTTTTGAGTTGTGGTATTGAGTTGCTTCAATGTCAAGTGTTGATTACATACCTTTCGAAATGGTGTTCTCATACTCGATGTGAATACCAATCCTTCTCGACAATCGAGATTGTCATGTCAATCCTTTTCAACCGCGTGTTTTCTCTTCAAGTGGATCCGATCACTTCAACATCAGCAAGACCAATTATCATTTCTTCTCAGCGGTGTTTGTTTCATCCGTCTCCAAGTTGCCTTTGTTTTTCCCCCCCACCCACCCTTTTTCCTCAAGGACTAAGATTTGTTTACCAAGTATCCTTTTATTTTTGTGAAGTTTCTCCATTCTTTTCATCAATGTTCTTACCGGTGGTTCTCAAGAAGATGTTCTACTAGCTCGTCATTCCTCATTCCTTTCTCTTCTCCGTGGATTCAAGTCAAGTTTTGTTGATCATACCTTTTCCTCATTTCAATGTCTTCTCATACCGGTGCACCTCATTATCATTCTACTTCTCGTTATTTGTTATTCCGAGTGCTCAAGATATCTCAAGATTCGTGTTTCCACTCTGCATTCGTTCAAGCTCTTTCGAGATTGGTATCTCATTCAAGTCATTTAATTCAACCGGTGCAACATCTCTTTTAAATCTTTTCAACGGTGTTCTTTTGAGTGGGTCCTAACCCACAGGTTTTTTCCCAGGATCTTACCTGACTCTTCTATTTTCCCGAGCTATCCTAAATTCTTCTCCAAGTTTGGCGTAAGAATGAGTTATCATCACCAAATGCTTTTCTCCAAGATCTTTCAAATTCTTTTCATAGTTGGCTCAACCTCTTCGCTTTTGATTCTTCCGGTGTGTCTCAATAATTCTTGGTGGTGCTTCTCGTTGTCATTCTCATCATTTGAAGACCGAAGAAGAGTTTCTCTTTAATCTTGCTCTATTCTCTTCAAGATTCATGGTGCTAGCTTGTTGCCATCCTCTCTTAATTGTTTTCGATTGTGAGAATCTTTTTCACCCATCAGGAGCATTTTAGGAGTCTTTTCAGTTTCATTCTTTGAAGCCCATCATCTCAGTATTATTCATTCAAGCTTTCAGCTCTCGTTCTCCAAATCATACCGGTGCATCATTCAAGTATTCTCTAATCAGCTCGTGATCTATTCGTTCATTTGTATCTAAATACCCTCAAGTATCTTCATTCATTTTGCAATTCTTCCCGGTGATTTGTGCATTTGCTACGTTCAATTTCAATTCTTACGGTGGTTCATTCAAGAGTTCTCTTTCTTTGTTATCATATCAATTCATTCGTTCTTTCCAAATCCTACCGGTGGTTCGTTGAAGACCTTCTCAAGTTTACGCCATATCTCTTTAATCCTTTCTACGAGAATAAGTAGTATGCCAAATCCGTTGCTTGTCATCAATTTAAATTGGTGAAGGATACACATAACATAATTCTTATTCTTGTTTCATCCAAGTGATTAATCCTTTCCTTCAGAGTTTGTTCAGGAGGAATAAATTCTTGGCTTCTTGTTGTTCATCTTTCTTTCGGAGTTCCAAGTTTTCTCGGTTATCTCGTCGCGAAGCTCCTTCTAAATCATCGCAAGGCTTCACCTTCTATTTGCAACTTCTCTTTCTATTATCCTTTTATTACCGGAGTTCTTCTTGGAGGCTCTACATGGTGCTTCGTCAAGGATTCTTTTCATTCTTCAATTGTTCATCAAGATTTCTCTTGAAGTTAAGATCAGACAAGCTATACTCAAAAATTAAACATGGTGTTCAACACATGTTTTGTTTTGAGGACTTCAAGCATTCTTCATCTGGCATCCAAAGTGCAATTCTTTCTACCTTATCTTTTGAGGTGGTGTTATGTCACTCGTGACAATTTCCATTCATGTTTTGTGATTCACATGTTGTCAAGAATGAGGTATTTTAAATCCATCAATCTCTTCATTGGAGTTATCTTGGTATAGATTTCACTTAAAGCCTTCCCTAAGGAATGTTGCTATTTTGGTACCTATTAATGACCCAAGTTATCTCTTTTCCATCTTGATGGAACAAGCTTTCATCTCTTCGTTAATCTCAAGCAAGCAATTGTTTCCGTTAGTGGCCGGTTGTCACCTCATAATGTTGGGATGTTTCCATAAGCCCACTACAAACTTATTCTTTTCGTTGTTGGTCTTCCAACAACTCTATTCTAACCTTCTTGCAAGGATGCCTTCCAAATTCAATTGTGGTAGAAGTTGTCATTTTCTTCTCCATCCCTTTATCCCAATGGTCTAGCTTCTATTCTTTCGTTCCGGAGGCATTGTGATGTTGTGCTCTTCAATCATCATCTTGTTTTGTCAGGATCGTGTTCTTTTCATGCTTATCCATTTAACCGGAGTGTCGTGTCTTTTTCTTTCAAGTTCTTTTTCATCTTATCAAGTCTTGCATCTCTTTTCAACCGGAGTGCTGTCCGATTTTGATCTTCCTTGTTCCTTCTTTATCTCGTTTCCACCAGAGTGATTTCAATTCCTTCTTGTCCATTGTACTCGTCATTCATAGCTTTGCAACTTTCAAGTCCTCGTGATGTTCCTTGTTCCTCTTTTCTAACAGATTGTTTGCAATCTCGTTCATCTCTGTTGTACTCTTTCTTTTAAATTGCTCAACCTCTCAAGGTTCATGGTTTCACTCGTTGGTCAAAGAAGCAACTTAGTTTTACCTTTCTTTTTCTCTTCCATTTTCCCTCCGGCGCCATTCTAGATCTCGGGACGAGATCCTCTTGTAGTGGTGGAGTGTTGTAACGCCCCGAGACCGATGTGCCAGGTGTCGTCCAGTTATTCGTTGTTGTTGCCTTGTCATCTTTTTGCGTGTTGCATTTCATCATGTCATCATGTGCATAGCATCATCATGTTTTCAAAACTTGCATCCGTCCTGGCCTCCTCGTTCTCTCCGTTGTCCGTTCTGAGCCCATACACACTTGCACGCGCCCGCAGCATGTCCGAATTATTATTTTATAAGTGGTGGAAAAATGTTCTCAGAATGGGTTGAGAGTTGACGTGTGGTCTTATTATAGTGTAGATAGACCGCCTGTCAAGTTTCATCGCATTCGGAGTTCGTTTGGTAGCCCAACGGATAACTATAGCGGCAATATAGCGGTCTAACGTCGGACATTTTCGGTACCCGAAACCATGCCGGCTCTCTCTCTCTCTCCCCTCGCAGTCTCGCCACAGCCCACCTAGTCCATCCTCCTACCCTCTTCGCTTCGAGTTGTCGATGATCGACCGCACAGTCCGAAACCCCCCTCTGCACAGTGCATCGAACCCCTCACGTGCGCGTCCGAAATTGTCCCGAACCCGACCCTAGGAGTCGTCACCGTTGTATCCGGATCATCCCCAAACATCTACAAAACATCTCCGTTTTGTTTATTGGGCTCCCTAACTATTTTATTCACGACCGTACGATTACGATCGTAGGGATGAGGTAGCCCCTAACCTAATCCACTTAATGTATATATATATATAGGTCCAACCCTAAAATCTAGGGACTTTGTCACGCCGAGCCGCCGCCACCTACCATATCTCCCTCGGGATCCAAATCCAATCCTCCATCTCCCCCGTTCCAAATAAGCAGTAGCACCTTCCCCTCCTCGATTTTGCCACCGAACCAACCAGCCACTCCTCTCGATCCACCAACCACCAGTCTGCTCCTCCCTCCTTCCTCATTTTCCCCAGCCGACAAATCCCCACCGAAGCTCCCTCCGCCTACGAGCACCCCAGCTCCGTCCGGCCGGCGACCACCACTACCACCAGGCTGCACCTCTCCTTCCTTTCTTCCCCTACTGCTTTCTCTCCTTCCCCTTCGATCTCTCTCACGAACTCTCCTCTCTGATTCTCTAAACAGGAGCTCACCACCGACCGGAGCCGATGGAGCTGAGCCACCGTCTTCTTGCTCAACCCCACCGTCCAGATCCGTTCCGCGCCGACCCGTTCCGCCGTCGCCCGTTCGTCCAGCCAGATCGACGGAGCCACCCGCTGGAGCCAAGGCCGGCGCCTTCTCAGTTCATCGTGCCGCGCAGGAGCTCCTTGCCGCCGTATCGGGTCGCCTCCGCCCGTTGACCGCACCGCTACCGTCGTCCTTGCGCCGCTGCCTGGATCCGCCGGATCCCCATCGCCGCGCCAAGCCCCCTGCGTCGAGCCGCCTCGCCAAGTCCGGCCGCCTCCTCCTCTGCTTCTGCTTCCGCTTCGAGCAGGAGGTCGATACCCCGCCTCGAGCCACGACAGCGCGTCGCCTGCGTGCTTTGACCGCGCCCAGGCCCAGCTGCTCCCCTCCGTCGCGCGAGGCCCAGCGCCCCAAGCTGGCCTCCTCTACAGATGGGCCAAGCCCATGGTGAGAAAACCCCCAGCCTCTCCTGTCCACTACCGGGCCTGCCAGATTCGGCCCACGTACGTTTTTTCCCAGATCTGCGAATTTGCTAATTATCCAGGGAATTACAGATTTACAGAAAAGACCCTCATGTTCATGCATTTAATAATTAATTAACTGTGCATCGGATTAAAATAATTTAATCATGTTAAATGCTTAGATTTTTGTGTAGATTAATATTATGCCACTTTCATCCATGTTTAAAATGATTAAAATGATGTTTGATTAAATTTGCTCCTATGTCATGCTAAAATGGTTTAATTCATAACTAAATAACCGTAACTCCGATTTTAATAAACTTTATATGTAAATGGGGTAGAATTTTTCCTAGTTTAACATGGTGCACTCATCTTGCATGTTTAACAACTCTAAAATTGTGTTTAGGGCAGAACAGTAGCTAATTCAAAATATGTACATGAGGATTTTCTGGAATTGTTGTTTGTTCTTCCGGCCTCATTTAAACTTGCCTAGATAGGTAGTTTTATTATGCTTCACCTCTTGCCATGTTTAACAACATTTAATATTGTTGGGTAGCTTAAACGAGAGATAACTAAATAATTAATGTGGTGTTTCGTCAATATGCAACTCGTTGCATATTGAGGTCCACTTAAATTGTAGTGTTGTTTGTTTCACCTTGCCATGTCATGACTCATTAAACCGGGCATGCATCATACTTGTTTGCGCATCATGCCATGTTTATGTGATGGTTGTTTACTATGTTGTTTGTTTCTTTCCGGGTTGCTTCTCTCGTTAGCTTCGTTTTCGTTCCGGAGTTGTGAGGATTCGTTCGTCTACGACCGTTTGTCTTCTTCTTGGACTCGTTCTTCTTCCTAGCGGGATCTCAGGCAAGATGATCATACCCTCGAAATCACTACTATCTTTGCTATGCTAGTTTGCTCGCTCTTTTGCTATGCCAATGCTACGATGCCTACCATTTGCTTGTCAGCCTCCCAAATTGCCATGTCAATCCTCTAACCCACCATGTCCTAGCAAACCGTTGATTGGCTATGTTACCACTTTGCTCAGACCCTCTTATAGCATTGTTAGTTGCAGGTGAAGATTGAAGATTGTTCCTTGTTGGAACATGGAGATGTTGTTCCTTGTTGGAACATGTTTACTTGTTGGGATATCACAATATATCTTATTTAATTAATGCATCTATATACTTGGTAAAGGGTGGAAGGCTCGGCCTTATGCCTGGTGTTTTTGTTCCACTCTTGCCGCCCTAGTTTCCGTCATATCGGTGTTATGTTCCCGGATTTTGCGTTCCTTACGCGGTTGGGCTATAATGGGAACCCCTTGACAGTTCGCCTTAAGTAAAACTCCTCCAGCAAGGCCCAACATTGGTTTTAACATTTGCCACCTAAGCCTTTTTCCCTTGGGTTCTGCAGACTCAAGGGTCATCTTTATTTAACCCCCTGGGCCAATGCTCCTCTGAGTGTTGGTCCAAACTAGAGCCACTTGCGGTGCCGCCCTGAGGCAACTTGGGGTATCTTGGGTTGCCGTATGTAGTGTTCATCCGGTGTGCCCTGAGAACGAGATATGTGTAGCTCCTATCGGGATTTGTCGGCACAGCGGGTGGTCTTGCTGGTTTAGTTTTACCCTGTTGAAATGTCTTGATGTACCGGGATACCGAGTCTGATCGGAGTGTCTCGGGTGGAGGTCTATTCCTTCATTGACCGTGAGAGCTTGTAATGGGCTAAGTTGGGACACCCCTGCTGGGTATTATCTTTCGAAAGCCGTGCCCGTGGTTATGTGGCAGATGGGGATTTGTTAATGTCCGGTTGTAGAAAACCCGAAGTTGATCTTAATTAAAATACCTCAACCGCGTGTTTAACCGTGATGGTCTCTTCTCGGCGGAGTCCGGGAAGTGAACACGGTGTTGGAGTTATGCTTGACGTAGGTTGCTATAGGATTGCTTCTTGATCATACTTTTATCGACCGTGCTTTGCCTTCTCTTCTTGCTCTCTTGTGCGATTGTAGCCACCATATATGCTAGTCGCTTGCTGCAGCTCCACCTCATGCCTTTGCCTTACCCATAAGCTTAAATAGTCTTGATCTCGCGGGTGCGAGATTGCTGAGTTCCCGTGGCTCACAGATACTTCCAAAACCAATTTGCAGGTGCCTATGTTACCGAGCAGGTGACGCAACCAAGCTCAAGGAGGAGCTCGATGAAGATCTTTCCCTTTGTGTTGTTTCGTTCTAGTTGATCATGAGTGGAGCCCAGTTGGGGTCGATCGGGGACCTTTATCGATTTGGGGTTCTTCTTTTATTTTGGTTCCATAGTCGGACCTTGATTGTATCTGGATGATGTAATGCTTTATTCATGTAATTGTGTGAAGTGGCGATTGTAAGACAACTATGTATCTCTTTCCCTTATGTATTACATGGGTTGTGTGAAGATTACCTCACTTGCTACATTGCTTTCAATGCGGTTATGCCTCTAAGTCGTGCTTCGACACGTGGGAGATATAGCCGCATCGAGGGCGTTACAAGCGAGCATGCGCGCAACAGAGCGCTCGACGGCACTCAGAGCGCGTGTTTTGCATGCCAGCACGCCTGGACGAATGCGGTCACCGCGTGAACTATGACATCAGGCCAACCTAAACTCTAACTTCATGTCTGACATGTAGACCTTGGTAGTTTTGAGTGTTACTACGGTTGGGTTTGGTTCCAGGTGCAGTAGAAATAAATTTGTACTCCAAGTAAGTTTCTGGACAGTTACTTTGGAGGTTTACTATGGTCAAGTCACTGGGAGTTGCGGACTGAGCTTTGGAGGCTAGCCAACACTTACTAAGGTAAAGAGGCATAAGAAAAACCAGCTACAATGGAGCTAGTAAAATGGTAGTTGTTGTAGAAACTACCATTTCTGTCCAGAAATGAAAATATTTTCTGTAGCCAAAATATTCCAAAGAGTGATGAAATATTTTTGCTCAGAAAGGTGCCCTAGGGTTCAAAGAATAATTGGGATTTTTCACAGGATTTTAGGGGCAAGAGAAATTAGGGTTGCTTTGGAGCACAAAGGGCTAGCTAGGGTTTTGGAGGGCAAAATGAATATTTTTCATTTAAGAAAAATATTCCAAGTGATATTTTGAGATGATCCAGAGATGAAGGGGTGGTTTGAGAAGGAGTAGAAGCACTTGGGTGACAGTCAAGGGGTACCCAAGTGGTTAAGTCCAAATGAAATGATTCAAAAACTCCAAACTCAAATCCAAATCAACTGAAAACTAGGCAAGAAGAGAGGGCAAAAACTAGGCTGCACATGGAGGCGTATCTTGCGGAGGTGCGCAGGATGGAAAAGCAATTTTGGGGGCTGGATCTGCAGCATGTGCCCCACGGCACCAACCAAGAGGCTGATGACATCGCCAGGAGGGCACCCAGGCGGCTGCCTCAGGAGCCTGGCGTTTTCGAGGAACGGCTCTTCAAGCCCTCGGCAGTGCCATCACTATCAAGCACAGCGCAACCTCGGGAAGAACTCCCACAACCACCTGCCATAGGAGCCCCGGCTTGTGGCCCAACTTCGGGAGCATGCTTGCTCCTGGCGCTCGAGCCTCAGGAGGGATGCTGGACTACGGAATTCAAGGACTATCTGATGCAAGAGACCCTACCAGAGAAAGAGGAGGACACGGAACGTGTGGCCCGGCAGGCCACGGCCTACTATATCCAAGACGGAGAGATCTATTGGAAGTGGCCAAATGATGTTTCCCTGCGTTGCATCTCCAGGGAACAGGGGAAGGAGCTGCTGGCTGACATACACGATGGAGACTGCGGGCACCACTCGTCATCATGGGCCCTTGTCAGCAAGGCATTTCGCAGTGGGTTCTATTGGCCCACGGCACTCAACGACGCAATCGAGCTGGTGAAGGCTTGCGAAGCCTGCCAATTCCATGCCAAGTAGATCCATCAGCCAGCTCAGGGCCTGCAGACCATCCCACTCTCGTGGCCGTTCGCGGTCTGGGGCTGGATATCTTGGGCCTGTTTCCTCGAGCGCCTGGGGGCTACCGCTACCTCTGCGTCGCCATCGACAAGCTCACCAAGTCGGCGGAGGTGGAAGTCGTCCGCACCATCCCAGCTGGCTCTGCAGTCAAGTTCATCAAGGGCCTCGTGAGCCGATTCGGGGTCCCAAATCGCATCATCACCGACAATGGTTCACAGTTCACCAGCAATCTCTTCAAAACATATTGTGCTAACCTTGGAACGCATATATGCTACACTTCGGTGGCACACCCCCGGAGCAACAGCCAGGCCGAACGTGCCAACACGGAGGTCCTGAAAGGCCTCAAAATCAGGACCTTCAAGAAGAAGCTGGAGGCCTATGGCAGGGGCTGGTATGACGAGCTCCAGTCCGTGCTGTGGTCCATCCGCACTACCACCGCAAGTCGACTGGCGAGACCCCATTCTTCCTCGTATATGGAGCAGAGGCGGTCCTCCGTCACGAGGTCAGGCGTCGCATCGCATGGGTCTTAGTGTTTGACGAAGCGCAGCAGGACGCCATGCGGGGGATGGACCTCGTGCTAGGGGAGGAGCACCATCGAGAAGCCACACTAAGAGCAGCAAGATACCAGCAGGCGCTGCGGCGGTATCATTGCCGCAACATCCGCCCCAGGACTCTTGAGATAGGTGACCTCGTGCTCAGGCGGGTGCTCTCCAGGGAAGGGCTGCACAAGCTCTCATCCGTGTGGGAGGGCCCGTTCAAGGTTGTTCATGTTTCCAGGCCTGGGGCCGCGCGCCTGGAGACTCGGGAGGGGGTGCCCATCCCAAACGCTTGGAACATTCAGCACCTCCGGAAGTTCTACCCTTGAAGAAAGGCCCGGTGCCTATGAAGAAAGGCCCAGTGCCTGTAAAGAAGGCCCGGTGCCTGTGAAGCTCGCCGCCCCAAGAAAGGCCCGGTGCCTGTGAAGAAGGCCTAGTGCCTGTGAAGCTCGCCGCCTATGACACTCTCACGTAATAATGAGTTGGGGCTGTACACGCCCCGGAGTCTCCAGAGTGCCGCCCTTGGGCCTTGGGGGCTCCCACCCATGCCTAGTCGCAGCACTTAGCTCTACACTGGTGAGAAGACGTCGAAGACTAGACTAGGTGCTGTACGCAGCTTTTCATTTGCTTTCCGCAGTTGGCTTGTTCTCCCTTGTTTGAACCTTTATTGGAGTTGCTTCTAGTGTTGTTTGCCGTCCTCTGGCACTGTTCTCTGTCTTTGGCTTTTGCCCGGCTCGCTCTCTCTCTCTCTCTCTCTCTCTCTCTCTCGCAAGCCTCGCGAGGGGGCTGCACGGGCGCCCTCTTGAGCCCCCTCTCGCCTGGTTTTCGCGAGGCTCCCTCGCTCAAGTTCGCAGCGGGAGCACCCCTCCCGATCCGTGCCCCACGGGCATCGCGACACAAAGCGTTGGACCTAAGATGGCCACCCTTGCGACCAAGGTTCGGAAACTATTCTCCCAACTGATCTTTGAGACCTTAAGACGCCCGGTGAGGCCTTGAGCAGGTACCTCGCGAGGCGAAAACTACGGCAAACATCCCGAGCTAAGTTGTTCCTACGCGCAAGCACATAACTGCAACAGCATAACATAGCACGGGGACGATAAAAATAGCATGATAATTAGGGATCATAGTCCGTTGCACGCCCCCACGGGGCTCCATACTTCTCTCTCTCTCAATGCAGGAAAAGGAGAAAAACAAAATAAAAACGGCGCGCGCCCTGCGACAGCTCGCGAGGAGGGATCCGCACCATCCTCCCGAGCTCAATCAAACTCCGCCTCGTGCTTCACCGGGGCGCGGCGATGGGATGACCCGCTACCGCCCTTGAAGCGGGCGCGGCGATGTGGTGGCTGATCGCAGCCACCGCTGGAGTAGCTGTCACCGGAGGATGAGCCGCTGAAGCTCGGCAAGCTGCGAACGCCGCCAGGAGCGGGTTCGCCTTCACCCTTGTCACGGTCGTCGCTGTCATTATCTTCAGGGCAGCACCCAACACGGTGGCCATTTTCTCCGAACACCCTGATGTAGAGGGTTGCGTCGCCATCGAACTAGAAGTGGAGGGTGCACCACCGGTCCAGGCCGCACGTGCGGGCAAACGTCTGCCAGCCGCAGGCCAGGGCCACGTTCCTGGCAACGAAGATCTCCACCGCAACCCAGGAGGCCCTCTGAGGGAGTCCTGGACTAGGGGGTGTCCGGACAGCCGGACTATCATCGTCCGCCGGACTCCAAGACTACGAAGATACAAGATTGAAGACTCCGTCCCGTGTCCGGATGGGACTTTCCTTGGCGTGGAAGGCAAGCTTGGAGATATGGATATGTAGATCTCCTACCATTGTAACCGACTCTGTGTAACCCTAGCCTCCTCCGGTGTCTATATAAACCAGAGGGCTTTAGTCCGTAGGACACAACATACATTACAACAATCATACCATAGGCTAGCTTCTAGGGTTTAGCCTCCTTGATCTCGTGGTAGATCTACTCTTGTACTACCCATATCATCAATATTAATCAAGCAGGACGTAGGGTTTTAACTCCATCGAGAGGGCCCGAACCTGGATAAAAACATCGTGTCCCTCGTCTCCTGTTACCATCCGCCTAGACGCACAGTTCGGGACCCCCTACCCGAGATCCGCTGGTTTTGACACCGACATTGGTGCTTTCATTGAGAGTTCCTCTGTGTCGTCACCGATAGGGCGATGCCTCCACCCGTCTTCAAAGACGGTGTTTTCGCCGAAGGGGCCTTGTCCGCCGGCCAAACCATCCGGCTAGGTGGTTTCCTTATGACCGCCTGTCCGGCCGACGCTTCGACAATGACTTCTCAAGTCGTCGGAAGCAATCTTCGCATCAGCCCGAAAGCTGCCGAACAGTTGGATCCAATAGAGCTCTCGTCTGTTAACGAGCTCTTGGATCGCATCCCGCCACAGGAGTCGCTACGGACTACAACCAGATTGGGCTTAAAACCGATCCGAGAGATTAATTCTCCCGGGCCACCCACCACGTCGCGGTGGTAGAAGAGCAATCTGGCAACTCTTCGCTGTATTGAAAACTACTTATGTCCGATTCCCGAACCCTCCATGCGGATTTCCGCGGAGGGACGGATTACGATCGAGCATGGAACTTAAAACCATGCATCGCTCCGGACTCGCTGGATTGTGTCCAGCAAACCAAGCTTCCAAATTCGGAAACTCCTCGGCCTTTGAGCCCCAAGATGGGCAGGGATCCGGACTTTAGTCCACCCACCCGCCCAGACATATGCGATCTATCTCTAATACGGCAAGAGCCCGCTGAAACAGTACATCACTATTGGGCCAGATTCCTCCTGGTTATGGACAGGATAAAGGACTGCCGAGAAGAAAACGCAATCTCAATCTTCTGCAATAATTGCACGGACAAGGGAATACTAAACGCCATTGATCGTCGCAAAATTACGCGCTTCACCGATCTGGCATCCATAGTATGAAAGTACTGTGCGATGGAGAGTTTCAGGAAAACCGGAAATCAATTTTGGGATAATCCGGCCCCAAACCCAGTCCGCAGCAAAAGGGCGCCTTACACTCAGGCCCCAGATGCAAAAACAAAAAAACAAAAACCCAACAAGGGGAACGGGACCGTACTGGAGGGATGGCTCAATGGACCCTGTAAGCTTCATAGTATAGAGGGAGCCGTCCCAACTCATAGCCTTCGAGCATGTTGGATATTACGGCAGGTGGCCAAAAGTGGTGAGGAGCTTCTAGCCCCGCAAAACAACTCCAACAATACTGGTACGATATCAACAGTCTTCGAGACTTTCGCGTCAAACAATATGCGAAAGCGAACAATCCGCGGACTCGCCGAAGTCTACCAAATAGCAACAGCAAATCCATGGAGCAACACAGCTATCACCTTCAGTGCCAGCGACGAGCCTAAATTCCGAACAGCCAGAGCACCAGCCGCACTGGTGCTTAGTCCCATAGAGGACGGCTTTCGACTGACAAAAGTCCTCATGGATGGCGGCAGCGGATTAAACCTCATCTACGAGGAAACTCTACGGAAAATGGAAATCGATTGGAGCCGTATTGAGCAAAGCAGCACAACCTTCAGAGGAATAATCCCTAGCCAGGAGGCACGCTGCACCGGACAAATCACACTCGATGTGGTGTTCGGCTCGCCGGACAATTACAGATCCGAAGAACTCACGTTCCAAGTGGCCCCGTTCAACAGCGGATATCACGCTATATTAGGACGAGAGGCATTCACAATTTTTCAAGCAGTACCTCATTACGGGTACATGAAGCTCAAAATGCCTGGGCCCGGCGGAATAATCACTCTCGTTAGTGATCCGGACATAGCACTCCGCGCCAAAAATAAGATAGCTGCACTAGCCCTGGAGGCACTATCCGAAGCCTTAGCAGCAGAAGAACTCACCGCGCTGCGCTCTACGGTGAACAGGGACGATGTGATACTCGATAAAAGATCCAAGTCCACCTCCTTCAAACCAGCAGAATTCCATGTCCATCCAACGGACCCAACAAAGACGGCCTCCATTGGGGCACAATTGAACCCAGTAGGCGCCAGCCTTGCGTGAATTCCTTCGGGAAAATTGGGACATCTTCGCTGGCATCCTTCGGATATGCCCGAATCCCACGCAGTTGGCGAAACACAGCCTAAACATCCTAAAAGGATTTAAGCCACCAAACAGGCTCTTCGATGATTTTCCAACCCAAAAGACGAGGCAATGGGAGAGGAGCTAGCCAAACTCTTGGAAGCGGATTCATTAGAGATACCAAACATCCGGATGGCTAGCAAATCTGGTAATGGTACCAAGAAGGACAAATCTGGCGCCTGCGTAGCGATTTTAAAGACCTCAATAAGGCTTGCCCAAAGGATCCCTTCCCTCTCCCCCGCATCGACCAAATTATCGATGCTACCGCAGGGCACGATTCGTTGTGCTTCCTGGACGCATACTCTGGCTATCATCAAATCAAGATGGCGGAAGCAGACCAAGATGCAACGGCATTCATTACTCCATACGGACCATTCTGCTTCAACACGATGCCCTTCGGACTTAAAAATGCCGGCGCAACATATCAGCGCATGATTCAAACATGTCTGGCCACCCAGATCAGCAAAACAGTCGAGGCATACGTAGACGACGTAGTCGTCAAAACAAAACACGTCGAAACTCTAGTAGATGATTTGAGGCTCACATTCGACAACCTCAGAGCATATGACATCAAGCTGAATCCGGAAAAATGCGTTTTCGGCGTACCAGCCGGAAAGCTGCTGGGCTTCATTGTATCCGGCAGAGGAATTGAAGCAAACCCGGATAAAAACCGAGCTCTATCACAGTTGGATATTCCAAAAGACCTCAAACAAATACAAAAATTAATAGGATGCGTGGCAGCCTTAAGCCGCTTCATCTCCCGTCTAGGAGAAAAGGCGTTGCCCCTCTATCGCCTCCTTAGGCGCACCGAACACTTTGAGTGGACGGATGCCGCCACTGCCGGACTCGAAGAAATAAAGGCCATATTGGCAACAAATCCGGTCCTGGCTGCACCCACTTTGGGCGAACCAATGTTATTATACATCGCAGCAACGCATCAAGTTGTAAGCGCGGTCCTCGTCGTCGAACGAGCGACAGAAGGGCAGAAATTCCCTCTTCAAAACCAGTGTATTACGTATCCACCGTGTTAACCCCTGCAAATCCGTTACCGCACTATCGTAAGATAGCATATCACGGTGTTCATGGAGTCCCGGAAACTCGGCACTACTTTCAAGAGTGTTCGATAACGAAGGCCTCAAGTACCACTCAATGACATTATAAATAACCGCGACGAAGCGGGCAGGATTGCAAAATGGGCCATTGAGCTCTTACCATTCGATATAACTTATAAACCTCGGAGCTATAAAGTCACAAGTTTTGGCTGACTTAAATGCGCCGAATGGACCGGTTTAACTCCCTAAAGAGTACGGCGCATACTCCAATTGGACTATGCATTTCAATGGCTCTAAAATGTTGGCCGGACTGGGGGCTGGCGTCGTATTGACGTCCCCAACTGGAGATATAGTCCAGTATGTACTTCAAATAATGTACACGGACTCCAACAATGCAGCCAAATACGAGGCCCTGTTACATGGTCTCCGGATGGCAGTCTCCATGGGCATTCAACGCCTAGAGGTGCGCGGGGATTCAAACCTTGCAATATCCTAAATAAACGGAGACTTTGACGCCAAGGATCCGAAAATGGCAGCACATCGCAACGTTGTCCTAAAAATGTCAGCTCGGTTTGAAGGACTTGAATTCCATCACATAGCCCGAGACAATAACCAAGCGACCGACGTACTGGCACGCATCGGTGCGAAACGTGATGCTGTCCCTCCAAATATCTTCCTGGAACAGCTCTTCAAACCATCCGTACTATGGGAACAGGAGTCCGGAAGTGACAAACCGGAAAGAACCGCGCCAATCGGCGATTCAGCCGATGACATAACACCTTCATTACGTTATAATGGCGATGGTGCCCGTGGGATGTAACCTTTCTAGCCTACCTTGGCAGGAACTTCACGAAGACCAAAATGAGGCTCGCTGCATAGTCCGTGATCGAAAGCCTACAAGGTCCATGAGGAGAACTTTATAAGAAAAGTACAACCGAGTCCTTCAAAGGTGTATCTCCGAAGAGGAAGGGCGAAGCCTCTGGCGGAAATTCAAGCCGACTAGGTGGACACCACGCAGCAGCCCGGCCCTTGTAGGAAAGGCATTCCGTCAGATTTTATTGGCCGACGGCCGGGCAGATCTCAGACTTAGTCCAGAAATCGTCGGCTGTCGGTTCTTTGCTAATCGAGCCACATGCCGCCCACCGCCCTCAAAACTATACCCATTACATGGCCGTTCATGTGCAGGGGCTTGATATGGTTGGACCCTAAAGGGGAACCCACAAGCAAAGATACCTATTGGTCATGGTGGATAAATTCACCAAATGGATAGAGGCCAAACCGGTCAAAACGGCAGAGTCCGGACCAGTGATAGACTTTATATCCGGGGTAGTACACCGCTACGGAGTCCCCCACAACATCATCACCGACAACGGCACGAACTTCACAGCCGACGAGGTCAAGTCATGGTGCAAAAATATGGGCATCAAGATCGACTACGCTTCAGTCTATCACCCTCAAACCAACGGTCAAGTGGAACGAGCAAATGGTCTAATAATGAGCGGCATTAAACCTAGACTAGTGCGGTCACTTACTAAATCTGACACGCACTAGGTCGAGGAGCTCGACTCCGTACTCTGGGGGCTGCGGACAACGCCTAACTGTACTACCGGATTCACACCATTTTTTATGGTATACGGCGTAGAGGCAGTCTTGCCCTGTGACATTATTCATGACTCACCTTGAGTGCGCATGTATGAGGAAAGAGAGGCCGAGCTTGATCGGCAGGACAGCTTGGACACATTGGAGGAAGAACGTGACATCGCGAAGGCTCGTTCCGCATTTTATCAGTAGCAGGCCCGAAGATATCAAAGCAGAGAAGTACGGGCCAAGACTTACAACGTTGGTGAGTTAGTTCTACACCTGCCGGACAAGAAAAAGGACAAGCTCAAACCCAAATGGGAGGGCCCCTTCATTATCGATCAAGTCCTGACCGGCGGAGCGTACCGTCTACGAAATGCATCGGATAACCGACTCGAGCCGAACCCATGGAACGCAGCCCGCCTCCGACGATTCTATGCCTAGCGCCGGACTAAGAGTTCGTCCCCTTCCCCCGTCCAAACTTTTACACTTCGCTGTCTTTTGTTTCTCTTTTTCTGCCTTTTTATTTAACACCCCTTACGGGCCTATTTTCGCATTTTTCGATACACATGACGTGCCATCCGCACTCATCATTCCTGGGGGCTTCTTTTACAGAAGCTCAATTATAAGGGTTTCATACCCAGCACATGTGTCAAGCTTCCACATGTACCTTTTACTCGCCATTATATGCATCGATATGACTTAAGTTTTGGCCAAGCTGGGTTGCACGGCTTCATGCTTACCCCTCGTTCCCGATTGTTCGGCTAGGAGGTAAAGGAGCACCTCTGCGATTATTCTTGCCGGTCAGCCGGATGTGTACCTCGGTAGGGTGAAGCCGAAGCTAAGCGTTCTTAAGGGAATATTCGATCGGTAACTTAAAAGATGACTTTTTACCCATTTATCTACCGCCCCAGATGTTTTTCTGCTTTCTTTGCAGTCCGGACATGCACTTTAGGGCATGCCTCCCAGGGAAAGGAACCCTTAACGGAACTATTCTCCCTGGAAGATGTTTCTTACTAACCATGTAATATAACATAACTAGTCGGGCACTTGTCTGATAAAGCACTAATGACCCCTACGCCTGGTCTCCATGCATACCATGGTTGTTTCTTAACCATAACGGTATTCGGACACACTCCGGACTCTAGGGTCCCGAGGCTGAAGCGAAAAGGTCGGCAAAGACAAACGATCTACAATCCGGCTTGAAGGCATTTCACATGTCATTTTAAAGGAAAACATACATTGTCAAATTTACTGATTGTATTCCTCCTCAATCCCGTCTAACAGGCTGTCTAACTTACAGTCCCGCTGGGAAAATCTAGCAGCCAGCTCTACTTGGCTGTATACTAAACTCACAGGGATCTCCTTCCAATCAGGCCCCACCGGCCCAACTTCGGCCATATGGTTGGGATCCGCCTTCTTATACCGCGTCTTCACCATGGCCCAAGCCTCCCTGGCACCTTGATGGCAAGCCGAAATCTTCCACAAGCGGAAGCGCTGTCGCACTCCCTGCAGCTTCTCCGCAAGCTCCCCGAGGCCCTCGGGTAGGGTGAGGGCTGGCCATAAAGCCTGAACGACGCCGCTCATTGCCTGCCGAACCCGTTCGAGCAGTTGCAGCAGCTCGGGAAGTTGATCACCCGTTGATACGGGCATCTCCTCCGCAGGGCGACCTGTGAGTATACCTACAAGACATACTATGTCAATTTGCTTCTTCGCCGAACTCTTTCTTTCAAAAAGAGTTCGCTAAAGCACTTACTATAAATGCCGCGACGAAGCCGCTGATTCTCCTTAACGGAGCCGGACAGCTCGGCCCGAGCGCCTTTTAGCTCTTCTCCGAGCTTGGCGTTGGCATCCTGAAGCTTGTTCCTTTCTTGCTGCACCCTATTCAGCACACTCTCACCGGCCTTCAGCTGGCGCAGCAATGCTTACCTGTCCGGATCTTGTCCGACGGCACCTGCAATGTCATTATTAGACTTGCGCGCACGCCGCACAGCGCTTATATTTATTAATAAAAATGTGTTACCAGGAGGGGTCTCTGTGTCTCCTCCTCGGCAGCAAATCTTGACCTCAAGTTGGGCCTTGCAATCTTGCGGCTCGAGACAATTGGGCATTCTTCTCGGTAAGAGCTGCTTTTCAAATGATCCTTAAGCGATTAAGATAACTACTTTAAGTCTCGGGGCTCTTGGTATATACAACCATTAAAATTCCCTTACTCAGTATATCTTTCACATCTTGCTCCGTGGCTCTGGTAAAACCATCTTGAGCGGCACGGAGATCTGCGTCCCTGCGTTAAAGGCATCCAATGCCTCGGGGAGAAGCACGCTTCACGAAATACTGTCCGGCGGCGCCTATGGTTCATGGCTCTCTCCACCTCAGACTTGGTGGCGGACAGTCTGCCGGTGTCCTCCGGTGGAGAAGGATCCGGCCCGCGTCTTGCGTTTGCCTCCCCCTCTAGGCCAGCGCCGAGCCTGGCGGTGTAGGTTGGATCGGCAACCTGCGCCCTTGATCCGTGGCGCTTTTTTTTCTCCTACAAAGATCATGAGCACTCAGGCGTTTCCTAGGATTGTTGCTCTGAAGATTCAAATATGAGCTATACCTTTGTGGCGACGTTTCCGTCCGCACCGCACTCCTTTTCCGCCTGCTGGTCCGGACTGACCTTTGTAGGTCAGCTGCCGCGGGCTCGGCTTCCCACCGTGAAGGCACTTCCTGCAAAATACCGTCGTTCGCGAAGGTTAGAAACAAGCATGGAAGAGATAATGGTGTCCGGACTTCGGTCGCGGTCACCTGGGAAGCCGGACACAGTCCGGGGTAGTCCGCCGTAATGGCAACCAAAGCATTCTCTATGCTGAGCTGGTGAAACACCCCGTCGATCAGCTCCACCTTGATGTCCGAATCCTCTTCGGAGGCCGGATCCAAGGATCTTTCTGTATCCTCGGGTTGCGGAGCAGGACTTACCATGTCCTCCACAGTCCGCATGATGCATGTCGTCATGACTCCAATCATGGTCAACCCGAAATGGGCCAGTAATCTTATTCGGCCCATCAAGTAATGGACGCTCTTGTCTTCCTCTTATCGGGGGCTCCGTGGGCGCCAGCTGAGGCGCTTCTTCAGGGGAGCAGCACTAAACTCCGGGAGGCCAATCCGGACTGGGTCCGGCAGCAGAGTGTCTCCTATATAAAACCACTCTGAAGGCCAATCTTCGGACGCCTTCTTGGGAGTACCGGATGGGTATCCGGTCCCGGCGATGCGCCATATTTCGGCGCCGCCCACTCTAGATATGGACCCCTCGTGAGAATGGGGTACAAGGCAGAACAGCCTCTTCCACAATGCAAAATGGGGCTCAATGCCCAGGAATAGCTCACAGAGAGCTACGTAGCCCGCGATATGTAGGACAGAGGCGGGCGTGAGGTGGTGGAGCTGGAGTCCGTAGAACTCCAGGAGCCCGCGGAGGAACGGATGTATCGGGAATCCGAGTCCCCTTATCAGATAGGGGACGAAGCATACTCACTCCCCCTTATTGGGACTCGGGGTTTCCTCCGCTTGCCTCCCACCTTGATAAGTAACCAGCCCGGCTCGAACCGGGATCATGAAGGCCGGAGGGAGATATGCCCCCGCTTGGAGCTTTACTAGCTCGCTGTGCGGAACAGAACACCTCCTCCAATCCCCTGGCGGTGGGCTGGGAGCGCGAGAAGAAGAGCCGGGTCGATGGTCCATGATGGAATGGATTTTTAGGTCAAAGGCGCTTCGACGAAGGATTCGCGGGAGGAAGACGGTGTGGTTTGGATCTGGATTCTTGCCTCTTTTGTAGGCGGACGACTCGCACAGCTAGGGGGAGAAACGTAAAAGATACCCTGGCTTTTCGCATTCGTGCGACACATGGAAAAGGGCCATTATTTGGCGTAGAAGCCGAGAAACACAGTATTTATGGTGAAGCCGGACACAGTTCGGCAGATACATGGAATTCGAAGGGAGAACCCGCCTTGCAACGCCGAAGACTATAAACGCGCTGGACTTATCGTCATTGAAGCCTGGTTCGGGGGCTAATGAGGGAGTCCTGGACTAGGGGGTGTTCGGACAGCCGGACTCCAAGACTACGAAGATACAAGATTGAAGACTCCGTCCCGTGTCCGGATGGGACTTTCCTTGGCGTGGAAGGCAAGCTTGGCGATACGGATATGTAGATCTCCTACCATTGTAACCGACTCTGTGTAACCCTAGCCTCCTCCGGTGTCTATATAAACCAGAGGGCTTTAGTCCGTAGGACACAACATACATTACAACAATCATACCATAGGCTAGCTTCTAGGGTTTAGCCTCCTTGATCTTGTGGTAGATCTACTCTTGTACTACCCATATCATCAATATTAATCAAGCGGGGCGTGGGTTTTACCTCCATCGAGAGGGCGAACACGGGTAAAAACATCGTGTCCCTCGTCTCCTGTTACCATCCGCCTAGACGCACAGTTCGGGACCCCCTACCCGAGATCCGCCGGTTTTGACACCGACACCCTGCTACAGCAGCCGTCCGCCTGCAGCCAGAGCTCGCCAGGGCCAGCGGCCGACAGTTCACTGGCGAAGAAGCGAGGGAGCTGGAGCCAGTTGCCGGTCGGGTTGTTCGACCACACAACAAATTCCGGCGGCACCTTCGCCGCATGGAAGCGCGGCAGGGGAGGCCGCGCAGCCACGAATGCCTTCCTCCACCAACTGGGCTGCCCCGACATGGGCGGCCATTACCGAGTGAAGGACCACCACCGCGACCACGAGGAGCCGCGATGGGAGTCGCGGGATGCTTGCGGGGACGACCACGGCCGCGCTTGGGCGGGGAAGAGCCAGGCCCTTCCTGGCGAGCCTTCCCCTTTTCCGCGGCCGAGAACCTCTTCATGGGCGCCATGGGACGCTGCAAGCAATTGGAGCAAGGAAGAAGAAGAAGCAAGCGGAGCGAGAAGAGATGGACAATGGGGGCTTCTGCCCCTCCATACTTATAGTCCAGAGGAGGCCAACTGTCGGCCTCCATGATCGCAGGTAATCATGACTCCTTTTGCATGCAGCAAGGACTCGTCAAATCGAGCAGTTTCCGAGGCAGCATGGGGAAGCGGAGACGCCCACGTCCAATCAACCGTCACGCGGCGACCAAGGCCGCAGGCTGTTGGGGCCCGCTGCGCTCCGCACTTGCCCTTTGGCTTCACTGCTAAACCAAGTCCAAGCGCACCTTGGGCCCGGGGGCTACTGTCGGCGTACTGGGAACGGGGGTCCCCAGACTTGCCTGCCTGCGGCCTACAGCGTGGCTCAAGAAGTGTCCTAGTACGGCCCGTCTCAATCGACCCAAGTTTAAGACCCTCGTGAGGGGCCAAGCCACGCGGGGCGGACGACACAAGGCTTCCTGAGGGGCGGCCTCACCAGGCAGGCTTGCGAGGAGGCGGAGAGATCAAGGCAAGGAGTACCTCGCGAGGTTCTCATGACACAAGCCATGATGATCAAGACCAGGCAGGCGCCAGGCGGGCGCGAGGCGGGCGCCAGCTAGCTGTGTCCTCGTTTCCTCTTTGGTGCAAAGGGGACAAGCGCAGGCGCGGAGTACCGAGGCATCAGGCAAAGGTTTCCATATCGGTGCAACGAGACCAAGACCAGCAGAGCGGCAGCACAGAGATCACCATGGAGCCCAAGACGGCGTCATCACCAGTGCCTTTGGCAGTCGAAGACCAACTTTAGTCAGGATAGCTTGTACTAGATGTCCCCCTTCAAAATGGCCGTTGTTGGCTCCCTTCCCGCTCAATATTTGGGAAGAGGACCAGGGCCTCTATATATAGAGATAGCCACCACAGTAGATATGATTGAATCCTTCCCTAGTAGAACACCACACCAGCTCAAGAACACCCCTCGCGAGGCTGTTCTTCCTCTGTACTATTCATCATCAGCCCCAGAGGCAATCCACCACACCACACACTGGATTAGGGTATTACACCACAACGGTGGCCCGAACCAGTATGAACCTTGTGTCCCTTGTGTTGTTCATCGTGCTAGCTTAGAATCGCAGCGAGGTTTTGGGGGCGTGAATCGCTAGGGAGAAGATCTTCATGCGCACCCTAGAGTTCGAACCCCAAGGGTTTTGCCGGAACCGGATATCCGACACTTTGGAAACACTCTGGACCGGAAACATGGACTCTGATTCCACTGGGCCTGTCTCTATCCAGCCCTTCTTTGTATGCTCTGTTCCGGTCGACCAAACCCTGCACAAGGACGCACCTTGCATCAAAGTCGGGCTCTCTAGGGTTGAATAGAACTCTGCGGTCATTCCCATACGGACGCCTGTCATCATATCTCCGGGGCGCATATGACCCATCCCTCGGAAGGGGAAAGGCGCTCGACGGTGGTTGTCGCGGGCGTACTCACGATCATACTCTCCCTGAGCTCTTCCCAAGTGCCGATCCTGGCAGTGATCACGATCTCCACGCTGCAAAGGCGACCTAGGACTGTGTGGCGACTGAATGGTGTCTGCTCTTACTGATCTGCTGTGGATTCTGTTCCGCGACTGGGACACGATGGAGTTCTGCTCTCCTGCCGCTCGGAGCAGTGCCCTGATTTGCTCCAAGCCCCTTCCAGCCTCTGAATGGGATGGCTGAATGGACTCTGCGATACGTGCAGCAGCCGCAAGATTCTGAATTGGTGCGCAGAATACCTGAGTTTCCAGTGCAAACAATTGCCGTGGACGTCGACTGGACTCGGGGATCAGTCGACAAGCACGCTCGTCGAGAGAATGTTGGAGATTCTCCAGACGAGTGTGCTCAGCCAGCGTGGCTAGGCACACTGCCTCCAAGGTCCGGGCCTCGGCGGTTTCCCCTATGATGGGGGTCTGGAGAGTCTCCACGTTGCGACGATGCAGCTCCTCCCTCTGCTAGGAGCTGAGAGGTTGGGGCTGATACTCTTCATGGTCGAATGACGGGCCGTCGCTTCTACCGCCGTCGCCACTGTGATTAAAACTAGGCAGACCGCGATGGGATTCGACCATGAGGACCTCCGCCGCGGGGTCACAACTCCCGCTCTCGAAAAAGGTATCTGCGAAATGAGTCGATACCTCGACCGATCCGTAGGGAAATATGTCGGGCTCGATCGCCGCGACTTGAGGGGTGAACGCTTGACGAGCCACTGCGTGTCTCGCCCACTGCTGGAGCCGCGAATGCCCAGACCGCTTGCGATGGCGTCCAGCGGAGTAAGACGACAAAGTGATGACAGACTGGTACGGGGTAGATGGCTGCCGAAGGAGGAGGCCGCAGGAACTCGCGCGGAAGTGCGACGAGCCACGAACCGGGAGAGCCTCGACATGAAGGGGGGCCTCCTCGAGCCAGGCGGAGTCATCGGTGACGAAAGTGAGCGCGCCAAGTCGGAACTCGCGGCCCATGACCAAACCACCGCCGGAAACCATGTTGATGAAGATCGAAGAAAATGCAACCTCGCCGGAAGTCGCTAAGAAGCTTTGCCCCATGGTGGGTGCCAACTGTCATGGTTCTAAGTCTGACAGTAAGTATAGGGGGTATGAATGAGGAGGCAAAGGTCCTAGCTACAGTGAGATTGTACGCAAGTGTTTACGAGTTCAGGCCCCTCTTGGAGGAGGTAAAATCCCTATGTCTCGGTTCCCTGAGGCGGTCAGCTGGAATATGGGAGTGTGTGTTACAGGGGGTGCGAACCCTTGTGCTAGAGGAGGGGGTGGCTTATATAGAGTGCGCCAAGAGCCCGGCCATCCCCCGTTACAAGGAGTTCAATGTACATAAAGATGGGGCGTTACTGATAACGCCAGCCATAAAGTGCTATTAATGATCTTAAAGACTACGGAGTGAACGCCTGACCGTTGATGTCCTGGTTGACTCCTGGTCTTCGATAGGCCGAGTGATATGAAGAAGGTGGGATACCCGAGTGATGTGACTGGTCGAGTGGATTTCACTCGACGCCTTCAATTGGTACTCCATGTCGTGTCTTGGGTGTCTTTGCTTCTAGGGTAGTGACCTTGGGTAGGGCATATAGGTCAGGCCTATGACCCTACCCTGGGTCTATATCATCATCACCCCTGTCTTTTTCCATCGAAGAAGAAAGGGAAGGGGAAGAGAGAAAGGAAAGGGGGGCCGAACCCCCTTTTTCCTTCTCCCAATCGGCCTCCTGTCATAGGGGGGCGCGCCAGTCCTTGTGGGCTGGTGTGATCCCCTCGCATGGCCCATGTGTCCCATATCTTCCCCCTGGGGGTTCCGGTAACTCCACCGGTACTCCGATAAATACCCGATACACTTCGGAACTCTTCTGGTGTCTGAATATCATCGTCCTATATATCAATCTTTACTTCTCGACCATTTCGAGACTCCTCGTCATATCCGTGATCACATCCGGGACTCCAAACAACATTTGGTCACCAAATTACATAACTCATATAATACTATATCGTCAATGAATGTTAAGTGTGCGGACCCTATGGGTTCAAGAACTATGTAGACATGACCGTGACACCTCTTCGTTCAAAAACCAATAGCGGAGCCTGGATTCTCATATTGGTTCCCGCATATTCTACGAAGATCTTTATCAGTTGAAGCGTTATGACAACATACGCGATTCCGTTTGTCCATCGGTATGTTACTTGCCCGAGATTCAATCGCCGGTATCTTCATACCTAGTTTAATCTTGATACCAGCAAGTCTCTTTACTCGTTACATAATACATCATCCTGCAACTAATTGATTAGTCACTTTGCTTGCAAGGCTTCTTATGATGTATATTACCGAGAGGGCCCAGACATACCTCTCCGATACTCGGAGTGACAAATCCTAATCTAGATCTATGCCAACTCAACAAACACTTTCGGAGATACCTGTAGAGCATATTCATACTGACCCAGATACGTTGTGACATTTGATAGCACACAAGGCATTCCTCCGGTATCCGGGAGTTGCATAATCTCATAGTCGAAGGAATATGTATTTGACATGAAGAAAGCAATAACAATAAAACTGAACAATCAATATTCTAAGCTAACGGATGGGTCTTGTCCATCACATCATTTTCCTAATGATGTGATCCCGTTATCAAATAACAACTCATGTCCATGGTTAGGAAACCTTAACCATCTTTGATCAACGAGCTAGTCAAGTAGAGTCTCACTAGGGACACAATGTTTGTCTATGGATTCACACATGTATTTAGGTTTCTGATGAATACTAGCATGAATAATAAACATTTGTCATGAATAAGGAAATATAAAATAACAACATTATTATTGCCTCTAGGGCATATTTCCTTCAGTCTCCCACTTGCACTAGATTCAATAATCTAGATTATATTGTAATGATTCTAACACCCATGGAGTCTTGGTGTTGATCATCTTTTGCTCGTGGAAGAGTCTTAGTCAATGGGTCTGCTACATTCATATCCGTACGTATTTTGCAAATCTCTATGCCTCCCTCCTTCACTTGATCACGGATGGAGTTGAAGCATCTCTTGATGTGTTTTGTTCTTTTGTGAAATCTGGATTCCTTCGCTAAGGCAATTGCTCCTGTATTGTCACAGAAGATTTTCATCGGACCCGATGCACTAGGTATTACACCTAGATCGGATATGAACTCGTTCATCCAGACTCCTTCATTTGCTGCTTCCGAAGCAGCTATGTACTCTACTTCACACGTAGATCCTGCCGTGATGCTTTTCTTGGAACTACACCAACTGACAGATCCACCATTCAAAATAAATACGTATCCGGTTTGTGACTTAGAGTCATCCAGATCACTGTCAAAACTAGCATCGACATAACCATTTATGACGAGCTCTTTGTCACCTCCATAAATGAGAAACATATCCTTGGTCCTTTTCAGGTACTTCAGGATGTTCTTGACCACTGTCCAGTGATCCTCTCCTGGATTACTTTCATACCTCCCTGCCAGACTTATGACAAGCCACACATGAGGTCTGGTACACAGCATAGCATACATGATAGAACCTATGGCTGAGGCATAAGGAATGACTTTCATTTTCTCTCTATCTTCTGCAGTGGTCGGGCATTGAGTCTGACTCAATTTCACACCTTGCAACACAGGCAAGAACCGTTTCTTTGACTGATCCATTTTGAACTTCTTCAAAACTTTGTCAAGGTATGTGCTTTGTGAGAGTTCTATTAAGCGTCTTGATCTATCTCTATAGATCTTGATGCCCAACATATAAGCAACTTCACCGAGGTCTTTCATTGAAAAACTTTTATTCAAGTACCCTTTTATGCTATCCAAAAATTCTACATCATTTCCAATCAACAATATGTCATCCACATATAATATTAGAAATGTTACAGAGCTCCCACTCACTTTCTTGTAAATACAGGCTTCTCCGAAAGTCTTTATAAAACCATATGCTTTGATCACCTCATCAAAGTGTATATTCCAACTCCGAGATGCTTGCACCAGTCCATAGGTGGATCACTGGAGCTTGCGCACTTTGTTAGCACCTTTATCGACAAAACCTTCTGGTTGCATCATATACAACTCTTCTTTAAGAAATTCATTAAGGAATGCAGTTTTGATGTCCATTTGCCAGATTTCATAATCATAAAATGCGGCAATTGCTAACATGATTCGAACAGACTTAAGCATCGCTACGGGTGAGAAAGTCTCATCGTAGTCAACTCCTTGAACTTGTCGAAAACCTTTCACGACAAGTCAAGCTTTGTAGACAGTAACATTACCATCAGCGTCAGTCCTCTTCTTGAAGATCCATTTATTCTCTATGGCTCTCCAATCATTGGGCAAGTCCACCAAAGTCCACACTTTGTTCTCATACATGGATCCTATCTCAGTTTTCATGGCCTCAAGCCATTTATCGGAATCTGGGCTCATCATAGCTTCTTCATAGTTCGTAGGTTCGCCATGGTCTAGTAACATGACTTCCAGAACAGGATGACCGTACCAATCTGGTGCGGATCGTGCTCTAGTTGACCTACGAGGTTTGGTAGTAACTTGATCTGAAGTTTCATGATCATCATCATTAGCTTCCTCTCTAGTTGGTGTAGGCATCATGGGAACGGATTTCTCTGATGAGCTACTTTCCAAATTGAGAGAATGTACAATTACCTTATCAAGCTCTACTTTCCTCCCGCTCACTTCTTTCAAGAGAAACTCCTTCTCTAGAAAGGTTCCATTCTTGGCAACAAAGATCTTGACTTCGGATTTGTGGTAGAAGGTGTACCCAATTGTTTTCTTAGGGTATCCTATGAAGACGCACTTCTCCGATTTGGGTTCGAGCTTGTCAGGTTGAAGCCTTTTAACATAAGTGTCGCAACCCCAAACTTTAAGAAATGACAGCTTAGGTTTGTTTCCAAACCACAATTCATACGGTGTCGTCTCAACGGATTTAGACGGTTCCCTATTTAACATGAATGCAACTGTCACTAATGCATAACCCCAAAACGATAGTGGTAAATCGGTAAGAGACATCATAGATCACACCATATCTCATAAAGTACGGTTATGACGTTCGGACACACTATTACGCTGTGGTGTTCCAGGTGGCGTGAGTTGTGAAACTATTCCACATTGTTTTAAATGAAGGCAAACTCGTAACTCAAATATTCGCCTCCGCAACCAGATCGTATAAACTTTATTTTCTTGTTACGATATTCTCGAGTTCTCTCTAAAATTCTTTCAACTTTTCAAAATTTTCAGACTTGTGTTTCATCTGTGAAGGTTAGAAAATAACGATACCCACCGCGTGCCCCAACACTCATCGAACCGCATACATCGGTACGTATTATTTCCAATAAGTCATTGGCCCGCCCCATTGTTCCGGAGACCGGAGTTTTAGTCACCTTTCCCATGAGGCATGGTTCGCAAGTATCAAGTGATTCCAAAAGTCCATCTCCATGGAGTTTCTTCATGCGCTTTACACCAATATGACCTAAATGGCAGTGCCACAAATAAGTTGCACTATCATTGTCAACTTTGCATCTTTTGGCATTAATATTACGAATATGTGTATCACCACAATCGAGATTCAACAGAAATAAACCACTCTTCAAGGGTGCATGACCATAAAAGATATTACTCATATAAATAGAACAACCATTATTCTCTGATTTAAATGAATAACCGTCTCGCACTAAACAAGATCCAGATAAAATGTTCATGCTCAACGGTGGCACCAAATAGCAATTGTTTAGGTCTAAAACTAATCCCGAAGGTAGATGTAGAGGTAGCATGCCGACGACGATCACATCGACCTTGGAACCATTCCCGGCGTGCATCATCACCTCGTCCTTAGCCAATCTTCTTTAATCTGTAGCACCTGTTTCGAGTTACAAATATGAGCAAATGAACCAGTATCAAATACCCAGGCGCTACTACGAGCATTAGTAAGGTACACATCAATAACATGTATATCAAATATACCTTACTTTGCCATCCTTCTTATCCGCCAAATACTTGGGGAACTTCCGCTTCTAGTGACCAGTCCCTTTGTAGTAGAAGCACTCAGATTCAGGCTTGGGTCCAGCTTTGTGCTTCTTCCCAGGAGTGGCAACTTGCTTGCCATTCTTATTGAAGTTCCCTTTATTCCCCTTGCCCTTTTTCTTGAAACTAGTGGTCTTGTTAACCATCAACACTTGATGCTCCTTCTTGATTTCTACCTCCGCAGCTTTTAGCATTGCAAAGAGCTCAGGAACTGTCTTCTCCATCCCCGGCATATTATAGTTCATCACGAAGTCTTTGTAGCTTGGTGGTAGTGATTGAAGAACTCTGTCAATAACACTATCATCTGGAAGATTGACTCCCAGCCGAGTCAATTGATTATGATGCCCAGACATTTTGAGTATGTGTTCACTGACAGAAATGTTCTCCTCCATCTTGCAGCTATAGAACTTGTTGGAGACTTCATATCTCTCAACTCAGGGCATTTGCTTGAAATATTAACTTCACCTCTCGGAACATCTCATATGCTCCATGATGTTCAAAACGTCTTTGAAGTCCCGATTCCAAGCCGTAAAGCATGGAACACTGAACTATCGAGTAGTCATCAGATCGAGCTTGCAAGACGTTCAAAACACCAACATCTGCTCCTGCAGCAGGCCTTTCACCTAGTGATGCATCAAGGACATAATTCTTCTATGCAAGAATGAGGATAATCCTCAAGTTACGGACCCAGTCCGTGTAGTTGCTACCATCATCTTTCAACTTAGCTTTCTCTAGGAACGCATTAAAATTCAGGGGAACGGTAGCACGGGCCATTGATCTACAACATAGATGTGCAAATACAATCAGGACTATGTTCATGATAAATAAGTTCAATTAATCAAATTACTTAAGAACTCCCACTTAGATAGACATCCCTTAAGTCATGATACTTGATCCAAATCAACTAACCCATATCCAATCATCACGTGAGATGGGGTAGTCATGAATGGTGAACATCTTTATGTTTATCATATCTACTATATCATTCACATTCGACCTTTCGGTCTCCAGTGTTCCGAGGCCATGTCTATACATGCTAGGCTCGTCAAGTTTAACCCGAGTATTCCGCATGTGCAAAACTATTTTGCACCCGTTGTATGTGAACGTAGAGTCTATCACACCCAACCATCACGTGGTGTCTCAACACAAAGAACTGTCGCAATGGTGCATACTCAGGGAGAACACTTATACCTTGAAATTTTTAGTTAAGGGATCATCTTATAATGCTACCGTCATACTAAGCAAAATAAGATGCATAAAAGATAAACATCACATGCAATCAAAATATGTGACATGATATGGCCATCATCATCTTGTGCTTTTGATCTCCATCTCCAAAGCATCGTCATGATCTCCATCGTCACCGGCTCAACACCTTGATCTCCATCGTTGCGTCGTGGTAGTCTCGCCAACTATTGATTCTACAATATCGCTAACGCATAGTGATAAAGTAAAGACTTTAGATGGCGTTTGCATTTCATACAATAAAGAGACAACCATAAGGCTCCTGCCGGTTGCCGATAACTTTTACAAAACATGATCATCTCATAAAATAACGTGTACCACATCATGTCTTGACCATATCACATCACAACATGCCCTGCAAAAACAAGTTAGACGTCCTCTACTTTGTTGTTACAAGTTTTACGTGGCTGCTACGGGCTTCTAGCAAGAATATTCTTACCTATGCATCAAAACCACAATGGTGATTTATCAAGATTGTTGTTTTAACTTTAAACAAGGACTGGCCATAGTCAAATTCGATTCAACTAAAGTAGGAGAAACAGACACCAGCCAGCCACCTTTATGCAAAACTAGCTGCATGTCTGCCGGTGGAACCGGTCTCAAGAACGTGGTCATGTAAGGTTGGTCCGGGCCGCTTCATCCAACAATACCGCCAACAAAATAAGACATCGGCGGTAAGCAGTATGATGATCACCGCCCACAACTCCTTGTGTTCTACTCGTGCATATCATCTACGCATAAACCTGGCTCATGATGCCACTTCTGGGGAACGTAGCATGCAATTTCAAAAAAAATCCTACGCTCAATCAAGATCTATCTAGGAGATGCGTAGAAGCGAGGGGGAGAGTGTGTCTACGTACCCTCATAGACCGTAAGCGGAAGCATTTCACAACGCGGTTGATGTAGTCGAACTTCCTTCACGATCCGCCGATCGAGTACCGAATATGACACCTCCAAGTTCTGCACACATTCAGCTTGGTGACGTCCCTCGCCTTCTTGATCCAGCAAGATGTCGGGGTAGTAGATGAGTTCTGTCAGCACGATAGTGTGGTGACGGTGACGGTGAAGTGATCTCCGCAGGGCTTCGCCTAAGCACTATGAAGTTATGACAGGAGGCGTAAATTGTGGAGGAGGGCGCCGCAAACGGCTAAGATAATGTTTGAGGTGTGCTAGGCGCCCCCTTCCCACATATATATAGGTGGGGGAGGAGGGACCAGCCAGGGGGCGCCCCAAGTAGGATCCGAATCCTATTTGGTGTTTCACCAAGTGGCGCCCCCCTGCCTTTTCCCACCGGAGAAGAAAGGGAAGGGGAAGAGAGAAATGAAAGGGGGGCGACCCCCCCCCTTTCCTTCTACCAATTGGCCTCCTACCATACAGGGGGCACGCCACCCCTTGTGGGCTGGTGTGCTCCCCTCTCATGCCCCATATCTTCCCCCCGGGGGTTCCGGTAACCCCTCTGGTACTCCAATAAATACCCGATACACTCTGGAACACTTCCGGTGTCTGAATATCGTCATCCTATATATCAATCTTTACTTCTCGACCATTTCGAGACCCCTCGGCATGTCCGTGATCACATTCAGTCACCAAATCACATAACTAATATAATACTATATCATCAATGAACGTTAAGCGTGCGACCCTACGAGTTCGAGAACTATGTAGACATGACTGAGACGCCTCTCCAGTCAATAACCAATAGCGGAACCTGTATGCTCATATTGGCTCCCACATATTCTATGAAGATCTTTATCGGTCGAACCGTTATGACAACATACGTGATTCCCTTTGTCCATTGGTATGTTACTTGCCCGAGATTTGATCGTCGGTATCTTCATCCCTAGTTCAATCTCATTACCGGCAAGTCTCTTTACTTGTTCCGTAATATATCATCCTGCAACTAACTCATTAGTCACTTTGCTTGCAAGGCTTCTTATGATGTGTATTACCGAGAGGGCCCAGAGATACCTCTCCGATACTCAGAGTGACAAATCCTAATCTCGATCTATGCCAACTCAACAAACACCTTTGGAGATACCTGTAGAGCCTCTTTATAATCAGCCAGTTACGTTGTGATGTTTGATAACACATAAGGCATTCCTCCGGTATCCGGGAGTTGCATAATCTCATAGTCGAAGGAATTTTATTTGACATGAAGAAAGCAATAGCAATAAAATTGAACGATAAATATGCTAAGCTAACGGATGTGTCTTGTCCATCACATCATTCTCCTGATGGTGTGATCCGTTTATCAAATAACAACTCATGTCCATGGTTAGGAAACCTTAACCATCCTTGATCAACGAGCTAGTCAAGTGGACGCTCACTAGGGACACAGTGTTTGTCTATGTATTCACACATGTATTTAGGTTTCCGATCAATAGAATTCTAGCATGAATAATAAACATTTATCATGAATAAGGAAATATAAAATAACAACTTTATTATTGCCTCTAGGGCATATTTCCTTCACCTCTCTCTCTATATCTATCTCTCTCGTGTTCTTGATTTTGCATGATCTTGATGTATCATGAGCTTTGTTAATATAATTGGATCATATGAAATTCTTCTCCTCTATGTGATGAACTGACTCTTGATCTTTGAAGTGTCATATCTTGTGTTGAATACTTTGGATTTGAGATCATTTGGTGTATGTCTTGCTTGTGGATTCCCATGGTGACAATGGGGTAATTTATCGAGATCACTTGACATATGTTTTGGTAATCAACTTGCAGATTCCCATGGTGACATTAGGGTAATATAGGCATAGAGGTTGGTACACGTTTTTGTCCTAGTTTCTCCGATAAGAACTTCAGAGTGATTCTTTGCCTCATCTTGAGGGATTGTTATATGATTCAATTATGTTAGCACTATTGGGAGATTACACTAGTGAAAGTATGAACTCTAGGCCTTGTTTCCCAGCATTGCAATATCGTTGTGCTCTATCACTTGCTACCTTGCTAACTTTAATATTTCATATTACAAAAACCTATATCTATTGTCCATGCTACACTTGTATCACCATCTCTTTGCCAAACTAGTGCGCCTATACAATTTACCATTGTATTAGGTGTGTTGGGGACACAAGAGATTTCTTGTATTTGATTGCGGGGTTGTTTGAGAGATACCATCTTCATCCTACACGTTCCATGGATTGATAAACCTTAGGTCATCCACCTGAGAAAAAAATGTTGATGTCCTACAAAACTCTGTGCTTGGAGGCCCAACAGTCTACAAGAATAAAAGTTGTATAGTAGACATCACACCCATGATTGAAAGTCAAGAATCCCTTTAGGTAAAGTTCGCTGGTTAGTGAGCCTAAAAATGTATATTTGGCAAAAGCCCAGAAGCCACCTCATCCTACTTATATAGTCTACATCAACAAAGTGAAGGATGGGCGATCGTTGAATCATAAAAATTGCACTAAAGTTGTTAGTGGCCCGTGCTTCGAGGAGGACACAGTTTGGGCATTCCGCTTCTTCGGCCTTACTAGTGACCCGATGATCCTTCGCTTGAAATGTGTACCTCTATAAACTATAATGATGAAGAATCTCTCATGCCATGTATGGTGGAGATCACACTATCAATATATCATGATGCGTGCTATCAGTTGGGTTGTCTACACTGAATTGCATGTAAATTTTATTATTAGCAAATATTAAATTAAAATCATAAAATTAAGGTCATCACAATTGGATACGATTATGAAAAACCAAAGGTGTGCAATGTGTGACAACAATACATATCAGTTTAGAAAAGTACAGTTAGCGACAGAAAAATAACGCACATGTATCTTGCAGGACACAGACCGGTGTTAGTACATCCTTCGTGCACATAACGTGCACGAGAAACGTCGGTGTTACTCCATTCATCGTAGACGAATTATGGAGAAAAGACATCAATGTTAGCAACCTTCACACACGTAATCTACAGGACGGGCATTGGTGTTAGTTCCACTTTCACAAACGGATGTTTTAGTCCAATCGTGGGCAATTAACATTGTAATCACACATAATTTGGCCAGCCTAGTCGTGTGAGACGGTCTTGTCAAAACACACGATTTGGCTTTGGTCAGCGAAGTACACCCTCATCACCAATCCACTCAAGCACACGGTTCTGTAAACTGTCAATGATTGGGGGCATAGAAATGGCGGTCAGGTATACTAGTGATTGGTGTAGAAGGGATCCAGGTGAGAAGATATTAAGGAAGGTGTGAACAAGGATTTGTGCCGACTATATGGAGGATTACAAGAGCGTGATGGTTATTTCTGGGCATGACTATATGTTACTTATATCGACACGGAAGCCAGAGATGCGAGAACGAATGCTCCAGTGGGCTGGCCAACAACAGTTTTCTTCATTTCTCCACTAAGTTATACTTTCTCTCTCGGCTTTTTATATATTTTCATACAAAAAAACTGAAAATACATATATTCCACAAAAGAATACTAAAATTTCGAAAAAAAATATTTGGACAAGGTTGAGACAATGTTTGTCGATTGTTAATTTTTTTTGATAGCATTAAGCAAATGGTTGTAACAAAATAAATATTCATGTATTTCAAAAAAAGTATCTGACATTATAAAAAAGGTTAACCATGTATTTAAAAAAATGTTAAACGTGTATACAAAAAATATTTCTGATGTATACGACAAATGTATAATGTACATGAAAAAAGTAGACAACAAAAAATATATTTGAAAAAATGTTAATAATGTATTTGAAACTTTTTTTTGCAAGGAACTTTAAGAGCTTTATTCATAGAAGAGCATTCTCTGGGCAGTCAGCCGATAGGCTGCTTACCAGGAAGCTAGGAGTATCTTCCAACCAACTTTCCATCACGGTCAATGTGCAAGCATCCTTAGCACAGAGATGAGCTGGATAGTTAGCTGACTAGATTACATGTTGAATAACAAAAGTAGAAAAATTACAAACTGGCTCTTCAATTTTTGAAAGAAGTGGAGCCACAACCGAAAGAGAGTTATGGCGATTTTTCCACAGTTTTGTAACCTTCAGGCAGTCTGTTTAAATAATCATCTTTTGGAAGCCGCTAAGATTTGCGAAACGCATGCCTTCACGTTACCGCCATGGTCTCGGTTATAAGAGGATCTATAACACCCAAGTGGGGTTTGCTCCATGCTCCCAAAAAAGTTGACATCGATCGGGCTACACCACCGCACCACCAGTGCCTCCGTCCAAATGAATAGATGCATCGGTGTTAATTTTTACCGTGTTTCCATCAGGGAGTCACCACCCATACGCTGAGAGTATTTTCAGGTACAGCCGAGGAACAGCAAAAGGCGCAAGGACTTTTTTTGTAAGCCTCACCGAGTGAACCAGGCTGATTGATTCCTTTTCATGATTGAAACTATTAATTATATATAGAAAAAATGTTCCTCGTGTATACCAAAAATGTACAATATGTACGGAAAAGTAGACATGTATTTTAAAATCTAAAACATGTATACAAAAAATGCACAACATGTATGACAAAATAGACATTAGAACTTGTAATAAAAAATGCACAACATGTATGACAAAATAGACGTTTGAACTTGTAATAAAAATAAATGTAATCATGCATTTTCAAGTTTTAAAACATGCATAAAATTTTGTTTGATGTACATAAAAAATGTGCATTCTGTGTGAAAAAATAGACATGTGTTGAAAACATCAAAAATAAAAATCTTATACAAATAAATGTTTCTCTTGTATACGAAAAATGTGGAATGTGTATGGAAAAAGTAGACATGTGTCAAAAAATAAAAAATGAACAAGATGAAACCAAAAAGAAACAACGAAAACCGAAAAAAAAACATGGAAAAAGATAATGGAAAACAAAAACAAAAAAACAGAAGAAACCGATGTGAAGCAGTGGAACTTAGTGAAAAACTAATGAAAACTGAGAAAAGCAAAGAAAAATGAAGAAAAAATGAATACAAATAGGAAAGAAAAACAAAGAAACCGATGCAAAACAATGAAACACTATGAAATCCAAGAAGAGCAATGGTGACAAAGAAAGAAACAAAAACGAGAGGGAAAAAGAAAGAAAAACAATACCGGACCAATCCGGCAATGTACAGGAATCAAGTAAAAATATCTACTATAACGAGCGAGCGAGCAAACGAACAACGACCGACAGATTAACCGGCCAAAACATACATGTGGACTCCAGAGGCGAGCTAGAGTTACGTCTCGAAGTAAGCGGGATATAGCTCTAGCGGTTATTTCCTTCGAGCCTGGTTATGCTTGTAGGTTGTGTTTTTTGCGGGGAAGGAAAAAAAGGGAAGCACCTTTTTTTGCCTTTTCTCTTTAATCTTTTTTCCTTTTCCAAACAATTTGGGATTTCAAAAAAATTGCAAATTGTGAAATGGTAGTGAATTCAAAAATTGTTCATGATTTGGAAAATTGTTCGGGAAAGGATAAATGCTCATGGATTTAGAAAGCGTTCAATGAATTCAAAAACAGTTCTTGAATTCAAAAGATGTTCATGATTTTAAAAGAATGAACATTTTTATTTTGATGAACAATATTTCATGAGAATTTTCTAATAACGACGAATATTTATTTGTATTTGACGAACAAATTTTAAATTCGATGAACATTTTTTGAACTTGATGAATAACTTTTTTATTCAAGAACATTTTTTTTTGAAAGAATGGATGAATAAAATTTGAATTCAATGGACACATTTTGAAATTGATAACAATTTTATTTAAAATCAATGAACAAACTTGGAATTTAATGAACAAATTTTGAATTTGGATGAATATTTTTTAAATCTGCTGATTTTTTTTTTGAATTCGATGAACATTTTACATTGATGAACATTTTTTCAATCTGATGAACTAAAAAATGTTCCTGAATTTGCAAAGAAAATTCACCAAAAAGTGAAAAGTTAAAAAGTACAGAATTTCAAAATCTGATCACGATTTGAAAAAAAGTTGATGAGTTTGAAAGGTGTTAGCAAATTGAAAATTGAAAAAACAAGAATCAAAAAGAAAATGGAAAACATAAAAGAAAAGAAAAACCGAAAAGAGAACGGAAAAAGGAACAAAAAGAAAAAAAAAGGAAAGAAAGAAAAAACCGAAATAAATAATAAAGAAAAACCCAAAAAACTAGTTCAGGGAAGCTTCTAGAACCTTCCCGAAACCGGTCCATAAAAAATGTTCGTGCATTGTCAAAAAGAAATATTAAAGAAAATAAAAAGAATAAATTAAAAATAAAAATGGCATAAAAATAAAACAAAACCGGTCCATAAAAAACAATATCAAAAGAAAAACCCGGCTAGGAAGCTTCTCGGAGCATCCCAAAACTAGCAATTGAACTGTCATGGTATACCTTTTAAATGGGCCAGCTCATGTAGCATCGATGGAGGTAAGGGTGGGGTGCGCCCGTAAATGCGCTGCTTTTATGTTGTTTGGTCTAGGATAAAAACTTTCCACGTTCTCTTGATACGGAGAAATTGTTACTTGTAGTCGGGTGTTTTGGTTGTTCCCTTCCATTGTAGTGAGATAAAATGTAGAAAATCCTACTCCCTTTGATGTTTTTGTTAAATCGAACTCTGTAGCGTATGTTGGTAGTTTCTCTAAGAGGGAGGGGGTTGTTTTTCGAGGTGCTGCAAAAGTTAGCGCGTCGTTGTAGCGCTTCATCAGGCGCGGTAAAATCCAGCACATGCGCCCAGCCGATGCTTGAAGCTGGAGCTGGTGCACAAAATACTCAACGCGCTGAACCTTGTTACCGTGCGCGGGATTAGCGCGGCTGCTGGAGCGCTACTTTCAGTCGCACGGTATATAGTTATCCCGCGTGGGGCTTATTCAGCGCATCGGTTGGAGATGCTCTCATGGAAATCAACATGGCGTCCCGTGGTATAAAAGGGAAAATGCAGCCATTGACAATGATGGGCTTAAGATCGATGGAGACATATAAATGTTGGAGTGGCAAAGGAGCAAACATCCTTAGGATGGCTCCAAAATAGCTCCTTGTCTGGTTTAACGCACATTTATTATGGTGTTTTCATTGCCTCCAAAACTCTCCAAGTTCATGGGAGTTTGCAAGGTTGTCATCGCGAAACATATCCTCGGCCTACAAGTGTCGTGAGACGCATTCCTGCCACATAAAACTACATGTTTTCATTTGACCGGAAGGGTACAGCACTTTTATAAGTGCGCAGCTGAAACCTGAAACGCCAGTAGGCAGTATTATATGTTAAATAAGTAGCAATTTTTTGACTAATCTAACTCATAAACAAATCACTAGCATGACATTGATATAATTAACGACATATTGATTCTCATGTAGGCAAGCACGTACTATGCAAATAGTAGACGCATCTACACATAATGCTAGTATTGCTTATGCGGAAATAAAGAGGAGCGGGATAAATGTGTTATACCCTCCAGTAGGCCAGGCAGAAGCCGCCGCGGCGGTGGCGGCAACGGCGTCCTCGACAGCTTTCTTGTCGGCCTCGAACTTCTCAGCGGCGAGATGGTCGGCGTCGGACTGAGACATGGTGATGATGAAGGCGACGAGAACGTAGAGGAAGCAGACGAACGGAGACGAGAAGTCGCGAAGTCGCTTCCCAAAAACCTATTCGCCCCTCTCCCGTACAGAATCCAGAGAGGCGGGGTTTCAGAGACCTACTCTCCCGTCGACCGTGTACGTGGCGGGCGAGATGGAGTCACCGACGGCAGCAGCAGCAAAGGAGCGACGGTGGGCAGTGCGCATGGAGCAATGTGATCTGTTCGTGGCGGCTAGGGTTAGGAGACACCTCACACTTATATAGGCGCAGCCGCGTGAAAAAACGTGGCTCGACCAATGTCCGAGTCCGTGACAGCCCATGATCCGACGTCTCAGATCGTGGCCCAGCTGTAAGAAAACTCTCCGTTACTGACTGGCAAAAATAAGCGCATAGGTGTGAGCTTGACACGGCTCATTCCGCAACCCGCGTCGTGTTGTGATGAGGCGGGCGACAGAGGAGAAGTGCGCGAGGGTCTTTTCTATTCTCAAGCTCCAATAGCCTACGGAAGATAAACCCTTATAAGGAGGTCCAGCTCCTCTCCAACTTTCGGGGTGGGACTAAACTTCCCGCTATACCTAGTGCCAATTAAACCCACATGGACCTTTAGAGATTTTCAGAAATTGTTAGATGGGCCCTAGGCGCACCCTAATATTTCAACAATCCCTCACCAAATCTCGAGGGGTCATTGTGTCCTCTGTTCCAATTACTATTTCGATAATACCAGTGTTTCACTAAAGACCTGTTAAGGTTGAACTTCGCCTAGAGCAAGTAGCTACACCCCTTCACAACTGAACAATGGACTATGCCTTGAATTGTCATTTTGGCATAAAGAAGCTTCACCACATGTCTTACTAGTACTAGGCCGCCGAAGGCTGACCCCTCCAGTAGAGCATATAAGTCACACTCCTGACCTATTCATGAGCTTACTAGAGATCACCCCAATCTCATAGACTGTGACCAGCAGTTGGGCTCATATAGGTGTGTTCCTCCAAAGATCGCTCTGTAGGATAGCATCTTGCTTACATAAGCTTTGGAACACATTAAGACGATAGTCATCCTACCATACAGTATCGAGAGTATTGCATCTCCAACGGAGTGGGTTAGTATAGGTAGTCTCCTCAGTTCACCATTGACTTGTTTTCCCAGGTCCTACTTCACGGGATCTCCGATCACATAGGTTGGGTTACCACCATGGCAACTCATGTGGGTCTCATACCCATCTTCCTCGATGGATTATCTATCACAACATGTGATTGCCCTTTTGTAAAGGGATCTGCCAGATTCTTGGCCGTTTGGACATACTCCAACGCTATCACTCTGGAGTTTCTTAATTTTCTGACAGCTTTTAATCTCATTCTTATGTGTTTGTTGGACTTCATGTTGTCCTTTGAACTCTTCACCTTGGTGATAACAGTCTGATTGTCACAGTTCATAAGGATAGTCGGAACCGGTTTATCAACCAATGGCAAGTCCATCAAAAGATCTTCAAGCCATCCTGCTTCGACAGCAGATCTGTCTAATGCTGTTAATTCTGCTTTCATAGTCGATCTCGTTAAGATCATTTGCTTGCAAGACTTTCAGAAAACAACGCCACCTCCAAGAGTAAACATATACCCAGTTGTGGCATTCATCTCATCAGCATCAGATATCCAATTCGCATCACTATACCCTTCAAGTACCGACGGGTATCCATTATAGTGAAGTCCATAGTTCATAGTACCTTTCAGATAGCGCATAACTCTTTCAATAGCATTGCCAATGTACATTACCTGGTTTGGAAACAAACCAGCTCAGTTTGCTCACAGCAAACACGATGTGAGGCATCGTCGCGCTTGCTAGGTACATGAGTGAACCAATATGTAAGTGCATCTAGTGCCACCCCTAGTTGGTTTTGGAGTATTGACGACAAAGTTGGTTGAGGGACTAATGCGTTTGTGAGAATTGCAGGATAACGCAGGTAGTGTCCCTCATTGTTTCGGTTTACCTACTGGAGATGACCCTTAAAAATGTATGAAGACATTGAAGACAATGGTGGTATGAGAAGATATTAATATTGAAGACTATGACATGAGAAGACATTAAGTGAAGACTATGGTGCGCGAAGATCGTGTGGTTTCGTTGTTTCCTTTTCTTCTTTGTTGAGTCATAGGAACCACCGTCTTTGTTAAGTGGGGTCCAAGTGAACTAAGTCGAGTGGTCAAGTGATGCTCAACTCAAACCCTATGTCTTGAGCGAAGACAATGAGAGCAAATCTTATCCAGAGTGGTGAGTCGACTTTGCTTGTAGCCCAAGTAAAGGTGTCGCGTGTGTTTGAAATCGACCGTTGGAACACGTGTCGGTTCCTTAGTGACCAGGGTCATTTTGGACAAATCAGGTCGGGTTGCCTAGTGGCTATAAATAGCCCACCCCTACACCATGAATTGGTGGCTGCTCGAGAGTTTGTGCACGGCTTTTGTCGTTTGAGAGGAACCCACCTCGAAGCATTTGAGAGAGAGAAAAATCCTTGCGAGGACAAAGCCCAAACACCCGAGCCAAAGAGTGTTAGGCATCATTGAAGTCTTTACATGCATGTGACACAAGACTTATTACACTTGAGGACTGTGAATCCTCCGGCCGGTTAGGCGTCACGTTCGAGCATCCAAGAGTCATTGTGGATTGCCGGTGAGCGAAGTCTGTGAAGGTTTGGAAGTCTCCTTGAAGACTTACGAGTGATTGGGTGAGGACTGGGTGTCCTTAGCTCAAGGGAATAAGGTGAAGACACGGTGCGAGTTAAATCTCAGCCTCCCTAACCGCACGCGTCTGATTGTCACATCAACTGGAACTGGTCTAACAAATCCTGTGTCTGCAACAAGCGACTGGTTCTATCCCTTCCCAACCTTATTTAAGTCTGTCTTCGTGAAGTCATTGCTTATCTGTGTATCTGTTTGACTTCATTGCTTGACTACTGCTGTTGATTGGCTTCATACTATCTTCCATCCTGATCCTTACTACCTAGCTGCTATTTGTCTTGTACTTTCACATCATTGCATACTTGACTATGGCATGCTTAGGGTAGTTTATCTTCCGCTGCATATTAATTAGGCCGTTTCTGTTGTTCGTCTTCGAAACTTCTAAGTTTTGAAGACTTCCATAAAAATCGCCTATTCATCCCCCCCCCTCTAGTCGATACTAGCACTTTCAATTGGTATCAGAGCAAGGTACTCCCTTGTTCTGTGTGATTCGGTTTAACCACCTGGAGTTTCAGCTATGTTGACTGCAGGATTGAGGAACATATCTTGTCCCACCTTTGACGGTCATGAGTATCCCCGATGGAAGGCCATGATGAAGAAGCGACTCATGTCCATGGATAGCGAACTGTGGACCATCACTGAGATTGGACTCACGGATCTATGCAAGATGGCAGAGGCTGATGACATCCGCAAGTACACTCTATTGAACCTTACAGCGAAGGATGTCATCTGCTCTCATTTGTCCGGAAATCAGTTCAGGAATGTTATGCACCTCAATCACGCGAAGCTAATCTGGGACCGGCTTTATGAGGTATATGAAGGTCATCTCACTCATCATGATCCATGGTTTGAGGACTACAAGGAGTCTCTTAAGGAGATGACCTTTGCACCTGAATCATCATCATCCTCATCGTGCCACATGGCAAGGGGTGATAAGGTAACTGAATGCTATCTCTCTGAATCTAGCGATGATGAATCAGGTGATGAATTTGGCCCCAGTTATGACAAGCTTGCTTCCCTTGCCACTAAACAACAAAGAATCTTGGAAAAGGTTCAAGACATGCTTAGTAAGAGCGATGATATGTTGGGTGAAGAAATGGATCGGTCAAAAGCTTTGGTGATAGTCTTGAGACTTCATGCTAAGTTTGGCGCCCTTCAAGATCAACATAATGCTCTCTTGTCTGATCATGAGAAGCTTTCTTCTGAATGTCTTCAAAGAAAGCTAGACCTTGAAAAGATAAGAGTGGATTATGAAGATCTTCAGAAGGAGCGAGATTTATTACTTGCTCAACAAATCAGCGTTACCCAGGATGGATTTGAACCACCATGTCTAAAATGCATTGGCGTGATAACGCTACATCTGCTTCTTGAATGTTCCACCGCTGCTCTCGTTTCATTGTCTTCACCTCTTGATGTGATTACTAACCCCTCTGCGGAGGATACCACTTCTTGTTGCTTGTGAAAATGCTATGTTGAAGACATTGCTTGAAACGAGGATGTACAAAAGTTTGAAGGACATCGGACTCTGCGATGTCCTCAAAAAGCAGATTCTGAACCAAAACCCTAGGAAGGAGGGTGTTGGGTTCGAAAGGAAAATGAATGTTGATGGCTCGTACTGGAAGCCTGAGCAGTACCCCAAAACCACATGGGTTGCTGCAAAGGAACCTTCCGTAGATCCATCCACTTTATCTGGCTTTACCTGTGCTAATCCTATTATCATTGATGAATCCTTTGATGCAAACTATAAGCTGTTCAAAAATCAGAATGGTGAAGTGTTTGCCAGGTACATTGGTACTAACTACAGGAATGGAACACCTATGAAGAAGATCTGGGTACCTAAGCAGTACATTGAGAATCTTCCTGTGAATGTTGTCATGACACCACCAAAGAAGAAGACAAACCCCAGACCTATAGCTTCATGTGGCCCAAAGGCTTCATACAGAATCTGAGACTCACATGAGTCACCCTAACGCCAATGTTTTGCGGAAATCATGCTCGGACTTATGAATATGGCGTGTATCTTGAACCGCTATGTTCATAGGACTAAGAACTTTTTGCTTATTCATATGAGTATCATTCATCTCTTGCAAGGCTATTTGCTAGGGCTTCAAAGCCAAAATTCTCGAGATCTGCACTTAGACTCATTGCTTCTAAGCCACCATCAAGATCTGGGTGGCAAAGAAGAACTAACTCTCTTTGCGAGAATCGGTCTCCACCAAAGAATCAATGGCGTCCGATACTATTCTTTGGGGACCTAAAACTCATTTAGGGCCTTATAAAATGTCATTCTATATACTTCACATCTGAATCTCTTATCGGTCATACTATGTCCTAACTTTGATATAAGCTGTGACTGTCCCTCAGATGTGTCAAATGCTTATGCTTCACAACACTCTTGTGAAGCCTATCCTCCTAATTGCCTTTGTAGGGTACATCACCAAAAGCTTGAGAATGGATTATGGACGGTGGATGCACAAATCATATGACTGGTGATCGAAGTCTTCTCATGGACTCAACCTTCGTCCATCCGACAAGAGTCACGTTACATTTCTTGACCTTTGGTAAAAGCAAGGTATTGGGTCTAGGTAGAGTTGCAATCTCAAAGGATCAACACATGGATAAAGTGATGCTTGTTGAATCCCTTGGTTTCAACAATGTCCATCTCAATGCTTTGTGACTTGAACATGATTGTGATATTTGGAAAATATCGTTGCCTTGTACTAATGGAATCGACAAATCTCTAGTCTTTGAAGGGTATCGAAAAGATGATCTATACTTAGTAGATTTCTCAACAGTCCACACTTGCCGTATGTCTTCTCACAAAAGCTTGAATCTTGGCTCGGCATCGAAGGCTAGGACATCTTGGCATGAGGAACTTACACTCACTCGTCAAGAAGAAGCATGTCATTGGCATTGAGGATGTCAAGTTCAAGAAGGATCATCATGTGGTGCCCGTGAAGTGGAAAGATGACAAGGGCAAAGCACCCTCGAAGACAATCATGACAACATCTCAACCCTTGAGCTGTTACACATGGACCTATTTGGACCTACTCACTACTCCACCCTCACAACAACCTGCTTTGTCTCTATGGCCGTCATTGTTGATGACTACTCAAGATACACATGGGTTCATATAATTCTTTACAAGACTGAAGTGCAAGATGTCTTGGTAACCGCAAATCGAGCAATGAACAATTATGGCGTGAAGATCAAGCACATCGAAGTGACAATGGCATCAATTCAAGAACACTTGGACTTGATCTCAGATCTGGATACAATGGGAATCACTCATGAGTTCTCTGCTCCATACACACCTCGACAAAATGGCATCATTGAGCGCAAAAACAGAACCCTCATTGAGATGGCTCGAACAATGCTAGATGAGTACAAGACACCAAGAAAGTTACGGCTGAAGCTATTGATACTGACATGTCACATCATCAACCGTGTGTACATCCATAAGCTTCGAACAAAACATCGTATGAGCTCCTTCTTGGCAAGAGGCCAAGCGTCGATTACTTGAGTATTTGGAGCTAGATCTTTGGATCAAGGATCCCCATCACAAGTCAAAATTTGCACCTAAGGCTCACGAAGGCTTCATGCTTGGCTATGGAAAGGATTCACACTCCTCTGAGTCTTCAACCTTTATCTCTACAAAATCGTTGAAGCTGTGGATGTGAAATTTGATGAAACCAATGGTTCACAGAGAGAGACTCGCCAAGTACACTAGATAAAGCTCCTCCAAGCGAGTCCATCAAGCTGATGGGAACCGGTGAAATCATGCCCTCTGAAGCACAGCACTGAAGAGGAACTTATCATCTCTGCACCAAATCAACTTTGAAGACAATGCTCGGACCAAGACAATCCTCCCAATGATGACAATGATCTGCGAGAGCAAAATCTTTGTCTGTTCATCCTCGTGTTGCAAATGAAGTTCAAATAGAAGATAATTGACAAAGATCAATGCGCTGGTCCACTCACTCGATCAAGAGCAACACAGCTAGCAAACTTCATGGGCACTTTTCATTTGTGTCAATATCAGAACCCAAGAAAGTTGTTGAAGCTTTTATGGAACCTGAATGGATTCAAGCCATGCAAGAGGAACTTCAATAGTTCAAGCTGAATAATGTTTGGGAACTTGTCAAGCGACCTGACCCTCGCAGGCATAACATTATTGGAACAAAGTGGATATATCGAAACAAGCAAGATGAGCATGGTCAAGTCGTCAGAAACAAAGCACGTCTTGTGGCTCAAGGATATACTCAAGTTGAAGGAATTGACTTCGATGAAACCTTTGCTCCTGTTGCTAGGCTTGAAGCTATTCACATACTGCTAGCCTACGCTAATCATCACAACATCTTGCTATATCAAATGGATGTAAAGAGTGCATTTCTCAATGGCAAGATTGAAGAAGAAGTATATGTCGCACAACCACCGGCTTTGAAGATCCAAAACATCCCGATATGGTGTACAAGCTAAACAAAGCACTTTGTATGGCCTCAAACAATCTCCTCGTGCATGGTATGATACAACCAAAGACTTCAAGAGCGAAGGCTTCAAACCTGATCCTCGATCCCACACTCTTCACGAAGTCATATGATGGCGAACTGTTTGTGTGCCAAATATATGTGGATGACATAATCTTGGTTGCACCAACCGAAGTATAGTGATGAGTTTGGGTACATGATGCAAGAGCAATATCGGATGTCCATGATGGGTGAGCTGAAGTTCTTCCTTGGTCTTCAAATTAAATCGACAAAGAAATGGCATCTTCATATCTCAAGAAAAATACCTCAAAGATTGTGCGAAGAAGTTTGGAATGGAAGGCGCAAAGGCTACACGCGCCAATGCCGATAAACACCATCTTGGTCCCGACGACAATGGTAAAGAGTTCGATCAAAAGGTATACCGCTCCATGATTGGTTCTTTGCTTTATCTATGTGCATCTAGGCGGATATTATGCTTAGTGTTTGCATGTGTGCTCGATTCCAAGCGGCACCAAAGGAATCGCATCACTTAGCTGTGAAGCAAATTCTTCGATATTTGGCTTACACCCCAACACTCGGATTATGGTATCCCAAGGGCTCAAAATTTGATTTGGTTGGATTCTCGGATGTTGATTACGCTGGTGACAAGGTGGATCGCAAGTCTACATCAGGCACATGTCATTTTCTTGGTCGATCACTTGTCATTGGTCTTCAAAGAAGTAGAAGCTGTATCACTCTCAAGCTGCTGAATCTGAATACATTGTTGCTGGATCTGTTGTGCTCAGCTTCTATGGATGAAGCAAACTCTCAAGGATTGTGGCATCAACCTGAAACAAGTACCTCTCTTCTGCGACAACGGAAGTGCCATCAAGATAGCCAACAATCCAGTCCAGCACTCGAAGACAAAGCACATTGAAATACGTCATCACTTTCTTAGAGATCATGTTATGAAGAAAGATATCGATATCATTCACGTCAACACTGAAGAGCAACTGGCAGATATCCTCACAAAGCCCTTGGATGAGAAAAGGTTTTGCAAGTTACGGTGTGAGCTAAATATCTTGGAATCCTCTAATGTCCTGTGATTAGGCACACATCCTAACACTTATGCATGTTGATGACTTAGATGTGCAACACACAAAGTAATGTATATCTTCAATCAATGAAGATTTACACTCTGAGTGTGAATACATTAACATGGAATTTGACTTCGGAGCACCACGATAATTGTGCGCCGTGTCTGGGTCTAATACTTCCTATACGGTGGGTAACGCCACCACCAAATTTCTCCGTTTGAAGTGTTTCACTCATGGTGTTATATTGCAATGACTTCGCATTTGGTTTGTCTTCAGTTTCAATTTATCTTCATGATTTTCTACACTATGATGATTCGATTGCTTTCTGATATATATATATATACTAGTGTTCTATCCTCTACAACATTCACTTATAGCTATGTCTTCAAGATTGGATCTTTTGAACTAAGTGAATGTGATCGGACCCTAGCCTCTCTATGCTTCCTATCTCAAACTCTATCTGTCCAAATCATATGCATTCTATTGAAACTGTCGAATGTCTTCTCTGCGTCCTAGTCGTGAGAAGGCAAGGAGACAAACATTAAATCTGTATTAAATGACTTATCTTTATTGTTGAAATCGGGAAGCGGAACAACTCTCCGACATGCTGGCGGGCGTGGGAGCGATGGGACAACTCGAGTATGTTGCATGCTTGCCACGTGCCCCTCGATGTGAACCGCCAGGGCACCAGCAGAATTGCGCTGTGTCGCTCACCTACTTATAAATACTTGTCCCTGCGGTAAAGAAATCCTTCTTCCACCTCTCCACCTCCGTCAAAACCCTAGCGCCACCGCTAGCTCTCGACGACGCCGGCGACGAAGCGCTTAGCTGCCACGACTTCTCCGATGCCGTCCTCATGCCGGCCGCAGACATCGTCCTCTCCGCCGTCGTCGTAGGTGTCCTCCGTCGCCAAGTTAGGGCACGGTGGGCTGAACTGCTCGGTCTCCTATTCATCCCATCTAGCAGTTCTTCGTGCGGTAATTATAACTCTATTTTACCACCTTTTGATCTTCAAGATCATCATGTTTACGAAAGTGGTTTACGCCTATTCAATGTTAGATCTATTACATGCGCATCTCATAACGCCTAGTCAATTCACTTAGATCTCTGTCTAGTTTGATTCCTCACTTGTACTTATTCACGGATTGGTACAAATCGAACCAACTCACCTATATAAGTGAATGTCTTCGCATCATGAGGTCAATGTCTTCAAACTGATTTATCTTCAAAATCTTACGAGTGCATATGACCTCTCCCTTCCTCGCATCTCTAATCTTTCACGGTACATGTCCGTGGGAGAATCCCTTGGTTCTCATAGTGCGCATTCGTTTGCGAATACTTACAACATCATATCAATTTTCTCGAAGCTAGTTCACCTTGACCAGCAAGCGTAAGTCTCTGAAGCTTTGAGCGTGTTGAAGCCATTCAGGTTTGAAGTTCATGGCTGCGTAAAAATCAACAAGGAAGGGTGGCGACACAGCGAGAGAAGGAACATCCAATGATCTCGCTGATGACCTAGCGTAACTCTACAAGGCAGATCCCAAGAAATTATCATCGAGAAAGACACAAATCCAATGGATTCGGCGCTATTGGGCTGAGGAATGGTTCAAGTACAAGTTTGTGACGAAGGAATATGCGAGAAGAATGCCATCAAGAGACCTTGGGGTGATATCCTCTATTAAGGCCTTCAACCCAAGAACGAGAGAAGCCATTGCTCAAGGCTTCTATCCTTGCATGGTCCGTGGACCACGACTGAACGCCGATCCCACTTCACTACTCGGTGTCGTGGCGACTCTCTCTTCAAGCTCAACTTCCGGTTCTTTGTGGCTTCGCTAAGAAGAACAAGAAGTCATTGGGATTGGACTTCAACCCAGGTCCCTCTGCTCCCCGTGCTGACGGCTCCCGTGATGCTGATCCCAATGTTATCGGCCCCTTCTCCAACCTTGACGGCCTCATCACCTACATTGTGGTCCAAGGTGCCAGAGTAGATCATTCTGAAAATGATGCTGACTCCGATGAAGCCCCAGCTCCTCCTCCAAAGCCGCAGAAGCAAAAGAAGCCAAAGGCTTCAAGATCAGTTGCACCTCCGAAGACTTCTCGTGTGAAGCCACTAGCCACTGCACCTCCTGAAGCCAGTGTGCAATCTGAAGATCAATCCCGTGTCTTCAAGAGAACGGAGAAGAAAAAGCAACTTGTCAGACCAACCGATCAAGCCTTGACTCCTGCCGCCATTCTGCGTGAAGAACCCATTGATCTGTCAAGTGATGAAGATCTTGCTGATGATGCCCTTGAGCAGCTGATAAAGAGCAAGGAAGAAGCAGAAATCTTCAACAACTTGCCTCTCTTTGATGTGGCAATCATCCACAACTTCATTGATGAGTGGTTCGACACCCCAATCTCAGCTTTGAAGATTTGCGACTTCCCATCGGCCTCGATGTAAGCTTTCAATGGCGCCATTTCTTCGAGCTAGCTCTCGCTCGGTGACGTTGAGCTCAAGAACAAGATTGATTATGAGAAGGCTCAATTCAAGAAGCATGTGGCCAAGCTAAGTGTTTAAGACGTCAGAAACTTCAAAGTCATGCTACATGAGCTTAAAGAAGCTTTTCTGAAGAAGCGTGAAGAAGCTCAGGGCTCTCGAGAGCGCATGAAGAGTTTGGCTGATAAGTGTGTGCTCGCCTACAATAAGGCTAAGAAGCGAAATTCACTTGGCCGTCCTGGCATTGACCCCAGGATGGCTGCAAAGAAAAAGAAGAAGCTTCATGCTGACCAGCCTGAACCTTCAAGTCAAGAAGCCCCTCGCATTATCTTCCCAAGCAGCATGACTGGCTCGAAGCCAAAGGTCACCACAACCACTTCAGAATAGAAGAAGACGAGGGCTGCCGAGGCTGAAGCCAGAAAGAGAAAGAATACTGAAGCCTCTGATGCCGCTCCCTCCAAGAAGAAGCGCAAGACCAAGAAGACTAGGGCTGCTTCCACAGAGCCCTTAGTTGTTGAACCCATTTCGATGGTTCGCCCAAAGATCGGAACATCAAGAGCGAAGGATGATAGTCCATGAGCCTGCTCCCACGAGAGGCTCATGAAGTGAAGATATTCCAAAGAAATTGAACCCACCATCGCGGAAGACATTGGTCATGATGACAATGTAGCAGATGATGAAGTTCTTCCTCAGATCGAACATGATGTGGTATCATCGCCTGTTCATATGAACAGCAAACTCATCAGCATTGGTCATCCTCTAACGCCAATTGCTCAGGATGCATTGTGTGCTGATCACCCACAGCTACAAGACTCCCCCAGTACTCCCCAACAACAACAACAAGCTACACCCCCGTGCAAGAAGAGGATGAAGACTTTGAGGCCCAGCCATCTCCATCTCCTAAGGCGTTGCCAGCATTTCGCAGGCTTCGCAAAGGACAAAGGCCTCAAGTCCCTCTGTCGAGCGTTCCAGAAGGAGAAGTGCAACGTTCACCTGTTGCTCGTCAAGTCTTTTCTGAACCTACTCCAACTGTGAATATCTCCGAGTCTGAGGCACAAGCTGCTGAAGACATTCCGGCTGCATCAGCCGAGGAAAATCAAGAAGAAGTATGTGTCCCTACTCCCCCAGTAATTGAAGAAGCAGTTCCTGATGTGAACGTGCATGTGCCCGACCCTCCTGTTCGTCAAGAGGAGGTTGAAAATGTTGAAGCTACCACCGCCAACGCCAATGAAGCCAATAGCGTAGTCATGGTGGCGCTAATGTGAACTGAATCAACGGTGTGCTCAAGCAAATGTGGTCACCGAACACAAACCAATGAGGCTGCTGCACTGAAGCTAATGATACAAGCGCTCCCGGCACTTGTTGTGCCTGACGCCTCACCATTGCCCTGCTCCTATTCCGCCACCAAGGCCCCATACAATTCAGCAAGCATACAGTCATGGTCAGCTAACCACTGTCCGATGGCCCATTCTGGTACCTCCGCCTCCTGCCTCTGGACCTCAATTTGACTATCATGTTGAGCATAGGCCTCGTGTCCGAAGCCAAAGCCTAGGCTGCCAAGGTTTCAGTCTTGCAAACTCACGGGGTCCTTCAATGCAAATGGCTTCAAAAGCCACAATACCTTCTTTAGACAGCGCCAAGAACCCCTACTCCAAGCCAAGAATATCATCGGATCGGTTCGGAGCTATCGTGAGAGAAGCTATTACTCTTGCATTCTATATGATCAAGGGCACATTTTCCCTCATATCGCCTTGACACTTTGAAGCCATTCTTTGGTACTGTCGTGCTTAGAAGAAGCACTTGATTGCTTCGTGATCTTGGTCTTCTCCACTTTGTGACGGACAAAGAACATTGGAATGAAGAGCTATTGCTTCAATTCTATGCTACTCTACACATTAGCGGCTACTACAGAGACATCAAGACATGGGTTCTCGAGTGGATATTTGAAATGTTCATCATGAAGCCAAAGCTATGGATATCATCGAGCTCACAGGGCTAGCCACTCTGGAGAACTATATGAACTCGATCATCGGCTACACCGCAATGCAGTGGAGAGTATCTTCCATAAGCCAGAACCCAATATGAGCGAGATGTTGAAAATGATGAAGCCCTTGCCATCTGACGCTGAATATCCAACAAAGTTCTTTGTTGAAGACCTTGAGTATCTGCCTCGCACCATATATCATATCATCGGTGAACTCTATGGCTGTCAAAGGACATTCATCGTGCCAAGCTTGAAGGAGCTATGAAGACTTTGGTCTTCAGATTCTCAATGGCATCGGCTTCAACACTCAATAATTCTTCATCGTGCAACTTGTCGCTACAGCTCGACCTATTTGGTCGAAGTTTTATGCTCCATGGGTCATGCGCTCATCAAGAGACACTCATCATCAACTATCAGCCCTCTACTCGCAATCATATGATCTTTTGCGAGAGGTTGATATGTCGATTGAAGCTATATACTCGACCACCAAGAGGCCTCTTTGTCTTGAAATGCCGAGCACCAAAGCTTCACTCAACCCATTGAAGGTGTTCAAGCAGCGACACGAATCTATCCATTGGTGGAAATACTAAATGCGCCTCATCGAGCACCTACTGAAGCCACTGAAAGCACCATTGCACAAAGGCCTCGGAAGCATTCTCGCCTTCTCAATGACCGAGAACTTCTTGTGGCCCTTCATCAGAAACAGGATACGCATCATTTTTGGCTCAAGAGACAGATGCAAAGCCTCTTGGTGGATGTCAATCGCATTCACAACCTTGCCACCAAGAATGCCTTTGTTGCTCATGAAACTTGCGGCGATCATGGAAGAGTTTGACCACTTAGTCTTTGAAGCGAGATCTTCAAGACGATGGCTTCAATGAAAGATTCGGTTTGACTCCACTCCTCCACGGACTGCTGTCCTACGTCGCACTCCATCTCTTGAAGACTCTGAATATTCTTCCTCCGCGGCAACGGTAAATGCCAGAGTGATCGATGAAGATGATGCTACTTCACCACCTCCTCCTACTTCGCGCATCAACACTGCACCAAGTTCATCTGCACCGCCAACCAACGACAACAATCCTGCTGCTTCACCTACTCATGAGGACGAGTAGATGCTCTATGTCTTCAAACCTTTCTGGTCCTTACTGACAAAAGGGGGAGAAGCGTATGAGTTGATAGTCTTCAGGCGGGTTCATATGGGCGGTTGCATTATATTTTGCTTCGTGCTTACAACTCTTGCTTTTGAAACATTTGGTTCTCTGAGTTGTAACACCTAAACTTGATGGTCGTCTGCTACTTATTTGCTTCACTGTGATGCGATGATAACTTCCGCACTTAGATCATTCTGCAGACGTCCATTTTTCATTATGCATGTCATTCTACTTGCTATATCATTTCATGCATGATGAACTATCTTCATAAGTTGAAGTGGATCTCCACAAGTACAACCTGCCATGTGCATTTGCATTCCAAAAGCAAATTACTTATATGCACATCTTGAGGAGCCCTTGCTACTTATGAAGACAATTCCCAATTCCTATCCTTACAATTTCACATATTTTATCCCGTTGAAAATCGCAACCAGTTTGTCATCAATCACCAAAAGGGGAGATTGTAAGTGCATCTAGTGCCACCCCTAGTTGGTTTTGGAGTATTGACGACAAAGTTGGTTGAGGGACTAATGCGTTTGTGAGAATTGCAGGATAACGCAGGTAGTGTCCCTCATTGTTTCGGTTTACCTACCAAGATGACCCCTAAAAATGTATGAAGACATTGAAGACAATGGTGGTATGAGAAGATATTCATATTGAAGACTATGACATGAGAAGACATTAAGTGAAGACTATGGTGCGTGAAGACTGTGTGGTTTCGTTGTTTCATTTTCTTCTTTGTTGAGTCATAGGAACCACCGTACTGTTAAGTGGGGTCCAAGTGAACTAAGTCAGAGTGATTGAAGTGATGCTCAACTCAAATCCTATGTCTTCGAGCGAAGACAATGAGAGCAAATCTTATCCAAAGCTGGATGAGTCAGCTTTGCTTGTAGCCCAAGTAAAGCTGCCGCGTGTGTTTGAAATCTGACCGTTGGAACACGTGTCAGTTCCTTAGTGACCCAGGGTCATTTTGGACAAATCAGGTCGGGTTGCCTAGTGGCTATAAATAGCCCACCCCTACACCATGAATTGGTGGCCGCTCAGAGTTTGTGCACGGCTTTTGTCGTTTGAGAGCAACCCACCTCGAAGCATTTGAGGGAGAGAGAGAGAGAAATCCTTGCGAGAACAAAGCCCAAGCACCCAGAGCCAAAGAGTGTTAGGCATCATCAAGTCTTTACATGCATGTGACACAAAGACTTATTACACTTGAGGACTGTGAATCCTCTAGCCGGTTAGGCGTCGCGTTCGAGCATCCAAGAGTCATTGTGGATTGCGGTGAGCGAAGTATGTGAAGGTTTGGAAGTCTCCTTGAAGACTTACGAGTGATTAGGCGAGGACTGGTGTCCTTAGCTCAAGGGAATAAGGTGAAGACACGGTATTCGAGTTAAATCTCAGCCTCCCTAACTGGATGTCACAGTTGTCACAAAGCTGGAACTGGTCTAACAAATTCTGTGTCTTCAACAAGCGACTGGTTCTATACCTTCCCAACCTTACTTAAGTTTGTCTTCGTGAAGTCATTGCCTATCTGTTTATCTGTTTGACTTCATTGCTTGACTACTACTATTGATTGGCTTCATACTATCTTCCATCCTGATCCTTACTACCTAGCTGCTATTTGTCCTGTACTTTCACATCATTGCATATTTGACTATGGCATGCTTAGGGTAGTTTATCTTCCGCTGCATATTAATTAGGTCATTTCTGTTGTTCGTCTTCGAAACTTCTAAGTTTTGAAGACTTTCATAAAAATCGCCTATTCACCCCCCCTCTAGTCGATACTAGCACTTTCACAATAATTTGAGAGTATCTCAATTGATCCTTAGCATGCCTTCGACTTTCGAATCAACACACTAGGATCATATGGTGTCTGAGATGGTTTGTAGTCCGAATATCCAAAATGACTCAACACCTTCTCAACATAATGGGATTACAGAAGTGTGATCCCACCCTCACTATCTCTGAGTAGCTTGATGTTCAAGATAACATCAGCCACACCAAGGTCCTTCATCTTAAAGTGTTGAGATATAAACGACTTGACCTCCTCAATGACTTTGAGATTGGTTCCGAATATCAGTATGTCATCAACATACAAGCACAATATAACTCCTCGCTCCTACACATTTGTCAGCTTCATTAACAACGAAGCCAACAGATGTCAGAGTTGTATTAAACTTATCATGCATTGCTTAGGTGCTTGTTTCAGTCCATATAAAGATTTCAGCAACCTACACACTTTTACTTCCTGGCCATCTATCACAAAGCCATCTGGTTGTTGCATGTAGATTTTCTCGTTTAGCTCTCCATTTAGGAAAGTCGTCTTAACATTGGGAGAGGGGCGAATGGGTTTTCGGGAAGTGACTACGCGACTGCTCGCCTCCATTCGTATGCTTCCTCTATGTTCATGTTGCCTTCATCATCACCATGTCTCAGTCCGACGCCGACCATCTCGCTGCTGAGAAGCTCGAGGCCGACAGGAAGGCCACGAGGATGCCGCTGCCGCCACCGCCGCCGCGGCTTCTGCCTGACCTACTGGAGGGTATAACACGTTTATCTCGCTCCTGTTTATTTCTGCATTAGCGGTACTAGCATTATGTGTAGATGCGTCTACTGTTTGCATAGTACGTACTTGTCTAGATCAAAATCAGTATGTCGTTAATTCTGTCAATGCCATGCTAGTGATTTGTTTGTGGATTATATTAGTCCAGAAATTGCCTACTTATTCAACATTTTAGATCATACGTACTACATGTATGTGTATGTCTCTCGCTTGTGGAGACTCTCACGCACACGCACATACATCAGTTGCCTTGCTTTCATGTTTTGTTATTGTTGGAACCGAACAGGAATGGTGCCTCCGACTTTGTTTATGGTAATCGAGCCATGGGAAAAAATTACACTTTAAGAGCATCTAACGCCAGGCGCCCCAAACCCGCCTTATACGTCCGGACGGGCCATCCGGTCACAGACCGGTCATGAAATTTTGACACAGACGGACGTCTCAAACATCCCTCAAATGTCCGAGCTGACTGGCATCCCTCATATTCAACCCAAATATGGGGCGTATATGGGGGCTCCCGGGCGCGTCCGTCAACCCCACTGTTGGTCGTCGGGGTCCCACCTGCAGCGACTGAAGTTTCGTCCTCTCTCATCGGTGCACCCAAATTTTAGTCCCATATCGCCGGGCGAGGTTGTGATATCCTGGCTTATTAGGGATGATAGACTACTCATATCAATAAGGAATTCCTTCTTTTCTGGGAGCCCATTCGGACAGAACTGCAAAGTTAAGCGTGCTCAGCTTGGAGTAGTCTCGGGATGGGTGACCGGCCGAAGTTGCTCCGGGTGCGCATGAGTGAGGACAAAGTCTTGCGAAAAAGACTAGTATTGATCTGTGGGGCGCCTAGATCCCGCCAGAGTGCGACCACCGGCGGGTGTGTCCGGCGTTACAAGTTGGTATCGAGCCGACCCTCGCGGTTACGGATGGTTGCGGACAAAAAGGCGGTCATGTTGTTCATGACGTTTGTGACCCGTCGTGGCACACGGCATGGCACATGTACGGATGGATGCACAAACGGTTGTGCCAAGAGGAGCGTTCTGTGGCCCGACGAGGGCGTCGGTTCCTCCGAGTGTGGGTGTATGTGATATCACGGCTTATTAGGGATGATAGACTACTCATATCAATAAGGAATTCCTTCTTTTAGGAGCCCATTCGGACGAGCGCAAAGTTAAGCGTGCTCGGCTTGGAGTAGTCTCGGGATGGGTGACCGGCCGAAGTTGCTCCGGGTGCGCATGAGTGAGGACAAAGTGCGCAGAAAAGACTAGTATTGATCTGTGGGGCCAGTCTAGATCCCGCCAGGAGTAACGACCACCGGCGGGTGTGTCCGGGGCGTTACAGAGGTGGACTCTGACCGGCTTAAATAGCCGCGCCGCCGCATGGCGGCAAGCTTCTCTGTTGTTGTGTAGGTCTATCAATTCTCGTTGCGTGAGCGAGATAACTTGACACTAGACTGCATTTCATTAACTGATGATTGTTCATAGTGTCAAGTTCGTCTCGTTCATGTACGTTGATACCCGTACTACAATGACATTAGATTTTTTATTCTGTTCATCTTTTTTTTTGACAAAATGTAATTCATAAAAAGCAATACAAACATGAATGTTTCCCTTGTGAAGGAGATAAACCTGACTATGAATCTTCTATGTGATAAATATAGAAGATTCATATTAACAGTCTATCTTCTTTACAATGGATCCAGTGATGTCAAAGACATATCGCTTCGGCATGACCCCGGCTATTTAAGCCGGTAGACTAACTCGTCACGTGGCGAGTGGGACTAATACGGGTGTGAAAATATTTAATATGAGCAATTTTCCATGTGTTTTGACAGCCCACCTGGCCTAAGACGGGGGGATGAACATCGTGCATGACGCTACATGTAATAGGTGTTTTGGAAATAGGGTATGTGATTGCAAATGATAAATTTTAAGGCTCACCCGGTCACTGTCCGCGGGCGCATTTGTAGACGTTTGAGGACCCAAATTTGCAACCTATGATTGTAGATGCTCTAACTTATGTTCCATTCGCCTGTGTGTAGGGCGTTGGACACAGGTATAGGGCGCACCTACCAACCACACGAAAACAGATGAGATCCAGAGAGAGTGTAGGTTTACGCATACACCAATAAGGCGGTGACTCGTCAAGGTCAGAAAGGTGTCCTGCTTAATTAGGCGAGGAAATTATGCCATGTGAAACATACCTTGTGCATGCTAGAAAAGATGCGTGCCACGGCAGCGAAGCTAGCTGCAGAGGTATGGACTGTCTGGTCATTCAAAGTCAGCTCTAAGATTTGTACATCTCTTCTACTCCAATTAATACCGTATGGATCTTTTGCCCATCAAGGTTAGGCAAAGTTTGACACATGTGCAGATCGTCGTGCGATGTCTCTTCTCGTTAAAATTAAGTCAAAGGCTTGTAGTTAAATTAAAGCATTAATCATGATCCGCTCAATCGCGGGGAGAGAAAGTAAGAAATGCTTTGAGTAGCAGAAACTGTGTGATTCCCTTTTTAACCTTTTCTTGGCCTTCTTAGGCGATTTGTATTTGTACATATTTATTAATGAAAATTTACCCTAGAACAATTGTTCTACGGCCTTGGCTTCAAAAGAAAATCCCTTTTTTAACTTGGAGACATTTTGTGATTTGTGGAGAAATTTTGTTCTTTTTGAAGCTCAACAAGAGAGTGGTACAGATGACTTTTCTACATTATATATATTTTGAAATAAAACGCAGGACAGCTGCGAATTTCGTTAAGAGGAACGGCTGATAGCCGAAACTTTTCTACAGTATCAGCGAAGAGAATTTTCATCTAGAAAACAAAGGGAGATGAGAGAGAGAGAGAGAGAGAGTTTCTTGGATAGAAAGACTAAAAACGCGCGTGGGCGAGAGGGCGACGTGGATGAAACGAACCCGTCCTGACGTGGACTGATGTAGAGCATTTTTCTACAGAGAACGATGCTATGAAAGCCTATCTACGTCTAGTCTAGAGCTAGAATGCAAGCGACTTCTCTGCAGAACACATACTGGATGCTGTACAGAATGTGTTTTCCAGCTATAAACTCGCATTGTGTTCCCCAACAAGAAAAACTATGCTGCATTAGAGCATGGTTAATAATATAGCCAATTGCTGGTATAAAAGCGATCTTAAATGTCATATACAATTTCATCTTATAAATAACATGTATAATAATAAATCGAAAAGAGTGTCTTCTTTTTTACTATGTGGCACGTTTAATTCTCATGAAAGTCTTTTAGGAAGCGCGTCTTTAGAAATTTCTTTCTTCGTGAAGAAGCATTTCCTTCTCTCTCTCTTCTTTCCTCCATTAGCGGATATATCTTAGTTTAATCCTTATAGCATATTGACTCAATTTCTATTATACTTGCTCTTATAGCGATTTCTTATGTCTAAAAGTAGAGTTTCTTTCTGGGGACAAAAGTAGCACAGCACACATCAATCTCTCACAAGCCAAACAAGTCAAGCGTAGAATCATAGAGACCGTGTGGGCAACACAACATTCCTGTCAAGGTGGATTGCAAACTTTATGAAAAAGGTACCTCATCTCACTCGAAAAGTATGTGGAGAGTCCATATCAGCCATTACTCCTGGATCCCATTTTGCTATGCCAAATCTTTCTCTTGATAAAAGTGCAACCTGTAGAGTGTAGATGTTAAGCTGTGACCCTGTCCAGTAATCTAGAGGCAGATGCGATGTAGCGGTCTCAGATTAGCGTGTGTCCTGTCCACTTCTTGAGGTGCTCCTGTGTCGCTGGTTCACTGGACAAAGAAAACAGAGGAGAACCGGCCACCAGTTTCTACTACTCTTTGATAGCCGATGAACTAACTCGAGGTGTGAACCGCGTCGTCGTAGTACTACTAGTTATAATTCGTTGTGCAGCATTATCTCACCGGCCGATACCGTTTGTGCCAACGCTCTGCGGTTGCTGGATCACCAAATGAAACTTTGGTCTGCCTGGATCGGGAGTACTGTTGGTGGCCTGTTTGTCTTGGTAGTTAGTGGTCACGTCCCGAGCGATCCTTGATATCTAATCTGATGCAGAAACGAATGCTTATTATAGATGCTTGTGTGAAAAAGAAAACATGGAAACGAAGAAGTCCCACGTCAACCGCCACTGGCTGTGTCTTGTCAAATCACCGGATAAAATGGGTACAAAATCCGCGCCCTAATCAACAGACTGAAAGCAACCTGCATCTGGACATCCACATCGGATTAATTAACCAAATCCTTAGGGAAATAAATAAACAAATTGAGGATCCTTAGGGGCAACATGGGTGATGTACCCTCCTACCCTTCCTGACCATCTCTGTTTTTTTAGACCTCCCTCTTCCTCCCTACGATCATTGACGAGGAGTTAAACAACTTGTTGGCTGGTGGTGGAGCCTAAAGTTGTGACGTCACTGCGACTGTGCGACTTGGACAGCTAATGATCCAATCCGAGTTCCGTGAGCCCAAGGACCCACCCACGATATTACAGTAGTTTTCATGAGTCTAGCTTAGCCTTTCCTTGTTTTTTAAGGGGCAACCGAGAAATATTCGCCAAGCGGACGTCCGTAATAAACTAACTCTACTACTCTAAATTTGAATAAATATTTCCATGTGTCGCAGCAGTACTACAGTACTCTGAATGAATGAATAGATGGATGAATGATTCTTTCACAAAAAAAGAAAAAAAGGAATGGATGGAAGATTCCTGCTGATCCTCGCATCCTTTTCCTTGCTGCACCGGGCCGGGTTTTGATGCACCAAGGAAGCGAGCGCGTGCCAACAGCGAATAGATCGCCACAGCTTGCGTCCAACGGAAAGCAAGCGGTTCCCGGCGCGCCTCACCTCTATATGTGTCTGTTGTATGCTGTGCGCGCACGCAAAATCGAGGGCGAGAGAGCGGCTGGCCCGTCCCGCTCGTCGCCGTCGGCCGGCGTGTGTGTGAGCGACAAGTTTTCGCCCCCCACACCCCGCGTCGAGCTAGGGTTGGCTGTTTGGTTGGTTAGGATCAACGGATGTGCTCGTTTCCTTCCTCTCTTCCGTTGCTGCTGGATCGCTTGGAGACACGAGAGACGCGGGGCGGGCCGAGGGTTTTCCGAAACGAGATAAGGCTGCAGCTTGTAGAGGGGTAGTACGTCTATGTGTCGAGTTCACCAACTGGACGCCATGACAACGTCGTGCTCCGGGAATAATTGGAGCCCGCGGTGGCCCCATCCGTCGGCCCAAAACCGTGATCGCATATCTCCCCTTGCTAGATTTCGGAAGGTCCCCATGAGCAGCACCAGAACTGGTACTGTACTAGTGCCTCTCGTCTCGTCGAGTTGCGCCCAGAAAGGAGTAACCCAGCAAGTGCAAAGCGGTACAGAGAGAACACAAGCACCGATTCACATAGTGACATGTCAAACTCAAGCAATTAATGATCAATGGTGGTACATGTACATACAAAGCTACTAGTAGTAGTTTACCCGCAAAAAAAAAAAAAGCTACTAGTAGTAGCGCTAGCTGGCTGGCTCATCAACAGCGCCCAAATTAATCGATTCACAAATGGATCTGAAGTCGTCCCCCCTAATCTACACACATTAATTGTATAACCATCATGCTGCTACTGCTAGGAATTAATCACAATCAGAATAGTTGTAGTGATATGTACACACAGATCAAGATATGAACCTAGGACTAATTAATTTAATTAACATAATTAAGGATGCCTAGCTAATCCCTGGAGGTCTGTCTGTCTGGACGGATAATATAACCTGATCCCATCCGAGAGTCCTCCGGAAAGATGATGCTGCATCAGCAAACCACTAACACGAGCATCACACACCAAGTTAAGTAATCCAATTGAGTAATTAATCAACGAGCCAGAACCAATCGACGGGCGAATCATGTGGTAGGTGCAGCTCCGGCCGGCTTCAGTACTTCCAAATGTCGGCGAGGTTCAGGGCGGGGTACTCGTCGAATTGGTCAAGGAACTCTTGATTCTGAGACGACGGTGTCGCCGCCGACGAGATCTCCGCGCAACCGGCGGCGTTGGGGTCGGTGCTCAGCCCGGTCTCGCGTGACGGGCTGAGCGCAGACGTCTGCCCCGAGACCTGCTCCGCCTTGCAGTACCTCCGGATCGCCGGCGACATGTCGCCGGAGTTAGCGGCCGGCAGGGAGAAGTAGGGGCTCGAGTACATTATGTGCGGCGGCTGCAGCGGCATGTGCTGTTCCATCTTAACCTGGAGTCCGGAATGGGCACCGGTGGAGTTGAAATCGATCACCTCGTCGACGTCACCGCCCAAGGGAGGGTCCATGAGGGGCGGCAGCTCCCCAGAGTCAAGGAAGTCAGTGATGAAGCCGAAGGAGCTGACCCGCTCGATCCCGGCATCCGCCGCTGCCATTGCCCCGTTGGTGGCCGTGAGCTCTTTGTTGAACACCTTGGACACGGCCCACTCGTCCTGCACGCGAAACATATCATATTTAGCAAATAATCATGAATGAACCCAGAGAGAAATTAAGGAGAAAAATTAGTAGTACTTAATAATGAATCAGGAAGCGGGAGCGAAAGCAAACCTTGGCGGAGCGCGGGAGCGGGTGGGGGAGCTTGCCCTCGAGGCGGAACTCGTGCATGACCCAGCCGGTCTTCTCGCCGCGGGGGGCGCGGCCTAGGTAGAAGACGAGCGTCTTCTTCATTCCGACGAGGATGCCCCTCCCGCGGAAGATCTCCTTGTCCTTGCCGGTGGCCTTCCAGTAGCCGCTCTCGGTGGCGCGGTTGGTCCTCGTCCCCGTCGGGTACTTGCGGTCTTTGTGGCAAAAGAAGTACCACTCCTTCTCGCCCATCTTGGCCTTGCCTGTCCGGTCGAAACACGCGACTAAGTAAGGCAAGATTCCCACGGCCGGTCGGTCGGGCTGGGATCAAGCAAGTGCGCGCAAAGGAGCAGCTTAATTTGGGTGTGTTGTGTACCTGGGAGATGCCATGGCTCGCACTTGTTGAGGTCGACCTCGCCGATGACGCCGGAGCAGAAGCGGTGGTCGAGCGCCTTGGGGGTGAGGTAGTGCGAGATGATCTCCTCGTCCGTGGGGTGGAACCGGAACCCCGGCGGCAGGTCCAGCCCGGCCGCCGCCGCCGCCGCGTCCTCCACCTCCGCCTGGTTTATCACCGACGCCTCAGACATCTCCGCGCGCGCGTGCGTGCCCCAACTCCGCCGGGCACCGAAGCAATCAAGCTAGAAGAAGAGGAAATGGACGCCGAGAGAGAGAGAGAGGGGGGTGTGAAAGAGGGAGAGAGAGGCGGGTTTAGGAACGAGAGAGACTGGGCCGGGGGGAGGAACCGAGGGCCGGCTTATATAAGGCTCCACGCGGTGACTCGCGCAGAGAGAGAGAGAGAGAGAGAGAGAGAGAGGCGTGCCGCGTGCGGAGGCGGCTTGCGGGCCAAGACCCCTCCCACTTGTTACCGCGCGGAGTTGTGCCCCGTAAGCAACTCTAATTACTTGTCCTAATCTTAATGGCTCTTGATTCATCCTCTACCTAGGCCCCAACTTTCTCACATTCAGAAAAAAAAGAACTCTCTCACATTCAGAGTATTTTCTCCTCCTCCACCGGCCGGTGCTGTCCTCTGGAATGAATATGCACGTCCGATCACCGCTAACGCGGCAACGATGCGTTGGACAGGACCTGACTTCTTCTTATTTATAAAACATATTCTCCCTTAAATTAAAACCCACAGTAGTAGTACTACTAGTAGTAGTTTATACATATACACATTGGTTTAATGTTGGTTTGATTACTCTGACTTTGGGGACCGGCATATCCCCACATGCATCCACAACAATTCAACTCATCCGCACTCGGCCACAACGCAAGAACCATAGAGTAGTAACACTAACCACATCCAGTTTTTTTCAACCAAATCAAAGGATGATCAGAGGTTGCTATGGCAGCTATTTGTGACTCTCGTGGAGTCCACACATCCAGTTCACGTCAGATATTGATCCGTGGTTGTCCTGTTCCCTTCTGCTTTCTCATCCGCATCTTTTTAGTTCGAGACTTTCTTGGGTTGTTTGTTTACAGGAGCGACGTGCCATCCAGAGAGCCCGCGACCACGACAATTTTATGCAAAGATACGCGCGCGCTTTGCCTTGCGGCCGAGTCAAAAGCGATGAGCATCCGACTCGCCGAGCAGGGTTTCCCTTTCCCAAGTGGACAGGACACGCTCGGTGCCATCATCGGGGAGCGATCCCAAAGTTTTCAACCTTTCACTCATCAAGCGGTACACATCTCCAGCTTTAAAAGGAAGGCGAAATGGTGACGCGCTCCTGTTCTGGCCTTGTTTGCTCCACATTGTGATAGAGAGACATAGCTGATTTTTATTTCCCTCCGGCAGAGCAGTGACGCCCCTTGAAGCCCCGGTGCTCGAAGTTGTGGCCAAGTTTTTGCTTAATTCTTCAGTGTCTTTTGCACATTTAGTATTGGGTATATCAACGGGGCTATCCTTGTGTTTGTTGTTTTGCATGTATATTGTATATCTCGGCCCACCTCCTAGTCATTGTATAGTTGAGGTTGTGGCCCACATTGTACTTCATATATACGTGCTTATGCACCGATCAATACATCGAGTTGCATTGCCGAAACTTTCGTTTCCAACATGGTATCATACCTCCGATCCTAAACCCTAACCCTCTGCCGCCGCCGCACCACGTCGCCGCTGTTACACCACGCCGCCGCCCGTCTCCAGCTGCCACCCACTCTCCTCGCTTCCGCTCTTCCCTCCCTAACCCTAACCGCGCCGCCGCTAGCAGTGCCGCCCCTTAGCTGCGCCGCCTGTCGTGGTTCTAAGTCTGACAGTAGAGTGGGGTAGGTATGGAGAGGCAAGGTCCTAGCTATGGAGAGGTTGTAAACACAAGCGATGTACGTGTTCAGGCCCTTCTCGGAGGAAGTAAAAGCCCTACGTCTCGGAGCCCTGAGGCGGTCGAGTGGATTATGTGTGTATGTGTTACAGAGTCACGAACCCTTCACTGTGAAGGGGTGGCTTATATAGAGTGCGCGGGACCCCCGCCATTACGTAATGAAGGGTTTAAAGTACATTAAGTGCAGGCGTTCTTGTAACGCCCACATAAAGTGTCTTAACTACCATAAAGTCTATTCAATTACAGGCCGTTGCGGTGTAGAGTGCCTCGACCTTCGGTGGTCGAGTGAGTCTTCATGGTCGAGTCCTTCAAGTCGGTCGAGTGGGTTCCTTGTAGGTCATTCGGAAGGTGATCTCTTCTAAGGGTGTCCTTGGGTAGGGTACTTAGATCGGGCTTATGACCCTACCTAGGTACATGAATCCATCATTAGCCCCGAATGGATTGAGGCTTGAGTGAGGAAAGAGTTGATCTTGTTTAGATTGACTTTTGCATCTTGGCTATCGTTGTTGCGATCAAGATCTTCTTTGTTGATAACGAGCAACTTTTCTTGATCGACTCGATCCATTCTTGTCTTTCGTCGAGTGATCTTTTGGCTTCGCCCGCCAGTGACGGATCGCGGGAGATCCTGCGTCGACAGACCGATCTGCCGTTCGCGGATTCTACGGATCTGAAATTTGGGGAAGCCTTGGCCAGGCGGACCGGCGTTCGGATGGGATAGGACATAGACGCCTCGATCTCCGCGCTGCCTTTTCCGCCGCGTATCACGTCAATGCAACTGTTTCGGGATATAATTAGACTGACCGGGACCACCTGTCATCCACTCGGAAGGGATGTTATAAATGCGACCAGCGAGGGTTTTCTGAACAGTGCTTCGTCATTTCCTCTCTGCTCTCCTTGCCTCCGCCCAACGAGCCCGCTCTCGCCTCCGCAAAGCTCCTCTTCGCGCATCTCGCCGGCAGCCATGGGCAAGGAGAAGACGGCGGTGCTGGAGCGCGCAAAGAAGGCATCGGCGGCGGAGAAGGCGAAGGGGAGATCCACCAGTCGCAGCGGGTCTTCGTCTAGATCTCGCCTGCCGAAGGGCTGGGTCTAGGGAGATTGGATCCAGTCGACCATCAAGGAGAAGGATCTCCTCGACATGGCCGACGACGGGCTGATCCCCCACGGCGCCGCAAGGCTTCCGGGGAAAGAGTGGCAGCCCCAAAGGAAGAGGGTGAGTCGTGCTCTCTGCCACCCATGTCGACCATGGATTTTCTTTGCCACCGAGTGTTTTGTTCCGTGGTTTTTGAACTTCTTGAGCCCAACTCCACCACTTCACCCGAACTCTATTGCATATCTTGCTGCATTTGTATCCACGTGAGAATTTCTGGGCTGTCGACCGACCGGGTTTGTTCAAGCACATATTCACGTGTCGCTCTCGGACCGTGAAGAAGGCGAGCCCAAAGCGATGAGAAAACCAAGTTGTCCAAATGTGTGGGGCACAGGGATCCAAGTGAGGAACAAGAGCACTTTCCCAGCCATGACGTTTCCGAGTCGGTCGAGGCTAGCGATCGACCTGGTTCTCTCGCGAGAATGAGCCGACGCCGGCGGTCAGTGGACTCCTCCATTCACCATGGACCGAGTGAACAAGCCCTCCTCTCTGAAGGTGGTTCCGGAGGAGAGAGCCGACGTGAAGATGTTGATGGATCGCGTGGTGCGGTTGGTTGAGGCGGAGTTCTTGGCATGGACCTTTTGGAGGTCTTTCTTAGGCGGCGTATCCAGCCTCTTGATTCGGAGCCATTGCATGTGGTTGTCTTGCAGAATCAAGACGAGACTCGGATCCACCGAAGCGGTCGGCGCGCCACGGTGGAAAGGTGGATGGCCGCGGTCACTGGGAACAAGGATAATCCCCGTGGATCCAGGAGGGTTTATCCACTCGACCATCACAGCGTTCCTGACAAGGTTCGTTTGCTCTGCCTTCCATTGTATTTTTGTCATGTCTATTTCTGTATGTTCTGCAAATCGGTCGATTGATCTCTGTCTTGACATCTTTCAGGCCCTCACCGAACTGTACTCGATTCCCAATGGAGCTCAGGCTCCGACTGAGGAGGGAGAAGCTGTTGGGGAACGTTGCAGAAAATTAAAATTTTTCCTATGGCTTCACCAAGATCCATCTATGAGTTCATCTAAGCAACGAGTAACGGGAGAGAGTTTGCATCTACATACCACTTGTAGATCGCGTGCGGAAGCTTGCAAGGTGATGATGGAGTCGTACTCGAACGTGATTCAGATCACCGATGCCAAGTGCTGAACGGACAGCACCTCCGCGTTCAACACACGTGCGGACGAGCGACGTCTCCTCCTTCTTGATCCAGCAAGGGAAGGAGAGGTTGAGGAAGACAGCTCACCGGCGGCCTGTGGCGTGGTGGCGGTGGAGAAGCGGACTCAGCAGGGCTTCACGAGCTCTACGGAGGAGGAGATGTGTTGGGGAGGAGGGCTGCGCCTTGGGAGTTGTGTACAGCAGCCCCCTCCCTCCCCCTTTATATAGGCACCACAGGGGGCTGGCCCCTGAGATCCAATCTCCGGGCGGCGGCCAAGGGGGTGGAGTACCCCCAAGCCAAGGGGCGCCCCACCCCTAGGGTTTCAACCCTAGGCGCGAGGTGGACCTAGGGGTGCACCAGCCCCTTGTGGGCTGGTTCCTTCCCTCTCAGCCCATGGGGCCCTCCGGTAGGGTGGCCCCACCGGTGGACCCGGACCCTTCCGGTGGTCCGTGCTTTTACCGAAACCCCAAACTTTCCCGATGGCGAAACACCACTTCCTATATATTATTCTTTACCTCCGGACCCTTCCGAACTCCTCGTGACGTCCGGGATCTCATCCGGACTCGAACAACATTCGATGGTCACATACTAGACTTCCTACTAACCCTAGCGTCACCGAACCTTAAGTGTGTAGACCCTTGGGTTCGGGAGACCGCAGAACATGACCGAGACGACTCTCGAGCAATAACCAACAGCGGGTGCGGATATCCATGTTGGCTCCCACATGCTCCTCGATGATTTCATCGGTTGAACCACGATGTCGAGGATTGATCAAACCACATGTATGCAATTCCTTTGTCAATCGATGCGTTACTTGCGAGACTTCGATCGTCGGTATCCCAATACCTTGTTCGGTCTCGTTACGGCAAGTCACTTTACTCGTCTGTAATGCATGATCCGTGGCCAACACCATGGTCACCTTTGAGCTCATTATGATGATGCATTACCGAGTGGGCCCAGAGATACCTCTCCGTCATACGGAGTGACAAATCCCATCTCGATTAGTGTCAACCCAATGAAACTTTCGGAGATACCGTAATGCACCTTTATAGTCACCCGATTCACGTTGTGACGTTTGATACACCAAGGCACTCCTACGGTAACCGGAGTTACGATCTCATGGTCGAAGGAAAAGATACTTGACATTGGCAAAGCTTCTAGCAAACGAACTATCGATCTTTTATGCTATGCTTAGGATTGGGTCTTGTCCATCACATCATTCTCCCAATGATGTGATCCGTTATCAACGACATCCAATGTCCATAGTCAGAAACCATGACCATCTGTTGATCTGCTGAGCTAGTCAACTAGAGGCTCACTAGGGACATATTGTGGTCTATGTGTTCACGTGTATTATGATTTCCGGATAATACTGCTTATAGCATGAACAAAAGACAATTATCATGAACAATGAAATATAATAATACTTTTATTATTGCCTCTAGGGCATATTTCCAACAGCTCCCACTTGCACTAGAGTCACTAATCTAGTTACATTGTGATGAATCGAACACCCATAGAGTTCTCGTGTTGATCATGTTTTGCACGCGAGAGAGGTTTAGTCAGCGGATCTGCGACATTCGGATCCGTGTGCACTTTGCAAATCTCTATGTCTCCATCTTGAACATTTTCACGGATGGAGTTGAAGCGGCGCTTGATGTGCCTAGTCTTCTTGTGAAACACAGGCTCCTTGGCAAGGGCAATAGCTCCAAGGTTGTCACGCAGAAGAGTTTGATCGGCCCCACTCATTGGGTATGACTCCTAGGTCGGTGATGAACTCCTTCACCCAAATCGCTTCATCGCTGCCTCCGAGGCTGCCATGTACTCCGCTTCACACGTAGATCCCGCCACGACGCTTCGCTTGCACCGCACCACTCTTGCTCCACCATTCAACATATACATGTATCCGGTTTGTGACTTAGAGTCATCCAGATCTGAGTCGAAGCTAAGCGTCGGCGTAACCCTTCTGACGAGCTCTTCGTCTCCTCCATAAACGAAAACATGTCCTTTGTCCTTTTCAGTGCTTCAGGATATTCTTGACCGCTGTCCGGTGTTCCTTGCGGGGTTACTTTGGTATCTTGCAACCAAACTTACGGCAAGGTTTACATCGGTGCAGTACACAGATGGCATACATAATAGATCCTATGGCTGAAGCATAGGGGATGACACTCATCTCTTCTTTATCTTTTGCCGTGGTCGGTGGTCGAGCGAGCTCAATTTCACACCTTGTAACATAGGCAAGAACCCTTCTTGGACTGATCCATTTTGAACCTCTTCAAAATCTTATCAAGGTATGTGCTTTGTGAAAGACCTATGAGGCGTCTTGATCTATCTCTATAGATCTTGATGCCTAATATATAAGCAGCTTCTCCAAGGTCCTTCATTGAAAAACACTTGTTCAAGTAGGCCTTAATGCTGTCCAGAGTGTCGTATCATTTCCCATCAAGAGTATGTCATCTACATATAACGGAGAAATGCTACGGAGCTCCCACTCACTTTCTTATGTAAAGGCTTCTCCATAAGTCGCATAAACTAAACGCTTTGATCATCTCATCAAAGCGAATGTTCTAACTCGAGATGCTTGCACCAGCCCATAAATGGATCATTGGAGCTTGCATACTTTGTTAGCATTCGAGGATCGACAAAACCTTCCGGCTGCATCATATCGAGTTCTTCCTTAAGATGTCCGTTAAGGAATGCCGTTTTGGCGTCCATCGCCATATCTCATAATCATAGTATGCGGCAATTGCTAACATGATTCGGACGGACTTTAGCTTCGCTACGGGAGAGAATGTCTCGTCGTAGTCAATCCCTTGAACTTGTCGATAACCCTTAGCGACAAGTCGAGCTTTATAGATGGTAACATTACCATCCGCGTCCGTTTTCTTCTTAAAAATCCATTTGTTTTCTATCGCTCGCCGATCATCGGGCAAGTCTGTCAAAGTCCATACTTTGTTTTCATACATGGATTCTATCTCGGTTTCATGGCTTCAAGCCATTTGTTGGAATCTGGGCCGCCATCGCTTCTTCATAGTTCGAAGGTTCACCGTTGTCTAACAACATGATTTCCGGGACAGGGTTGCCGTACCACTCAGTGCGGAACGTGTCCTTGTGGACCTCTGATTCAAGAGTAACTTGATCCGAAGTACCTTGATCATCATCATTGTTTTCCTCTTGATTGGTGTGGGAATCACGAGAACGGTTTCTGCGCTGCACCACTTTCCCGTTCGAGAGGTAGTACTTCATCGAGTTCTACTTTCCTCCCACTTACTTCTTTCGAGAGAAACTCTTTTCCGAAAGCATCCGTTCTTGGCAACAAAGATCTTGCCTTCGGATCTTAAGTAGAAGGTATACCGACAGTTTCCTTAGGGTATCCTATCAATACGCATTTTTCCGACTTGGGTTCGAGCTTTTCAGGTTGAAGTTTCTGGACATAAGCATCGCATCCCCAAAATTTTAGAAACGACGGCTTAGGTTTCTTCCCAAACCATAATTCATACGGTGTCGTCTCAGCGGATTTAGACGGTGCCCTATTTAAAGTGAATGTAGCTGTCTCTAGAGCGTATCCCCAAAATGATAGCGTAAATCGGTAAGAGACATCATAGACCGCACCATATCCAATAGAGTGCGATTCGACGTTCGGACACACCGTTTATTTGAGGTGTTCGGTAGGCGTGAGTTGTGAAACGATTCCACATTTCCTTAAGTGTGTACCAAATTCGTGACTTAAGTATTCTCCTCCACGATCGATCGTAGGAACTTTATCTTTCGGTCACGTTGATTCTCTACCTCACTTTGAAATTCCTTGAACTTTTCAAAGGTCTCGGACTTGTGTTTCATTAAGTAGACATATCCATATCTACTCAAGTCATCGGTGAGAGTGAGAACATAACGATATCCTCCATGAGCCTCAACGCTCATTGGACCGCACACATCGGTATGTATGATTTCCAACAAGTTGGTTGCTCGCTCCATTGTTCCGAGAACGAAGTCTTGGTCATTTGCCCAAGAGGCATGGTTCGCATGTGTCAAACGATTCATAATCAAGAGACTCTAAAGTCCATCAAGCATGGAGCTTCTTCATGCGCTTGACACCAATGTGACCAAGGCGGCGATGCCACAAGTATGTGGGACTATCGTTATCAACTTTACATCTTTTGGCATCCACACTATGCACATGTGTAATATTACGCTCGAGATTCATTAAGAATAAACCATTAACCATCGGAGCATGACCGTAAAACATATCTCTCATATAAATCGAACAACCATTATTCTCAGACTTAAATGAGTAGCCATCTCGTATCAAATGAGATCCAGATACAATGTTCATGCTCAAACTTGGCACTAAATAACAATTATTAAGGTTCAAAACTAATCCCGTGGGTAAATGTAGAGGCAGCGTGCCGACGGCGATCACATCGACTCGGAACCATTCCCGACGCGCGATCGTCACCTCGTCCTTCGCCATCTTCGTTTATTCCGCAGCTCTGCTGTGAGTTACAAATATGAGCAACGGCACGGTATCAAATACCGGGAGTTACTACGAGTCTTGGTAAGGTACACATCAATTACATGTATATCAAATATACCTTTGGTGTTGCGGCCTTCTTATCCGCTAAGTATTTGGGGCAGTTCCGCTTCGAAGACCCTTCCCTTGCAATAAAAGCACTCGGTCTCGTGCTTGGGTCCATTCTTTGACTTCTTCCCAAGCGGGCTTACGGGCGCGGCAACATCTTTGCCGTCCTTCTTGAAGTTCTTCTTACCCTTGCCCTTCTTGAACTTAGTGGTCTTATTGACCATCAACACTTGATGTTCTTTCTTGATTTCAGCCTCTGCTGACTTGACATCGAGAACACTTCAGAATGGTCTTTACCATCCCTGCATGTTGTAGTTCATCACAAAGCTCTTGTAGCTTGGTGGGAGCGATCGGAGGATTCTGTCAATGACCGCCTCATCTGGAGGTTAATGTTCAACTGGGTCATCGTGCGTGCAACCCAGACATCTTCGAGGATGTGTTCACCGATGTAACTGTTCTCCTCCATCTTACAATCTGTAGAACTTGTCGGAGACATCATATCTCTCGACCGGGCATGAGCTTGGAAAACTAGTTTCAGCTCTTGAACATCTCATATGCTCCGTGATGCTCAAAACGCTTTTGGAGCCCGGTTCTAAGCTGTAGAGCATGCCGCATCGAACGAGGGAGTAATCATCGGTAGCGAGTTTGCCAAGCGTTCATAACGTCTTGGTTCTCTGGGACGAGCGGCACCTAGCGGTCCTTCTAGGACATATTGCTTCTGGCAGCTATGAGGATGATCCTCGGGTTCCGGACCCGATCCGTATAGTTCTGCCATCATCTTTCAGCTTGGTTTTCTCTAGGAACGCGTTGAAGTTCATGTTGACATTAGCGTTGGCCATTGATCTACAAGACATATTTGCAAAGGTTTTAGACTAAGTTCATGATAATAAAGTTCTTAATCAAAATTATGAACTCCCACTTAGATTAGACATCCTCTAGTCATCTAAGTGTCACACGATCCGAGTCGACTAGCCCGTGTCCGATCATCACGTGAGACGGACTAGCCATCGTCGGTGAACATCTTCATGTTGATCGTATCTTCCATACGACTCGTGTTCGACCTTTCGGTCTCCGTGTTCGAGGCCATGTCCGCACATGCTAGGCTCGTCAAGTTAACCCTAAGTGTTTTCGCTGTGTAAAACTGTCTTACACCCGTTGTATGTGAGCGTAAGGATCCATCACACCGATCATCACGTGGTGCTTAGAAATGACGAACTGTAGCAACGTGCCGCACGCTTAGGGGAGAACACTTCTTGAAATTTTGTAAGGATCATCTTATTTACTACCGTCGTCCTAAGTAAACAAGATGCATAAACATAATAAACATCACATGCAATTATATGGTTGTGACATGATATGGCCAATATCATCAAGCTCCATTGATCTCCATCTTCGGGGCTCCATGATCACCTTGTCACCGGCTTGACACCATGATCTCCATCATCATGATCTCCATCATCGTGTCTTCATGAAGTTGTCACGCCAACGACTACTTCTACTTCTATGACTAACGTTTAGTAATGAAGTAAAGTAGTTTACATGGCGTTCTTCAATGACACGCAGGTCATACAAAAAATAAAGACAACTCCTATGGCTCCGCCGTTGTCATACTCATCGACATGCAAGTCGTGAATCCTATTACAAGAACATGATCTCATACATCACAATTCAACATTCATCACAACTTCTGGCCATATCACATCACATGATCAATCGCTGCAAAAACAAGTTAGACGTCCTCTAGTTGTTGTTGCATCTTTTACGTGGCTGCGATTGGGTTCTACCAAGAACGTTTTCTTACCTACGAATCACCACAACGTGATTTTGTCAACTTCTATTTACCCTTCATAAGGGCCCTGTTCATCGATTCCGCTCCAACTAAAGTGGGAGAGACAGACACCCGCCAGCCACCTTATGCAACTAGTGCATGTCAGTCGGTGGAACCGGTCTCACGTAAGCGTACGTGTGAGGTTGGTTCGGGCCGCTTCATCCCACAATACCGTTGAGCAAGAAAAGACTAGTAGAGGCAAGTAAGATGACAAGATCAACGCCCACAACAAATTGTGTTCTACTCGTGCATTAGAGAACTATGCATAGACCTAGCTCATGATGCCACTGTTGGGGAACGTTGCAGGAAAATTAAAATTTTCCTTACGGCTTCACCAGATCCATCTATGAGTTCATCTAAGCAACGAGTAACGGGAGAGAGTTTGCATCTACATACCACTTGTAGATCGCGTGCGAAGCTTGCAAGGTGATGATGGAGTCGTACTCGAACGTGATTCAGATCACCGATGCCAAGTCTTGAACGGACAGCACCTCCGCGTTCAACACACGTGCGGACGAGCGATGTCTCCTCCTTCTTGATCCAGCAAGGGGAAGGAGAGGTTGAGGAAGACAGCTCCACCGGCAACCTGACGGCGTGGTGATGGTGGAGAAGCGGACTCCAGCAGGGCTCACCGAGCTCTCGGAGGAGGAGATGTGTTGGGGAGGGAGGGCTGCGCCTTGGGAGTTGTGTACAGCAGCCCCCTCCCTCCCCCTTTATATAGGCACCAGGGGGTGGCCCCCGAGATCCAATCTCCGGGGCGGCGCAAGGGGTGGAGTACCCCCAAGCCGGTGGGCGCCCCCCCCTAGGGTTTCAACCCTAGGCGCAGGGGTGGACCCTAGGGGCGCACCAGCCCCTTGTGGGCTGGTTCCTTCCCTCTCAGCCCATGGGGCCCTCCGGTAGGTGGCCCCACCGGTGGACCTCGGGACCCTTCCGGTGGTCCCTGATTTTACCGAAACCCCAAACTTTCCCGATGGCGAAACACCACTTCCTATATATTATTCTTTACCTCCGGACCCTTCCGAACTCCTCGTGACGTCCGGGATCTCATCCGGACTCGAACAACATTCGTGGTCACATACTAGACTTCCTACTAACCCTAGTGTCACCGAACCTTAAGTGTGTAGACCCTACGGGTTCGGGAGACACGCAGACATGACCGAGACGACTCTCGAGCAATAACCAACAGCGGGGTCTGGATATCCATGTTGGCTCCCACATGCTCCTCGATGATTTCATCGGTTGAACCACGATGTCGAGGATTCGATCAAACCCTGTATGCAATTCCCTTTGTCAATCGGTACGTTACTTGCCCGAGACTCGATCGTCGGTATCCCAATACCTTGTTCAGTCTCGTTACCAGCAAGTCACTTTACTCGTACCGTAATGCATGATCCCGTGGCCAACACCATGGTCACCTTTGAGCTCATTATGATGATGCATTACCGAGTGGGCCCAGAGATACCTCTCCGTCATACGGAGTGACAAATCCCAGTCTCGATTAGTGTCAACCCAACAGAAACTTTCGGAGATACCTGTAATGCACCTTTATAGTCACCCAGTTACGTTGTGACGTTTGATACACCCAAGGCACTCCTCACGGTAACCGGAGTTACACGATCTCATGGTCGAAGGAAAAGATACTTGACATTGGCAAAGCTTCTAGCAAACGAACTATACGATCTTTTATGCTATGCTTAGGATTGGGTCTTGTCCATCACATCATTCTCCCAATGATGTGATCCCGTTATCAACGACATCCAATGTCCATAGTCGGAAACCATGACCATCTGTTGATCACAACGAGCTAGTCAACTAGAGGCTCACTAGGGACATATTGTGGTCTATGTGTTCACACGTGTATTATGATTTCGGATAATACGCTTATAGCATGAACAAAAGACAATTATCATGAACAATGAAATATAATAATACTTTTATTATTGCCTCTAGGGCATATTTCCATGAAGCAAGCGGGGCGAGAGCCGGGAGGAGGGGACTCGGGCTGCCAAGATGACGATGATGACGGCAGCGATGATGAGGATGAAGAAGAGGAGGAGGAGGAGGTTGCTCCGCTTGGCGCTTCGGAAAGGTGGTCGAAACTTGTTCATGACCTACTTGTTGAGCGTGGCAAGGGGTTGCGATCGTCCCGATCGACCAAACGCCTCGGACCACTTCTCCGTGCCGATGAAAAAGGCGCCAAGCGATCGAAGGTGGCTCCGTCAAAACCAACCAAGCTCCTGCCGAAGATGAAGGTGTCCATCCCCACCATATCAGGGTAAACATGCTGCTTAAGTCTTCTTGTTTTGTACAAGCTTCTATTTCTGGTTGATACTTGAATTAGTCGATTGATTCTTTGGAATTGCAGTGCTGCAACTTCTGAGACCTCAGGCAAGGCTGACGACCATGAGATGGAGGATGCAGCAACCTCAAATCCTGGTACTATACTCTTAATTCCATCTTTAGTCGACTGACTCATGATCTCTAACTCTGATTCTTTTCTGTAGCTCCATCCAATGTCGTTATCACCCTTCCTGATGATGATGATGAGGATGAGGAACCGCTGAAGCATAGGAGGAGCAGGAAAGCGTCTGCCGGCAAGGTGGTCCAGGATGTGTCGGCGCCCGAAACTCTGAACACGGAGGGGGAGAACACCACTCGACACACCGTATCTTTCGCGGTGCCATTGACGAGTGCTCATCCCACTTCGTCGAGTGCTGCACAACCTTCTCTCTTCACGACGCACCACGTCCCAGAGGACCAAGCCAGCGCTGCCAAGGAAGCGATACGCCAAGCAGGGGCCATGATGGAGCAGATGAAGACCATCCGGGACGCGAGCCAAGCAGCTTACGATGCCAGCTCCGCCCTTCAAAGCAACGTTGGTCGACCGACCATCGCTGTTACATTAGGATATGCTATCAAAACTTCTCTTTCGGAATCCATAGCGGTCACCCACTAGGTGTGTTGATTAAAACTCCGTGTTAGCGGGGCACGCTGAGTGCACCCGCCGGGTGTAGTCCTCATCCCCAAGGCTAAGGTCATTGCGGCGATCGGCCTTAGGCTTTATAAGTAAGTTTGTCCGTCATTCGATGAAACGAATGGATTTCGAAACCGGTGGGGGCACGCTGAGTGCACCCAGGTGTAGTCCCGAGATCGTGGTCGATCGCCGGCGATCGATTACGATCAAGAATACTCCCTCTTTTTTTTTGTGGGTCGATCGTCGACTCATCTTTAATAGAACTAGTGGGGCACGCCGAGTGCACCCACCGGTGTAGTCCCGAGACTACGGTCGGATGCTTGCATTCGGCCGTAGTCTTAAAACGTATGAATTTCTCTTATCCACTCGGAAGTGAATTATCTTTGACATTTTGTCGATTGGTTCTTCGTAGTAATCCTATGACCTTGCGGCTCGCTATACCGAAATGGAGCGAAGCACATTCAGCTCGAGCTGGATCTGAAGTTGGTTCAGAGAATCGACGAAGGCGAAGGAGGAGACCAAAGGTATGTTCGGTGAGACCTCGGCGACTCCTTTTCCCTTCATTTATTTCAAAATCTGACCTTGTTGTAACTTGCGTGCAAGGTAAAGGAGGCCCAAGAAAAAAGACCTTGAGCTAGCTGAGAAGACCAAGCTTGCGACGAGAAGTTAACTTCACCACCAAGCTTGAACAGAAAATACCAATCTGAAAGCTGCTCTTGGGATTGCCAACAAGGAAGTCGACCGATCAAGACCGATAAGACTACTCGACCGACAAGATCAACCAGGTTGACTGGAAGAAGAATGACACGAAGCCTTCTGGGTGGACTTGCCAAGAAATTGTTCCTTATGCTCAAGGTAACCTTTTATACTCGACCAACATTTTCAACCGTGATGCTTCCATTCGACCACCGCCTTGATTCGGCGTTTGTCCTGCGAGTGCGTCAAACTTTGAAGAAGAGACTAGCCGGAACCAAACCTTGACCCGTCAATTCTCCGATGAATGATGAAGTTGCCATGAATGTCTTCCGACCGAGTCCGTGTTGCAGCTGTCGTGGACTATCTTGCAAGACTAAAGGTCGCTTCGTCCCGCATCGACTCGACGCTCGCCCCGGGCGACACTCGAAATGACCTCGAGTCGTGATGGCTCAATCGAACGCAGTCCACGACCGAGTGCGAGAGTGGAAGAAGTCCTCGGCTCGTTGTGGCGCAGATGTTGCTCGTGTCCGCCCGAGTCCACTTGCAAAGACGCGAGAAGACAAGTTGGCGGCTCTCCGGGTGGCTAACACCAAGAAACACGACTTCAGTCCTTCATGGAAACCTTCATCGCTGCTGCCACTCGGATCGCAAACGGAATCGACCTTGATGAGTTCGTTGCTCCTTCCACCCTCCACGGGAGGGTAAAAACTTCTTTTAAGCCCGACACTTTAAATTTGCCTCGGTATGCCGAGTGGAGTTGTAACCGATAAACCTTAACAGGCTTAGCGCCTGAGCACTTTCGGTTCCTTTAGCTATCGATCTGAACTTGGATTTGATGTTTGAATATGATTGCTTTTGGCTCAAAATGTCCTTTGCAGGTTCACAGCAAGATGCTCTCTGCAGTCGACTTATTCCTTAGGCGAGCATTGGGATGCAGCTAAGCCCCGAGTGAGAGGTTTGCTCTTCACTCGGTAGGATTTTATACCTTAGGCAAGCACTGGGCTGCGGCTAAGCCCCCGAGTGAGAGGTTTGCTCTTCACTCGGTAGGATTTTTATATCTTAGGCGAGCACTGAGCTGCAGCTAAGCCCCCGAGTGAGAGGTTTGCTCTTCACTCGGTAGGATTTTTATATCTTAGGCGAGCACTGGGCTGCAGCTAAGCCCCCGAGTGAGAGGTCTGCTCTTCACTCGGTAGGATTTTTATATCTTAGGCGAGCACTGGGCTGCAGCTAAGCCCCTGAGCGAGAGGTTTGCTCTTCACTCGGTAGGATTTTTACGTTGTATTTGTGGCGAAGCTCAGAGGAGAAGGTCGCAGTCGACCTGCACCTTGTCTTCCTCACGAGCGCACATTGTACTTATGGCGTAGCTCAGAGGAGAGGGTCACAGTCGACCTGCACCTCATCCTCCTTGCGAGCACACATTGTACTTATGGCGTAGCTCAGAGGAGAGGGTCGCAGTCAACCTGCACCTCATCCTCCTTGCGAGCGTACGTTGTACTTAGGCGAGTACTTGGACTGCAGCTAAGCCTCCGAGTGGAAGTCTGGCCTACCACTCGGTAGGATTTTTATAACTTAGGCGAGCACTGGGCTGCAGCTAAGCCCCCGAGTGGAAGTCTGGCTTACCACTCGGTAGGATTTTTTATAACTTAGGCGCAGCACTGGCTGCAGCTAAGCCCCGAGTGGAAGTCCGCTTACCACTCGGTGGGATTTTTATAACTTAGGCGCAGCACTGGCTACAGCTAAGCCCCGAGTGGAAGTCCGGCTTACCACTCGGTAGGATTTTTACAAACTTAGGCGAAACGGATTCGGGCTAAGCCTCCGAGTGGAAGTCCGCTTACCACTCGGTAGGATTTTTACAAACTTAGGCGAAACGGATTCGGCTAAGCCACCCAATCGGGGAAAATTTACGGGCAAAAATAAAAAGTGACAAAATTATGAAGGAATTATGACACTATTATTTCGAAATCCATGAACTACAGAAGTACTTTATTACAACTCATCCGAGTGAAAAACTTTAAGTGTAAAATGGGCGGAGCAGATCCGCATTCCAAGCTCGGGGCTCTTCGATATTGTGTTCGACGTTGTAAAGACGGTATGCCCCGTTGTGGAGAACTTTGGTGACGATGAAAGGTCCTTCCCAAGAAGGAGCGAGCTTATGTTGTTTCTGCTGATCCACTCGGAGAACTAGATCTCCTTCCTGGAAGGCTCGACCTCTCACATTTCTGGCGTGAAAGCGATGCAAGTCCTGTTGGTAGATGGTCGATCGGATCAGAGCCATCTCCCTTTCTTCCTCTAGAAGGTCGACTGCGTCCTGACGCGCTTGCTCAGCTTCTGCTTCGTCGTAGAGCTCAACCCGAGGAGCATTGTGAAGAAGATCAATCGGCAAGACTGCTTCAGCTCCGTAGACCAAGAAGAATGGAGTTCTTCCGGTCGACCGATTGGGTGTGGTCCGCAATCCCCAAAGCACCGAAGGGAGTTCGTCGACCCATGCTCCAGCCGCATGCTTGAGATCTCGCATCAGTCGGGGCTTCAAACCCTTGAGGATTAAGCTATTGGCTTGTTCTGCTTGTCCATTCGACTGCGGATGGGCGACTAAAGCATAGTCGACTCGTGTGCCTTGAGAGTTGCAGAAATCCTGAATTCTTCCGAGTCAAAGTTCACCCATTGTCCGTAATGATGCTTGTGCGGGACTCCATATCTCGAACGTCGGCTCCTCGATGAAGGTAACAGCGATGATCAAGCGCCAAGATTCTTGATTGGTTTAGCATCAATCCACTTGGTGAACTTGTCGACTGCTACCAGTACATGCGTGAAACCACTTCGACCTGTTCTCAAGGGACCGACCATGTCCAACCCCCATACTGCGAAAGGCCAGACGAGTGGAATGGACTTCAGAGCCGACGCAGGTTTGTGTGACATATTGGAGTAGAACTGACATCCTTCGCACTTGTCCACTATTTCCTTCGCCATCTCATTCGCCCTCGGCCAGTAAAATCCGGCTTGGTATGCTTTGGCTACAATGGTCCGAGAGGACGCATGGTGACCACAGGTCCCCGAGTGGATATCATTGAGAATGATTTCGACCTTCTTCTGGCGTTATGCATTTTTGACCAACTCCAGTCGGGCTCTCTCTATATAACTGTCCTTTGATAACAGTAAAGGCTTTGGATCGGCGGACGATCTGCCGAGCCTCTTCCTCATCCTCTGGGAGTTCTTTTCTCAGGATATACGCGATATAGGGAATTGTCCAGTCGGGAGTGACCACTAAAACCTCCATGACCAAGGCGACCACTGCTGGGACCTCAACCTCAGTCGGATCTGTGGCGCTCTTGGGCTATGGAGCTTCTTCTGTGAAAGGATCTTCTTTGACTGACGGAGTGTGTATATGCTCCAAGAACACACCACTCGAGGTGGCTTCTCTTTTGGAACCTATCTTTGCCAGATCATCTGCTGCTTGATTTTTCAGTCGGGGGATGTGATGGAGCTCTAACCCTCGAACTTCTTTTCCAGCTTCCTCATGCATTGCAGATCCAAATATGGCTGGGCTTCACGCCCCACTCCTTCGTCACCGTCGACCACTAAATCTGAATCGCCATAAACCATCAAAGCACGGACGCCGAGTGAGATGGCCATGCGCAATCCATATAAAAGGGCCTCATACTCTGCCTCATTGTTGGAGGAATCAAAGTGAATCTGGAGCACATACCTAAGCTTATCTCCTCCGGGGAAACCAGAACAACCCCAAAGACCGAACCATTCAAATCTTAGAGCCATCAAAGAACATGGTCCAATGCTCCGAGTGAACTTCGGTCACCGTCATTGTTCAATCCACTCGGCGAGGAAATCTGCTATTGCTCGACTTAATGGCTTTCTTTGCCTCAAACTTGATATCAAGGGAAGAAGTTCAATCGCCCATTTCGCCACTCGACGGTTTCATCTCTGTTGTGCGAGAATCTCGATAATGGGCGTCACGACGGCTGTGATGGAATGATCGGGAAATAATGAGCAACCTTCTTCGTGGTCATGTATATTCCATACACAAGCTTCGATAATGAGGATATCTTTGCTTGGATGGAGTCAAGACTTCGGACAAATAATACACTTTGGCGCTGAACTTTGAAGGCTTTTCCTTCCTCTTCCGCCGACCGTAAGCCTCAGATCGACGACTTGTCCTGTGGCTGCGATATAAAGCAACAGAGGCTCTTTGCTGATTGGAGCAGCAAGCACCGGCTGGTGGATAGCGAGCTTTTAGCTCGGCAAACGCTGCATCAGCTTTGGGAGTCCACTCGAACTTGTCTGCCTTCTTCATCAGTCGGTAAAGAGGCAATGCCTTTTCACCGAGTCGTGAGATGAATCGACTTAATGCGGCCAAGCATCCAGTAAGATTCTGGACATCGTGCACTCGCACAAGGTGTTTCATTCGGAGAATAGTACCGATCTTCTCTGGATTAGCATCGATCCCTCGTTCGGAAACGAGAAAACCGAGTAACTTTCCGCCAGGAACTCCGAATGTGCACTTTGATGGATTGAGCTTGATATCATACCTTCTGAGGTTGGCAAATGTTTCGGCGAGGTCAGCAAGCAGGTCGGAACCCTTTCGCGACTTGACGATGATATCATCCATATACGCTTCCACATTCCGACTGATTTGAGTGAGAAGACACTTCAATCATTCGCATAAATGTGGCTCCGCATTCTTGAGGCCGAATGGCATGGTGATATAGCGAAGCACCGAATGGAGTGATGAAAGCTGTTTTATTTCGTCGGGTCCATCTGACGGATCGATGATACCCGAATATGCGCTTGAAAAGACAATCTCTCACATCCCGCGCCGAGTCAACAATTTGATCTATGCGAGGGAGAAAATGATCTTCGGGCAGGCCCGATTGATGTGCTTGAAATCAATGCACATGCGGAGGACTTGTCCTTCTTGGGAACCATGATGACATTAGCGAGCCACTCGGAGTGGTATATCTCGGATAAATCCTGCCGCCAATAGTCGAGCCACTTCTCACCAATAGCCTTTCTCTTCTAGGCGGCGGACCGCCAAGATGCTCTTTGACCGGTTTTGCTGATTTGTCGACTCGAGGCGATGCTCACCATCCCCTGAACACCTCGCATGTCACCGGCTTCCATGCAAAATGTCCCAGCTCACGGAGGAACCGGATGAGCGCTTCTTCCTATTTCGGTCGAGTGTTGTGGAGATGTGGGTCGGGGCTGCATTGGGGTCGGTCGGGTGAATGTGGACAGGCTTCGTCTCACCGGACGATCAAATGCGATTCTCGGCGGGTTTTGGATCGCAGCAAATCACTCGGATCCGTGCTTTGCTTATACTCTTCAAACTCGACCATTGTCACAGGAATCGCAATCTTGAGCCCTTCAAAGCACTCTTCCGCTTTTTCCGATCGCGGTGATGGTGATCACTCCTTTGGGACTGGCATTTTCAGTTTGAGGTACACGTAACATGGTCGAGCCATGAATCGTGCATAGGCTGACCTCCCCAAAATGGCGTGGTGCGCACTCGAAAATCCACGACCTCAAACGCCAACTTCTCTTTGCGAAAATGTTTTGAATCACCAAACACCACGCCCAGAGATATTTGGCCGAGTGATTCGCTTTCTTCCTGGTATAACTCCGTGGAAGCTCATGTTGCCGGTGCCCGGTCGACATCGAATGCCCATTCCTTTCAAGCAGGTCGCATACAACAAGTTCAACCCACTTCCACCGCCCATCAGCACCTTTGTCGACCGAGTGCCTTCGACAACCGGGTCGACCACCAAAGCTTGCCTCCCGTGGGTGGCAATATGAGTCGGGTGATCGATTGGTCGAATGTGATGGGTGTTTGGGACCATCTCGTATAACTTGGTTTTGTTGGGCGACCATGTTCACCTCACGGTTGATGACTTTCAGTCGACTCTTGCTTTCCACGTCCGCGAAGATCATCAGAGTGGAGTTGACATGCGGGTATCCTTCCTCACTGTCCTCTTTGTCTTCGGCCTTGTCCGGCTCCTTCTCCTTGTCCTTAGACTGTTTTCCTGAAACTCTCGGATCAGAGTCGACCTTTGGCGAGTGGTATGCTTTGGGTAAATGATATTGCCGTCTTCATCTTTCTTCGTGTGGATGTGACACGGCATATCCATCACGCCGTTTCCTTCTTTATCCTTTACTTTCTTAGGATTCCGTGATCCTTTGGCTTCCCTTGAACTTTCCACGAGTCACGGCGGGGCCTCTAGGAGCTACCGGTTCGCCTTCGCTTCTATTTCCGATCGAGTTTCTTCTCCGATCGACTTGGCTTATACTTGCCGCTCGAGTCGGTCCTCTTCCTCGCCACATGCGTGCTTGGTAGCAATCTCCATCATCCGACTCAAGGTTATGTCCCGGTTCGACCAAACTTCAGACTCAATTCTCTGTTCTTGACGCCATCTTTGAAGGCAAACCGCTGATGATCGTACACATTTTCTACAAGATGGTGCGAGTGATCCACCTCTGAATATACTCTCTGAGAGTCTCATTGGTTTTCGCACACGACTTGCAGCTCGACCAATCCAGCTGGTCGCTTGCAAGTTCCTTCAAGAGTTCAGCGAACACTCGGGACAAATCTTCCCAAGTGTAAATCTTGCTAGGAGGTAACTCGATTCAACCACGCCTGGCTGAACCTTCCAACATGAGGGGCAATGCTTCATGGCCACCTCGTCATTCCCACCCCAATCTGAACAGCCACTCGGTAGTCTTCAAGCCAAGTTTGGGCTTGGACTCACCAAAGAACTTGCGACTCTGTTGCCAACCTGAAATTGGGGGAATCATCATGGCTCTGATAGCCTCGCTAAAACACTCGACCGTAAACATGCACTCATTTGCTGTGGGGCGCATCTCTCGGTCCGCCTCGATGGGCTCTGTTCGGTCGACCAAGCCTTGCACGATAATGGATCGCGTCGAAGCTCGGGTTCCACAGGGTCGACCGAGCTCTTCGCCCGCACTAAACCGACGCTTTGTCATCCTGTCGCCGAGGAGCGTAAGACCCATTCCTCGGAGGAAGCGGCACTCGGCGCTGTCATCTCGGTCGTGTCGGTCTCCATCTCGATCTCGCCGGTTGTTGCGCCCTTCCCGCTGGAGGCGATCTGGGACTGGAGCCGATCGAACTGTATTCGCAGCGACGGATCGATCGTGAATTCTGCTCTTGCGCGATCGCGGCACGACCGAGTTCTCGTCCCCACGCCGGAGCAAATCCTCGATCAGCATCAAACCTCTGCCAGCCTCCGACCGAGAGGGCTGGATGGACTCGCTATACGGGTTGCGGTTGCTAAATTCTGGATTGGGGTTCGATATACCTGAGTCGGCGGAAAGAGTTGACGTCGATTGGCGTCGGGAACTCGTTGCCGCGCGCGCTCGTCGAGTGCTCGTTGGAGGTTCTCCAGACGAGCGCGTTCAGCCAGATTGGCCAAATGTGCCTCCTCCAAGGCACGAGCCTCGGGGGTTTCTCCCGCGATGGGAGTATGCATGGCATCCATGTTCCTGCGGCGAAGCTCTTCCCTCTCGCAGAGTCGAGTGTCTCGGTTGGTACTCTTCGTGGTCTCAGACGGGTCGCCTCCGCCGCCCGCCTCGCCTCGTGGCGGCCAGGAGGATGCGGGTCCGCTGACCATCGATATTTCTGCCACCGGATCACCGCTATCACACTCGGATGCGCTTCTACGGAGCCGATCGACATATCGAACAAGCCAGAGAGACTCGTCGGGCTCAATTGCCGCGACTGGGCGGTGGCCGTCTGGCGAGCCATCACGTGCTTCACCCACCGCTGAGCCTCGACCACCAGAGCGCTTATGCGCTGGTGGGAGACCGGGCGGTGGCCGATAGGGAGTCGACCGACACGGGTCGACGGTTGCCGCAGCAGAACGCCCATGGACACATGCGCTGAAAATGCGCCGCACCGCGGACGGGAGCGATCAACGCCGAGTGGAGCCTCCACGAGCCACGCGGAGTCGCCGGCGACAAAGGTGAGAGCGCCGAGACAGATCTCGTGCCCTCGACCAAAACTCCAAAGCGAGTCATCATGATGAAAGTACTCGAAGTACCGCAACTTCTCCACAAAATCGCTAAAACACCTGCCCCACGGTGGGCGCCAACCGTCGTGGTTCTAAGTCCGACAAGAGAGTGGGGGGTAGGTATGGAGAGGCAAGGTCCTAGCTTTGGAGAGGTTGTAAACACAAGCGATGTACGAGTTCAGCCCTTCTTGGAGGAAGTAAAGCCCCACGCCTCGAGCCCCGAGGCGGTCGAGTGGATTATGTGTGTATGTGTTACAGAGTGCGAACCCTTCGCCTGTGGAGGAGGGGTGGCTTATATAGAGTCTTGCCAGACCCCGCCATTACGTAATGAAGGGTTTAAAGTACATTAAGTCTGGGCGCATTCTAACGCCCCACATAAAGTGTCTTAACTACCATAAAGTCTATTCAATTACAGGCCGTTGCAGTGTAGAGTGCCTCCTGACCTTCTGGTGGTCGAGTGAGTCTTCATGGTCGAGTCCTTCAAGTCAGTCGAGTGGGTTCCTCGTAGGTCGACTGGAAGGTGATCTCTTCTAAGGGTGTCCTTGGGTAGGGTACTTAGATCAGGCTTATGACCCTATCCTAGGTACATGAATCCATCACCGCCCCTACCATGCCGCACCGCCTCTTCCTCGCCACGCCGCTCCGCACCACCACCACTCCCGGACCCATGGCTTCCCCCGGTTTCTCCGGCACCACCCGCACCAACCCGTTCGCCGACCCCGACCCCATCATCATCCGCGATCTCAACATCCTCGGTCGGGTTCCCGTCATCCTCGATCATCTCACCTCCACCTACTATGCCTGGAAGACGTACTTCTCCCTTGTGTTCCGTGAGTACAATCTCCGGGATCACATCGATGGCTCCGTGGATTCCCGGTTCATGGAAGACGATGAGGAGTGGATGACCATCGACGCCACTCTCATCCGTTGGTTCTACACCTCCATCTCGAAGGACCTCTTCCACATAGTGGTCTCCGCGGAGAATGATGCTCACGCTGTCTGGACCAAGCTCAATGGCCTCTTCACCGACAACGCGCTCCAGCGCAAGGTTTTCTTGCACGGCGAGTTCTTTGGGTGTCAGCAGCATGACTCGTCCGTTGACGATTATTGCATGCGCCTCAAGAAGCTTGTTGACGAGCTCCGTGAACTCGGTGAGAAGGTCTTCGATGAGCTTCTTCTCAGCATACTCATCACCGGCCTGAATGAAGACTTCGGGAACGCCGCCTCCAACATCCCCCTCATTACCGACCCGATGTTCCCCAAGGTTGTGGTGTACCTGAAGCTGGAGGAGACGAGGATGCGGATGTCGCGCACGCGGGCCACTCACACGGCGCTCACCGCCGATACCCACGGCGGCGCCCTGCCCACCGCCCTGCCCCCCACCCCCACCAAGGCCGACCAGTTCTTCCAGCGCCGCCCGCCTGGTTCCCTACCCACGGCAGCAGCCAGCTCCACATCGCCTCCCGAAGGCGCCAAGGCGGCCGCAAGCAATAATAACAACAATGGCAGCTAAGGGCGGGTGCGCGCCACCACAAAGAAGAGCTCCCGCCGCCCTTGGCAGGCGGCGAAACCTCGGGCGGGGTCGTTCACGTGTACTCCATGCATGTACCGCGCGCCCCCGTCCCGGGCTTCTTCGGTGCCCGTCCGACGTCTCATCAGGCGCTCCGCACGGTTCCGCAACCATACACGCCCGTGTTGCCCTACGGCCCCTCCGCGGCCTATGGGCTGCCTTCGGCCGGTGGGTACCCCCCGCTCCTCGCGCCGCCGCCACCACAGCAGTAGCCGTCGGCTCCGGCACTCACACCGGCGCCTTGGGACCCCGCGCTCCTAGCGGCCCTCCACACTGCCCCCACGACGCAGTAGTACACTGGTGGTGGCGACTGGTACATGGACACCGGAGCCATGGCTCACATGGCCGCCAACCCGGTAACCTTCTCGCCGCTCACCCCATTCACACCGTTGCTCACATTACCGTGGACGACGGTTCTTCCATGCCATTACTCATGTCGGTCATGTTTCTTTTCCATCTAACTCCATGCCATTATATCTTTCTAATGTACTTGTCTCTCCTCACATTATTAAAAACCTTGTTTCCCTTCGTTCTCTTACACGTGAAAATCCTGTCACCGTTGAATTTGACATGTTTGGCTTTTCTGTTAAGGATGCCCGTACCCGGATGGTGCTCCTCCAATGTGACAGCCCCCGACGAGCTCTACCCGGTCCACTCATCCACCTCCTCCATCGGTGCACCCATGGCGCTTTCCGCCGGAGTGGACCTTGGCATTCTCGTCTAGGACATCCCAACACCGCCACCCTTCGTCATATTCTTCGGAGTTTTTCCTTCACGTGTAATAAGATCGACGATCACACTTGTCGCCTCGGCAAACTTGTTCGTCTTCCTTTTAGTACTTCATCGCATGTTGCATCAAACCCGTTTGAGTTAATTCATAGTGATGTTTGGACCTCTCCTGTTGCAAGTAACACGGGCTATCTTTATTATCTTGTTATACTTGATGATTTTTCGCACTATGTGTGGACCTTCCCGTTGCGGCGAAAGTCGGATGCTGTTGCCAGTCTCACCACTTTCTACTCTTATGTCTCCATGCAGTTTGGGCGTCCCATCCATGCATTGCAAACAGACAACGGGAAGGAGTTTGATAATCTTGCTATCCGCAACCTCCTCGCCACACACGGCACGATTTTTCGTCTCACTTGCCCATACACTTCGCAATGAATGGTTGCTAAGCGCCAGATTCAGACTCTTAATGATCAAGCGTCCAAGACACTTCTTTTTCACGCCAACGTGCCACCACGTTTTTGGCCGGACGCGCTTGCCACCGCATCACTACTCATCAACATTTGCCCCTATTGCACTCGCGGGAATTTTGCACGTCATCACCTTTTGTTCGGCACACCACCCTCCTACGCTGAGCTACACATCTTCGGTTGCTTGTGCTACCCTGGCATCACTTCCACTACTTCGCATAAGCTCGCACCTAGGTCCTTGGCCTGCATCTTTCTCGGCTATCCCCCCAACACCAAAGGCTACCGCTGCTATGATCCTATCTCCCATCGGGTGATCACTGAAAGTGCGTTATATCGACTAGAGGGGGGGGTGAATAGGCGATTTTTATGAAATTCTTCACTGAGGAATTTGCCGGTGAGGAAATTCCTTAGCGAAGAACTATTTGCAGCGGAATAAGTACTTAGAGGTAAACATAACAGATTACACACATAGTCAGCATGATGAAATGAAGACTAGAGCAGAGTACAGGAAGCGTAAACACAGGATAACAAGATGAAGACAAACAGATCAAGAAATTGAACGAGGAATTTGTGAAAGTCTTCACCAAAGTCTTCAAGCACGATATGAACAACATACAACATGTAATGAGGAAATGGATGAGTTGAGGAAATAGAACCGTCGGTTGGTGAAGACAATGATTTGGTAAACCAGTTCCAACTGCTGTCTCGGTTATACGTCTGGTTGAGCGGCCGAGTATTTAAACTCGAGGACACACAGTCCGGACACCCGCCTCTCGAGCCGCAACTCAGACACCCAGTCCTCACCGTATTCTCCTTGAACTAAGACCACGCAGCCTCGTCCAATCACTCGTGGTAAGTCTTCAGTGACTTCCAAACCTTCACAGACTTGGTCACTCGGCGATCCACAATTCCTCTTGATGCTTTAGACCTTGACGCCTAACCGTCTGGAAGAAGCACAGCCTTCAAAGGTAATAAGCGCCGGATCCACGCAGATCAATTTCTTCTGATGCTCAATCACTTGGGGTTTTGTGGGTTTGGTTTTGGGATTTTCTCACTTGATGATTTTCGCCAAAGTCCCTGAGGATGGGTTGCTCTCAAATGACAAGTGTCAAGTTCTTCTCGAGCAGCCAACCAGCTAGTGGTTGTAGGGGGCGGCTATTTATAGCCTAGGGAGCAGCCCGACATGATAAGACATAAATGCCCTTCAATGATATGACCGTTAGGTGGATAAGATATTTTGGTCCGCCGACGCCAAGAGACAAAGAACGGTCGGAAATTTGACTTTCAAAGTCCTCGGGGCTATCATGTTCTCATCAGTAGGTGATTCAGATCTGGCGAATTCCTAACTCCTCGAGAACAAAGTCATCAAGGAATGTAAGAACTGCGTCTCACATCAAGAATTTGATCGAATCAGTATGAGATTTCCAATGGCTTCACTCAAGGGATTGGTAGGTGTAGGATTTTGAGTTGAGCATCACATGGAAATTTTTCCTTAGTATTTCCTCGACCCCTTTAACAAAGACGGTGTTTCCTATGACTCAAGAAAGAGAAAATGAAACTACGAAAACAAAAGTCTTCACGCTCATATTCTCGAATGAATATCAAGTCTTCATGGTCACACCAATTTCTTCACTTTCAAAGTCTTCGAGAAAGTCTTCGAATATCAAAGTCTTCAAATAAGAACTTCATTTTAGGGTCGACTTTCTCTGTAAATATCAAACTCCTCATAGACTTATAGACCTGTGTACACTTACAAAACGCATCGCCATTTAACCTATAAGTCTTCAATACACCAAAATCACTAAGGGGCACTAGATGCACTTACAATCTCCCCCTTTTTGGTGATTGATGACAACATAGGTTAAGTTTTCAACGGGAATAAACATATGAAGTGTAAATACTGATATTGAGGAATTTGATTGCAAGATATAGAAGAACTCCCCCTGAATATGTGCATAATGAGGAATTTGCTTTTGAGGCAATGCACATTTGAAGATTTGAATCATGGAGATCTCCCCCTATATCTTATAATTCATACACGCATTTGATACATATACTATGAAGAATTTGAAATGCATGATGAAATATGGTGCCTGATGAGATTCAGTATGCATGCAATAGTATTGACTAGGAATAAGCATGCAGAATATCACATCAAAAGTTTCAGAGCTCAAGTATCACATTCAGAGCTTAGTGCTTCGAAAGCATCAGAGCATAACACGTATCAAAATCGAGCATCGTAGCACGATTAAAAGTATTAGAGCACAAAGCAAAGTCAGACAATGCACGGTCAAAAGTATCGTAGCACCATCGAGTTAAGATTACAACTCGATCCAATAAAAGTTTCGAAGAACGAGAGTTGTAACTTAATAAAAACGCCCATAGTATAAACCCGCTTGAAGACTAACTCAGATTTCTCCCCCTTTGTCACCAAATGACCAAAAGGATCGAAACTGAGGACTAACGCCCCTGAAGATATTCAAGTCGATGGAGGAGCGCCAGCGTTGTCGGGGTTTGTTGTTGAAGTAGGGCCTGCCGCAGTGTCGTCCAAATCTTCATATTCATCAGTTTCGCGCGATGAAGAATAAGAGCTGGCCACCAAATCAGGAACTTTGACTCTCTTGAATTTCTTCGAGGTGGTGCGCACCACCATAAGCTTCCTCAAGACCCATAGTCTTCAATTCTTCCGCAGAATAGACATGATTCAAAACAGCCCAAAAGCGGTTGAGGGTTTCATGTAGGTAGTATCGGTTTTCTTCACCGCATTATGCATTGAGGTCATATTGTGAAGAATTGCAGCAAATTGGCGCTGACCCATTTCTCGATTGCGATCAACCTTCCGATGAAGATCGAGGAGTAACTCACGATCACCATCACCCGGTGCCGTGGGCTTGAGGCTGTTTCTTGGTTGAGGTATTTGCGGCAAGATCACGCGTAGCGTAATCGTCATTGGTGGAGTAAGATGCAGCTTTGCTAAACCGACCATCCAATGGACGAGTGCCTTCATCAATTACAGCCGCTGCCTTGCCCTTGTCATCGATGATGAAATTGGTCGCTTGAGGACTTCAATGGGCGGCAGGAAGCTGCCATGGTTCGAGTGTCGACCTTTGTAGTTTAGTGAAGATCTTGCCCTTATGAATCTCATGATCCAAGGCGATATGGCTTCAGCTCAAAAGGTGACATTGCAACGCTGGCGAGTCCTCATGAAGAAATCATGGAAGTTGACAGGAACGCCATGAATGATATTGAAAAGCAGGTTCTTCATGATGCCTACGACATCTCTTCATTTGAGTCGTGGCCTTTGATTGGACTCATAGTCTTCGTCAAGATCCGGTACACAGTCCGAGGCACATATAGCAAATCCTTGACGAGGAATTTGGTTCGAGGGGCTTGGCCTGGCTTCAGTGGCTTCATCAATACTTGCATGAAGTGATCAGACAGTTCACGATCATTGTACAGGCAACGAGCGGATTCATGGGGAGGATCAAGAGGAAGGACACGAAGCAATTCAGTTGCTGGTGCCTTGTAGTGAGTATTCTCACCATCCAATCCGAACCCATGAGTTGATGTCTTCAAAGATCTCCGTGATGTGCGGGTGGCATAGAATCAAGAATGAGTTCTTCATTCCATCCACATATATCGGTGCAGTAAATTCAGCAGCCTCGCATCATGAAGAACACGGAGTAATCGCTCAAGCACGGCAAGGATTCCATATCAACATGAGGAATATGCTCATGGTCGAAGATCTTGTCCTTGTCGAATAGCACTAAGGAATAGAAATTTGCTTGTGTTGGAGTCCAGAAGCGTCTTTTCCTCATTCGAGCAGAGTCATAAGGATTGTAGGCAGTGAAGAACACATGCTCAGAAAAGAAATCTTCAGCCTTGAACTTTTGCTTGCTCGAAAATGGATTCTTTGGCTTGGGCAGAGAATATCTCATTATTTGAAGCACAACCTCGTGAATCGCAATTTCGTGTTCTTCAGTGAGGAATTTCTGGTTCCTCTCCTTGTGCGCTTGAGGATCAGCATTGGTTCTTCAGCGCTAGTGGCTGGAATCTCTTCGTTGACGAGATGATGTGGGATGAGTTTTTGAGCCCATTTGAACAGCTTGTAGTGGGGATTGAGGAACTTGTTGAAGCGGAGTGAAGAGAGGAGTATTGGGGTGCCGACTTTCCCAAAAGTCATCGCTCATCACTGTAGTGCACCCAATATCCACATCTTCATCTTCTTTTTCAATTTCTCAACACCGCCTCTTCAACCGAGGCACGGGTGAGGAAGCAACAGGAGTTGAAGGGAAAGCTTCCACTTCAATTTCTTCATCAAGCTGTTCGGAAGTAGCAACAGATTGATTTTCTTCATCTGATCCGCTTGGGATCTTGTATTCTTCTCCAAAGGGAACAACTTCCTTGGATGACATGGAGGAAATGGGAATGGCATCGATAGGATTTTCAATCGAGCTGGTCATTGGCTTCAATTTCTTCGCAGCCAAAGAATTTGACGCAGCTGATGCCTTCCTTTTCTTCACTGCAGCTCTCTCTGCAGCCTTTGTCTTCTTCACTTGATAGGCAGAAGGAAGAATTGGAGTTGGTGTTGGTGCATGAGGAGCTAAGGACTGTGGTTCATTTTCTTCAGGCGCAACTAGTGCAGCTGCCTGCTTCCTTCGCTTTCTTCAGCGCACTACTAGTGGATGCCCCAGGAATTTCTTCAAGAATGGAATGGAGTCATCAGCCACGAACTTGTGTTTTCATCAAGACGCTGAAAGTCATCAGCGATCTTGGCATGTTCTTCAAAGAGGTGAGCAGATTCTTCACTGAGGATTTTCTTGTTGCGATGGAGCTGCAACAGCTTGACATTTTCTTCGTCGAGTGACGAATCTCACCTTGGCTCCTTGCCAACAAGATTGTAAGCATCAAAATCCTTGCCGAGTGCTTGATTTCGATTGAGCTTTAAGAAGTTCTTCAGAGTCAAGTTGATGATGTTTTTCCTCGAAGCTTCTCTTTTCTTGCTTTTGCTCTCTTCAATTCACGAGCCTTTTCAAATTTCCATTTCTTTCAGCGATGAAATGGTTCAAGATGTGACTTTGACCAGAGTCGATGGCGATCCGGAAGAGGAGTGTGTGGATCCCGATGCCACAGTCAATGAAGTCTAGGATCTTCTTCGATCCAAAAGCAGAGGTACACTTGTTCCTTTGGCTCTAGCGGCCTTGGTCGATCTGTCTCGATGATTTCTTCAAGTTCTTCATCAGAGGCTTCATCATCAGAGGGAACATTGAATGCAACCTGTTTCTTCTTCGGACTTGGCCGAGGACCGCGTCCAGCTGTTGTTTTTGTCTTCAGCAGAGTGGTGCCTGTTGAGGACATTGGTGCAGGTGAGAACTTGTCAAACACCGTAAGCAATGGAAAACCTTGAGTCCTTTGACAAGTAGCAAGATGCACAGTGTTGAGGACTTGGAGGGGATCTGCGAGGATTTTGAATGAGCAGCAGAGAGCCCGAGGATTTTGCCGTGAGGGCGCGACCGAGGAACTGGGCCGTGAGGGCGCCGACGGTGAAGCACTTGGCTTATGCGGCAGCTTCTTTGGCATTGATTTCTCGGCTTGACCGAGGGCTCAACAGCAGAGAGCAGCAGCAGATCCTCATTGAATTTCCTCACCGCCTCCTTGGCCTGTCTTGCCAATTTGGCTTGGCGCTGGACCATTCTTCAGAAAGTCTTCACCACGCTTGACGCTGGTGGGATCAAGAACTTGGCCAAAAGCGAGGAGCTCTTGGGCATGGAGGATTCAGAGCAATTTCTCATGTACTTAGGAGTGACATAGCGGTATTCTCGCCATTCTCGTGCCCATCTCCTTTCTATTCTCTCAGATCGCACTTTGCGCTGGTTCTTGGTCTCCTTGCCAAATTTGGATTCATCAAAAGTGAGAGTCTTGTATATTTCCTCAGAATTTCAAAAGCAACATGACTTCCGTTTCTTTCCTCCCTTCTGCGGTCTCTTGCCTTCGCCATTTTCTTGGTGAGGAATTTGAACAATAGAGCACTCAAGAAGTATGCAGTTTTTCTTCGAGGAACGCTGCAAATGAGTTAAGTTGATGAGAACCTAGTGATTCAAAGAATGACATGAGTACCGTGAACAGAGTGTAGGTGCGAGGAATTTGGAGAGGTCATATGCGTTCTCAGAAGATTTTCCAAAAGAAGCAAGTTTTGAGGAATTTGACCAGTTTGAGTCTTGAGGAATTTCACTAAGCGTTTTGTCTTAGGTTCCAGAGTTGTGCAGATTGAAAATCCGCACAATTGAGGAATCTTGAAGAAATGAATGCTTAGGGAGATAAATCAAGAACATATAGTGTGTGAGGTGTTCATATGTGAAGATTTTGAAGAGTAAAAACACCTTTGAAGATTTTCAGAAAGATTTGAGAATCAACGCGAGTAATAAAAGTGACTTTTAATTACCCGAACTGAAGAACACGACGAACAGAGATGAACTGTAGAGAAGTTCGTCACGTTAGATCTTCCACGCCCTAACTTGGCGGAGGAAGACGACTACGGCGGCGGCGGAGTGAAGATTTCCGCAGACGGGCGCGAGTACGACGGCGATGAGGTCGAGGCAGGAAGCTTTTCCTCACCGGCGCGGCGATGGAGAAGCGGCGCGCTTAGGGTTTGAGGAGAGCTCGAGCGAGAGACAGCGATCGAGCGGAGTAAATGAAGTGAGGAGGGTAAAGGGTATTTATAGCCACGGTGAAAAACTGTTCGCCAAGATTTTGGACTAACATGCCCTGCCTCTTTCTCCTTCACGCGACGTGTGTCACCCACGCATCGTGCGTATGAGATCGTAAGATCGTGGGTGATTAAACTAATACATCGTGGGATGCGGAACGGTTTGAGCGGTAAAACCGAAAACTTGGATAAGATTTGTTTAAAAGTTTCGTTCGCAATTTCTTCATTTGTCAAGGACCAAAGAAGACTTTGAACGAGTTTCAATCGTAACGCATATGAAGAATTTGTGAATAGATTGGATTGAGTATAGCATAGAGGGAAGGGTCCGATCACATTCACTTAGCGTAAATCGCAACTTGAAGAAATAGCAATAAGTGAATGCTGTAGAGGACATAAACTTATATATATATAGCCAATGAAGAAAGACGACGGAAATATCAAGATTTTGCAAAGTTGAAGAATTTAAAAATGAGGAATTTCAAAATGAGGAAAAACTCAAATTGAAGATTTTCAACTTTTGTGGTGGCGTAGCTCATCAGATAAGAATGATGATTTCAGACACAGCATAATTGTCGAGGGTTCGAGAATCAAATTCTTCATTGATTTCTTCACACTTAGAGTGTTATTCTTCATTGATTGAGGAACAACGCTTCTTCATGTGTTGCACATCTAAGTCATCAATTATGCATAAGGGTTAGGATGTGTGTCCTTTTCAAAGAACATTCAAGATTCTAAGATATTTAGCTCACACCGCAACTTGCTAAATCTCTTCTCATCCAAGGGCTTGGTGAAGATATCAGCTAGCTGTTCTTCGCCTTCACATGCTCGATGGAGATATCGCCTTCAACACATGATCACGAAGAAAATGATGACGAATCTGGATGTGCTTAGTCTTCGAGTGCTGAATCGGGTTGTGAGCAATCTTGATGGCACTCTCGTTGTCGCAGAGGAGAGGCACATTCTTCACGCTGACGCCATAGTCCTTGAGGGTTTGCTTCATCCAAAGCAATTGAGCACAACATGACCCAGCAGCAATATATTCAGCTTCAGCAGAGAGCGGTGATACACAGCCTGCTTTCTTCGAGGACCAATGCACCAAAGATCGTCCGAGGAAATGACAAGTGCCGATGTTGACTTGTGGTCCACACGATCACCAAAGATAGTCGAGTCGTAATATCCAATGAGATCAAAAGCGAGCCCTTGGGGTACCATAATCCTAGTGTTGGTGTGTGAGCTAGATATCAAGAATATGCTTCACAGCCTTATGGTGTGATTCCTTCTGCAGCTTGAAATCGGGCACACATGCAAACACTAAGCATTATATCCGCCTAGATGCACATAGGTACAATAAAGAACCAATCATGGAGCGGTATACCTTGTGATCAAGTCAATACCATTTTCATCAAGGCATAGATGACCATTTGTGGGCATAGGAATTTTGACGCTTTGCAATCTTGCATGCCAATTTCCTCAAGACATCTTTGAGGTATTTCTCCGAGATATGAATATGCCATTGTGTCTTCTTGACAAATTTGAAGACCTAAGAAGAATTTCAACTCTCCCATCATAGACATTTGATATTCTTCACTCATCATATAGGCAAATTCATCACTATATCGTTGGTTAGTACAGCCAAAGATAATATCATCAACATATATTTGGCACACAAACAGTTCACCATCATATGATTTAGTAAATAGAGTAGGATCGAGTGAACGGGTGTGAAGCCATTCTTCACGAAGAATTCCTTCAAGTATCATACCATGCCCGAGGGGCTTGCTTGAGGCCATAGAGAGCCTTATTTAGTCTCAAGACTTTGTCGATTCTTGGGATCTTCAAAACCAGGGGTTGAGCAACATATACTTCTTCCTCAAGCTTACCATTGAGGAATGCACTTTTCACATCCATTTGATATAAGATGATATCATGATGGTTAGCATAGGCAAGTAAAATCTAATAGCTTCAAGTCTAGCAACAGTGCAAAAGTTTCATCGAAATCAATTCCTTCAACCTGTGTAGCCTTGAGCTACTAGTCGTGTTTTATTCCTCACAACAAGGCCATTTTCATCTTGCTTGTTGCGGTAGATCCACTTTGTGCCAATGATATTATGCTTGCGAGGATCCAGGCGATTGACCAATTCCCTTACATTGTTCAGCTCGAATCGATGTAATTCTTCTTGCATAGCCCTAATCCACTCGGCCCGTAAATGCTTCATCTACCTTAGTGGGCTCTGAGATAGAGACAAAAGCATAGTGCCCACAAAAGTTAGATAAGTGTGAGGCTTTTGAGAGGGTGAGAGGACCTGGTGCGCTGATGTCATCGATGATCTTCTCCACTTGCACTTCTTTTGCAACGCGTGGATGAGTTGGTTGTCGCTGAGGATTTTGATCAGCATTTTCTTCAGCACCAATTTCCTCATCATGTTCTTCAGGTGCATCAGCTCGGCGTTCTTCATGAATAGGAATGAATTCTTCACCAGATTCTTCAGTAGGAATGACATCCTCAGTTGCCTTGTGCTTGATAGCATCCTCAGGTGCTGGTTCATCTAACACAGAAGGTAGGTGCTCTCTTTGCGAGCCATTAGTTTCATCGAACCGCACATCTACAGTGTCAACAATCTTGTGAAGAACAATGTTGAAGACTCTGTAGGTGTGCGAGTCCTTTCCGTAACCAAGCATAAAACCTTCATGTGCTTTCGGTGCAAATTTAGAGTTGTGGTGAGGATCTCTAATCCAACATTTAGCAATCAAGACTTTGAAATAACTCACATTGGGTTTCTTGTCGTTGAGGAGTTCATAGGCAGTTTTCTTGAAGAATTTGTGAAGATATACTCTGCTGATGATGTGGCAGCAAGATCAATTGCATCAATCCAAAAACGCCGAGGCGTTTTGTATTCATCAAGCATAGTGCGAGCCATCTCAACAAGAGTTCTATTCTTGCGCTCCACGACGCCATTCTCCGAGGAGTATAAGGAGCAGATAATTCATGAGTAATACCAAGTTCATCAAGATAGGCATCAAGACCAGAATTCTTGAACTCGGCCCATTGTCACTTCGATATGCTTGATCTTCACACCAAAGTTGGTTGAAGCCCTCGAGGAAAATCGCTTGAAGACTTCCTGCACTTCATGTTTGTAAGTAACAATGTGTACCCATGTATATCGAGAATAATCATCAACAATGACAAAACCATATAGAGATGCATCATTAGTGACCGCTGAATAATGATTAGGTCCAAGAGGTCCATGTGAAGCAATTCAATGGACGAGTAGTGGTCATGATAGTCTTCGCTTGGATGCTTGGCCTTGGTCATTTTTCCGGCTTCACATGCTCCGCATAAGTGATCCTTGAGGAATTTGACATTCTCAATGCCAATGACATGCTTCTTCTTTGCAAGCGTGTTCAAATTCCTCATGCCTGCATGACCAAGTCGTCGATGCCATAGCCAGCCTTCTGAGGCTTTTGCAAGTAGACACATGGCTGGTTGTGGTCCCAGAGAAAATCAACAATATACAGATCTCTCTCCTAAAGCCTTCAAGACTTTGGAATTGTCAGCTTCCATAATCACAACACAAATGATATTTGCCAAAGACAACAACCATATCAAGATCACAAAGCATTGAGATCGACATGAGATTGTATCCTAAGGATTCAACAAGCATGACTTTGTCCATGTGCTTATCCTTAGAGATAGCAACCTTACCAAGACCCAATACCGACTTTTGCCTTTGTCAAGAAATATGATATGCTTCAGAGGTGACGGTGATAAAGGAGCATCCATCAATAGATTCTTGTCACCAAATATGTGATTTGTACATCCACTATCGAGGACCCATTCGGTGGTTTTGGGTTGATCATCCTGCAGATGAATTAGTGTAACTTACAATCTCATATGCTTCATCGCTGAAGAATATGATATCAAGTTCATCGATGAATTTCATCAAGCAAAGAAATGATATAGCAAGATGAGGACGTGTGAAATGAAGGTTCATTTCATCATGATTCGCTGCGTCCTTTCGAGCAATTTTGTCGTCCTCAAAGAAATTCTTCAGACGTTCGAGCACGCCCGAGACCCGACCTCGCAGAAGAGATTAGTTCTTTTCTTCACCACCCACATCGGAGGGGTGGCAAAGAGTTCATCATCCTGCGAGCACCATGTGAGAAAGGTGGCAAAGATGCCAAACCATTTCGCTTAGCATAGGAGGGGTTAGGGTAAGCATATGAATAAGCGAGTAATTCTTGAGGACTTATGAACATAATGGTTTGAAGAATAATGCACATATTCATAGCCCTTAGCTTTACCTCATGAGACAGATTTGTTAGCATGATAATAATCATATGAGGACTTTGATCCAGTTGAGGAATTTGATCCTCGTGAAGAATTTGGTCCATATGAGGATTTGGATCCATATGAAGAGTTTGGTCCATATGAAGAATTTGATCCGGGGTTCTGTTCTTCACCGGTGGTGTCATGAGGACATTCACCAAGACTTTCAACACAGCTTTTGGGAACCCAGATTTTCTTCATAGGGGAACCGCTCTGCAGCTTAGTGCCAACATATCTAGCAAATACTTCACCATTCTGATTTTTGAACAGTTTATAGTTGAGTCAAATGACTCATCGGAAGAATGAGGAGATTCACATGTAAAGCCGATAAGTTAGATGGATCAATCGAGGTCCTTTGCAAAGAACCCATGAGGTTTTGGGATACCGCTCGGGTTTCCAATATGTTCCATCGGCATTCAGTTTCCTCTCAAAGGCAATACCCTCTTTCCTAGGGTTTCGTTGAGGATCTGCTTTTGAGCACATCACAAAGTGTCGATGCCCTTTGAGGCTTTTGTACATGCTGTCATGTACAATTCCTTCAACCCTGCATTGTCAAGGATACTAGCAAAGTCCTCGATGAGGAATTAGTGATAGCAGAGGCAGATGAAGAATTTGTAACATTTGAAGCATTTGAACATTCAGGTGAAGAATTAGCAGATTCACGTTCAATGCACTTTAAGCATGGAGGAACAAATTCTTCCTGAGAAGCGCTGATTTGTTGAGCTAGTAATGAATCGCGCTCCTTCTGAAGATCTTCATAACATACTCTTAGCTTTTCAAGATCTGCCTTTCTTTGAATAGCTTCAAGAGAAAGCTTCTCATTGTCTTGCTTCTCTTGAAGAAATTCATAAGAAAGTTTCTCATGATCGATAAGAGGAGTTATGATGACCTTGAAGGTTATCATACTTAGATCAAGTCTCCAAGATTTTCAATCAGGGCTTTAGTGCGATCCATTTCTTCACCCAACATATCATCACTTTTATCTAGCATGTTTTGAACCTTTTCAAGAGCCCGTTGTTGTTTCACAGCAATTTTAGCAAGTTTAGAGTAGCTAGGCTTAAGATCCTCATCAGATTCATTTTCACTAGAATCAGAGGAGTTGTATTTGAGTACCTTAGCTGCTTTTGCCATGAAGCAATAGGTGGGGCGAGCCATCATTATTTTCATCAGGCTTGTCGGTGAAGTCGGTTTCTTGATGTTGAAGATGGACTTGCTGACAAAAGCAAGAGTAACGGCGGACTCGCCACACTGCACTCAGATTCTTGCACTCTTCTTCTTCATCATTTTCCTCAGATTCAGCTTCAGAGTCCATTTCCTTGCCAATGAATGCCCGAGCTTTCTTGGAGCTGCCCTTCTTGTGAGATGAAGACTTTGATGGTTTTGAAGATGAAGATTTTGATGATTTCTTCTTCTTCTTCATTTCATCAGAACTGTAGTCCTTGTATTTCTTCTTCTTCATTTCCTTTTCCCACTGAGGACAATCTTGAATGTAGTGACCAGGCTTCTTGCATTTGTGGCAAAGTCTTCTCTTGTAGTCACTGGATGAAGAATCACTTCCCCTTGAGGGTTTTCCAAAGCGACCACGCCTTGTGAATTTCTGAATTTCTTCACAAGGAGAGCTAGATCCTGGCTCGCTTCTTCAGATCACCAAGGCTACTACCGTAATCCTCACATTCAAAGTCGACACAACCTTAGCCTTCGTGGCACGTGGTTTGCCATAGTTTGAGCCATAGAGATCTCTTTTCAGCAAAAGTCGGAACTTGTGAGTGTTAAGCCTTTCGAGGATATCGGCAGGATCAAGTGACTTGTAGTCAAGACGTTCTTGTATCATCACCCCAGAGTATCAAATGAGGAATCAAGCGATCTTAGCGCTTTCTTCACCACTTCATGGTCGATGATGTCGATGGCACCGAGGGCTTGAAGCTCATTTGAGATGTCAAGAGGCGATCAAGGTTTGTTGAACATTTTCATTGTCGAGTCTTTTGAAGCGGTTGAAGAGATTCCAAGAACATCGACTCGAGAGTCACGCTGAGTTGAAACTCCTTCATTTACTTTGGATAGCCTATCCCGATAAGCTTAGCGGTTTCCAAAGCACTCACTCTTCCATACCGCCCTTTGCTCGATGGCCACATATGATATTCTTCGCTTGAGAATCGAGTTGTTTGAATCTCTTCACATCGGTAGCGTTCAATGAGGGAGTGACAGTTGGGACACCATTTTCCACAACATACCAGAGATCATTATCAATTGCCTCAAGATGCATCCACATCTTGTTCTTCCAGTAGGGATTGTCCGTTCCATCAAAGGTAGGACACCCAAATGAGACCTTGATCATACTGCGGTCGACATAACTAGAACTCCGTGGTTAAACTAAAATCACACGTAACAAGGAGTACCTTGCTCGATACCAATTGAAAGTGCGTTATATCGACTAGAGGGGGGTGAATAGGCGATTTTATGAAATTCTTCACCGAGGAATTTGCGGTGAGGAAATTCCTTAGCGAAGAACTATTTGCTGTGAATAAGTACTCAGAGGTAAACATAATAGATTACACACATAGTCAAGATGATGAAATGAAGACTAGAGCAGAGTACAAGAAGCGTAAACACAGGATAACAAGATGAAGACAAACAGATCAAGAAATTGAACTGAGGAATTTGTGAAAGTCTTCAACAAAGTCTTCAAGCACGAGATATGAACAACATACAACATGTAATGAGGAAATGGATGAGTTGAGGAAATAGAACCAGATCAGTTGGTGAAGACAATGATTTGGTAAACTAGTTCCAACTGCTGTCTCGGTTATGCGTCTGTTGGAGCGGCCGAGTATTTAAACTCGAGGACACACAGTCCCGACACCCGATCTCGAGCCGCAACTCAGACACCCATCCTCACCGTATTCTCCTTGAACTAAGACCACGCAGGCCTCGCCCAATCACTCGTGGTAAGTCTTGGTGACTTCCAAACCTTCACAGACTTGGTCACTCGGCGATCCACAATTCCTCTTGATGCTCTAGACCTTGACGCCTAACCGTCTGGAAGAAGCACAGTCTTCAAAGGTAATAAGCGCCGGATCCACGCAGATCAATTTCTTCATGATGCTCAATCACTTGGGGTTTTGTGGGTTTGGTTTTGGGATTTTCCTCACTTGATGATTTTCGCCAAAGTCCTCGGAGGATGGGTTGCTCTCAAATGACAAGTGTCAAGTTCTTCGGAGCAGCCAACCAGCTAGTGGTTGTAGGGGCGGCTATTTATAGCCTAGGGAGCAGCCCGACATGATAAGACATAAATGCCCTTCAATGATATGACCGTTAGGTGGATAAGATATTTTGGTCCGGCGCGTAAAGACAAAGAACGGTCGGAAATTTGACTTTCAAAGTCCTCGGGGCTATCATGTTCCTCATCGTAGGTGATTCAGACTGGCGAATTCCTAACTCTCGCCGAGAGTAAAGTCATCAATGAATGTAAGAACTGTGTCTCTATCATCAAGAATTTGACTGAATCAGTATGAGATTTCCAATGGCTTCACTCAAGGGATTGGTAGGTGTAGGATTTTGAGTTGAGCATCACATGGAAATTTTTCCTTAGTATTTCCTCGACCCCCTTTAACAAAGACGGTGTTTCCTATGACTCAAGAAAGAGAAAATGAAACTACGAAAACAAAAGTCTTCACGCTTCATATTCCTCGAATGAATATCAAGTCTTCATGGTCACACCAATTTCTTCACTTTCAAAGTCTTCGTAGTCTTCGAATATCAAAGTCTTCATCGAAGAACTTCATTTTTAGGGGTCGACTTTCTCTGTAAATATCAAACTCCTCATAGACTTATAGACCTGTGTACACTTACAAAACGCATCAGTTACTTAACCTATAAGTCTTCAATAAAAATCACTAAGGGGCACTAGATGCACTTACAATCACTTCCCGACACATTTACTTTGATGAGATGGTCTTTCCGTTTCAGCAGGTACCTTTGTACGTTGCGGCCTTGCCCGCTCCCGGTGACAGCCGTGCACGTGCTTCTCTTGGGCCGCCTCCCGGCTTTGAGGGCGCCCACTGTGCCACGGGTCGAGTTCCTCCCCGCTTGGCTACCTTAGGGGCCGCGCCTACCCTCTGGTCGACTTCCCCGACCGCAACGCCCTCGGCGTCCCCGGTGCCCATGATGCCTTCGGTGTCCCCCGTGGCCTCGGAGGCGGCAGGCTCTTCGTCATCATCACCCGCCGCCTCCCCGGAACCGTTGCCCCACCCGATGACTCGCTCTCAGGCTGGGACTCTCCGCCCGAGCATGCGGTATACCGGCGATGAGTACCTTTTCGCTGCCTCCGTTTAAGAGTCGTCCCCTCTCCCATCGTCAGCTCGAGCTGCACTTCGGGATCCTCAGTGGCTCGCTGCGATGCAGGAAGAATTCGACGCTCTTCAGCGGAACCGCACCTGGCAGCTCGTCCCTTGGCCGCCCCGTGCCAACATCATCACGGGCAAGTGGGTCTTCCGGCACAAGACTCGTCCGGATGGCACTCTCGAGCGCTACAAAGCTCGCTGGGTGGTTCGGGGTTTTCGGCAACGTGCGGGCGTGGACTTCACCGATACTTTTGCCCCGATTGTCAAGCCGGGCACGATCCGCACCGTGCTTCAGTTAGCCGTCTCTCGAGCATGGCCCGTGCATCAGTTGGACGTTTCCAATGCCTTCTTGCACGGCCACATCGCTGAGCAGGTATTCTGTGAGCAGCCCACCAGCTTCATCGATGCCACGCATCCAGACCATGTGGGCTTGCTCTCCCTTTCCCTTTACGGGCTGAAGCAGGCGCCTCGGGCCTGATACCAGCGCATCGCTGCGTTCCTGCAGACGCTCGGATTTACATCCACTCGCTCTGATGCGTACCTATTCGTGTACCATCACGGAGTTGACACGGCCTACTTGCTGCTATATGTCAATGACATCATCCTGACGGCATCCACTGCCGAGCTACTTCAGCGACTCACTGCTCTTCTTCGTGATGAGTTTGCCCTAAATAACTTGGGGCCCGTGCACTACTTCCTCAGCATCGAGGTGGTTCGACGGCCGGATGGGTGCTTTCTGCATCAGCAGCGGTATGCCCATGAGCTTCTTGATCGTGCTGGCATGCTTAACTGGAAGCCCGCCGCCACGCCCGTCGACACCAAGGCCAAGGTTTCCGCTCTGGAGGGCTCTCCCGCATCCGATGCCGCCTTCTATCGCTCTATCATGGGCGCTCTGCAGTACCTGACTCTGACGTGCCCCAATTTGCAGTATGTTGTTCAGCAGGTCTGTCTTCACATGCATGCTCCGCGCGACTCTCACTTGACCCTGGTGAAGCATATCCCCCGTTACATACGTGGCACCCCATCCATGGGACTCACGTTGACGGCCTCCGCCTCCACCGACCTCGTCACCTACTCTGATGCGGACTGGGCTGGTTGCCCGGACACACGACGCTCCACCTCGGGATACTGTGTCTACCTTGGGTCGTCGCTGATCTTGTGGTCATCCAAGTGACAGCCCATGGTCTCCCGCTCGAGTGCCAAGGCAGAGTATCGGGCAGTGGCTAATGCCGTTGCCGAATGCTCATGGCTTCGTCAGCTGCTCCAGGAGTTGCTTTGTGATGTTCACAAGGCCACACTCGTCTACTGCGACAACGTCTCCGCCATGTACCTCTCCGCCAACCTAGTCCACCATCGTCGAACGAAGCACATTGAGCTCGACATACACTTTGTTCGTGAGCAGGTGGCTCTTGGGCGCATCCAGGTCCTCCACATCCCGACGGCGCAATAGTTCACCAATGTCATGGTGAAAGGACTGCCTACTTCTGTTTTCGAGGAGTTTAGGTCCAGTCTTTGCATCTTCGGTGACGCTTCGACTGCGTGGGGGATGATGAAGTCATGTACCTAGGGTAGGGTCACGGACCTGTCCTAAGTACCCTTCCCAAGGACATCCTCAGAAGAAGCTGCCTTCCAGTCGACCAAGAGAGACTTCACTCGACGGACTCGAAGGACTCGACCATGAAGACTCACTCGACCACCAGGAGATCAAGAGTCACTCTGCACCCAAACGGTCTGTAATTAAGTAGTCTTTATGGCATTGATAACAATTTACATAGGGCGTTTCCAGTAACGCCAAACCTTTATGTACTTTAAACCCTGCATAACTGAGGGCCGGAGGGGTCTGGCAGACACTATATAAGCCACCCCCCTCCTCAGTGTAAAGGGTTTGCACCCCTGTAACCTACGCACACATAATCCAGTCGACCGCCTCTAGGCTCCGAGACGTAGGGCTGTTACTTCCTCCGAGAAGGGCCTGAACTCGTAAATCCCTTGTCTGTACAACTGCTCCATAGCTAGGATCTTGCCTCTCCATACCTACCCGCCATTCTACTGTCATACTTAGAACCACGACAGTTGGCGCCCACCGTGGGGCAGGTGTCTTAGCGATTTTTGGAGAAGTTGCGATCGTTCTGATTGCTTTCATCATAGTTTCAGGTGGTGTTTTGGTCGAGGGCCGCGAGATCCGTCTCGGCGCGCTCACCTTCATCGCCGACGACTCCGCTTGGCTCCAGGAAGCTCCACTCGACATCGACGCTTCCACATCGCGGGTGCGGCGATTTTGGGCGTGTCTCTGCGGCGTCTTGTTGCGGCAACCGTCGACTCCGTATAAGTCGACTCCCGTGTCGTCCCCCCTCCCTGTCTCCCGCCAGCGCAGCGCTCTGGTCGGTCGAGGATCCAGCGGTGGGTGAGGCACGCAGTGGCTCGCCAATCGGCCACCACCCAAGTCACGGCAATCGAGCCTGACGAATCTCTCTGACTGCTTCGATCTGTCCGACCGGCTCAGTGAGACCGCATCCGAGTGCGGCAGCAGCGATCCGGCGGCTGAGGTTCTGATGATCAATGGGCCTCGTAGTCCTCCTGGTTTCCCTCGCACCGACGGGATAGACGACGGAGGCGACCCCGCTCAGGCCCACGAAGAATATCAGCCCGAGCCACTCACTTCCCTGCAGAGAGAAGATCTTCGCCGCTGGAACATGGATGCCCTGCATACTCCCATCGCGGGAGAAACCCCAGAGGCTCGCGCCTTGGAGGAGGCACGTTTGGCCAACTTGGCTGAACACACTCGACTGGAGAACCTCCAGCGAGCACTCGGCGATGCCTGCAACGAGCAATACCGACTCGATCAACGTCAACTCTTCCCGCAGCCGACTCAGGTATATCGAACCCCGATTCAGAATTTAGCAAATGCAGCCCGTATAGCAGAGTCAATTCAGCCCTCCCAGTCGGAGGCTGGCAGAGGCTTGATGCAGATCAGGGATTTGCTCCGAGCAGCAGGAGATCAGAATTCAGCTGTATCACAATCACACAACAGGATTCACAGTCGATCCGTCGCTGCGAATACAGTTTAGTCGGCTCACAGCCCAAGATCGCCTCCGCGGCGTGAGGGACGCGAAGGTCGACGTGACCAGTACGATGACCGATTCGATCGTGATGATAGGCGTCGAGTGCCCACTTCTCCCCCAAGAGGTGGGTCTTACGCCCATTGACAAAGAAGATGACAAAGGCCACCGTGTTAGGCGAAGAGCTCCGGTCAACCCTGTGGAACCAGGCTTTGACGTGCGGTCCATCATCGTGCAAGGTCCGTCGATCGAACAGAGCTCATCGAGGTGGCCATGATGTAGATGCGCCCACTAGCGATCGAGTCCATGTTTCAGTCCGTAATGTTTCAAATAGGCTATCGAGCTGCAGTGATTCCCCAACTTCAAAGTTGGCGACTAGAGTAAGTAAGTTCACCGGTGAGTCCAAGCCTGAAACCTGGCTTGAAGACTACTGAGTGGCGGTACAGATTGGCGGCGGGAATGTTGAGGTGGCTATGAAGCATTTACCACTCATGCTGGAAGGTTCGCCGTATGTGGTTGAATCAGTTAGCTCCTAGCTGCATTTACACTTGGGAAGATCTTTCCCGAGTGTTCGTTAGGACATTCGAGGGAACTTGCAAGCGACCAGCTGGATTGACAGAGCTGCAAGTCTGCGTGCAGAAGTCGAATGAAACCTTAAGAGATTACATTCAGAGATGGATTACTTTGCATCATACGATGGAGAACGTGTCTGATCATCAGGCAGTCTGCGCCTTCAAGGATGGTGTTAAGAACAGAGAGTTAAGTTTGAAGTTTGGTCGGACCGAGATATGACCCTGAGTCGAATGATGGAAATTGACACCAAATACGCCAATGGTGAAGAGGAGGACCGACTCCGGAGTGGCAAGTACAAGCCGAGTCAGTCGGAGAAAGGAAACTCCAGTCGGAAGCAGAAGCGGAAGGCCGAGCCAGCAGCTCCTGGAGAGGCTCTGGCCATGACTCAGGGCAAATTCAAAGGAAAGCCCAAAGGATCCTGGAACCCCAAGAAGTTGAAGTATAAGGAAGGAAATGACGTGATGGATCTGCCGTGTCACATCCACACGAAGAGGGTAATTTCATCTACCCGAAGCATACCACTCGCCAGTGCCGGCTCTTGATCCAGGAGTTCCAAGGAAAACAGCCCAAGGACAAGGAAAAGGAGTCGGACAAAGCTGAGTACAAAGAGGATAGTGATGGAGGATATCCTCATGTTAATTCCACTCTGATGATCTTTGCTGATGTGGAAAGCAAAAGCCGATTGAAGGTTATCAACCATGAGGTAAATATGGTCGCCCCAGCGATGCCAAGCTATCTGAGATGGTCCCAAACTCCCATTACATTCGACCAATCCGATCACCCGACTCATATAGCCACCCCTGGGAGGCAAGCTTTGGTGGTCGACCCGGTCGTCGAAGGCAATCGATTGACAAATGTGATAATGGATGGTGGTAGTGGAGTGAACATACTGTATGCGGAGACGCTAAAAGGAATGGGCATTCCGATGTCCAGACTGAGCGCCAGCAACATGAGTTTTCATGGAGTTATACCTGGAAAGAAGGCCGAGTCACTCGCCAAATAGCTCGACGTGGTGTTCGGTGACTCAAGCATTTCCGCAAAGAGAGGCTGACATTTGAAGTCGTGGATTTTCGTGAGCGCTTACCACGCTATTTTGGGGAGACCAGCTACGCACGGTTCATGGCTCGACCATGTTACGTGTACCTCAAACTGAAGATGCCCGCCCCAAGGGCGTTATCACTATCACCGCAATCGGAAGAAGGCGTAAGAGTGTTTTCGAAAAGGCTCGAAAATTGCCGATTCCCGGATAACAATGGTAGAGCCGAGGGTACAAGAAAATGCAGATCCGAGTGATTTGTTGCGGGCCAAGAAGCCTGCCACAGAATCAGCATTTCACGACCAAGAGACGGCCCGCTCACATTCACCCGACCGACCCCAATGCCGCCCGACCCATATTTCCACAACACTGACCGTAAATAGGAAGAAGCGCCATCCAGTTCCTCCGTGAGAACTGGGACATCTTTGCATGGAAGCCTCTTGACATGCCGGTGTTCCTGTGGGCTGGCTGAGCATCGCCTTAGAGTCGACTCAATAGCAAAACCGTCAAAGAACATCTTCGACGGTCCGCCCGTAAGAGAAAGGCCATTGGCGAGGTGGCTTGATTTGTTGGCAGAGTTTATCCGGCAGATATACCACTCGAGTGGCTCGCCAATGTCATCATGGTTCCCAAGAAGGACAAGTCACTCCGCATGTGCATTGATTTCAAACACATTAATCGGGCCTGCCCGAAGATCATTTTCTCTCCTCGCATCGACCAAATTGTCGACTCATCGCGGGATGTGAGAGATTGTCTTTTCGGGCGCCTTACTCCGGATACCATCAGATCCGCTCTGTATGGACCGGATGAGATCAAAACAGCTTTCATCACTCCATTCGGTGCTTCGCTATGTCACCATGCCATTCGCCTCAAGAATGCCGGAGCCACGCTCATGAGGATGATTCGGTGTTTACTCACTCAAATCACTCGGACGCTGAAGCGCATATGGATGATATTCGGTTAAATCACGAAAGGGTTCCGACCTGTTGGTGACCTCGCTGAAACATTTGCCAATCTCAGAGGTATGATATCAAGCTCAATCCATCAAAGTGCACATTCGAGTTCCCGTGGAAAGTTACTCGGTTTTCTCGTTTCCAAACGAGGAATCGACGCTAACCCAAAAAAAGTTGGCACTATACTCCGAATGAAACGCCTTGTGCGGGTGCACGATGTCCAGAAGCTTACTGGATGCTTGGCCGCGTTAAGTCGATTCATCTCTCGCCTCGGTGAAAAGGCATTGCCTCTTTACCGATCGATGAAGAAGCGCATAAGTTCGAGTGGACTCGAAGTCGATGCAGCGTTTGCCGAGCTAAAAGCTTTGCTCTCCACCCAGCCGGTGCTTGCTGCTCCAATCAGCAAAGAGCCTCTGTTGCTTTATATTGCAGCCACAGGACAAGTCGTTAGTACTGTGCTTACGGTCGAGCGGGAACAAGAAGGGAAAGCCTTCAAAGTTCAGCGCCCAATGTATTATCTCTCTGAAGTTTTGACTCCATCAAAGCAAAGATATCCTCATTATCAGAAGCTTGTGTATGGGATCTACATGACCACGAGAGAAGGTTGCTCATTATTTCTCCGATCATTCCATTACGATTCGCCACGACGCCCACTTTCGAGAGATTCTCGCACAACAGAGATGCAACGGTCGAGTGGCAAATGGGCGATTGAACTCCTTCCCTTGATATCAAGTTTGAGGCAAAGAAAGCCATTAAGTCCCAAGCAATAGCAGATTTCCTTGCCGTGTGGATTGAACAACAAAGAGCCGACTCAAGTTCACTTTCGGAGCATTGGACCATGTTCTTTGATAGCTCTAAGATGTTAAATGGTTCCAAAGGTGGGGTAGTTTTGGTTTCCCCGGAGAGATAAGCTCGAATATGTGCTCCAGATTCACTTTGATTCCTCCAACAATGAAGCAGAATACGAGGCACTTTTATATGGGTTGCGCATGGCCATTTCACTCGGCGTCTGTCGCCTTATGGTTTATGGCGACTTAGATTTGGTGGTCAATCAGGTGATGAAGGAGTAGGACGTTAGAAGCCCAGCCATGACTGGATACTGCAATGCAGTAAGGAAGCTTGAAAACAAATTCGAAGGGTTAGAGCTCCATCATATACCCCGACTGAAAAATCAAGCGGCTGATGATTTCGCAAAGATAGGATCCAAGAGAGAAGCCATTCCCAGTGATGTGTTCTTGGAGCATATCCATACTCCATCAGTCAAAGAAGATCCTTTTACAGAAGAATCTCCGTAGCCCAAGAGTATCACAGATCCGACTGAGGTTGAAGTTCCAGCAGTGGTCGACCTGATCATGGAAGCTTTAGTGATCACTCCCGATTGGACAGTACCATATATCGCGTATATCTTGAGGAAAGAGCTCCCGGAGGACGAGGAAGAGGCTCGACAGATCGTCCGCCGATCCAAAGCATTTATTGTGATCAGGGGACAACTGTACAGAGAGAGCGTGATTGGAGTTGGTCAGAAGTGCATAACGCCAGAAGAAGGTCGGATAATCCTTGATGACATCCACTCGGGGACCTGTGGCCATCATGCGTCTTCTCGGACCATCGTGGCCAAAGCATACCGAGCCGGATTTTACTGGCCAAGAGCGAATGAAATGGCAAAGGAGATAGTCGACAAGTGTGAAGGATGTCAATTTTACTCCAACATGTCACATAAGCCTGCATCAGCTCTGAAGACCATACCACTCGTCTGGCCCTTCCTAGTATGGGGATTGGATATGGTTGGGCCCTTGAGAACAGGCCGAAGCGGTTTCACACATAGGCTGGTAGCAGTCGACAAGTTCACCGAGTGGATCGAGGCTAAACCCATCAAGAACCTTGACGCCGGTACTGCTGTCACCTTCATCGAGAATTGATATTCAGATATGGAGTCCCACACAAAGATCATCATCGACAATGGGTCAAACTTCGATCCGGAGGAATTCAGGCATTCTCGCACATCTCGTAAGCACACGTGTCGACTATGCTTCAGCTTGCCCATCCCCAAATGAATGGACAAGCAGAGCGGTCAATGGCTTGATTCTCAAAGGGTTGAAACCCGGACCGATGCCCGATCTCAAGCATGCGGCCGGAGCATGGGTCGATTTAACTTCCTCGGTGCTTTGGGGGCTAAGGACCACGCCCTAACCGGTCGATCGAAGAACTCCATTCTTCTTGGTCTACGGAGCTGAAGCGGTCTTGCCGAGTGACCTGCTCCACAATGCTCCTCGGTCGAGCTCTACACAAGTCAAGGTAACAAGCATGGCAGGATGCAGTCGATCTTTTAGAGGAAGAAAGGGAGATGGCTCTGATCCGATCGACCATTTACCAACAAGACTTGCGTCGTTTCCACGGAAAAAACGTGAAGAGTCGACCCTTCCAGGAAGGAGATTTGGTTCTCCGAGTGGATCAGCAGAAACCACACAAGCTTGCTCCTTCTTGGGAAGGTCCCTTCATCGTCACCAAGGTTCTCCATAACAGAGCGTACCGTCTTTACAACGTCGAGCACAACATCGACGAGCCCCGAGCTTGGAATGCGGAGCTACTCCGCCCCTTTTACACCTAAGTATTCACTCAGATGAGTTGTAATAAAAGTACTTCTGTAGTTCATGTTTCACAAGATAATAGTTTCATAATTTCCCCAATGATTGTTGTCACTTTTATGTTCAATAAAATTTCCCCCCAGTGGGTGGCTTAGCTGCGAATCCGTTTCGCCTAAATTTATAAAAAAATCCTTGCCGAGTGGAGAGCGAACCTCCCACTCGGGGGCTTAGCTGCGAATCCGTTTCGCCTAAGTTTCAATAAAATCCTACCAAGGTGGTGAGCCAGCCTCCCACTCGGGGGCTTAGCTGTAGTCCAAGTACTTGCCTAAGTTTCAATAAAATCCTACCAAGTGGTGAGCCAGCCTCCCACTTGGGGGCTTAGCTACAGTCCAAGTACTCGCCTAAGTTTCAATAAAATCCTATCAAGTGGTGAGCCAGCCTCCCACTCGTGGGCTTAGTTGCAGTCTAAGCACTCGCCTAAGTTCATATACAACGTGCGCTCCGAAGGAGGACGAGGTGCAGGTCGACTGCTACCCTCTTCCTCTGAGCTACGCCACAAGTACAACGTGCGCTCCATAAGGAGGACGAGGTGCAGGTCGACTGCTACCCTCTTCCTCCGAGCTACGCCACAAGTACAACGTGCGCTCCGCAAGGAGGACGAGGCGCAAGTCGACTGCTACCCTCTTCCTTCGAGCTACGCCACAAGTACAACATGTGCTCCGCAAGGGGGACGAGGTGCAGGTCGACCGCCACCCTCTCCTTCCGAGCTACGCCACAAGTATAATGTGCTCTCCATAAGAAAGACAAGGTCGATTAACGCCTTATCCTTCAGAGAGACGCCATAAAAATCCTACCGAGTGGAGAGCAGACATCCCACTCGGAGGCTTAGTTGCAGCCCAGTGCTTGCCTAAGTTTTTGAAAATCCTACCAAGTGGAGAGCAGACCTCCCACTCGGAGGCTTAGCTGCAGCCCAGTGCTCGCCTAAGTTTTTGAAAATCCTACCGAGTGGAGAGCAGACCTCCCACTCGGAGGCTTAGCTGCATCCCAGTGCTCGCCTAAGTTTTTGAAAATCCTACCGAGTGGAGAGCAGACCTCCCAATCGGGAGCTTAGCTGCAGCCCAATGCTCGCCTAAGTTTTGAAAATCCTACCGAGTGGAGAGCGGACCTCCCACTCGGGCGCTTAGCTGCAGCCCAGTGCTCGCCTAAGTTTTGAAAATCCTACCGAGTGGAGAGCAGACCTCCCACTCGAGGGCTTAGCTGCAGCCCAGTGCTCGCCTAAGTGTATTGGGGAACAAGTCGATTGCAATAAGCACCTCGCTTTAGCCTGCAAAAGACACCTCAAACCAAATGCAAACATATTTAAACATCGAATTCAAGTTCGGGTAACACCTAATGGAACCGAAAGTGCTCAGGCGCTAAACCTGTTAAGGTTTGTCGGTTACAAAAATCACTCGGCATACCGAGGCAAATTTAAGGTATCAAGCTCAGAAGTATTTTACCCCTCCTGTGGAGGGCTGGAAGGTGCAACAAACTCATCCAGGTCGATTCCATATGCAATCCGAGTGGCAGCGGCGACGAAGGTCTCCATGGAAGACCGGAAATCGTGCTTCTCGGTATTAGCCACCCTAAGAGCCGCCAGCTTGTCCTCTCGTGCATCCTTGCAGTGAACGCGGGCTAGAGATAGAGCAACGTCTGCGCCACACCTGGCAGAAGACTTCTTCCACTCCTGCACTCGACTTGGGACCGTGTTCAGTCGAGTCATCAGAGACTCGAGGTCATTCTGTTGCATCTCTCTGGGCTAGAGTGTTGTGTCGATGCGGGAAGTTGTGACCTTCAGCCTTGCAAGATAATCGACGATGGGAGCAACACGAGATTCGAGCCGGAGCACATTCATGGCAACTTCATCCTTCACAGGAGAGTTGATGGGATCCGTGTTTATTTCGATTGACGACCTCCTCTTCAAAGTTCTGGCAAAATTCTGCAAGCGCAACCACCGAGTCAAGACAACAGTCGGATGGAAAAAACACAGTTAAAATATCTGTTTGACACAAAAGATTACCTTCAAGCATGAGGAATAGCTTCTTGGCGAGTCCACCCAGATAAGCCTCCAGATCGTTCTTTTTCCCACCAACTCACCGGCCTTGTCACTCGTGGCAATCTTATCACTTTTCACCGACCGACCTCCTTGTTGGCAAGATCAAGAGCAGCTTTCAGATTGGTGTTTTCTTCTTCAAGCTTGGTGATTGAAGCCAGCTTCTCATCCGCGAGCTTGGTCTTCTAAAGCCACTTTCTGATTTCATCCAAGTCAAGGTCTTTCTTCTTCAGGGCATCCTCACTTTGTCCGCAGTTACAACAGATCGGACTCAAACAAACGAGGGCAAAGGTAGTCGCCGAGGGCCTCACCAAACATACCTTTAGCTTCCTCCTTCGCCTTCGTTAAGTTCTCCGGGCCAGCTTCGATCAAGCTCGAGCTGGATGTGTTTGTTCTCCAACTCAGTATAACGAGCCGCAAGGTCGCAGGATTTCTACGAAGAACCAATCGACAGATGTCAAAGACAATTCACTTCCGAGTGACTAAGGAAAAATCATAGCGTTTCTAAGACTACGGCCAAATACAAACATTCGACCATAGTCTCGGGGACTACACCCAGTGGGTGCACTCAGTGTGCCCCCACTAGTTCTACCAAGTTAGAGTTGACCAGTCGACCAACAAAAAAAAACAGGCGATGTTCTTCAGACTGTAGTCCACTGCCAGCAGTCGACCACAGTCTCGGGGACTACACTCAGTGGGTGCACTCAGCGTGCCCCCACTGGTCTATGAACCCCTTCGACCTAGTCGAATAAAGGAAAAACTTAAGACATAAAGACTATGGTCGACTGCCAGCAGTCCACCATAGCCTTGGGGACGACACCCAGTGGGTGCACTCAGCGTGCCCCCACTAACCCGGAATTTCAATCGACACACCCACTGGGTGTAGGACAATCACTAGGAATTTCAGAAAGAAGAGTTTTCAGATATCATATCCCAATGTAACAGTGGTGACCGATCGACCAACATTACTCTGAAGAGCTGAACTGGCATCATAGGCTGCCTGGCTGGCTTCTCGGATGGCCTTCACTTGCTCCATCATGACTCCCGCCTGGCGTATTGCTTCTTTCGCATCACTGGCTTGGTCCTCCGGGACGTAGTGGGTCGAGAAAAGTGAAGGCTGTGCAGCACTCGACATCGAGGGGCGAGCACTCGTCAATGGCACCGCAAAAGATACGGTAGGCCGAGTGACGTTCTCTCCCTTCGCGACCAGTGTCTCGGGTGCTGGCACGTCTTGATTCGCCTTGCCAACAGACGTTTTTTTGTTCCTCCTCTGCCTCAGTGGTTCCTCATCGTCGTCGTCAGGAAGGTCAATAACGACGTTAGATGGAGCTGCAGAAAAGAATCAAAATTAGAGACAACGAGCCAATTGACTGAAGATGGAACTATAAAGGTCATACCAGGTTTAGAAGTGGCAGCGTGTTCCATCTCATGATCTTCAGCCCTGGCCGAAGTATCAGAAGTAGCAGCGCTGCAATACCAGAAGTCAGACGGTTGACTCATGAGTCGACCAAGAATAAATTCATGTGGAACAAGAAGACTCAAGTAGCACCATTACCCTGATATAGTGGGAATCACCATCTTCATCTTCGACAAGACCTTCACCGGCTTCGATGGCGCCACTCGAGATTGCTTCGGAGCTTTCTCAGTCGGCGCCGGAGAAGTGGTCCGAGGGCACTTAGTCGACTGCGCGACAGTCGCGACCCCCTTACCATGCTCGGCTGCAGGATCATGGACAAGCTTCGAGCGTATTTCCGTGCGAGGAGGCGCAACTTCCTCCTCCTCCTCCTCCTCTTCCTCCTCACCAGAGTCGTCACCCTCATCATCATCATCAGCATCCAAATCCCACTCCTCCGGGCTTTCACCCCCACTTCCTTCCTCCTCCTCAGTCGGCGTCTGCGCTCCATTGGGCATCGAGTATAACTCAGTGGTGGCCTGACAGACAACAAGACAAAACAAAGGTCAATTGACCAATTTGCAGCAAAGCAGAATGAATAAAGCAAGATTACAATTGAGGATAAGTGGGCATACCGTGTCCGGTGTGTAGGTATGGTCGAGTGGTGGGATCCTCCTAGCCCCTCGAGGGTTGTCCTTATTCCCTGTGATTGCGGTCATCCACCTCTACAGTGTGGCGTCGTCGACTGCTTCTGGATGGACCCGAGTGTCATCTTCGGTTCCACAGTACAGCCACATCGGGTGGCCTCGGTACTGAAGTGGTTGGATGCGCCATCTAAGGAAGACCTCCAGAAGGTCCATACCCGTCACTCCATCCCGAACGAGTTGGACTACGCGCTCCATCAACATTTTTACTTGAGCTTTCTCTTCAGGAAGAACCTTCAGAGAAGAGGGTTTGTTCACTCGGTCCATGGAGAACGGAGGGAGACCAGTCGACTGCCCCGGCGTTGACTCGTCTTGGCAGTAGAACCAGGTCGACTGCCACCCTATGACCGACTCAGGAAGAGTCATGGCCGGAGAAGTACTCTTACTCCTCATCTGAATCCCAAGACCCCCGCACATCTGAATAACCTTAGTCCTCTCATCATCCGGACTCACCTTTTTCACCGTCTGTGAGCGACAGGTGAATATGTGCTTAAAGAGACCCCAGTGTGGTCGACAACCCAGGAAGTTCTCGCACATAGACACGAAGGCAGCAAGATAGGCAATGGAATTTGGGGTGAAATGGTGGAGTTGCGCCCCAAAGAAGTTCAGAAACCCTCGGAAGAAAACACTCGGCGGCAGAGAGAACCCACGGTCTACATGAGTAGCTAGGAGAACACACTCACCCTCCTGGGCTGCGGTTTCCACTCGTCCCGGAAGCCTTGTCGACCCATGAGGGATCAGACCCTCGCTGGCCAGTCATTGAGATCCGCCGGTGATGGTCGAGCGGATCCAATCCCTTGACCCAACCTTGCGGCAAAGGGACCTTGACGAAGATCCGCCCGATCGACGCTTCTTCCTTCGCTTCGTCGCCGCCGCCTTCTTCGCAAGGCTCCAAGGCCGCCGTCTTCTCCTTCACCATTGTCGCCGGCGAAGCACGCGAGGAGTGGATGGGCGGAGGCGAGAGCAGGCACAACGGGCGGAGATGAAGAGGGTAGCGGGGGAAATGAGGGAACACTCTTCAAAAACCCTTGTCTGGCGCCTTATATAAGGACGCTTCGGAGTGGCTGACAAGTAGGCCCGGGCGATCCTGTCACATCCCGAAACAGTCGCGCACGCGTGATACGTGGCGAAAAAGGTGGCACAAAAATCGAGGCGTCTACGCCTTATCCCATCCGAGCGCCACGGTCCGCCCCGCTTCGCGCGCTTCCCAAAATTCAGATCCCACAAAATCCGCTAACAGCAGATCAATCTGTCAGACGGTAGATTTCCTGCGATCCGTCGCCCGGGAGTTTACTAGGTTCAAAAGTTCACTCGACAAAAGAAAGGAATGGATCAAGGCGACTGAAAGAAAGGTTGCTGCCATCATTAAAAGGAAAATTATTATTGGTCCAAGATGAGACATGTTCAGAACACGAAAAACAGGTCGGAAAGATTATCAACTCCTTCCTCACTCAAACCTCGATCCATTCGGGGGCTAATGATGAAGTCATGTACCTAGGGTAGGGTCACGGACCTGTCCTAAGTACCCTTCCCAAGGACATCCTCAGAAGAAGCTGCCTTCCACCAACCAAGAGAGACTTCACTCGACGGACTCAAGGACTCACCATGAAGACTCACTCACCACTAGGAGATCAAGAGTCACTCTGCACCCAAACGGTCTGTAATTAAGTAGTCTTTATGGCATTGATGACACTTTACATAGGGCATTTCCAGTAACGCCAAACCTTTATGTACTTTAAACCTCAAGATAATCGAGGGCGGAGGGGTCCGCGACACTATATAGCCACCCCCTCCTCAGTGTAAAGGGTTTGCACCCCTGTAACCAACGCACACATAATCCAGTCGACCGCCTCCGGGCTCCGAGACGTAAGGCTGTTACTTCCTCCGAGAAGGGCCTGAACTCGTAAATCCCTTGCCTGTACAACTGCTCCATAGCTAGGATCTTGCCTCTTCATACCTACCCCCCATTCTACTGTCATACTTAGAACCACAACAGGGGGGTGTTGAATATGTGGTTGTGCATGTATATTGTATATCTCGGCCCACCTTCTAGTCATTGTATAGTTGAGGTTGTGGCCCACATTGTACTCCATATATACGTGCGTTATGCACCGATTAATACATCGAGTTGCATTGCCAAAACTTCTATTTCCAACTGTGTTTCAGGTGAATTTTTTTTAGCACACTAAAACATTAACGTACGCGACATGGGCGTTAGCTCGTGCGGTCCACGTGGTACTAGGAGCAGTGTTCGGTGGTGGTGGGTTGGGAAAGAGCATGTCGTTTTCGTTGGGCAATCCGACGTGGGCTCATAGGGTCGTGGTAGCAACGCCTCATTTTCTTCTCCTCCCCTGATTTTCTTCAACCTTGGGTTGGCGCCGCCACCATCGCCGTTGTCGCATACCTGCGCCTTCGGTGCATATCATCAAAGAAGGCGCGGTGCTGCTCGTCCAACATGCTCCCCCCTCCCCCGCGCCATGAGCACCTGGCCACCAAATTTCCATCTCCCCCGACCTCCAGATCCATGGCAGCAGCGACGGTGACCTCAAACTTCACGCACGACCATCTATCTTCTTCCTTATCCTCCGTCTTCAAGAGCGTCCAGCTGTCTCCGTCCCCTGGCCATCCAGGCCCTTGATGTCTACTACACAACCTTCTTCTGGTAGACGTTGTTGGGCCTCCAATGTTGGGGAACGTAGTAATTTCAAAAAATTTCCTACGCACACGCAAGATCATGGTGATGATATAGCCACGAGAGGGGAGAGTGTTCGTCCACGTACCCTTGTAGACCATAAGCGGAAGCGTTAGCACAACGCGGTTGATGTAATCGTACGTCTTCACGATCCGACCGATCCAAGCACCTAACGTACGGAGCCTCCGAGTTCAGCACACGTTCAGCTCGATGACGCCCTCGAACTCCGATCCAGCCGAGTGTCGAGGAGAGTTCCACAAGACGATGGCATGGTGGCGATCTTGATGTTCTATCGGCGCAGGCTTCGCCTAAGCTTCATGACGATATGACCGAGGTGGAATATGGTGGAAGGGGCACCGACACGGCTAAGGAATGATCCGTAGATCAACTTGTGTGTCTATGGGGTGCCCCCGCCTAGATATAAAGGAGGGAGGGGGAGGCCGGCCGCCCCTTGGGCGCGCTAAGGAGGAGGAATCCTCCTCCTAGTAGGAGTAGGATTCTCCTTTCCTACTCCTACTAGGAGGGGGAAGGAAGGAGGAGGGGGAAGGAAAGGGTGCGCCGCCTCCCGAGTCCACCGGACTAGAGGGAGAAGGGCGCGCCCACCCTAGCCGCCTCTCTCTTCCCACCTAGGCCCATGTGGCCCATTAACTCTCCCGGGGTTCCAGAACCCCGGCACTCCGGTTTTCTCCAAAACTCCGGAAGCTTTCCGGTGTCGAATATAGTCGTCCAATATATCAATCTTTATGTCTCGACCATTGCTGACTCCTCGCCATGTCCGTGATCACATCCGGACTCAACAAACTTCGTACATCAAAACTTATAAACTCATAATAAAACTGTCATCAAACGTTGTTGCAAGGACCCTACGGGTTGGAGAACTATGTAGTCATGACCTAAAACCATTCTCGGTCAATAAACAATAGCGGACCTGGATGCCCATATTGGTTCCTACATATTCTACTTAAGATCTTTATCGGTCAAACCGCATAACAACATACTTTGTTCCTTTGTCATCGGTACGTTACTTGCCCGAGATTTGATCGTCCGTATCCAATACCTAGTTCAATCTCGCTACCGCAAGTCTCTTTACTCGCTCAGAATACATCATCTCATAACTAACTCGTTAGTTACATGCTTGCAAGGCTTATGTGATGAGTATTACCGAGAGGGCCCAGAGATACCTCTCCGATAATCGGAGTGACAAATCCTAATCTCAATTATGCCAACCCAACATGTACCTTCGGAAACACCTATAGAGCACATTTATAATCACCCAGATTCATGCTAGACGCTTTGGTAGCACACAAAGTGTTCTTCCGTAAACGGAGTTGCACAATCTCATAGTTGTAGGAACTTTGTATAAGTCATGAAGAAAGCAATAGCAGATACTAAACGATCAAGTGCTAGGCTAATGTATGGGTCATGTCAATCACATCATTCTCTTAATGATGTGATCCCACTAATCAAATGACAACACATGTCTATGGTCGAAACATAACCATCTTTGATCAATGAGCTAGTCAAGTAGAGGCATACTAGTGACTATAGTTTTGTCTATGTATTCACACATGTATCATGCTTCCGGTTAATACAATTCTAGCATGAATAATAAACATTTATCATGATATGAGAAAATAAATAATAACTTTATTATTGCCTCTAGGGCATATTTCCTTCATCCAAGTGCAGAGGTTTGTAGGACAGTAGCAAATTTCCCTCAAGTGGATGACCTAAGGTTTATCAATCCGTGGGAGGCGTAGGATGAAGATGGTCTCTCTCAAACAACCCTGCAACCAACTAACAAAGAGTCTCTTGTGTCCCCAACACACCAAAAACAATGGTAAATTGTATAGGTGCACTAGTTCGGCTATGAGATGGTGATACAAGTGCAATATGGATGGTAGATATAGGTTTTTGTAATCTAAAAATATAAAAATAGCAAGGTAGCAAGTAACAAAAGTGAGCGAAAACGGTATTGCAATGCTTCGAAACAAGGCGTAGGGTTCATAATTTCACTAGTGCAAGTTCTCTCAACAATGATAACATAATTAGATCATATAACAATCCCTCAACATGCAACAAAGAGTTACTCCAAAGTCACTAATAGCAGAGAACAAATGAAGAGATTATTGTAGGGTACGAAACGACCTCAAAGCTATTCTTTCCAATCAATCCATTGGGCTATTCCTATAAGTGTCACAAACATCCCTAGAGTTCGTTGTAAAATAACACCTTAAGACACACATCAACCAAAACCCTAATGTCATCTATCCGCGGGTTTGATTATACGATATGCATCACACAATCTCAGATTCATCTATTAAAACCAACACAAAGAACTTCAAAGAGTGCCCCAAAGTTTCTACCGAAGAGTCAAGACGAAAACGTGTGCCAACCCCTATTCATAAGTTCACAAGGTCACAGAACCTGCAAGTTGATCACCAAAACATACATCAAGTAGATCACGTGAATATCCCATTGTCACCACAGATAAGCACATGCAACACATACATCAAGTGTTCTCAAATCCTTAAAAACTCATTCCGATAAGATAACTTGAAAGGTAAAACGCAATCCATTACAAGAAATAGAGGGGGAGAAACATCATATGATCCAACTATAATAGCAAAACTCGCGATACATCAAGATCGTGCCATATCAAGTACACGAGAGAGAGAGAGAGAGAGAGAGAGAGAGAGAGAGAGAGAGAGAGAAAAGAGAGATCAAACACATGGCTACTGGTACATACCCTCAGCCCCGAGGGTGAAGTACTCCCTCCTTGACATGGAGAGCACCGGGATGATGAATATGGCCACTGGTGATGGATCCCCCCTCCGGCAGGGTGCCGGAGCTGGGTCTTGGTTGATTTTCGGTGGCTATAGAGGCTTGCGGCGGCGGAACTCCCGATCTAGGTTTCTTTTTGGAGGTTTCTGTATTTATAGGAATTTTTTGCGTTGGTTTCACGTCAGGGGGGTCACCGAGTCAGCCACGAGGTAGTGGGGCGCGCCCAGGGGGTTAGGGCGCGCCCTCCACCCTCGTGGATGACTCGGGACTCTGCTGGCCCAACTCTTTTCCTTCGGGGGCTTCTTCCGGTCCATAAAAAATCTCCGTAAATTTGCCGGTCAATTGGACTCCGTGTGGTATTCCTTCTCTGTAAAACTCAAAAACAAGGAAAAAAAACAGAAACTGGCACTGGGCTCCAGGTTAATAGGTTAGTCCCAAAAATCACATAAAATAGCACATAAATGCATATAAAACATCCAAGATGGATAATATAATAGCATGTAACAATAAAAAATTTTAGATACGTTGGAGACATATCAAGCATCCCCAAGCTTAATTCCTGCTCGTCCTCGAGTAGGTAAATGATAAAAATAGAATATTTGATGTGGAATGCTACCTAACATATTTATCAATGTAATCTTCTCTATTGTGGCAAGAATATTCGGATCCATAAGATTCAAAATAAAAGTTTAATATTGACATAAGAACAATAATACTTCAAGCATACTAACAAGGCAATTATGTATTCTCAAAATAACATGGCCAAAGAAAGCTTATCCCTATAGAATCGTATAGTCTGGCTATGCTCCATATTCATCACACAAAATATTCAAATCATGCACAACCTCGGTTTCAGCCAAGCAATTGTTTCATACTTTAGTATTCTCAAACTTTTTCAACTTTCACGCAATACATGAGCGTGACCCATGGACATAGCACTATAGGTGGAATAGAATATGGTGGTTGTGGAGAAGACAAAAAGAAGGAGATAGTCTCACATCAACTAGGCGTATCAACGGGCTATGGAGATGCCCATCAATAGATATCAATGTGAGTGAGTAGGGATTGCCATGCAACGGAGCCACTAGAGTTATAGTATGAAAGCTCAAAAATAAACTAAGTGAGTGTGCATCCAACTTGATTTCTCATGAAGACCTAGGGCATTTAAGGAAGCCCATCATTGGAATATAGAAGCCAAGTTCTATAATAAAATTCCCACTAGTATATGAAAGTGACAAAATAGGAGACTCTCTATCATGAAGATCAAGGTGCTACTTTGAAGCACAAGTGTGAAAAAAGGATAGTAACATTGCCCCTTCTCTCTTTTTCTCTCATTTTTTTGGGCCTTCTCTTTTTTATGGCCTCTTTTTTTTCGTCTGAAATCTCATCCCGACTTGTGGGGGAATCATAGTCTCCATCATCCTTTCCTCACTGGGACAATGCTCTAATAATGAAGATCATCACACTTTTATTTACTTACAACTCGATACTTGAACAAAATATGACTCTATATGAATGCCTCCGGCGGTGTATCGGGGTATGCAATGAATCAAGAGTGACACGTATGAAAGAATTATGAACGGTGGCTTTGCCACAAATACGATGTCAACTACATGATCATGCAAAGCAATATGACAATGATGGTGCCTGTCATAATAAACAGAACGTTGGAAAGTTGCATGGAAATATATCTCGGATTGGCTATGGAAATGCCATAATAGGTAGGTATGGTGGCTGTTTTGAGGAAGGTAATGGTGGGTGAGGGAGTCCTGGACTAGGGGGTGTCCGGACAGCCGGACTATCATTATCCGCCGGACTCCAAGACTACGAAGATACAAGATTGAAGACTCCGTCCCGTGTCCGGATGGGACTTTCCTTGGCGTGGAAGGCAAGCTTGGCAATACGGATATGTGGATCTCCTACCATTGTAACCGACTCTGTAATTCCTAGCCTCCTCCGGTGTCTATATAAACCGGAGGGCTTTAGTCCGTAGAACAACATACATTACAACAATCATACCATAGGCAAGCTTTTAGGGTTTAGCCTCCTTGATCTCGTGGTAGATCCACTCTTGTACTACCCATATCATCGATATTAATCAAGCAGACGAGGGTTTTACCTCCATCAAGAGGGCCCAACTCTGGGTAAAAACATCGTGTCCCTCGCCTCTTGTTACCATCCGCCTAGACGCACAGCTTCGGGACCCCTACCCGAGATCCGCCGGTTTTGACACCGACATTGGTGCTTTCATTGAGAGTTCCTCTGTGTCATCACCGATAGGCTTGATGGCATCTTCAACCAACAACGCTGTCCAGGTTGAGACTTTTCTCCCGGACAGATCTTCAGATTCGGCAGCTTCGCATCAAGGGCCAATTCACTTGGCCATCCGAGCAGATCGAAGCTACGCCCGCCGTCAGGTCAGATTTGGAAGCTTGAACTTCACGGCCGATGTCCGTGGAGACTTGATCTTCGACGGACTCGAGCCACAGCCAAACGCGCCGCACTATGACGATGGGCATGATCTAGCTCTGCCGCCAAACAGTGCCTTGGTGGCCGCACACGGATCCGCTTCGGCCATTAGCCCGAGCCGATCGCCCAGACGAGGGCGGTGGATAGACGCCACTGGGGCTTCAACATCCACGGCAATGGAGCCGAACACCGATCTTGTCCTCGCGAAACTCGTGATTCCGAGGCGGACTCTCGCGGACTCCAAACCTCCCGCGCCTACCAATCGATCCGGATTGGGCGCCGTTATGGAATTCATCGCCATGACATCTTTCAATACTCGCTTTTTGGCGATATCCTGAATTCGCTAAAACATCTCTCGTTATCAGGAGAGTCCTGGCCGGACTATGGCCAGGATGGTTGGGGTACGGACGACGGAGAAATTTAGAGCCCACCCACCACCCACTTTGTAGCCACTGTCGATGATCTAACCGACATGCTAGACTACGACTCCACGACATCGATGCTATGGACGACGATGCCGGAGACGAACAGGAACCAGCGCCTACAGGGCACTGGAAGACCACCTCATCATACGACATATATATGGTGGACACCCCAAAGGAGAGCAATAACGAGGACCAACGGGCCGCGGCAGAAGATGACCCCGCCGATAAACGACCAAAACGGCGGCGCAGACGTCGCCCTAAGTCCCGCCTCGACGACAAGGAGCCCGCAATACGGCAGGGCTCACAAGTGGACTACGAACATGCAAATAAGCAACCGTCCGAACACGACGAGTCAGATAATCAGTCCAGGCCCGGTGAAAACAACAACCGGACGACCTCATGCCGACACGCCACGGAGAGCAAGAACCTTCGAAAAGACTCACAAGATCGCAAGAAGCTCAAGAAGGAAAAACGGAGGCTCAAAACAGCGGAAGACACACTCAGAATGAGATGGAGCAAAGTGCTCAAAACCGCAGATAAGTATGGCAATGGCCACCAATCAAAGAGCTACCCGAAGCGCAAGCTGCTACGGAATTCGACGAGGAGGCCATAGAGCCTCCACCGTCCAAAAATAAAGGGGCTGCCTGGTTGGATAGACGGCCAGATGACAGGCCAAATTCTGACAGCGGCGCCACAGATAAATCAACCAACGAACTTGGAAGGATAGATGGCCCAGCCAGGTCCATCTACGGGCCAAAGGAGAAGGCCCCAAGAAGCAAGGCAACACGCCAAGTGTCCATGATAGCGGCACACACAAATACAGGGCGCCAGACACCCACTATGTTTCACCGATGAGGTGCTGGACCATGAATTCTCAAAGAGGATTTAAACCCATAAACATAGAGGCCTATGATGGAACAATGCACTCGAGTCTCGGATAGAAGACTATATACTACATATACACATGGCCAGAGGAGACGATCTCCACGCCATAAAATACCTACCCTCAAGCTCAAAGGGCCAGCCCATTATTAGCTTAAAAGCCTCCCGAAAACACCGCTGGAAGTTGGGGAGAGCTCGAGGACGCGCTAGAGCAAATTTTCAAGGGACTTATGTCCGTCCCTCCGGATGCGATGATCTAAGTCATATAACTCAACAGCCCGGAGAGTCAGCATGAAATTCGGAACAGGTTTCTTACCAAAAGAACCAAATGGTCGATCGTCCGGACGCCAAGCCTTAGCAGCTTTCAAGCACAATGTCCGAGACGAATGGTTTCACAGCACCTCGGTCAAGAGAAACCGAGGACAATGTCCGCACTAACAAGCCTCATGACCCGCTTCTGTGCGGGAGAGGATAGCTGGCTAGCAAGATGCAGCACCAGCGACCCAAGTACATCCGAGATAAGAGATGGAAATGGAAAATCACGGCGCAGAAAAGAGCAGCGCCGGAATAAAGAGAAAAGCCCAAAGAGCACGGCAGTCAACGCCGGATTCAAAAGCTCGTGGCCCAACAGCAAAACACAACCTCTAAAGGATGACAGCGACGAATTGTCCAACTTAAACAAGATTTTGGGTCGGATATGTAAAATTCACAGTACCCCCGGAAGACCTGCAAATCACACCCACCGGGATTGTTGGGTTTTTAAACAGTCCGGTCGACTAAACGCCGAACACAAGGGGCTCGACGCGTCAAGCGAAGACGATAAACTCCACCAGCAGAGCACCGGAAAACAAAAGACTTTCCCACAAGGGGTCAAAGCAGTAAACTCACTTCATGTGATAATACGGAAAAATAGTGCGGCACTTTCTAAAAGAGCTTTATGCTGTCCAACCCAGCAGACTGCAGATTTGATATCAAACCAATCACTTTCACCACCGACTATTCCGAAGCGTTCAAACGCAGGACAGACTCTCGATATTGAATCCCATAAAAGAAGGATTACAATTTACTAACGCCCTAATGGACGGAGGCAGCGACTTAAACCTGCTGTATTTAAAAACAATCAAGAGGATGGGGATACACCCTACCAAAATCCGACACACCGCACTTCCTTCAAAGGAGGACGCCAGCCCTTACGCCAAGTGCATGTGCTCCATATTACTAGAAGTCGTGTTCGATCGCGAACAATTCTCGACGAGAAAATTAATTTTTCACGCCGTCCCATTTGAAAGTGAATATCAAGCACTCTCGGACGAAAGGCTTTTGTCCGCTTCAACGCCATACCGCATTCTGCGCCTCTTACACTCAAGATGCCCGGTCCAGCGTGGCGCCATTTCAAAGGCGAGGGTCACTTAAAGACCCCGGACTCGGATAGACGAATCCGGCTTCAGCAGGCTAGGGGATCCCTAGCCGCATACCCCATCACAGGGGGCTGCGCGCACAAAACAACCGCGCGTTCATACAAACCCCGCTTTAATTATTTATATTTCTTGTTTTACATATATTTTTCGCACGATCTGTTTTCGAACTAAACGTTCCTCTCTTTCTACAGATGAACAAAGTGCGCACCCGTCCAGGATAAACGGCGCAACGGAGACACAAAGCGTAGACGCGTGCGGTAGGGACCCGCCAGAGGATTCTTTTCAGATTAAGACCTGCGTAAACCTTTTTTACTGTCTCTTGTTGTTATTCTCCCTTGGTTTCTTCCTATAGCCAAAGCGGAGCCTGACGCTTTGGCATCGGCCGCTGTAAGACCATGCCCGCACTCGGACACTAGGGGCTTAGGGCATTGTTCTCGCCCATTATTATAAAGACCGAACACCTTAGGGAGTGTTCGGCGCCTCGAGTTAGGCATTATATGCATCAGCTCGAATCATGTCTTTGGTCAAATGTTGGGTTTGCCTGCCTCGTGTTTTGCTGCCTTACGCTCAGATCATCGCTAACGCGCACCGTGGAGAACTATCGCGACAGTGCCCCGATTAATGGCGAGCACCTTAGTTGAGAAAGCCAAAACTGATCGTCATGATACAGCGAGAGATCGTCAACCACTCGATCGACTATCGGAATGTTTAGAATTTCGCTTTGACGAAGGACCGCTTTCGGTCAGCACATACGCCGCTCCGACTTCGAGAAATGCGATGCCACCAGGGCTATATCGTAGCCCCACCCTCGAGCTCCATCGCTAAGTGAAAGTGATAAAGCATTATAGTCCGGATTGCCTCGTTCGCTACGCTACCACCTCCTTAAAACAGACCGAGACGCCGGATTAAGTGTGAAAATGTGCTATTTTTATAACACCCCGCACTTCGTGCGTAAATGGCGTCAAGACTACCATCTTTCAAGTTATACAAAAGTATACGTAAACGGCCGCACAGGAGAAGTTTTACTACTTGGGACGCACAAGTATAAAAAGCAGTTATAACGTAATCATAGATTTACAAGCTAATACGTTCATTTGAACGTGACATTTTTCGAGCACTGCGACTCTATTACACGAGCGCCATGCATAACTTCCACGAAATAGTGCTCGGCGGGGAGCCGGCTTTCATCCGAACCCTAGGCGGCAACAGCGGTGGCATCCATCTCCGGACAATGCGCCTTCACACGGGCAAGAGGCATCCGCGCGCCCTCGATGAAGGCCGACCGCTTCATCTCCTTTATATGCGGCACCGCCCAAGGAATTGCTGCAATGGTCAAGTAGCTCGTCGCCTTGGACCTCTCTCGCCGCATATGGGCCACGATGTCGATGATGGCAAGTCCGACAATCTATTTAGCTCGCCCATTCGCCAACCGGTCACCAATGGAAGTGAGCGATCCGGACTGTGGAATTGAGACCAATACAGCTCTTCCGCCTTGTGATCCTTCCGCCCCGAAGTGCTTAACGGCATCGGCCGCATTTGCAGCTAAGTCCATATACGGATCCTCCGGACTCCACAACCGCCAAATTGAGCATACTTTCCATCCATAAACCGCGACGCAGCAGAAAAGGCTTGCCAGCCACGATATCTCCGCCCGGCGCAGCTTCCTCCTTCATAGCCCGCATTGCGAGCGGGCATCCTTGGCTTCGGCGGTGGCCTTCTTCAGGTCTTCCCGCCCGATAAGCACTCCTTTTCAAGAGCCTCATTGCGGTCGGCGGCATCCTTTACTTTCATGGCCAATTCAGCCACCTCTCGCCTCGCTTAGGCAAAGGCGCAGCCTTTCGCTTTCAACTCCTCGGCGCCGAGGCAGTCGCGTCACTCCTTCGGGCTTGCTCCTTAGCTAGAGCAAGTTCGCCCAAGGCTCTCCACTCGCAGCAGCACCGTCTGCATAACAGCATATAATTTATCGAGGAGGGCTTCACCCCTTCATAAAGCGATCAAGGAGAACTCATTTACCTTGCGACTCGCAAGTTGCCGGTTGACAAGTGCGATGTCCGTGATCTGCCAAGTCAAGTTGCCGATTTAACTCGGCAAACCCACTAGTCCGGCTAGCCCTCGCACTATCCGCCACCTGCATAGGAACGACGGCATTCATTACTGGCAATTTCGATCCTATACCGAGTCCCAGGGGCTACTATCTATACAGGGCACATTTTTATGTGCAAACTGTTAAAAGACAAAGGCGTCGCTATTCTCAAGATACCTCAAATCCCGCCAGAAACTCATGGCGGCATTATGCAATCCGCTCAGCGGATTTAAATCCTTCCAATCACCATACGATCAACGCACGGTGATCTTCTGAAATGGACGCCTCTCAAGCAGATTCTTCGCCTCCCGCCGGATACTAGTGGGTGCCGAGCTCTCGCCCCTCCGGACTCGGGATACCCTCCGTGACGATACTTCAGGCTCGCCGCCTTATCTCGACGGCGCCGCAGACGGAGGCGTTTGCTTCCATCATCTCCTAAGAAGGTCCCCGAAGATGAACTCATCTCGAGAAGGCTGCAGATCCAAACTGCAGTATAAATATTTCGGTTACCCACAGAAGCACAAATGAAGGTATTTCCTTACTAATTAACTCCCTCTTTCATACTCATGGCTCGCTGGAGGGCTGATCCTTTGGCGATGATTGTGTGTACGGATTCTCTCCGGACGCCGGACCCCCCGGTGAAGATCTCTTCCCACGCTTAGGGGCTTTGGCCTCCGGATCTTCGGAGGCGGTCCTCTTCTCCCCCTGAAGGGAGGGGTTCTTGGTTCCCCCCTCTTCAGTCGCCCCTTTGGGTGAAATATTAGCTCCTCTATTTTCCCCGTCGCCCCCTTCCGTGGGCGCGACCTCCAACATTCTGACCAGCACGGGCTCCAGTGCGGTCTCTGGGAGGGGGGCCGGACACCTTATCAGCCTTGATCGCGCCACCCATTCCTGTAAAGAACAAGGGGTCGAGGCTAACTCTAGAAAGGCATATAAATAGAATGTCCGACTCGAGCTATTTACCCGAGTATCCGGGCGACGCGCTTAGGCTCGCCTCGGCTAAATCTGACACGCCACCGCGGTCCAAGAACAACTTGTACATCTCCACGGTGTCGCACCCATAAAGTGTTGGAGAATCCGAGGCCCCTCGGGTTGAACTCCCATAGACGGAGAGGACGGCGCTTGCGTGGCGTAAGATGCCCGATTAGCATAACTCGCATCACCACGATCAGTCGATCTCCCTCGCTTGGAGGTCTCGAACTGCCTGCAGTGAGGGCACGCCTTCGGACGGCCCCAATTGAGCCCTTGGTCGACCCACGACATCGGTTGGCGTGGAGGTCCCGGCGGAATAAAGGCGGCGGCTTTTGCTGCCGCCTTCGAGCGGTGATATAGAACCACTCCTCGCTGCCATCGTCCGAGTTCCTCTTGAAGGAACCTCGGGCCATGGGGCACCGGCCTTTTGCTTATGGTCGCCCGCCGACTCCGCTTGACGCCCGATCATCTTCGGCTCCACCTTGAAGGTCTTCAGCCATAGGCCGAAGTGGGGAGTGACGCGGAGGAAGGCTTCGCAGACGATAATGAATGCGGAGATGTGGAGGATGGACTTCGGGGTCAAGTCGTGAAAATCCAGCCCATAGTAGAACATGAGCCCTCTCACGAAGGGGTCCGTCGGGAAGCCTAAACCTCGACGGAGGTGGGATACAAAGACGACGAACTCACCGGGCTCGGGAGTGGGCATGGCCTGCCCTTGGGCGGGCAACCTGTGCCAAACCTCATAGGCCAGGTACTTGGCCTCACGCAACTTCAATATGTCCTCCTCCGTCATCCACCGGCCCTGGAGGTCGGAGCCGGACATGGTTGAGGATCCGAAGCGCTCGAATCTGAGGCTCTGGGTGTTGGAACTGGGAGCGAGGAAGAGATACGATGCGAGATTGAAGAACAAGGACAAGCCTTGGTCCTCTTATAAAGAGGAAAAATACCAAGAGCCGCCTCCGTGACTGCTCGATTCACCTTCGATAGAGGAGGCGGGCGACGGAACGGTTGGGTTACCCACGCACGTATTGATGAGAATCCCGGGATAAGGGGAACACGATCTCTGCTTCGACAAGATGTGCCAAGGAAACCGCTTCGCTAAACGTGCCGAGGTGGTATAGTAAAAAATGATTCAAACAAAGGCTTGGTGGCGGTGTGATGTCACACCGCATAATACGTCAGTAGATTAAGCTAAGTGTACATTTTATTCTCTCTATGGTGGAATGTGGAAATTATTTTTGCAGAGCCGCACACTATCCTAGTGCTCATGATCTTCTCTGGATTATTCAAGGGAGGAACCCGCCTTGCAATGCCGAACATTATGCGCACCGGACTTATCGTCATTGAAGCCTGGTTCAGGGGCTACTCAGGGAGTCCTGGACTAGGGGGTGTCCGGACAGCCGGACTATCATTATCCGCCGGACTCCAAGACTATGAAGATACAAGATTGAAGACTCCGTCCCGTGTCCGGATGGGACTTTCCTTGGCGTGGAAGGCAAGCTTGGCAATACGGATATGTGGATCTCCTACCATTGTAACCGACTCTGTGTAACCCTAGCCTCCTCCGGTGTCTATATAAACCGGAGGGCTTTAGTCCGTAGAACAACATACATTACAACAATCATACCATAGGCTAGCTTTTAGGGTTTAGCCTCCTTGATCTCATGGTAGATCCACTCTTGTACTACCCATATCATCGATATTAATCAAGCAGGACGTAGGGTTTTACCTCCATCAAGAGGGCCCAAACCTGGGTAAAAACATCATGTCCCTCGTCTCCTGTTACCATCCACCTAGACGCACAGTTCGGGACCCCCTACCCGAGATCCGCCGGTTTTGACACCGACAGTGGGTGTATGGTACCGGCAAAATTTGCGCGAGGCTAGCAATGGTGGAAGGGTGAGAGTGTGAATAATCCATGGACTCAACATTAGTCATAAAGAACTCACATACATATTGCAAAAATATATTAGGCATCGAAACAAAGTACTACACACATGCTCCTAGGGGAAGGGTTGGTAAGAGTTAACCATCGCGCGATCCTGACCTCCACACAAAGGAAGACAATCAAATAATAAATCATGCTGCAACTTCATCACATAACGATTCACCATACGTGCATGCTACGGGAATCACAAACCTCAACACAAGTATTTCTCAAATCACAATTACTCCACTAGCACGACCCTAATATCATCATCTTCATATCTCAAAACAATCATAAGAAATCAAACTTCTCATAGTATTCAATGCACTTTATATGAAAGTTTTTATTATATCCCTATTGGATGCCTATAATATTAGGACTAAATTTATAACCAAAGAAAATAACCATGCTGCTTAAGACTCTCAAAATAATGTAAGTGAAGCATGAGAGTTTATCAATTTCTTCAAAATAAAACTATCGCCGTGCTCTAAAAAGATATAAGTGAAGCACTTGAGCAAATGACAAACTACTCCAAAAGATATAAGTGAAGATCAATGAGTAGTTGAATAATTATGTACCTATGTGAAGACTCTCTAACATTTAAGAATTTCAGATCTTGGGATATTATTCAAACATCAAGCAAAACAAAATAAAACAAAATTACACTCCAAGCAAAACACATATCATGTGGTGAATAAAAATATAGTTCCAAATAAAGTTACCGATGAACGAAGACGAAAGAGGGGATGCCATCCGGGGCATCCCCAAGCTTAGGATCTTGGTTGTCCTTGAATATTACCTTGGGGTGCCTTGGGCATCCCCAAGCTTAGGCTCTTCCACTCCTTATTCCATAGTCCATCGAATCTTTACCCAAAACATAAAAACTTCACAACACAAAACTCAATAAAAAAACTCGTAAGCTCCGTTAGTATAAGAAAATAAATCACCACTTTTGGTACTGTTGTCAACTCATTCTAAATTGATATTGGTGTAATATCTACTGTATTCCAACTTCTGTATGGTTCATACCCTCCGATACTACTCATAGATTCATCAAAATAAGCACACAACACATAGAAAACAGAATTTGTCAAAAAAGAACAGTCTGTAGTAATCCGTAACTCTTGAATACTTATATAACTCCAAAAATACATCAAAATTAGGAAAACCTGAGAAATTTGTGAGCCAATACATATGAAAAAGAATCAGATCAAAATCACATCTCTGTTAATTACCAAAACTAATTTACTGATTGCAAAAGTTTCTGATTTTCAGAAGGATCAACACAAATATCACCGTATGCTATCCTAAAGGTATTACTTGGCACCTTATTGAAACAAATGCTATAAAAAATGATTACTACAATATCATAATCATGTGAGCACACAAAAACAGTAAGGGTAAATATTGGGTTGTCTTCCAATAAGCGCTTTTCTTTAATGCCTTTTTAGCTAGGCATGATGATTTCAATGATGCTCACATAAAAGATAAGAATCAAAACATAATGGGAGCATCATGAAGAATATGACTAACACATTGAAGTCTAACCTACTTCCTATGCACAGGGATTTTGTTAGCAAACAACTTATGGGAACAAGAATCAACTATCATAGGAAGGCAAAGCAAGCATAACTTCAAAACTTTAAGCACATAGAGAGTAAACTTGATATTATTGCAATTCCTACAAGCATATATTACTCCCTCAATAATTTTCAGTAGCATCATGAATTAATTCAACAATATAACCATCACATAAAGCATTCTTTTCATGGTCTACAAGCATAGAAATTTTACAACTCTCCACATAAGGAAAATTCTTCTCATTCATAGTAGTGGGAGCAAACTCAACAAAATAACAATCATGTGAGGCATAATCCAATTGAAAATTAAAATCATGATGACAAGTTTCATGGTTATCATTATTCTTTATAGCATACATGTCATCACAATAATCATCATGGATAGCAACTTTGTTCTCATAATTAATTGGAACCTCTTCCGAAATAGTGGATTCATCACTAAATAAAGTCATAACCTCTCCAAATCCACTTTCATCATTATTAAAATAAGATTCAGCACCCTCCAAACTAGTGGGATCATTACTTCCAAACCCGCTTTCATCAATATAATCATCATAAATAGGAGCCATGCTATCATCATAATAAATTTGCTCATCAAAACTTGGGGGACTAAAAATATCATCTTCATCAAACATAGCATCCCCAAGCTTGTGGCTTTGCATAGCATTAGCATCATGGATATTCAAAGAATTCATACTAACAACATTGCAATCATGCTCATCATTCAAAGATTTTATGCCAAACATTTTAATGCATTCTTCTTCTAACACTTTGGCACAATTTTTCGATCCATCATTTTCAAGAAAGACATGATAAATATGAAGCATATGAGGCAACATAAATTCCATTTTTTTTGTAGTTTTCTTTTATAGACTAAACTAGTGATAAGACAAGAAACTAAAAGATTCGATTGCAAGATCTAAAGATATACCTTCAAGCACAAACCTCCGCGGCAACGGTGCCAGAAAAGAGCTTGATGTCTACTACACAACCTTCTTCTTGTAGACGTTGTTGGGCCTCCAAGTGCATAGGTTTGTAGGACAGTAGCAAATTTCCCTCAAGTGGATGACCTAAGGTTTATCAATTTGTGGGAGGTGTAGGATTAAGATGGTCTCTCTCAAACAACCCTGCAACCAACTACCAAAGAGTCTCTTGTGTCCCCAACACACCCAATACAATGGTAAATTGTATAGGTGCACTAATTCGGCGAATAGATGGTGATACAAGTGCAATATGGATGGTAGATATAGGTTTTTGTAATCTGAAAATATAAAAACAGCAAGGTAGCAAGTAACAAAAGTGAGCGAAAATGGTATTGCAATGCTTCGAAACAAGGCCTAGGGTGCATACATTCACTACTGCAAGTTCTCTCAACAATGATAACATAATTAGATCATATAACAATCCCTCAACATGCACCAGAGAGTCACTCCAAAGTCACTAATAGCGAAGAGCAAACGAAGAAATTATTGTAGGGTACGAAACCACCTCAAAGTTATTCTTTCCAATCAATCCATTGGGCTATTCCTATAAGTGTCACAAACAGCCCTAGAGTTCGTAGTAGAATAACACCTTAAGACACACATCAGACACAACCCTAATGTCACCTAAATACTGTCGTGGTTCTAAGTCTGACAGTAGAATGGGGGGTAGGTATGAAGAGGCAAGATCCTAGCTATGGAGCAGTTGTGAAGACAAAGGATGTATGAGTTCAGGCCCTTCTCGGCGGAAGTAACAGCCCTACGTCTCGGAGCCCGGAGGCGGTCGACTGGATTATGTGTGTATGGATTACAGGGGTGCGAACCCTTTACACTGAGGAGGGGGGTGGCTTATATAGTGCCCGCTGCACCCCTCTGCCCTCGCTATGCAGGTTTAAAGTACATTCAGGCTAGGCGTTCATCGTAACGCCTACATAAAGTGTCCTAAATGCCATAAACACTACTTAATTACGCACTGCTTGGATGCAGAGTGACTCTTGATCTCCGGGGTCGAGTGAGTCTTCATGGTCGAGTCCTTCGAGTCTGCCGAGTGAAGTCCTCTTGGTCGATCGAAGGCGTTTCTTCAAGGTGTCCTTGGGAAAGGTACTTAGGTCAGGTCTATGACCCTACCCTAGGTACATGACTTCATCATTAGCCCCCGAATGGATCGAGGTTTGAGTGAGGAAGGAGTTGATAATATTTCCGACCTGCTTTTGAATTCTGAACATGTATCATCTTGGACCAATAATATCTTTGTTGATAACAACAACTTTTCTTTCAGTCGCCTTGATCCATTCTTCTCTCCCATCGAGTGAACTTTTGAATTTAATAAACTTCCGAGCGACGGATCACAGGAAAATCTCTCGTCTGACAGATTGATGTGCTGTTAGCGGATTTTGTGGGATCTGAATTTTGGGAAGCGCGCGAAGCAGGGCGAACCGCCGCGCTCGGATGAGATAGGGCATAGACGCCTCGATTTCCGCGCCGCCTTTTTCACCACATATCAGGCGCGCGCGACTGTTTCGGGATGTGATAGGATCGTCCAGGCCCACTTGTCATCCACTCGGAAGCGTCCTTATAAAATGCGCCAGGTGGGGGTTTTTGGAACAGTGCCTCCCCATCTCTCCTTCTGCCCTCTCCATCTCCGCTCGCAGTGCCTGCTCTCGCTCCCATCCATCCACTCCTCGCGCGCTTTGCCGGCAACAATGGTGAAGGAGAAGACGGCGGCCTTGGAGCGCGCGAAGAAGGCGACGGCGACGGGGAAGGCGAAAGGGAGAGCGACCAGTCGGGGCGGATCCTTGTCAAGGTCCCGCCGCCGCACGTTGGGTTCAAGGATTGATCCGCCGACCATCACCGAGACAGATCTCACTGAGATGGCCAACGAGGGCTTGATCCCCCAAGGGGCAGCGAGGCTCCCGGGGAACGAGTGGCAACCGCAGCCGCAGGAGGGTGAGTGCGTTCTTCTAGCTACTCACGCCGACCGTGGGTTCTCCCCGCCCGGTGTTTTCTTCCGTGGTTTCTTGAACTTTTTGGCGAATCGCACCATTTTAATCCAAATTCCATCGCCTACCTTGCTGCCTTCGTGTCCATGTGCGAACTTCCGGGCTGTCGATCGACTGGGTCTCTTCACACATATTCACTTGTCGCTCACAGACAGTGAAAAAGGCGAGTCCAGATGACGATAGGACTAAGGTTATTCAGATGCGCGGGGGTCTTTGGATTCAAATGAGGAGCAAGAGTACTTTTCCGGCCATGACCCTCCCTCAGTCAGTCAGAGGATGGCAGTCGATTTCGTTCTATTGCCAAGACGAGTCGACGCCGGGGCAGTCGAGTGGTCTCCCTCCGTTTTCCATGGACCGAGAGAACAAGCCCTCTTCTCTGAAAGTGCTCCCTGAGGAGAAAGCCCAAGTAAAAATGCTGATGGAGCGTGTAGTCCAGCTAGTTCGGGAAGGAGTGACGGGCATGGACCTTCTGGAGGTCTTCCTTAGGCGGCGCATCCAGCCACTTCAGTACTGAGGCCACCCGATGTGGCTGTACTATGGAACCGAGGATGAAACTCGGGTTCATCCAGAAGCAGTCGACGACGCCACACTGGAGAGGTGGATGGCCGCGATCACAGGGAACAAGGACAACCCTCGAGGAGCCAGGAGGATTCCACCACTCGACCATTCCTACACTCCGGACACGGTACGCCCACTTTACCTTCAATTGTAATCTTGCTGTACTCATTCTGATTTTGCTGCAAATTGGCCGATTGATCTTTGTTTTGTTGTCTGTCAGGCCACCACTGAATTATACTCGATGCCCAATGGAGCACAGACGCCGACTGAGGAGGAGGAAGGAAGTGGGGGCGAAAGCCAGGAGGATTGGGATACGGATGCTGCTGATGATGATGAAGGTGATGACTCTGATGAGGAGGAAGAAGAGGAGGAAGAGGAGGAGGAGGAGGAGGAAGTTGCACCGCCGCCGAAAGGCGCCAAGCTCGCCCATGACCTCGCAATCGAAGCTCGGTAAGGGGTCACAACTGTCATTCAATCGACCAAGCGCCCTCGAACCACTTCTCCGGCGCCGACCGAGAAAGCTCCGAAGCAATCCAGGGTGGCGCCGCCGAAGCCGGCCAAGGTCTTGCCGAATATGAAGGTGGTGATCCCCACTATCTCAGGGTAATGAAGCCACTTGAGTTTTCCTGTTTCCCATGAACTTTATTCTTGGTCGACTCATAAATCAACCGACTGACTTCTGGAACCGCAGCGCTGCTACTTCTGATACCTCAGCCAGGGCTGACGATCATGAGATGGAAGACGCTGCCACTTCAAAGCCTGGTATGATTTTCATTGTTCTGTCTTCAATCGATTGACTCTTTGTCTCTAATTTTGATTCTTTTCTGTAGCTCCGTCCAATGTCGTTATTACCCATCCTGATGACGACGATGAAGAACCACTAAGGCCAAGGAGGAACAGGAAAGCGTCTGCTGGCAAGGTGACTCAGGGCGTGCCAGCCTCCGAGACACTGGTCGCGGAGGGAGAGAACATCACTTGGCCTACCGTATCTTTTGCAGTACCGTTGACGAGTGCTCGCCCCTCATCGTCGAGTGCTACCCAGCCGTCACTTTTCTCGACCCACTTCGTCCCAGAGGATCAAGCCAGTGCTGCGAAAGAAGCAATACGCCAGGCGGGAGTCATGATGGAGCAAGTGAAGGCCATCCGAGAAGCAAGCCAAGCCGCCTATGATGCCAGCTCAGCTCTTCAAAGTAACGTTGGTCGGTCACGACACCTGCTCATTAGGGATATGATATCTGAAAATTCTTCTTGCTGAAATTTATAGTGATTGTCCTACACCCAGTGGGTGTGTTGATTGGAATTCCGGTTCAGTGGGGGCATGCTGAGTGCACCCACTGGGTGTAGTCCCCAAGGCTATGGTGGACGGCTGGCAGTCGACCATAGTCTTTATAGTTTAAGTTTTTCCTTCATTCGACTAGGTCGAATGGATTTCGCAAACCGGTGGGGGCACGCTGAGTGCACCCACTGGGTGTAGTCCCCGAGACTGTGGTCGATCACGGCGAAGGACTACACCAAGAACATCTTTTTTTTGTTGGTCGAATCGGTCGACTCGACTTGATAGAACTAGTGGGGCATCGCTGAGTGCACCCGCTGGGTGTAGTCCCCGAGACTATGGTCGAATGTTTGCATTCGGCCGTAGTCTTAGAAACGTATGATTTTTCCTTAGTCACTCGGAAGTGAAGTGTCTTTGACATTTTGTCGATTGGTTCTTCGTAGAAATCCTGCGACCTCGCGGCTCGTTACACTGAGTTGGAGAACAAACACATCCAGCTCGAGCTTGATCTGAAGCTGGCCCAGGAGAATTTAACGAAGGCGAAGGAGGAAGCCAAAGGTATGTTTGGTGAGGCTTCGACGACTGCCTTTGCCCCTCATTTGTTTCAAAGTCTGATCTTGCTGTAACTTTGCAGGCAAAGTGAAGGAGGCCTAGAAGAAGAAAGACCTTGAGTTGGCTGAGATGCAGAAAACAGCTTTAGAGAAGACCAAGCTCGCAGACGAGAAGTTGGCTTCGGTCACCAAGCTTGAAGAAGAAAACACCAATCTGAAAGCTGCTCTTGATGTTGCCAACAAAGAGGCCAGTTGACTGAAAAGTGATAAAATTGCCCTGAGTGACAAGGCCAATGAGTTGGTGGGGAAGAAGAACGATCTCGAGGCTTATCTGGGCGGACTCGCCAAGAAGCTATTCCTCATGCTCGAAGGTAATCTTTTGCACCAAACAGGTATTTCAACTGTGATCTTTCCATTCGATTGTTGTCTTGACTCGGTGGTTGTGCTTGCAGAATTTTGCCAGAACTTTGAAGAGGAGATCGGTCGATCGAGCCTAACTCGACCCCATCAACTCTCCGGTGAATGATGAAGTCGCCATGAACGTGCTCCACTCAATCTCGTGTTGCCGCCGTTGTCGACTATCTCGCAAGGTCAAGGTCGCCACTTCCTCGATCGACGCTTACGCCCGCCTGTGGAGACGCTCCAGAATGACCTCGAGTCCCTGATGACTCGACTGAACACAGTCCCAGGCTGAGTGTAGGAGTGGATGTTGCTCTATCTCTGGTGTGGCGCAGGTGTGGCGCAGATGTTGCTCTATCTCTGGCCCGAGTCCATTGCAAGGATGCACGAGAAGACAAGTTGGCGGCTCTTCGGGTGGCTAATACCAAGAAGCACGATTTCCGGTCTTTCATGGAGACCTTCATCGCCGCTGCCACTAGGATTGCTGATGGAATCGACCTTGACGAGTTTGTTGCACCTTCCAGCCCTCCACAGGAGGGGTAAAAAACTTCTTGAGCTCGACACTTTAAATTTGCCTCGGTATGCCGAGTGATTTTGGTAACCGACAAACCTTAATAGGCTTAGCGCCTGAGCACTTTTGGTTCCGTTAGGTATTTATCCGAACTTGGATTCGATGTTTGAATATGCTTGCATTTGGTTTGAGATGTCTTTTGCAGGTTAAAGCGAGGTGCTTATTGCAATCGACTTGTTCCCCAATTCACTTAGGCAGGCACTGGGTTGTAGCTAAGCCTCCGAGTGGGAGGTTTGCTCTCCACTCGGTAGGATTTTCAAAACTTAGGTGAGCACTGTGCTGCAGCTAAGCCTCCGAGTGGGAGGTCTGCTCTCCACTCGGTAGGATTTTTAAAACTTAGGCAAGCACTATGCTGCAGCTAAGCCTCTGAGTGGGAGGTCTGCTCTCCACTCGGTAGGATTTTTAAAACTTAGGCAAGCACTGGGCTGCAGCTAAGCCTCCGAGTGGTGAGGTCTGCTCTCCACTCGGTAGGATTTTCACAACTTAGGTGAGCACTGGGCTGCAGCTAAGCCTCCGAGTGGGAGGTCTGCTCTCCACTCGGTAGGATTTTCACATTGTACTTGTGGCGTAGCTCGAAGGAGAGGGTCGCAGTCGACCTGCACCTCGTCCTCCTTGCGGAGCGCACGTTGTACTTGTGGCGAGCTCGAGGAGAGGGTCGCAATGACCAAGACTCTGCCCTCCTGGAGTGCACATTGAATTGGAACTTAGGCGAGTACTTGGACTGCAGCTAAGCCTCCGAGTGGGAGTCTGGCTCACCACTCGGTAGGATTTTATTGAAACTTAGGCGAGTACTTGGACTGCAGCTAAGCCCTTGAGTGGGAGTCCGGCTCACCACTCGGTAGGATTTCATTGAAACTTAGGCGAGTACTTGGACTGCAGCTAAGCCCCCGAGTGGGAGTCCGGCTCACCACTCGGTAGGATTTCATTGAAACTTAGGCGAGTACTTGGACTGCAGCTAAGCCCCCGAGTGGGAGTCCGGCTCACCACTCGGTAGGATTTCATTGAAACTTAGGCGAGTACTTGGACTGCAGCTAAGCCCCCGAGTGGGAGTCCGGCTCACCACTCAGTAGGATTTCATTGAAACTTAGGCGAGTACTTGGACTGCAGCTAAGCCTCCGAGTGGGAGTCTGGCTCGCCATCCGGTAGGATTTTATTGAAACTTAGGCGAAACGGATTCGCAGCTAAGCCCCAGAGTGGGAGGCTGGCTCGCCACTCGGTAAGGATTTTTTTACAAACTTAGGGGAAAAGGATTCGCAGCTAAGCCACCCACTGAGGGGGAATTTTATTGAACAAATAAAAGTGACAAAAATCACTGGGGAAATTATGACACTATTATCTTGCAAAACATGAACTATGTATACTTTTATTACAACTCATCCGAAAGTGAAAACTTTATGTAAAATGGGCGGAGTAACTCCGCGCTCCAAGCTCGGGGCTCGTCGATATTGTGCTCGACGTTGTAGAGACGGTAAGCTCCGTTATGGAGAACCTTGGTGACGATGAAGGGTCCTTCCCAAGAAGGAGCAAGCTTGTGTGGTTTCTGCTAATCCACTCGGAGAACCAAATCTCCTTCCTGGAAGGCTCGACTCCTCATATTTTTGGCGTGGAAGCGACGCAAGTCTTGTTGGTAGATGATCAATCGGATCAGAGCCATCTCCCTTTCTTCCACTAGGAGGTCGACTGCATCCTGCCGCGCTTGTTCAGCTTCAGCTTCGGTGTAGAGCTCAACTCGAGGAGCGTTGTGTAGCAAATCACTCGGTAAGACCGCCTCAGCTCCATAGACCAAGAAGAAGGGAGTTCTTCTAGTCGACGGGTTAGGCGTGGTCCTTAAACCCCATAGCACCGAGGGAAGTTCATCGCCCATGATCCAGCCGCATGCTTGAGGTCGCGCATCAGTCGAGGTTTCAACCCTTTGAGGATCAAGCCATTGGCCCGCTCCGCTTGTCCATTCGACTGGGGATGGGCGACTGAAGCATAGTCGACTCGCGTGCCCTGAGATGTGCAGAACGACCTGAATTCCTCCGAATCAAAGTTCGATCCATTGTCAATGATGATGCTGTGTGGGACTCCATATCTGAATATGAGTTCTCTTATGAAGCTGACAGCAGTACCGGCGTTGAGGTTCTTGATGGGTTTAGCCTCAATCCACTTGGTGAACTTGTCGACTGCTACCAGTACATGTGTGAAACCGCTTCGTCCTGTTCTCAAGGGACCAACCATATCTAAACCCCATACTGCGAAGGGCCAGACGAGTGGGATGGTCTTCGAGTCAAGCGTGCTTGTGTGACATGTTGGAGTAAAATTGGCATCCTCGCACTTGTCGACTATGTCCTTTGCCATTTCATTCGCTTCTTGGACAATAAAATCCGCTCGATATGCTTTGGCCACGATGGTCCGAGAGGACGCATGATGGCCACAGTCCCCGAGTGGATGTCATCAAGGATTATTCGACCTTGTTCGGCGTTATGCACTTCTCGACCAACTCCAACGCTTCTCTCAGATAGTTGTCCTTGATCACAGTAAAGGCCTTGGATCGACGGACGATCTGTCGAGCCTCCTCCTCGTCCTCCGGGAGCTCTTTTCTCAGGATATACGCGATGTATGGAATTTTCCAATCGGGAGTGATCACTAAAGCCTCCATGACCAAGTTGACCACTGCTGGGACTTCAACCTCAGTCGGATCTGTGGCACTCTTGGGCTGCGGAGCTTCTTCGGTAAAAGGATCTTCTTTGACTGATGGACTATGGATATGATCCAAGAACACATCGCTGGGAATGGCTTCTCTCTTGGATCCTATCTTTGCCAAATCATCAGCCGCTTGATTTTTCAGTCGGGGTATATGATGGAGCTCTAACCCCTAAAACTTCTTTTCCAGCTTCCTCATCGCATTGCAAGATCCAACATGGCTGGGCTTCTAACGTCCCACTCCTTCATCACTTGGTTGACCACCAAATCTGAGTCGCCATAAACCATAAGGTGACGGACGCCGAGTGAAATGGCCATGCGCAAACCATACAAAAGGGCTTCGTATTCTACCTCATTGTTGGAGGAATCAAAGTGAATCTGGAGAACATATCTGATCTTTTCTCCTCTGGGGGAAACCAAGACTACCCCAGCACTGGAACCATTTAACATCTTAGAGCCATCAAATAACATGGTCCAATGCTCCGAGTGAACTTGCGTCGGCTGCTGCTGTTTGATCCACTCGGCGAGGAAATCTGCTATTGCTTGGGACTTAATGGCTTTCTTTGCCTCAAACTTGATATCAAGGGGAACGAGTTCAATCGCCCATTTCGCCACTCGACTAGTTGCATCTATGTTGTGCAGAATCTCTAAAAGTGGAGCGTCGCTAACGACTGTAATGGAATGTTCAGAGAAATAATGAGCAACCTTCTTCGTGGTCATGTAGATCCCATATACAAGCTTCTGATAATGAGGATATCTTTGCTTTGATGGAGTCAAAACTTCAGACAGATAGTACACTGGGCGCTGAACTTTGAAGGCTTTCCCTTCTTCTTCCCGCTCGACCGTAAGTATCAGATCGACGACTTGTCCTGTGGCTGCAATATAAAGCAACATAGGCTCTTTGCTGATTGAAGCAGTAAGCACCGGCTGGGTAGAGAGCAGAGCTTTTAGCTTGGCAAACGCTGCATCAGCTTCTGGAGTCCACTCAACTTGTTCCGCTTTCTTCATCACGGTAAAGAGGCAATGCCTTTTCACCGAGTCGTGAGATGAATCGACTTAATGCGCCAAGCATCCAAAGAAGCTCGACATCGTGCACCCAAGACGGGCGCTTTCATTCGGAGTATAGTGCCGATTTTTTCTGGTTAGCGCCGATTCCTCGCTCGAAACGAAAACCGAGTAACTTGCCACCAAGAACTCCGAATGTGCACTTTGATGGATTGAGCTTGGTATCATACCTCCGAGGTTGGCAAATCTTTAGCGAGGTCGGTCGGCAGGTCGGAACCCTTTCACGACTTGACCACGATATCATCCATGTACGCCCACATTCCGACTGATTTGAGTGAGCAAACACTTCTGAATCATACGCATGCACGTGGCTCCGGCATTCTTGAGGCCGAATGGCATGGTGACATAGCGTAAGCACCCGAATGGAGTGATGAAAGCTGTTTTGATCTCATCGGGTCCGCATGCACGGATCTGATGGTACCCGGAATAGGCGTCTAGAAAAGACAATCTCTCACATCCCGCGGTCGAGTCAACAATTTGATCGACGCGAGGAAGAGGAAAATGATCTTTCGGGCAGGCCCGATTGATGTGTTTGAAATCAATTCACATGCGGAGTGACTTGTCCTTCTTGGGAACCATGACGACATTGGTGAGCCACTCGGAGTGGTATATCTGCTTGATAAACTCGCCGCCAACAAATAAGCCACCTCCTCGCCAATGGCCTTTCTCTTCGGACGGTGGACCGTCAAGATGTTCTTTGACCGTTTTGCTGTTGAATCGACTCTAAGGCGATGCTCAGCCAGCCCCCGAACACCCGCATGTCGTGAGCTTCCATGCAAGATGTCCCAGCCTCACGGAGGAACCGGATGAGCGCTTCTTCCTATTTAGGGTCGAGTGTTGTGGAGATATGGGTCGGAGCTGCATTGGGGTCGGTCGGGTGAATGTGAACGTGCTTCGTCTCACCGGACGACTGAAATGCTGATTCTGTGGCAGGCTTCTTGGTCCGCAACAAATCACTCGGATCTGCATTTTTCTTATATTCCTCCAGCTCGACCGTCGTTACCTGGGAATTGGCAATTTTCGAGCCTTTCTGGAAACACACTTCTGCTTTTTTCTGATCGCCAGTGATAGTGATCACACCTTTGGGGCCGGGCATCTTTATTTTGAGGTACACGTAACATGGTCGAGCCATGAACCATGCATAAGCTGGTCTCCCCAAAATAGCATGGTACGCGCTCTGAAAATCCACAACTTCGAATGTCAGCTTCTCTTTGTGGAAATGCTTCGAGTCACCGAACACCACGTCCAGAGCTATTTGGCCGAGTGATTCAACTTTCTTTCAAGGTATAACTCCATGAAAACTCATGTTATTGGTGCTCAGTCGGGACATCGGAATGCCCATTCCTTTCAGCGTCTCCGCATATAATAAGTTCAGTCCACTACCACCATCCATTAGCACCTTCGTCAGTCGAGTGCCTTCGACGACCGGATCGACCACCAAAGCTTGCCTCCCAGGGGTGGCTATATGAGTCGGATGATCGGACTGGTCGAATGTAATGGGAGTTTGGGACCATCTCAGATAACTGGGCGTCGCCGGGGCGACCATATTCACCTCACGGTTGATAACCTTCAATCGGCTTTTGCTTTCCACATCAGCAAAGATCATCAGAGTGGAGTTAACATGAGGATATCCTCCATCACTGTCCTCTTTGTCTTCGGCTTTGTCCGACTCCTTTTCCTTGTCCTTTGGCTGTTTACCTTGGAACTGCTGGATCAGGAGCCGGCACTGGCGAGTGGTATGCTTCGGGTAAATGAAATTACCCTCTTCATCTTTCTTCGTGTGGATGTGGCACGGCAGGTCCATCACGTCATTCCCTTCTTTATCCTTCACCTTCTTGGGGTTCCAGGATCCTTTGGGGTTTCCTTTGAACTTGCCCTGAGTCACGGCCAGAGCCTCTCCAGGAGCCGTTGGTTCGGCTTTCCGCTTCTGCTTCCGACTGGAGTTTCCTTTCTCCGACTGACTAGGCTTGTACTTGCCGCTCCGGAGTCGGTCCTCTTCTTCGCCGTTGGCATACTTGGTAGCAATTTCCATCATCCGACTCAGGGTCATATCTCCGGTCCGACCAAACTTCAAACTCAATTCTCTGTTCTTAACACCATCCATGAAGGCGCAGATCGCCTCGATGATCGACATCGCTTCTCACGGTATGATGCAAAGTGATCCATCTCTGAATATACTCTCTTAAGGTCTCATTCGACTTCGCACACAAACTTGAAGCTCTGTCAAGCCAGCTGGTCGCTTGCAAGTTCCTCGAATGTTACGAAACACTGGAAAGATCTTCCCAAGTGTAAATGCTGCTAGGAGTTAATCGATTCAACCACGCCTCGGCGAACCTTCCAACATGAGTGGTAAATGCTTCATAGCCACTTCATCATTTCCGCCACCAATCTGCACCGCCACTCGGTAGTCTTCAAGCCAAGTTTCGTGCTTAGACTCACCGTGAACTTGCTTACTCCGACCGCTAACTTGAAGTTGGGGGAATCATCGCGCTCGATAGCCCTGCTGAAACATTCTGGACCTGAAACATGGACTCGACTGCTAGTGGGCGCATCTCTGTCGTGGCCACCTCGATGAGCCCTGTTCTGATCGACCAGGCCTTGCACGATGATGGATCGTGTGTCAAAGCCTAGTTCCTGGGGTCGACCGGGGCTCTTCGACCCACACTGAGCTGGCGCCTGTCATCTTGCTGCCGATGAGCATAAGACCCACCTCTCGGGGGGGAGTGGGCACTCGACGCCCATCATCACGATCGTATCGGTCACCATATTGATCCCGTCAATTCTTGCGGCCTTCACGCCGCGGAGGCGATCTAGGGCTGTGAGCCGACTGAACCGTATTCGCAGCGACGGATCGACTGTGAATCCTGCTGCGGATCGCGACATGGCCGAATCGATCACCGCTGCTCGGAGCAAATTTAATCTGCATTGCCTCTGCCAGCCTCCGACTGAGAGGGCTGAATCGACTCGCTATACGGGTTGCAGCTGCTAAATTCTGAATCGGGTTCGATATATCCGAGTCGGCTGCGGAAGAGTTGACGCCGACCGAGTCGGGTACTCGCTGCAGCAAGGCTGCCGAAAGTGCTCGCTGGAGATTCTCCAGACGAGTGCGTTCAACCAATTTGGCCAAACGCGCCTCCTCCAAGGCACGAGCCTCGGGGGTTTCTCCTGCGATGGGAGTATGCAGGGCATCCATGTTCCTGCGGCGAAGTTCTTCCCTTTGCAAGGAGTTGAGTGGCTCGGGTTGATATTCCTCATGGACATGAGCTGGGTCGCCTCCACCGTCCACCCCGTCGTCGTGGGGGAAGCCGGGAGGGCTACGAGGCCCGTTGACCATCAAGACCTCCGCCGCCGGATCGCTGCTGTCGCACTCGGATGCGGTCTCTACGGAGCGAGTCGACAGATCGAACAGTCAGAGAGATTCGTCTGGCTCGATTGCGCGACTTGGGTGGTGGCCGACAGCGGGCCATCACAGGCCTAACCCACCACTGAGCCTCGATCGACCTGAAAGGCTTGCGCTAGTGGGAGACTGGGAGGGAGGACGATAGGGGAGTCGACCGATAAGGAGTCGACGGCTGCCGCAGCAGAACGCCGCGGACACACGCCCGAAAATGCGTCGCCCCGCAGACGGGGAGCGCGTCGATGTTGAGTGGAGCCTCCTGGAGCCAAGCGGAGTTGTCGGCGATGAAGGTGAGCGCGCCGAGACGGATCTCGCGGCCCTCGACCAAAACTCCACGAGAAACCTTGATGAAGGCAATCGGAAGAATTGCAACTTCTCCAGAAATCGCTAAGACACCTGCCCCACGGTGGGCGCCAACTGTTGTGGTTCTAAGTCTGACAGTAGAATGGGGGGTAGGTATGGAGAGGCAAGATCCTAGCTATGGAGCAGTTGTGAAGACAAAGGATGTACAAGTTTAGGCCCTTCTCGGAGGTAGTAACAGCCCTACGTCTCGGAGCCCGGAGGCGGTCGACTGGATTATGTGTCTATGGATTACAGGGGTGCGAACCCTTTACACTGAGGAGGGGGGTGGCTTATATAGTGCCTGCCTGACCCCTCCGGCCCTCAGTTATGCAGGGTTTAAAGTACATTAAGGCTAGGCATTACTGGTAACGCCTTACATAAAGTGTCCTAAATGCCATAAAGACTACTTAATTACAGACCGTTTGGATGCAGAGTGACTCTTGATCTCCTGGGGGTCGAGTGAGTCTTCATGGTCGAGTCCTTCGAGTCTGTCGAGTGAAGTCCCTCTTGGTCGACTGGAAGGCAGTTTCTTCTGAAGGTGTCCTTGGGAAAGGTACTTAGGTCAGGTCTATGACCCTACCCTAGGTACATGACTTCATCAGATACTCCAATGTCACGTCAAGTATCCGCGGGTTTGATTATATGATATGCATCACACAATCTCAGAGTCATCTCTTCAAACCAACACAAAGAACTTCAAGGAGTGTGTCACGCCCAATATGCGACCCTATCCAAAAGGAACTCGAAGGTCCCACCAAGGATAGACCCGCATATTGAAACGCTTTTGCAAGGTGGATATCATTACATCAACATTACATAATAGTGGGGATACATCCAATACACATAATGTCACATGAATACAGCAAACAAGAACAACATCCGACTACGGATGAATCATAAACAGAAACTCAAACAACATCCACCCTGCTAGCCCAGGCTGCCGACCTGGAACCTATCCCCTGATCGAAGAAGCAGAAGAAGAACTCAACGCAAGCAAGCATCAAAACAACAAGCTACAGCATCCCAACATAAGAACAAAAGGCATGAGCATGATGTATAGGTAAAGCATAACAAAACATTAACACTGAGCTATCTCCAGAAATCACTAGATCGTGCTAAAAAGGACATGGAGATATTGCAAATAATAACAGTTTCACACTTTAGCAGAAATAACATCAGGTTGCAATGTTTAGAGCTATCAAACAACATGTTACAGGAACTTATCATGGTAAACAAAGGCATGGCATGAATCTACTAATAGCATAGATCAAAAGTCCCTTACTGACCATAAGACAAAAAGGCATAGAAAATATGATGGCACCCATGTAAACATGGCAAGTTATATTACAGATTCATACATGGCAGGAACAACAATAAGTAGGCATGTTGGTGAGCTTGAACCACTCACCACAGAGCAATACATGGCATGGCAAGGCAACCAACAGTAAGAAGGCATGTTTTTGAAGCTAAGCATGGCAATAGCAAGTTCATACGGTGCATGGATCACTAGGAAAACACATGGGAACAAGTGAACTTAATGTTAACAGGCTGACAGCAACATTTTCAAGCAACTTTAGAGCAAGATAGCAACATGTTCCAGCAGGATATAATTGCAACCAAGGGCATGAATGGATAGAGCATGACATGTAGATAAAAACATGTTTATAGAGCATCTCCAGATTATGCATAGAATGATTAGTAGAAGCATGTTAACATAGCAACAAAATATAACAGAATCTGTCAGGAAAACAGCAACAGCAACTACCCTACTTAACAAGCTTGATACACTCAGCACACAACTCACAAAATACATGGTTGGCACCCCTGGAAAGATGGCATGGCATAGATCAACATACATGTAGACATCAACCTCATAGGATGCACACATCAATCATGGCAAAAATGATAAATGAGCAAGTTATAACAGTTTCAGCAGGTTAACATCAACATGCACTCTTCCAACAGGTTTTCGGGCATCAAGATGAGCTCACATGAAAATGATGCAATGGAATGAAATGAAGTACTCGTCGAGACGAACAATTTGACATATTACACGCACAAAACGGAGCTACGGATGCAAAGATGTGATGCGATGAACATGGCATGTTTATGCAAGAAAACTGGAACTTAGACAAATCGGGGGTGTCAACCTGCGGGCATGGTTTTCGATGCACGGCCGGAGCTCGCCGGAGAACGGCCAAAGGGAGGTCGGGGAAGGTGGCCGGCGAGGTTGAGGAGGCCGGATCCGGTGGGGGAAGGACCTTCGGCAACCGGAGTGGGTGGATCCGGGCATGGGATCCCCGGATCTGGCGACGGCGGTGCCGGGCGGGAGCTCGGCGCGAGCTGCGGTGGCCGGGACGGCGCAGCGCTGCACCGGAAGCGGCGGCGGCGTGAGCTCGGGCGCAGGAGTGTACGGAGGCGGCGGCGATCGGGAGGCCGGAGGCGGACGGGCGGGCGCGCGGCGGCGCGCTGGCGGCGGCGGGTTGGCGGCGGCGGTCGCCGGCGAAGTCGGCGGCGGAGGTCCGCGACGGGCAGCGGGTCACGCGGAGGCGAGGGACCGGGCGGCGGCGGCGCGCGGCTGGCCGGCAGGGCCCCGCCTGGCTTATGGGCTCATGGCGGCGCGCGATGGCAGGTGGCTACGCGGCAAAGCGGCGGTTGGAGGAGAGGGCGCGCGCGACGTGGCGCCTTGTGGTTGGTCCGGCGACGTGGCGGGCGGACGTGTCCGGCCGGGCGACAGGCCCGTCCGGAGAGGAAAGGCTAGGGTTTCGGGGAATTGATCCGCAATTTCGGGGGAGGTCTAGTTTTATAGGTAGAGGGAGCTAGGAGAGTCCAAATGAGGAGCGGTTTTCGGCCACGCGATCGTGATCGAACGACCGAGAGCATGGAGGGGTGTTTGCTGGGCTTTGGTCCACTTTGGAAGGGGTGTTGGGCTGCAACAAAAGAGGGTTTTACGGTTACCCGGTTAACCGTTGGAGTATCAAACGACCTCCAAATGGCACGAAACTTGACAGGCGGTCTACCAGTGCTATACCAAGGCCGCTTGGAAAACCTCGGGGCATTCCAAGAAAGTTTAACACCCACTCACAACAGAAGACAAAAGGGGGACGCCGGGGGACATAGGAGCGCCGGATTGCAAAACGGACAACGGGGAAAATGCTCGGATGCATGAGACGAACATGTATGCAAAATGAAATGCACATGATGACATGATATGAAATGCATATGATGACATGGCAAAGTGCAACACGCAAGCAAATGACATGGCAACGACGGCGAATAACTGGCAAACACCTGGCGCATCGAATCCGGGGCGTTACAAAGTGCCCCAAAGTTTCTACCGGAGAGTCAAGACGAAAACGTGTGCCAACCCCTATGCATAAGTTCACAAGGTCACAGAACTCGCAAGTTGATCATGAAACATACATCAAGTAGATCACGTTAATATCCCATTGTCACCACAGATAAGCACATGCAAGACATACATAAAGTGTTCTCAAATTCTTAAAGACTCAAACTGATAAGATAACTTCGAAGGAAAAACCCAAACCATTACAAGAAGTAGAGGGGGAGAAACATCATATGATCCAACTATAATAGCAAAGCTCGCGATACATCAAGATCGTGCCATATCAAGAACGAGAGAGAGAGAGAGAGAGAGAGAGAGAGATCAAACACATAGCTACTGGTACATACCCTCAGCCCCGAGGGTGAACTACTCCCTCCTCGTCATGGAGAGCGCCGGGATGATGAAGATGGCCACCGATGTTGCATCCCCCATCCGGCAGGGTGCCGGAACATGGTCCCAATTGGTTTTTGGTGGCTATAGAGGCTTGCGGCGGTAAAACTCCTGATCTAGGTTTCTTTTCGGGGCTTTCTGTATTTATAGGAATTTATGGCATCGGTTTCACGTCAAGGGGGGTCTCCGAGTCAGCCACGAGGTAGGGGGCAGGCCGAGGGGGAAGGGCGCGCCCTCCACCCTTGTGGATGACTCCGGACTCTTATGGCCCAACTCTTTTACTTCGGGGGCTTATTCTGGTCCATAAAAATCTTCGTAAATTGGCAGGTCAATTGGACTCCATTTGGTATTCCTTTTATGTAAAACTCAAAAACAAGAAAAAACAGAAATTGGCACTGGGCTCTATGTTAATAGGTTAGTCCCAAAAATCATATAAAATAGCATATAAATGCATATGAAACATCCAAGATGGATAATATAATAGCATGAAACAATCAAAAATTATAGATACGGTAGAGACGTATCAACCCTCTTCTCAGCGGCATCGTCTTCCTCTCTCCCCGAGTACTAGGTGAGCTGCATGGTAGCTTAAACTCCCATAATTTTCTGATCTTGCTGATTTAGTCATGGATAGTAAAATGGTGCTGCACAACATGCCCTCTTCAATTTTTTGTTTCGGGAGCTTGCTGAAAGAACTATGCATGCTTTCTTCATAAAATTTAAGATCTGACCATCAAGGGACAGTATCCATCAAGTAACGATGCAGTACGATGGTAAAAGCATGTAAGAATTCAGTGCTCCGTGACGATTCAAAAAATACAAGTAATCAACCCCTCCTTTTAAATTCGTTGCTTTGGTCTTCTGCTAGGTTTGAAGATAGGCTAGGTTCAAAGTTTGAAGATGAGCTAGGTTTAATCTGCTTGTTCCATCTACTTAAAACAATTGCCTGTAAAAAATTGAGCAAAATAAATTCTTTTGGTTCTCACATTATTTTTGTACCTGATCAGATTCAACAGGGTGAGGCTGCCCATCACCGGTTAGGCTACCTATTCACAGATCAGCAGAATCCAGTTATGAATTTACTTACTGCCATGGTCAAGGCAGCTGACCTTAACACCTAATAAAAGTGTGTAATCTTTCCTCTGTAGGTTTTATGTATGTTCTTTCTGTACATCTGTTGACAGATCCAGCAGACACAGGGGGTCTTCAAATCAAAGAAGCACCTAAGATTTTATGGAGGTCGCAAGCATAGGCGTTTGAAGGAGTTACAAATGAGTTTGAGTTAATATATCAAAAGGAGTTTAGGGGTGAGAAATTTCTTTCTAGGTCCATACAAACTAATCACATAGTCTCATACACAAAGACACTGATATTGTGATAGACTGTTTATATGTAGAGGTGCAATTCAAGCAGCAATGGCCAGCCATATATTTTCCTACTTAGGTGTAGGAAAAAATGTATACCTTGCAGTTGAGATCATTTAGAAAGTTTACTATGATTACGTCATATATTGCATACCTCATGAAACTGTACCTGCACATATAATCGATTAGTTGCTCCCTTTCTGTTTCTTACTCTTACTCTCGGACATCATTTTTGGTGGACATTGTCTTGGGTCATGAGGGTGATCTTTTCTGCATGTGCTGCGCTGGTGAGGACATGGTAAGCCTTTGTCAAGCACACTAGCATTGGTTTCAAGAGACCAACACCATGAGCTAGCTTCCTTCCTTGTTTCGTTCACAAGTGTAAGTCATATAATAGCAAGGCAAGAACTAGAATTTCACCTAATAGAATGTTATTTAAATCATTCTATTTTGCTTTAAGGAGACAACACTACATATTTATTTATAGTGGAATTTGATGATTTTGATTGGCATTTCTAGCTAAAGAAAGAGAATAAAATACTTCTAATAATATCACTGATTTTATATGCTGAGTAGAGTAGGAAGAATTGCAAGACTTTGTATAACAATTTTGAATTCTTCTCAAACTGAACGCATAATATGCTGAAGCAAATGATTTATGTATTGTTTTGTAGGAGTTTGGATTATTTTGAGAACCTCTTTTAGGAGTTTGGAATACTCTAAGAAATTACTTTATGAGTTGAGTGTACTCTGAGCGCCACATGTACCTGTAGCGCGGCACGACGACCAGCGCGGGCCATGTTTCTCTCCATTCTCCTCCTCTAGCTCCCTCCCTCTAGATTCCATTGTAGCTTTTATGTGAAAGAGGCTAGATCATGAACATCTACGGTGAGCTTTTGTGCTACTTTATTTTTAGAGTGATTACCAGTACTGCAAACGTCGGCAGATACTTTATTTATTTTGTGATGCACTTAGCTCAAATAATTTAATTTTGTGTAGATACAATTTCAACAAGTGAACCTGGAATTATTTGTGCTTGCAACAAATACATATTTTTTCTGTTGATATAATTTCAACAAGTGAACCTGGATTTATTTGTGTTTGCAACAAATACATTTTTTTCTGTTGGCTGATATTATGCCCCTTTGTGATCATGTGAGATATTTGCTACTAGAAGTTTAGTACAACGTTGTTTCGCAAAAGAAGGTACAACCCTTCATTTTATTTAACTTGGCAAGAAAAGTTGTTTAATTAGCTTAAAGTTGCCTCCTAGATGATTATTCAATGCATGCTGGAAGAAGCTTTATCGTGAACTCATTTGGCTTTTGTTCATGTTTTTCAGACACTTGGTCAGCCTCATGTCTAATTCTATCGGATATATCAGCTGAACTGAGCCACCTTCATTGAATATATTGGCGGCCCATGAGGCTCCTAGCCATTTTTTCTTAAGATACATGTCACTTGAGGTTTGGATGGAGTACGAGCAACAAATGTCTTAACTTTAGGATCACTCTTTGAGTTCCTAAAGTCACATACTTCCATTTTTTGGCCTATGGTCATTGTCAAAATACTCTTTTGGTTAGCATGCTGGATAAAATGTGGTGGGTAATACTTGTGTCATTGTGTGGCAACAATTATTATGTTTCCATGAAATTAACCCTTTTCTTCTTTGTTAGTTACCATCTTCCATGAATATCCGTTCCATCTATCTGTTCTTCTAGCTGAAATCGATCAAGGCGGATAAATGCCTTTCCTGCATCACAAATACTATCCTTCTGATAGATTGTCGAAATATTCATAGGTTTGCTTCAAATCCAATTGATCCGCCCCGAAACGCATGCTCCAAAGATTCTTACTCTATGGGAATCATTTTTATCAGAATCTACAGCTATCATGCTTCAAATTGACTGGTTTTATTCATAATTTGCTCATGCATGGCATATTGTTCTTTCCTCTCAACTGATTTGAGAGAAATGATCCACCTTGTAAGACTTCCATTATAAGAATCTATTGATCCACCTTGTAATACTGGCCCTTCTATGTTAGTACATAAACCTATTAGTATGTAAGGAACCAGTAGGCTTGCTCTGCTTTATGAATGCACACTCTTCCTGTTATAGTTATATTGTCGTGCTCCGCGGGTTAGCGTTGGCCGCCAACAACGACGAGGCTGGCGGCTCGGGCGCGGGGGTCATCAACCTTTATCGGTGTCCTGTTTTTCTTTGGTTTTTAGTTTTTGTTATGGTTGGTGTCCTCTTTTTTTTATATAAATTACATTGAACGACCAAAGCTTGATGGATGTCCATGAACATGTTGGTGGTATCCGTTTGCTGATCCGCATTGGAGATGTGCTAATCTCATTGTATTTGAGTGTGATTTATTTAGCTCTTTCAAAATTTATAGTGCGACTTCTTATAACATGCCATTTTCATGTGTTATCAAGATTGCAAAAAAAGCAACTGGAATGGGCGGCTGCCAACCTGGCACCGCCCCAGCTTCCTTTGAGGAGGTGCCACAAGGTGGCGCCCCAACCCCTAGTAACAATGAATAACTGCAATGGTTCTTAAAGGACCTCAACAGCTAGCAAACCTTCGCCGGGGGATGGCATTTGCAAACGATTTGGTTGACAGTTTTAGATGTCGAAAGGTGACAACTTTTGTTATAGGGGTTGTTAGGTTTCACTTTTGAAGACATTTTCTCGCAAAGAAAATTGCCATCGTTCGATCACGATCAGTTGGCTATGCGGGCGTTTGCTAGGCCCTCCCTTTGAGCGAATGTTCGCCAGTTAGCATTACCGTTATAAAATACTAATATGTACTATTTCGTTGATAGTTTGTATTATTTACTAACTTAAGTGGATGTGAGAGAATCAAATAGGAGAGAATTGGCATAAGGGCATCTCCAACGCCGACCCTCAAATCGTCCACATACATTTGCACTGGATGGATGCTATTGAAATTCCATGCCATGAAGTCATCTATGCCATGAGCGGGCAAATGAATAGACAAAATACGTTGAACATCGATTTGCCAAAAAGTCAGAGTTGCCAACTCCTCATCCCACTTCCCTGTAACCAGATAAATAATGTCCTTAAACTTTGACATGATGTTATGTCCACGAGGGGTGACTATTTTCCTGTGAGCTGCATTGGGCACCCAAGCATCAGACCAAATATAAATTTTCTCGCCATCGTCAACTCTCCAAATGTGACCATGCTTCAGTGTATTTACCTCTTCCATTAATACTCAAGCAAATGAAAGGAAGCGCCTTTTTAGCTTTGCATTAAGCAAATCCCCGTCTGGAAAGTATTTGGCTCTTAATATTGTTGGACAAAAAAATCCAGCCTATCAACTAACCCCCCAAACTGGCTTTTTTGATAAAGGGCGCTTTTATTATCTTAAAATGTAGCATCAAAGGTGTATAATTAGGATACACACAACCAAACACCAGTAGTTTGACAAACAGAAAGATAAAAGACCGACAATTCAACAACAGTAGAGTCCATAGACTGAAACTATGCCTATGTCGAAAGAGATGGTGGACTGATCCAGAGATTATGCTGCCACCCATGTTGGACAAAAACCTCCATATTCATCTGCTCCAACAGCGTACACACCGTCTTAAACAACGCTTGGTACTCCGCTCATTGTAGCGTACACCATGTACGAAACGAGTCCGTACAATGAAAAATAACCTGCAAATGAGAATCATTTTTGTCATTAAAAAACAACATCATTTCTACATAGCCAAAGCGACCATAGTAAGGCATACACTTTCACCCTTATTTATGTTTTGTACCTATTTGAAACACCGTCCAGCCAATGACCAAAAATATTGGCAACACTTGTGGGCGGATACAAATTTGACGCTATTTGGATGACTGGCCACGTAGAACGCGCAAACTTACATTGAAAAAAAGGTGTTTCATTGTCTCGTCATGAGTACAAAAAGCAACACTTCTTACTTTCTGACCAGTTGCGTCGTGCGAGGTTATCTTTTGTTAGCATAAGTCCCCTATGGAGATACCACATGAATATCCTAACTTTAAGTGGTACCTTCGCTTTTCAATTTTTTTGGTTACTACTCACCGATACCTCAAAATGCGTGAGTGCACGATACATATAGTCTACAATGAAAGACCCTGATAATAATAAGGTTCCAGCGAAACACATCCCTCTTCAAACACACCATAAATAGTGCAACATTTCGTGAGTTATTCTCCGCTATCCCGATCTTGATTTTCCTACCCTCAGGGGGAAAGTAAAGGCCTTTGTATGCTTGTTTAGGAATTTTGAAGACACCAATTGTATATGATGGTATAGCCCGTATAGCCGATTTGAGAAGGACTTCATTTCCTCTTGCCGATAATTACCTTTGTTTCCATCGATTACTCATCTGATTATTACAATCAATAAGAAATTGGAAGCAACCACTTTTAGTGATATATCGATACTACCAACTATGGTTGGCTAGCCTAGATATGAGTGATACTATTGAATTTGTTGTACCAATAAAGACCAAAGTCCTAAAGGCAACTCATATTGGGCAGTATCATATATTAGTATCACACATATGTACTAGTCTGTGATACTATCTTCACAGTGCATAATATCTTAGTATCATAAATCATCTTATTTATTGGCATGCATGACACATAGTAACATAACATTTATTATGATACGGTATCTTAGTCTAACCTTTTTTTTCTCTTTTTTAATTGACTGTCACAAAAACATGTTTGCTAATCTCAAGTACATGATATGAGTTATGTTAGTCCTACCCCACTATTTTTTTTAGAAAAGGAGGATGACCCCCGGCCTCTGCATCTGGGAGATGCATACGGCCACTTTATTGATTATTCTCGAGGACCTTACAAAGTATTACAACAATGTGCCTGAATCCATCATCTTGGCAACATATGCCGCTACTCCTATCCAAAGTGATGAAGGGGTGCTAGCTGGGCCACTACCCAAACCACTCACCTAAGCCTAACATCAAAAGCCGGAAGCCGAAACTTATTCGGAAGCCCCAGCCGAGCCACATACCGGGTCTGGGGCACAATCCGGTCAGACGCACTCGTGTGTCGTTGCCGCCATCTTCCACAGGTCTTCAGATCATATTGAGGCTTCTACCTTGTGTGGCCACTCGCCATCGACGCCACCATGACGCCAGACAAAGAACCTCCTCCTCGCAAGCCCATCTCCGCGCAGATCGGACGCCGAGTCTCCACAAACCATGCCATCGATCTCCGCCGCCATCAAAGTGTGAGATGAAACACCGCCCACCATCCCTCCAGCCAAAGACTTGCTCCAAGACGATCCCCGTAAGGGAAAGCGATAGAACGCCATCATCATCCGATCCGAAGACCTAGATTTGGGGTTTCCCCACAGCACCCGTAACTCGATGGCGCAGATCACGACAATGCCTCGACCATCGGCAGTAGCTCCACCAGACGAGCGTCGCCTACGTCGTCGCAGCCTCCAAGATGAAGCTGGCCAGAATGCATGTGTCGACACCGAACCGCCGCCACTTCCACCGCCACTTGAGCAGCCCCCGAGCAACGCCAGAAGGAGCACGGCACCGTGGTGTCGCTGCCGCTGGAACAGGGGTTCGAGGTTTTCACCTGAGCTCCTGGGAGGGTGGAAGGAAGGAGGTCCTCTCCGAAGCCTCCAACGAGGGAAGCAACACCCAAAGGCACTGCCATCGGAGTGGCTGCCACGCCGGCCAAGAGATTCCCCCGGAACCTTTCCAACCACCGGATCTGCAAGGCCAGCACCCAAGAACGGTGACCGAAGCCACCAAGGGCCAGATCTGCTGCAGATCGGAGTAGATCGGGATCGAGGAAGAACATCACCATGGCCACCAACGTCCAGCGAGGAACCGCCGCCGCAGCCGAAGCCCACCACCTCCCCGCCATCCACATGGCCAGGGAAGTGGCCCACCTGTCCACGCCGGCGCCGCCCGCCGCCAAGCTGCGCCGCGTGCCACCAGCCATGGCCGCCACCATGGATCCAAGCCGTAGGCGGGCCGCCAGCCACGGGGCCCCGTGGGAGTGGAGAGCCGCGCCACGGGGGGAAGGCCCCGCCGCCGCCACGATGCGGGCTTCGCCCGGTGGTGGCCTCCGGCGGTGGCGAGGGGATTAGCTGGAGAAGGGGGGCCTGCGGCGGCGCGGTTGGGGGCTGCCGCCCGTGTCGCCTACCCTAGGCGACGCGGGGGCCGAGCGGGCATATGCAGCTGCAGTTTACTTGAGTCTTCTCTTGTTCGTCGTAGCCGCTCTTTGATCCTTTACTTTGATCCTGAGAGAAGCTAACTACTTGGTAGTTTAGCTTAACAACAAAATGTGCCTCCGTAGAGAGTTCTGTGCATTGAAGCCTAAAGACTCGCACCGATTGTTGAAAGTAAAGATGGAATCGAAGAAACGGTCATGAATTGGTCCTCATTTCCATGCGGCGACAGATGGCAAAGCGAGAACTCGAGCGCATCTGTAAAAGTCAAACAGTGACGTGATTCTTTCGATGAGCGCGTAATATTTCCGCTTCGCTTCCGACACAGCTAGTTACTGTTTCCTGATTAATGGCCGTGCTTGCCTTATTTAGCCGTCGGCACTCGGGTAATTTAACATGAACAGTTCAACTTAAAACTCTTCTACCCGCAGTTTGGCCTCATGTATCACGTGCCGCAATACGGTGAGTTGATAAGCTCTAGCGGGACAATGCCACTAGCGGTTCGGAGCTTCTTTCCTTCACTTTAATTCACCGGAGATAAGTGTGCCAATACGTCGTCCTACATTTGATATTGACCGAACCCTTTCTAATACGTCCCAGATGGAATCCGTATTCCAGAATTGTACTGCTCCCGTTAATATAGAGTACTAAGTATTGGATTCGCCTCTTTGGAAGTGATGACAGTGATGATGTACCTTTTTTTCTGCGAGGAAAATTGAAGATGTACCTACCGTATAGAGTTCCATAGTTGGTTTTTTCTACGGATACGGATGCATATGATGTGCCGTACTCCACTGCTGTACTAGTCTTTAATCGCAAACTTGCGACTGATGCTAGCTACTCCCTCCGTCCGGAATTACTTGTCATCAAAATGGATGAAAATGGATGTATCTAGAACTAAAATACATCTAGATACATCCATTATAATGACAAGTATTTCCGGACGGAGGGAGTACTAAGGAGTTTCCAAACTAAGGAGTGTGCGTACATGGTTGGGACAGGCTGTGTTGGCACCAAGTGGTGTAACCTTGCCGTTCCGTTCCGTTTGGTTCCAAGTGGTTCCAAGGAGGCCGTTTTTCCTGTGCGGAAAAGGGGCAAGATGGCGGTGCGGCGCGCTTGGAAGCCAAGGGTCGGTCACGCCATCACGCTGAAACCACCGAGACCGACCCTACCCCATATGCCGGAGCGGAGCGGAACCGGCTCGTGCTTCTCGACAAGTTCGGCATCACGATCGATGCGAGATTTCTTCGTGTCGGGGACTCGATCGACATCGGCGGGTTCGTTTCCTTTCCTTGCCACTTCGCTAGGGTTTGTGACAGGGCTCCGGCGATCGCCGCGGCGGCCGATCCACGGCGGATTCCCTCGTCTCGGTTAAACGAGTCGATCGGTGCGGCCCACGGTAACGTTGAGGTGGTGCGGCGCGGTGCACGGCCACGTCCGCCGCCCCTGACCGATGGGGCAGGCCTGTTGGGGCGTGGGCCGAGTCAGCACGGGTCTGATGCTCGCCACGTGGTGGAGGCGGGATCCGACCGCCATGGATCGGGCGTTCCTAGGGTTTCGGTGGGCGCCGCTGGTATAAAACATGATCCCAGGCCCCCTCCCCCCATTTTGGATCTCGATGAGTGCCTCGCCCACTTCTGGGCTGCGCCGCGAGAAGCCAGATCTAGGGTTCCTCAAACCTTCTCGTGGTGGGAGGGGAAAATCCGTGGGGATTGTAGATCGTTTGCGCAAGTAGCTGGATCCACTCCTCATCCTTGCATCCCCAAACCTATCCGCACCAGCCAGAAACCAGAGATGAGAGAGGAAGGCTTCGGTGCTGGTCGCCATGGCCGTGGGGCGGGCCGTTTCAACCGCGGCAGCGGCCGCGGCTGGGGTCGTGACTCCAATGTCTGGAAGCGCAAGACGGGGACGGGCGTGGGGGAGTCATCCTCGCCAAAGGCGTCCGGATCTGGCGATTCGGGATTTGAGAAGTGGGACGAGGCGGCGGAAGGCAGGGACCCCGCCCGTCGCGATCGATGGGGGGACGAGGAGCGCGGCGCGGCTGACCACAGGGGAGAACATCCGGCGAGGGGAGCGCTGGCTGCTCCTCCTCGTACCAACGACAACATAATGGATCAGGCCGCCCACACCAACGTGCCCCCCCGATCTGATGATCTTTCTGCAACCACTGGTAACATCATTCCCCGTCTCGAGGCCTGTCAGATCTGTCATCTGGCCGGTCATTTTACTGTGAGTTGCCCCCAAGCTGTTTGTGAGAGATGCAAGAAAAATGGACACCTGTACATCATCTGTAAAGAATTCATTCCATGGGAGTGTCTTCCTGTTATGTGTGCTTTCCAATCTAAAGGGCAAGGGTTCCATTTCATCCCTGACACGAACATTGAGAGACAGGCCAGAGAGCGTATATACAACATCATAGTCACCATCACTGAGGGTTCTGCTCCCACTAAGGACATCGAACATGAACTTAGTGTGTATGTTGGGCAAGGCTGGCGCTGCTCTGCTAGGTTCTTTGCCCCACAAAAATTTGTCATGAGAATGCCCAATCCCAGGGAAGTGGACCGTGCTTTGTTTGTGGAATTTATCAAGCTTAAAAAGTGCGGTGTGAGTGTCAAATTCTCTCCCTGGTCGGAAGATGTAGATGCTGAGGGGCTACTTGAGGTGGCATGGGTCAGAATTGGGAAAACCCCACCCAACAAACGCAATGACAAAACAGTAGCTTATGTTGGTGGTCTTGTGGGGGTTACTCTGGAAGTTGACATGTCCACTTTAAACCGTCCCACCTCTGTCAGGGCCAAAATAGGCTGTAGATTTGTGGATCAACTGCCTGCCACGGCTGAGGGGATGCTAGGGGGACGCTTCTACAAGTTCACCTATGAAGTAGAAGAGGTTTTGGTGAGGAATCCTGTGGAGGAAGGCAAGGGGACTACTGTGCAAAATGACAATGTTAATAAACCTGATCATACACCCAAACGCAAAAGGGCTGATCACGATCTGGCTGCTGAACAGCTGGAAGCCCCTGTTTTTGCAGTTCATGGCACCTCCTCCCGTGGTGGCAAAACCTGCCGTTTGCTATCACAGGAGGATGAAAACTCATCTTCGTCTGAGAGCGACGACAACTCGTTGCTGATTGAATCCATGGCCAGGGATCATGTAGAAGATGATCAAAAAGAGCATCAAGAAACATCAGGCTGGATGGTTCCTGTGGTCACTACTATGGGGCATACTCCTGTCGAGTATGACACCCCAGAACAGAATATGCAGGTGACTAAGTTTCCTGTTAAGCAACTCGCTTTATCATATGCAGAGGTGGTAATGAACTCCTCGCAGGTCATGGAGCTGGAAGGGGAGGTGGACCCTGGGATGAAGATTTCGAAGGACTATGTGGTACAACTTCCTACCTCTGATTGCGATGATGATATGATCCTCACTCCTCCACTAGTCCCTGAAGACCTACCCAGACTCAGCAAACGTAATGCTCAGGGGATGCAGGAGCATGTGATGGCCAAAGCTGAGAAGATGGCAAGCAAGAAAAATCTGGAAGGTAACTCTCATAATGCTCGTAAAAATTCTTTTGCCATTCTGTCTGATGCTGAATTAATTAGTAGAGTATCCAATATGGGAGTGGCCATTCCTGATGATGACTTTACATGCATTGATGTGCTGAGAGAGCTTGAAAATGTCAGGAAAAATCTGGAGGAGAAAGACAATTTAAGCAAACTAGATTAAAGTGGTGAGGAGGATATTTTAATCACCAATGGTCTGGGTAAAAAAGCCCCAGTGAACCTTACCTGGCTGGACCAGGATGAGGTCATCCATGATAAAATGGCAACTGGTAAATCTAGGAAGAAAACACCTAAGAAACCTGTGGTTAAGCTTTCTAGGCCTGTGACTAGAAGCCAAAAAAAGGTTCCAGAGGAGAGTGAAAAGTGTAGCCCTGCCATGCTTCCTGGTGGGGCTACTAAGTCCAAATTTCATAAAAAACGTTCCAGATGAGAGGACTCATCTGGAATTGCAGAGGGGTGGGCAAGAAAGGAATGGCCACCTGCCTCTCTGACCTCATCAGTGACCATTCCTTAGACTTCCTGGGTCTGCAGGAGACCATGAAAGAAATTTTTTCCCAAAAATGTCTGAGGAGACTGGATCCTTTTAATCTGTTCAAGTGGGACTGGATCCCTTCTGTGGGCAAATCGGGCGGTATACTTTGTGGAGTTAGACAGGACACCCTGGAAGTAGTTACTTGTGAAAAAGGCAAATATATCTTGCAGCTAGTAGTTGGGGATAAAAAGAAAAAAACAAACTGGGGACTGTTGATAGTGTATGGCTCTGCTCATGAAGAACATAAAGAGGATTTCCTGCTCGAGCTTGCCACTATGTGTCACAACATGCAAGTACCCTACATAGTGGGCGGGGACTTTAATATTCTCAGGCACCCTGGGGAGAAAAACAAAAGAATGGCAAGCCATAAATCTACTGACCTGTTCAATTCTATTATTAGTACCATGGCCCTTAGAGAGATTCATATTAGTGGGGGCAAATATACTTGGACGAACAATCAAGCTCACCCTACTTTGGAGAAGCTTGATCGTGTCCTGATGTCTGAGGAGTGGGAAGATCTATTCCCACTGGTGTCTGTTAGGAAATTGGTCCGAGAGATCTCTGACCATAATCCTTTGCTGATCAATTCTGGGGAAGAGTGACGAGAGGCTCCCAAGCCTCGCGAATTTCGCTTTGATCTTTCTTGGATCAAGGACGATCGTTTCCTTCCTTTGGTCAGTAAGATCTGGGTCGGGAAGTCCTCTCTAAAGATCCCATCGATATCCTGAATATTAAGTTGAAGCGTTTTAAGACCTTTTTTAAAGGGTGGGGTTCGAACAAATTTGGTCATAACAAAAAGCTGAAGGAGGAACTTAGGCTCGAGTTAGCCATGTTAGAAGAACTAGAGGAGGATGGCCCCCTCACTCCAGAGTTGTATAGCAGAAAAATCGATGTGTGCTTTGATCTACATGAGATCTTGGTTAATGAGGAAATTTACTGGCTCCAGCAATCACACGAACGCTGGCTGCTGAAAGGGGATCTGAACACTGATTATTTCCATAAAATTGCCAACGGGCGTAAGCGTAAAAATACCATCCACTCTCTGAAAGTTGGCGAGGTGGAGATAGAGGGCACAGATAGCCTGATTGCCCATGCTACTGATTTTTATAAGGAACTCTTTGGCCCAGCTCAGGGCAATAAATTCCATTTGGACCCTGCTACTTGGTCCGAGAGTGAAAAACTGAGTGAGGAGGATAATAGAGATCTTTGTAGAGAGTTTACAGAAACGGAAGTTAGAGACACCCTCTTTTCTATGGCCACCAATAGGGCACCTGGGCCTGATAACATTCCTGTCGAATTTTATCAAATATGCTGGGATATAGTAAAGAATGATATCATGTCCCTTTTTAAACACTTTCATAATGGGACGCTGGATGTTCAACGTCTTAATTATGGAGTGATCACTTTACTACCGAAAGTTTCGGGAGCCGACAAAATTCAACAATTTAGACCGATTTGTCTTTTGAGATGTCCTTATAAACTCATTACTAAGGTAATGGATCGCAGGGTGGAGGTGTATGCTGATAAGCTGATTAGTCCCACCCAGAATGTGTTTGTTAAGGGTAGGAATATCATGGACGGGGTGCTATCTTTGCATGAGATTTTAAACTACACTCATGTCAAAAAAAGAGTTGGTATAGTACTTAAGCTTGATTTTGAGAAGGCATATGACAAAGTTAACTGGGATTTCCTCCTGGAGTGTCATAAGTTGCGTGGTTTCAATGATACCTGGTGTGGTTGGGTGAAACAAATTCTCCATAAAGGCACAGTTAGCATTAAGCTCAATAATTGTGTGGGTCCCTACTTTCAGAGTGCGAAAGGTGTGAGGCAGGGGGATCCACATTCTCCTTTCCTGTTTAATCTTGATGTGGAATGCCTAACCAAAATGATTAAAAACGCCCAGAAGAATAAGCTAATCACGGGATTAGCCTCGGATCTGATCCAAGATGGGGTCATGGTGTTACAATATGCGATTTATACTATCATTTGTTTAGAGCATGATGTAGATAAAGCAGCTTAACCCAAGTTGCTGCTTTACACGTTTGAAATGATGTCTGGTCTCAAGGTGAACTTTCAAAAAAGTGAAATCCTCACAGTGGGGGGAGATGACAACGTGGTCAAAGAATATGCTGATCTGTTTAATTGTGACATAGGGAGTTTCCCTATTAAGTACCTAGGGATGCCAGTGAGCTACACCAACCTTCGTAATTCTGACTGGGAATTCATCGTTGTTAAATACCTTAAAAGGTTTGAGGCCTGGATCGGCAATGCCGCATTCATGGGCGGTAGGCTCACTCTTCTCGATTCTGTGCTCACTCAGTTATCCATTTTCCACATGTCTATGTGGCTCATGAATAAAACCTTCATTGAAAAGTTGGATAAACATAGACGTAGATTTTTCTGGCAAGGGTGTAATAAGAAACGCAGATATCATCTTGTCAGGTGGAATAGGATCTGTAGATCCAGAGACAAAGGAGGGCTTGGGGTCAAAGACCTCAGAAAGCAAAATATCAGTCTGATGGTCAAATGGTGGTGGAAACTGGAGACCCAAAACGGGTTGTGGCAGGATATAGTGCGTGCAAGATACCTTAGAAACAAATCTGTTACTGAGGTGGGTGCGAGGTTTTCTGATTCACCATGCTGGAAATCTCTCCTGAAGGTGAGGGACGTGTATCTGGTAGGGAGGAAGAGTAACATAGAATCTGGTAACATTGCCCGGGTGTGGATTGATCCTATCAAAGGACTCCCCCCTTTTAGGGAGAAATTCCCGCAACTCTTCTCTATTTGCACTACTCCTGAATGCACGGTGAGTAGGGTGCGGCTGGTGGATACTAACACTTTCTTCAGACGGAGGCTTAGTGCCGATCTATCTGAGCAATGGAGAACGATTCAAGCTACAGTGAATAGCCTGACGCTAACCACTGCTAGCGATTGGGTGTCCTGGGGGCTTACCCAAAATGGTAAGTTCTCGACCAAGTCAGTTTACAAGTGGTTGGAGAGTTCGATTAGTGGGTGCCACTATAGATGGATCTGGAGAGCCAAACTTCCCCTTAAAATAAAAATCTTTCTCTGGCAGATGTCGCAAGATGCCGTACTAACTAGGCAGGTTATGCGGGGTAGGAAGTGGCCTGGTAATCCTAGCTGTTCCTTCTGTAATGAGATTGAGAGCTCGAGACATCTGTTTTTTACATGCCCTGTGGCGAAATGTCTGTGGAGATCTATTGGGATCGTGTTGGGTACTGATAGATGCCCCAGTAACTACTGGCAGTATTATGCGTGGTGCCATAGGTTTCTCCCTGGGGGAGAGAAATTCTACACGGTGGGCCTGGCAGCTGCCTGCTGGGCTATATGGCTTGCCCGAAATCGAGCCACTTTTGAGAAGAAAATGATCAAAACCCCTTTTGAGATAGTCTTTTCCATGTGCTCTTTCTTGCTTTATTGGACAGGTCTGCAACAAGGAGATGATGCTAAGAGGCTTCGTACTGGCGCGGAGCAGATCAGGGCCGGGACCATGCAGATGATGAAGCTGTGCGAGGCGGCCAGGCGGCCAATCACCGGAGAGTGATCGTTCTGGGTGATACAAACCGAAGTCTGAAGAACCTGCTGCTCTTCGTCGCTACAATTAGCTTGATATTTTGTTCTGGATGTGGCATGTTGGCCCCCAACTTATCGATCTGTAATAATTAGGCCTAGACTTTAAGTATTTTGGTGATGCTCAGGTTTTCGCCCCACAACACTCGTCACGATGTCGGGCGGGTGTGGTGGGTTTCCTGGCAGTGCTTGAACTCGCTTTTCCCCTTTCCCTTCTGTCTGAACTTGGTCTTGGGACTGATGTATTTCCGTTCTTTGCAATGGAAAGGGGTCGAAAAGCCCGGTTCAAAAAAAAATGTGCACACGTTGCGCACGGGCGACACAACCGTCCCGACCCGTCCAACCACACGGTGACAGCGAGCGGCGCGCGGCCGGTGCGACATCAAGTCACCGCAGCTTGTTTGCGCTTGACTGAAACGCGACGGCGGCCGTGCAAGTTGGAACCGCGCGCTCTCTCTCTCGCTGTACACCGTCGTGGCGGAGGAGTAGCCGGCGCCGCCGGCGTCGGCGTTTCACTAGGCGTACGTGGAGCAGCGGTACAAACTCACTCACCTCGCACATCATCAGCCAACGGAGAACCAAATCTATTACTCCCCGTCCCATAATATAAGATCGTTTTTTACATTAGTGTAGTGTCAAAAACGCTCTTATATTATGGGACAGAGAGTAAGCTACAACAACTTTGTGAGCGAAAAGGCCGTGGCGGCCAAGATCACAGAGAACCCGAACTTCATCACCCAGCAGTGGGAGTCGAGTCCTAGCAGTGCTCGAGCAGGCGCGATCGCAACATCGGACACGGAGGTGGCGCTGGTGGTCCAGGCGATCGTGGATGAGAATGCCAACAGTGGGGTATTGTTCTCACCGCCCCACGCGGCTGGCCTTGGGCCACTATGGCCACGAGGCCAACACGTGGACCTCACCTTCACCGCCGACGTGTAGGCTCTGGACTCCGACAAGGAATAGTAGGACATAGAAGATGAAGGTGTTCGTGTCACATGTCTTACTCTTCCCCGCCGGTGACCCGCAACTTCACTTCACGAGGCTCATGCCCAGCAAAGATGTCGGGCATGGGGAATAACAAAGACTTGGATGACTGACACCGGCGAATATTTAAACTAGGTTAACTTTCGATTTGTTTAGTGAAATGTGTCAAAAAGTAACGTGGTCCTGTTTAAATGAAAATCATCCGGTTTACGTGAAAGTCATCCTAATTTTCAAATTCTGTTTGAAATGTATGCGAACGTTTGAGGTATACGGTTGGATGGTCGGCTTCTATATCAATATTGCAGACACGTCTGGGGATGAATATTGTGTCCGTTTTAAGAGCCTATGTTGCTAATATAAAAACCAGGGACATTTGTTTGGAAACAACTGAATTCATCGTCAGTTACCTCGAGAGAGGACTTGTAGCACGCAGCTCTTTTTTTTTGGCTTCTAAGTTTCAATCTTTCATATATTTTGAACTAGAAGACAAATTAAATTCGTTTTTCTTGTGACGAGAGCTTTCGAATGAGATACATTTTGAATACAATTTGATAAAATTTTAAAATTTTGTTAAGTTCCAGTGAAACTTGATACGGACGACAGACAAAATTGTGAGTTTTTTAGATCCTATGATCGACAAAAATGTTTCAACCTCTGAAACTTGATACGAGCGACCAACAAAATCGTAAGTATCGGAACCTACGGACCGGCAAAAACGTAAGTTTCAAAACTTAAAACTTAAAACTTTAGATTTATTGTGCTCTCGTGCGGGATCCAAAGACTTTGCGGATCGCGAGGCAATCGGGCGGCCGACGCGACAACAGGTGTGTGCCCCTCATCTGCGTGCCCTCCGAATTGGACGATAAAGAGTTTCCCCTCACTTTATATTATAAAGCCACCACAAGATACAACAAATATGCTGGGCTGCAGCACAACCAAGCCCAAAGAAAACAACAAGACGAAAGAGAAACAAATGCCGACACCGGCAGCTTAACGAAATGAAGAAGAAGACCGGCAACCATCGCGCCCCCCGGAGATTTCCCACCACACGCCAAGCACACTGAAGCGTTGTGTACTGAGCAACACCTTCAAGAAGGAAAGCGACAACGAACGACGCTGTTGCCCATACAAGTCCTAGGGTTTTGCCCGGTACGCGAAGGGCAGTGAGGAGGGGGTTATACCCGAAGCCCTTCAGGAAGGAACGGTGGTGCCCACAAGCGTCACCACCTCGGTGCCGGACGAGCCGGCATGGATTTCTCCTGACCCCCAACCCTCGCCACCCCGGGCGATCCGAGTCCTCCACCAAACCAACCGCCCACCAACGCGCGCCACCGCAGTCCTGATATCCACCTCGTTGCCAACCTGAGGCCATCAGCACGAGGCCAAGAGGAGGAGAAGGGAACAATGGACACGAGGGCACCAGCAAAGCAGCCGAGCGGGAGGGGACTACCTCCACCGCCAGAGCGGAAGCTGGCCGGACGTGGCATTCGAGACACACCAGGCCACCACCGGCCCTGCCGAGCCCGCCACTACTGGCCCAGATGGGCCCGCAAGGTCCCTCCACCACGCTGCAGCACGCCGGCTACCCACGCCGCCGCTCGGAGATCGCTGCCGCCCCACCCCGACCTCCAGGGAGCCACACCGCCATGCAGAGAGCCGCCAGCCTGTCTGAGCCCAGATGGGGCCCAAAGGGCCTAGATTTGGGCTTAGCGGGCGCTGCCGGCCGAGCCTCTGCACCACTGTGCCACCCCACAGCCAACGGCCGCGCCTAAGGCACCCGAGGCCCGCGGGAACCACCCCAATGAGCCAGACCGCCATCGACCGAACCACACCGCCGCCAGGAGGAGCCCCCTCGCCCCCGCCTCGCGCCCGGGGAAAGACCAGCCCGCCGCCGCTAGTACCGCGCGGGCAAGGGCCCAACGGACCGCGACGACCAAGGAAGAGGACGGGGAAGGGGGCTGGAGGATGAGAGGGCTAGGGTTCGCCTCGCCGGGGGCGAGCGAGCGAAATAACGGCGCGGGGGTCGTTCAAAATCTCCTCCGTGCCCTGCAAATTTTCGTAGTTATTTCCATGATATCCAAAAAATCCTGCGGACCAAGCCTCAACCGACTGTTTCTCTCTCGCCCATCTACCGTCTTGCCCATGGCCCAATGCGTCGCTATTGTCTTTTCTTCCTTATCTCCTTGACGATTTCTATCCCCCATGGTTCCTTCCTCTTCATCGGATACCCTCTGCGCGCTCTCTCTTCTCAAGTGTCACCCTCCGGCAAGCTGGGAGCACCATTTGCCCTTCCATCCCACTCTCTCCACCAGATGGCGTGAACTTGCGCACGCCCTGTTGCTGCATGTGGTTGTGGGGAGGCGCTACTGCTGCTCCCCATTCTCCATGAGGTCCGTGGGTTATGGGGCACACAGTTGCTCCGGCTCCCCACACTCGACTGTCCAAATGCCCCACATATGTGACAACAGCGGGGCGGCTATGCTTCGAGACAATATCCTATGTTGCAACCAAGGTGCTGGCAGTGATTCAGCCTCGACGAGGGTTCCAACAACGTAGGTGGGGTTTATGCAACTTCACCGGTGTTTCGACCGCAACATCATTGGTGTGGCAACCATGGCGGGTGTTTCTGCAACGTGGGTTGTCTTTTAGCAATCCTGTTGATGTTGCCTAGAAACTGGAACTACAGCGTCATCAGTGAAGTTGCCCAGCGACGGCTTTGAAACGTCGACGATGTTGCGGAGGCGAATACGGCTTAATCCAACGATCGCCGAGGGATAAATCCTACGACGAGCGATCCATCTGATCTTTGCAAAAGATCAGTCAAATGATAGGTAGCGCTGGCCATACATATTGATCTAATTGCACATTGGTGACGTAAGTCTGTACTACACTTTGCACGGAGCTTTTAGAAAAATAGCACTAGTGTACTTTGCACGGAGTTTACTGATGGAGCAAATTTGCTTATTTTTTTCTGTTCTGAAATCGGAAAATCCGGCTCTACTACCTATTTTTACCATGACGCGGTTTATTGCCGTTACGGCCGATACAATGTGACCACCTGTGCGTTCTAGAAGAAGTAGCCAGACCAAGAGGATAGCAAAGGCACTGACGAGAAAACTGGAAGTGCAATCTGCAATTCTTCAGGGATCTAGCATCCTAGGATTAGGATGTTTGGTGGACAACCTCTCCCAAAGACACGTAGTGCAAACGTTGAGGTCAGTAGCTAACCTGCCAAAAGGCAAAAGCCATCTTCTTATCTCCTTGTCACCTAGAGGCTCAATCATAAAGGCCATTGGAGCAGTACCACGAAGCATTTTTAACCATCTACGTTAAACTCCAATAATAGGTTAGCACGAAGTGACAATAATAGGTTGGCGCGCACGCGCGCGGGCGGTAATTTCTGCGATGCAGGTCCCTCAAACAATGCGCACATCCTGCTACTCCACTCCACGGAGGTGAAAGATTAATTTGAACTTTTCTCCATGCTTGGCCACGGACACCACTAGATAAAAAGACATGAGTTGCTTGCGTCGCCATCGCAAGAACTTGCGCCGTGATTGCCGTCGTAGTACGTCGGGCATCTCGAGCACTGTGCGCCACGACGTACCATGTATGCATGCGTGTGTGTTGGTGCTCGCGCACGCCAAACGCTGAGCGCGGGCGGGGCTCCCTACTGGGCTAACTCTCTCTAGCCACATGCCTGGGCTGGGCTAACCTAATTTGAACTTCGATAATTCAGCACTGCAGATTTGGAAACTAGCGAACTATTTGTGCTTAACAACACACCCAAGCAACACATTCCCAACGGAAGAAGCAACTCTCTCTCTCTCTCGGTCTCCAAACGATTAAGCATAGCACACGTGTGAAGCTACGGTTAGGATGCGTTTGGTTGCTCGCATTCACCCCAACCAGGCCCGTGCGGAAAAAATCTCGGCCTTTTGGTTGCTTGGGCTGCATATAAAACCTGGTCCGCACGAACAGGGGCGGAGCCAGAAAATTTGGCCACTGGGTTCATTCGATAACTCCATTCGGCATAGCTTTATTTTAGTTTACCAAAGTATGCACCAACTCTTAAAAAAATTCCTTATTTTTTCGACTCTTGTGACTCGTCATCGCCTCGGAAATTTAAGCCTTAATGCAACGAGTGTCTTACCGAATCAATGAAAGCATTAAGCTGGATTCGTTTTTGATTTTTTTGTAAGATCAGTTTGTTTATCAAGACAACCTGAATTGACTGAACTTGATTCATCAAAGTATCACATCCTTTTTTTACTATTGCATTATGAAAGCTAATAATATTAGCCTTACCATCATGAGTATATTATAGTCTGTTTTTATTGTTCCAACTGTTCCAGTCATTAATTGCAAATGCGCTAGTCCAGCTTGTCCCTTATGGCATGTGCAACGGTTCTATCTTAGAACTGCCACGTAGGATAAATGATAAGGTGGAGGAGAAACAAATCATAAGAAAAGGTTGTCTTCTCTGATTTAAGAGAAGACAAGAGATGATCTCTTAGCACAATTTGTCTCACTACGTTTTTATGAATGGCTAGTTATTGGAGATAAGACTAAGAGATGATTCATTTTAGACATATTTTTTTGTCATCTCTAAACTACATGCAAGACTTAAGATTAGACTATCTTATCAGTCATTGTACATGGCCTTATTGTAATATTTGAAAAGGTAGCAGCATAAGTTATGCACTTTATCACTATACTAAAGCCAAGGACCATATTCATCAACAATCTGGATTAAATCTCTGTTGAGTATCTACAATCTTCCGCTGTGGGTAATCAAAATTAGATGGTGGCCTATAAGGCCCCTCAATAAATATTTGCGCCTAATCTCATCTTGTTTCTTGTGGATTTCTTGTGTACTCTGAAATTTTCTTCCAATCATTTGGATCGTAAGGCAACTCATCTAAGTTAATTTTGCATGAATGGTAAGCTTTGGGAGACTAGCTGCAGTGACATTTGATGCACTTTGCCTATGTCTAATCTAGTGACCGAGTTCCGTTCAAAAAATACGACTCAGTAGAATAATATCAATCAAAGTTCGTGGAGTATTTTTCTACAAAAAGACGAGGGCAAAACAATAGCTATTGTACCGAGCTATTAGTCTAGATAGAACATATACAAGAGAGAGAAGAAGAGGCAATTTAATCTAATTACCTCAAGTTTTGGGGTTCAATCGTTGTAGATGTCGATCTGCATCCGCCTGCTTGCCGCGGGTGTGCAGCGGCGGCCTAGTCGCCGAGCAACACGAACAGGGCAGACGGGAGTTGGAGCAACGAACAGAGGAACAATGAAAAAAAAGCAGACGATAGATTTTTTTAGGGGTAAGCAGACCATAGATGAGGCGTGCCTCATGCGGCTGCATGTTTGTGTGACTCACGGACTCACGGTTTAGGCATGTGAATGATTTGTGGGCTCTTTCCTTTCGGGCCCTTTGTTCCACGTGAGGGTATTTTGTTTGTTGGGGTCATCCAAGATATTTTACTGGGTTCACATCAGGTAAATACGTACATATACACACATACTAAGGAAAATCCATTGGGTTCACTTGAACCCAATAGCTCTAGCTGGCTCCGCCACTGCGCATGAACCTCAAAGTAGGTCTGGGCTGGTTCTTGAGGAACGGTCGAATCAGCCGTTTCTTGAGTCGGACTGGGTGGGTCGAGGCACCTAGTTCGCACATGGTGGTGAAGGAAATATGCCCTAGAGGCAATAATAAAGTTATTATTTATTTCCTTATATCATGATAAATGTTTATTATTCATGCTAGAATTGTATTAACCAGAAACATAATACATGTGTGAATATATAGACAAACAGAGTGTCACTAGTATGCCTCTACTTGACTAGCTTGTTAATCAAAGATGGTTATGTTTCCTAACCATGGACAAAGAGTTGTTATTTGATTAACGGGATCACATCATTAGTTGAATGATCTGATTGACATGACCCATTCCGTTAGCTTAGCACCTGATCATTTAGTATGTTGCTATTGCTTTCTTCATGACTTATACATGTTCCTATGACTATGAGATTATGCAATTTCCGTTTACCAGAGGAACACTTTGTGTGCTACCAAACGTCACAACGTAACTGGGTGATTATAAAGGTGCTCTACAGGTGTCTCCAAAGGTACTTGTTGGGTTGGCGTATTTCGAGATTAGGATTTGTCACTCCAATGTCGGAGAGGTATCTCTGGGCCCTCTCGGTAATGCACATCACTTAAGCCGTGCAAGCATTGCAACTAATGAGTTAGTTGCGAGATGATGTATTACGGAACGAGTAAAGAGACTTGCCTGTAACGAGATTGAACTAGGTATTGGATACCGACGATCGAATCTCGGGCAAGTAACATACCGATGACAAAGGGAACAACGTATGTTGTTATGCGGTCTGACCGATAAAGATCTTCGTAGAATATGTAGGAACCAATATGGGCATCCAGGTCCCGCTATTGGTTTTTGACCGGAGAAGTGTCTTGGTCATGTCTACATTGTTCTCGAACCGTAGGGTCCGCATGCTTAAAGTTACGATGATAGTTTCTTTATGAGTTTATGTATTTTGATGTACCGAAGTTTGTTCGGAGTCCCGGATGTGATCATGGACATGACGAGGAGTCTCGAAATGGTCGAGACATAAAGATTGATATATTGGACGACTATATTCGGACACCAGAATTGTTCCGGTGATTTCGAGAAAACTGAGTGCCGGGGTTACTGGAACCCCGGAGAGTTAATGGGCCACATGGGCCTTGGTGGGAAGAGAGAGGGCGGCGGGGTGGGCGCGGCCCCTCTCCTCCGGGTCCTGAATTGACTAGGAGGGGGGCCCTCTTCCTTCCCCCTCCCCTTCCTTCCCCTCCTAGTAGGAGTAGGAAAGGAGGAGTCCTACTCCTACTAGGAGGAGGATTCCTCCTCCTTGGCGCGCCCCAAGGGGCCGGCCGGCCTCCCCCCTTGCTCCTTTATATACGGGGGCGGGGGGCACCCCATAGACACACAAGTTGATCTTCGTGATCGTACCTTAGCCGTGTGCGGTGCCCCCCTCCACAATATTACACCTCGGTCATATTGTAGCGGTGCTTAGGCGAAGCCCTGTGATGGTTGAACATCAAGGTCGTCACCATGCCGTCGTGCTGACGGAACTCCTCCCCGAAGCTTTGCTGGATCGGAGCCCGGGGTGCGTCATCGAGCTTTATGTGTGTCAAGAACTCGGAGGTGCCGGAGTAACGGTGCTTGGATCGGTTGGACCGGGAAGATGTACGACTACTTCCTCTACGTTGCGTTAACGCTTCTGCTTCGGTCTACGAGGGTACGTAGACAACACTCTCCCCTTTCGTTGCTATGCATCACCATGATCTTGCGTGTGCGTAGGATTTTTTTTTGAAATTACTACATTCCCCATCAGTGGCATCAGATCCAAGTTTTACGGTTTGATGTTATATGCACGAGTAGAACACAAGTGAGTTGTGCGCGATATAAGTCATACTGCTTACCAGTATGTCATACTTTGGTTCGGCGTCATTGTTGGATGAAGCGGCCCGGACCAACATTACGCGTACGCTTACGCGAGACTGGTTCTACTGCCGTGCTTTGCACACAGATGGCTGGCGGGTGTCAGTTTCTCCAACTTTAGTTGAACCGAGTGTGGCTACGCCCGGTCCTTGCGAAGGTTAAAACGACACCAACTTGACAAACTATCATTGTGGTTTTGATGCGTAGGTGAGATTGGTTCTTGCTTAAGCCCGTAGCAGCCACGTAAAACTTGCAACAACAAAGTAGAGGACGTTTAACTTGTTTTTGCAGGGCATGTTGTGATGTGATATGGTCAAGACATGATGCTAAATTTTATTGTATGAGATGATCATGTTTTGTAACCGAGTTATCGGCAACTAGCAGGAGCCATATGGTTGTCGCTTTATTGTATGCAATGCAATCGCCCTGTAATGCTTTACTTTATCACTAAGCGGTAGCGATAGTCGTAGAAGCATAAGATTGGTGAGACGACAACGATGCTACGATGGAGATCAAGGTGTTGCGCCGGTGACGATGGTGATCATGACGGTGCTTCGAAGATGGAGATCACAAGCACAAGATGATGGTGGCCATATCATATCACTTATATTGATTGCATGTGATGTTTATCTTTTATGCATCTTATCTTTCTTTAATTGACGGTAGAATTTTAAGATGATCTCTCACTAATTATCAAGAAGTGTTCTCCCTGAGTATGCACCATTGCCAAAGTTCGTCGTGCCAGACACCACGTGATGATCGGGTGTGATAAGCTCTACGTCCATCTACAACGGGTGCAAGCCAGTTTTGCACACGCGAATACTCGAGTTAAACTTGACGAGCCTAGCATATGCAGATATGGCCTCGAGCACGGAGACCGAAGGTCGAGCGTGAATCATATAGTAGATATGATCAACATAGTGATGTTCACCATTGAAAACTACTCCATCTCACGTGATGATCGGTTATGGTTTAGTTGATTTGGATCACGTGATCACTTAGATGACTAGAGAGATGTCTGTCTAAGTGGGAGTTCTTAAGTAATATGATTAATTGAACTTAAATTTATCATAAACTTAGTCCTGGTAGTATTTTGCAAATTATGTTGTAAGATCAATAGCTTGCGTTGTTGCTTTCATATGTTTATTTTGATATGTTCCTAGAGAAAATTGTGTTGAAAAATGTTAGTAGCAATGATGCCGATTGGATCCGCGATCTGAGGTTTATCCTCATTGCTGCACAGAAGAATTATGTCCTTGATGCACCGCTAGGTGACAAACCTATTGCAGGAGCAGATGCAGACGTTATGAACGTTTGGCTAGCTCAATATGATGACTACTTGATAGTTTAGTGCACCATGCTTAACGGCTTATAATCGAGACTTCAAAGACGTTTTGAACGTCATGGACCATATGATATGTTCCAGGAATTGAAGTTAATATTTCAAGCAGATACCCGAGTTGAGAGATATGAAGTCTCCAACAAGTTCTATAGCTAAACGATGGAGGAGAATCGCTCAACTAGTGAGCAAGTGCTCAGATTGTCTGGGTACTACAATCGCTTGAATCAAGTGGGAGTTAATCTTCCAGATAATATAGTGATTGACAAAGTTCTCTAGTCACCATCACCAAGTTAGTAGAACTTCGTGATGAACTATAGTATGCAAAGGATGACGAAAATGATTCCCGAGCTCTTTGTGATGTTGAAATCAACGAAGGTAGAAATCAAGAAAGAGCATCAAGTGTTGATGATTGACAAGACCACTATTTTCAAGAGAAGGGCAAAGGGAAAGAAAGGGAACTTCAAGTGGAAAGACAAGCAAGTTGTCACTCCTGCGAAGAAGCCCAAAGCTGGACCATAGCCTGAAACTGAGTGCTTACACTGCAAAGGAAATAGTCACTGGAAGTGGAAATGTCCTGAATATTTGGTAGATAAGAAGGATGGCAAAGTGAACAAGGGTATATTTGATATACAGGTTATTGATGTGTGCTTTACTAGTGTTTATAATAGCCCCTGAGTATTTGATACTTGTTCGGTTGCTAAGATTAGTAACTCGAAACAGGAGTTACAAAATAAACATAGACTAGTTGAAGGGGAAGTGACGATGAGTGTTGGAAGTAGTTCCAAGATTGATATGATCATCATCGCACACTCCCTATACTTTCGGGATTAGTGTTAAACCTAAATAAATGTTATTTGGCGTTTGCGTTGAGCATGAATATGATTTGATCATGTTTATTGCAATACGGTTATTCATTTAAAATCAGAGAATAATTGTTGTCCTATTTAAATGAATAAAACCTTTAATGGTCATACACCCAACGAAAATAGTTTGTTGGCTCTCGATCGTAGTGATGCACATATTCATAATATTGATGCCAAAAGATGCAAAGTTAATAATGATAGTGCAACTTATTTGTGGCACTGCCGTTTTGGTCATATCGGTGTAAAGCACATGAAGAAACTCCATAAAGATGGATTTTCCGAATCACTTGGTTATGAATCATTTGATGCTTGCGAACCGTGCCTTTTGTGCAAGATGACTAAAACTCCGTTCTCCGGAACAATGGAACAAGCTACTGACTTATTGGAAATAATACATACCGATGTATGCGATCCAATGAGTGTGGATGCTCGTGGCAAGTATCGTTATTTTCTGACCTTCACAAGATGATTTGAGCAGATATGGGTATATCTACTTGATGAAACATAAGTCTGAAATAGTTGAAAGGTTCAAAGAATTTCAGAGTGAAGTGGAAAAATCATCGTAACAAGAAAATAAAGTTTCTGCGATCTGATCGCGGAGACGAATATTAGAGTTACGAGTTTGGTCTTCAATTAAAACAATGTGGAATAGTTTCACAGCTCACGCCACCTGGAACACCACAACGTTATGGTGTGTCCAAACATCGTAACCGCACTTTATTGGATATAGTGCGATCTATGATGCCTCTTACTGATTTACCACTATTGTTTTTGGGTTATGCATTAGAGACAGCTGCATTCACGTTAAAAGGGCACCATCTAAATCCGTTGAGACGACACCATATGAACTATGGTTTAGCAAGAAATCCAAGTTGTCGTTTCTTAAAGTTTGGAGCTGCGATGCTTATGTGAAAAAGTTTCATCCTGATAAGCTCGAACCCAAATCGGAGAAGTGCATCTTCATAGAATACCCAAAGGAAATTGTTGGGTACACCTTCTATCACAGATCCGAAGGCAAGATATTCGTTGCTAAAAATGGATCCTTTCTAGAGAAGGAGTTTCTCTCGAAAGAAGTGAGAGGGAGAAAAGTAGAACTTGATGAGGTAACTGTACCTTCTCCCGAATTGGAAAATTGTTCATCACTGAAATCAGTTCCAGTGATTTTGAAAGCACATTTGCTCCCTAGGTGGTTTTGGTAATTAATGACAACATACTTTGTGGTTGGACTAATGCTTTTAACAAGTATGTTTCAGGAAAGTCAATCACTCTGGCATGGCAAAAGGATCAAGAGGTGAACCCCTAGGATGCTAAGGAAAGGATTGGCAAGTGCTCAAGACTCCATTTTTGGTTTAGTGATCCAAGATCACATTGAGTCCATAGGAAAGCCAATACTATTAAAAGGGGATGAGGTTATGATGATGATCTGGTTGCTCAAAGTGCTTAGTGATTTATCTCTCAAACTATCAGCAATCTTTCATTCCAACATAAGTAATCTCGGTCCCACCGATTCCATAAACTCACCACACCGAGATGAACCACCTCAGCCATATAGCCAAACCATAAGAATTTCGGATTTTCCGATTCCAAACTCGGTCATACCGAAATTGGTGTTGCCAAGCTTCAGAACCTACGTAGACTCAAATCGGTGTCACCGAGATGAGAAAGTCGGTCCCACCGAGAATGGCAAACCCTAGACTTTGGAAGAATCGGACTCACCGAGATTGTATTTTCGGTCCCACGAAAATCCCAACGCTCACAAGATTTGAACTTTCGGTCTCACCGAGTTGTCAACTTCGGTCCGACCGAGATTGGTCAAATGTGTGTAACGGTTGGATTTTGTGTGGAGGCTATAAATACCCTCCACCTCCTCTTCATTCGTGGAGAGAGCCATCGAAAGAACTACCACTCCTACCTTACATTTCGAGAAGAAAACTACCTACCCTTGTGTTGAGATCAAGTTGCTCCACTCCCACCATATGAAACTTGATTTCTAGCCTTCCCAAGTTGCTTTCCACTCAATCCTTTCTTCCACCACAGCCAAATCAGTGAGGAGAGTTGAGTGTTGGGGAGATTATCATTTGAAGCACAAGAGCAAGGAGTTCATCATCACCAACACCGCTCTATTACCTTTTGGAGGGTGGTGCCTCCTAGATTGGTTAGGTGTCGCTTGGGAGCCTCCGTCAAGATGTGGAGTTGAACCAAGAAGTTTGTAAGGGCAAGGAGATCGCCTACTTCGTGAAGATCTACCCCGAGTAAGGCTAGTCCTCCGTGGGCGTAGGCCATGATGGCATAGACAAGGTTGCTTCTTCGTGGACCCTTCGTGGGTGGAGCCCTCCGTGAACTCTCGCAGCCGTTACCCTCCGTGGGTTGAAGTCTCCATCAACGTGGATTGACGATAGCACCACCTATCGGAACCACGAGAAAAATCTCCGTGTCTCCAAATTGCGTTTGCTCTTCACAATCTCTCTTTTACTATATGTGCAATTTACTTTCCGCTGCCCCATACTCTAGAATTGCATGTGTAGTATGTTGCCTGACTTGTATGCATGATGCTTGACTTGATCTTCATTGTGAACTTGCTAAAAACTTGTGTTAATCAAAAGGCATAAACTTTTATCCTGTCAAGTTGTCTAATCACCCCCCCTCTAGACACTCTTGCCTTCAACGATCCTACAATTGGTATCAGAGCTTTGGTCTCCATTGCTTTGGTTTGCACACCATTGGAGGAATATGGACGTGTCTACGTTTGGGAGTGTTAATCATAGAGTGCCTATTCTTGATGGAGTGTCCTATAACTCGTGGAGGACTGAAATGCTTGCTATCTTTAAGATGTACAACTTGCGCAAATATGTTGAAACCCCATATGTACCACCATTTGACCCCTTGCACCCCACTATGGATGAAGAACTTGATTTGCTTCGTAACCTTAGAACTGTCAATCTTATCATTAGAGGTTTGCCCGATAACTTACTTGAGCTTGTCACAAACTTTGAGTGCGCCCATGCTATGTGGAAGTTCTTGGAAGAACTTTATCCGGACTACTCTCGAGAGGTCTTGATGAAATTCTATACAAGACTGTTGAATTTGATATGTTGCCCCAAAAGATCCCAATTTTGATAAATGCTTCTTTGAGCTTCGTGATCTTATGAAAAGAAGGGTGATCCCGGTTTTATCAATGTTCAATAATAAATGCTCTTGTATTGCATTCGATGATTATTGTCATTCGACAAAACTAATGCAAGTCATTGTCAAATTGACATAGGTATTGATGATGAATTATCTATGGGTCAATATGATGATGAGCATGAGCATGATGACGATTACTCGATTCGGACAATCGAGCTAGACAAAATCATGAAGAGTCTCGGTCTTATGGCAAATCTGAGAGACTACATATCCGTGGAAAAGAGTGGATTCTTGATAGTGGATGCACCGATCACATGACCGGAGATGAAGACATGTTTCGAGAGCTTGCAAAGAACGATGGTCCACGCAAGTATGTGACTTTTGGAGACAACTCCAAGGGTAAGGTACTTGGCCTTGGTAAGGTGGCCATATCTCATGATAGCTCCATTCAAAATGTCATGCTTGTTGAATCACTTGGATACAATTTACTTTCCGTGTCTAGATTAGCTGACTTTGGATTCAATGTGCTATTCACCAAAGTAGATTGCCAAGTTTTTCGTCGTGACAATCATAACATGGTCTTTACCGTATTCGTAGAGGTGATTTATACATCGTCGATTTCACTAAGAAAGCTCAACCTAGAACTTGCTTTATTGCTAAATCTGCTAAAGGTTGGCTTTGGCATAGAAGGCTTGGACATGTTGGTATGCGTAATCTAGATAAGCTAATCAAAGGTGATCACATTCTTGGTGTTAAAGATGTTTTCTTTGACAAAGATAGACTCTGCGGTGCATGTCAAGCAGAAAACAAGTAGGTGGAAGTCATCCCGAAGAACATCATGACTACAAGGAGACCGCTTGAGCTTCTTCATATGGATCTCTTGGTCCCAATGCTTACAAAAGCCTTGGTGGTAACTCCTTTGGTCTAGTTATTGTTGATGATTTTTCCAGATTTACGTGGGTATTTTTCCTTGATGACAAATCACAGGTTCGAAAATCTTCAAAACCTTTGCTAGAAAGGCCCAAAATCAATTTGAGGTGAAGATCAAGAAAGTTCGGAGCGACAATGGAACGGAGTTCAAGAACGCCCATGTGGACTCTTTTCTCGATGAAGAAGGGATTCTACATGAGTTCTCAGCTACGTACACACCTCAACAAAATGGAGTTGTTGAGAGGAAGAACCGAACGCTCATTGAGATGGCGAGAACGATGCTTGATGAATACAAGACACCGAAACACTTCTGGGGTGAAGCCGTCGAGATAGCTTGTCATGCTATCAACAGACTTTATCTTCACAAGCTCCTCGGCAAGACTTCATACGAGCTCCTTACCGGTAACAAACCCCAAGTGGGATATTTTCGTGTCTTTGGTTCAAAATGCTATATCCTTGATAAGCATCGTCGGTCTAAATTTGCTCCTAAAACTCATGAAGGCTTTTTCCTCGGTTATGGATCAAACTCCCACACCTACCGTGTCTACAACAATTTCACCCGAAAGGTTGAAGAGACGGTAGACGTGAAGTTTGATGAATCTAATGGCTCGCAAGTAGAGCAAATGCCTATTGATGTAGGAGACAAGGACCCATCGGAAGCCATTCAAGATTTATCCATTGGAAAGATTCGTCCCATGGAAGTGAAGGAGAGTACCTCATCTACATATGTGGAGCCCCCTACCTCACGGAGAGATGAACCTCAAGGCAACATGGAGGCCTCCACAAGTGGAACTCACCAAGATGAGGAAGTGCGACAAGAAGATCCACCACAACCTCCTTCTCCACCACCTCAAGACAACACCAGCAACAATGATGAAGAAGAAGATGAGGATGATGAGGAAGCTCAGCCTCGACCACGACAAAAGCTATCCCGAGTTCGAGCAAGAGTCAAGAAGGACCATCCCGTGGAACAAATGATGAATGACATCGACTCCGGGAGAATCACTCGCTCTAAAACTCGTTTAGCTAACTTTTGTGAACACTACTCATTTATCTCTAGTCTTGAACCTATGAAGGTAGAAGAATCGCTTGAAGACCCGGATTGGGTGAACGCTATGCACGAAGAGTTACACAATTTCGAGAGGAACAACGTTTGGACTTTGGTAGAGAAGCCCAATGATGACCAAAACGTCATTGGAACCAAATGGGTGTTTCGGAACAAGCAAGATGAAGATGGACAAGTCATCCGCAACAAGGCTCGCCTCAGAGCACAAGGTTACACACAAGTCGAAGGTATGGACTATGGTGAGACCTATGCCCCCGTTGCTAGACTTGAGTCCATTCGCATTCTTCTTGCTTATGCCAACCACCATGACATTACTCTCTATCAAATGGACATTAAAAGTGCTTTCCTTAATGGTGAAATTGAGGAGGAAGTATTTGTGAAACAACCTCCCGGATTTGTGAATCCTAAAAAGCCTAATCATGTTTACAAGTTGCACAAAGCTCTTTATGGTCTTAAACAAGCCCCTAGAGCTTGGTACAAATGTTTGACCAGCTTTCTTCTTGAAAAAGGATTTGAGATTGGTAAAATAGACTCAACGCTATTCACGAAAAGGGTTGACGGTGAACTATTTGTGTGCCAAATATATGTTGATGATATTATCTTTGGTTCAACTAACCCTGATTTTAGTGAGAAGTTTGGAAAGCTTATGTCGGAGAAGTATGAGATGTCCATGATGAGTGAACTCAAGTTCTTCCTTGGGTTGCAAATCAAGCAATCTAAGGAGGGTACTTTTGTCTCACAAACAAAGTACACTAAGGATCTCTTCAAGAAGTTCAACATGCAAGAGAGCAAAGGTATGAAAACACCCATGGCTACTAGTGGACATAATGACTTGACTAAAGATGGAGAACCTGTTGATCAAAAGGTTTATCGATCCATGATTGGTTCTCTACTATATCTCTGTGCTTCTCGTCCTGACATAATGTTGAGTGTATGCATGTGTGCTCGATATCAAGCAGCCCCTAAAGAATGTCATCTTAAGGCTGTTAAAAGAATTGTGAGATATTTGATACACACACCTAACTTTGGCATTTGGTATCCTAAGAGGGCCTCTTTCGATCTTGTTGGCTATTCCGACTCGGACTATGCCGAGACAAGGTTGATAGAAAGTCAACTTCGGTGCGTGTCAATTTCTCGGTCGATCCCTTGTATCTTGGTCATCCAAGAAACAAAATTCGTATCATTATCTACACCAAGCGAATATATTGCTGCTGGTTCGTGTTGTGCTCGATTGCTATGGATGACACAAACGCTTAAAGATTATGGGATACATGCGAGACATGTTCCTTTGCTTTGTGACAATGAGAATGCAATTAAGATTGGACACAATCCCGTGCAACACTCTCGCACGAAACACATTGAAGTTCGTCACCATTTTATTCGTGATCACATTGCTAAGGGTGACATTGATCTTAAGCATGTTCATACTGACAAACAGCTTGCAGATATCTTCACAAAACCACTTGATGAGAAAGTGTTTTGTCGCTTAAGGAGTGAGTTGAACATCATTGATGCTTCAAACTTGGAGTAGAAAACTCCATTGGTGCATGCAAGGCATGAGCCTAATTGACTAATCCTTGATATTTCTCTTATGATGATGATCATATGTCTTGGACACATTTGTCCCCTTGTATTGCATTAACTCCTTGCAGGTACTTGGATGGTATACATTCCACAAGATTATCACACACACTCAAATCATGAGTAATCTTGTCATTGACCAAGTATCTAGCTCTTTGGGATGTTGAGTTCAAGGAACAAAATTCCACATATCCTTTTGACACCATATACTTGAGTACTTCACTCAAGTCATCTTGGATATTCTTGAGTATTTCCTTGCTTGCCTAACCCATGTAGGAAGATGAACTATACAATTGGAAGTGGTGCTTCAACTTCACATTCTATGAGCATCAACATCAAGTTCACCTACATGAGTACGAGCAACAACAAGCCCAAGGTATGTTTTTCACATCTTGAAGGAGTTTTGCTCAAAGTCATGAGTACAAGCGGCTTCAAAAGATGTGATCACATTAAATGCTTAATCGAAAAAATGGCAACCCCATTTTGAGCTTAAACGATGAGTATGACCTATGATCAAATGTTCTCATTTGACTCCTAAGTCAATATACTCAAACATAGGTGACCTAGTCGCCGACCCCTGTCTAGATGAAGTACATATGTTCTGGAATTTCTCTGTTTTTCTCATTGAGTTTTCTTGCTTATTTAAAAAAAAACTTCATCTAGCAATCTTTTTCATTTCTATTTCTTCTGTTCTTGTGTATAACTTTTTGGCTCTGATCAATTCTCTGAAAATCATATACAAATTCGTTGAAAATCTTTTGAAACATTCCTTGCAAAGTGAGCTGAATTATTTCTGGATTTCCTTGGAATTAAACTCAAGGCCACCGATTCAATCACTTCGGTCTGATCGAAACAGGATCTGCCCTAAGTCTCGGACTTTCGGACTCACCGATCCATATCAATTCGGTGTCACCGATTTACATTCACCAGGATATCATCTTCTGCAGTTCCACTAAATAAATTTATTCTGCATGTTTCTTATTGGACAAGTTGTGATTCTTAAGGATCCCACTTCTTACCTTCCATCTTTCCTGCCCCTCCTGGTTTACTGTCCTTTTCGGCACTTGATGTCAAAGGGGGAGAAGATTTAAGGGGAGCTTAAGGGGAGATTGGAGGATAAGGGGAGAAAAGAAAATTTAAAGGAAGAAAAACAATCTTACCTTAAGGGGGAGAGGATCACATCAAAGCTTTGCCATATCCCATATTGGATACTACATTTGGCATTATTCTTTTGATTTTTGCTTCTCTTACTCTCACAATTGGTATCTTCTGAAAAACACAATTGGTATCTTATGAAAAGCAAAATTCTTTCAGAGCTCATTGAAAATCTTTTAGTCTTGGGAGACATGTTAGCTGATTCAAGCTAGTGCTCAACATGAGACACTCTTTATACATGTCATCCCTAGCTTGGTTCTCTTGATGTTCTTGCTGTTGGTTGAAGGAATACTCTTGTGTTATCTAACCTTGTTTTCTCAAGCTTATTTCTTCAGGTACAATGCCAAGGAACTTCAAGGTAAGTATATGCATCTTGCAGAATGTGCATGATGGTGACTTGCTTGTGAATACTTGTTTGCAAGAAATCACCATGCACATATGCATCATCAATCACTTATCCTCATCTGCTCTGATGCATATAGCCAAGCTGCATGTAGCACATCTTGCTTTTCTCTCATGTGTGCTTGTGGTAGTCCAAAACCATAATCTATGAAAAGCTTGCACACTTGTAGGGGGAGCCTGTGTACTACATGTTTGTCAAAGCCGTAATGATAATCCTGTCTTTCTTTTAGTAAGCTTTGATATCTTATTTTGTGTGTTGCCATCAATTACCAAAAAGGGGGAGATTGAAAGCACATTTGCTCCCTAGGTGGTTTTGGTAATTAATGACAACATACTTTGTGGTTGGACTAATGCTTTTAACAAGTATGTTTCAGAAAGTCAATCACTCGGCATGGCAAAAGGACTGAAGAGGTGAACCCCTAGGATGCTAAGGAAAGGATTGGCAAGTGCTCAAGACTCCATTTTTGGTTTAGTGATCCAAGATCACATTGAGTCCATAGGAAAGCCAATACTATTAAAAGGGGATGAGGTTATGATGATGATCTGGTTGCTCAAAGTGCTTAGTGATTTATCTCTCAAACTATCAGCAATCTTTCATTCCAACATAAGTAATCTCGGTCCCACCGATTCCATAAACTCAGTCACACCGAGATGAACCACCTCAGCCATATAGCCAAACCCTAAGAATTTCGGATTTTCCGATTCCAAACTCGGTCATACCGAAATTGGTGTTGCCAAGCTTCTGTAACCTTCTGTACTCAAATCGGTGTCACCGAGATGAGAAAGTCGGTCCCACCGAGAATGGCAAACCCTAGACTTTGGAAGAATCGGACTCACCGAGATTGTATTTTCGGTCCCACCGAAAATCCCAACGTTCACAAGATTTGAACTTTCGGTCTCACCGAGTTGTCAACTTCGGTCTGACCGAGATTGGTCAAATGTGTGTAACGGTTGGATTTTGTGTGGAGGCTATAAATACCCCTCCACCTCCTCTTCATTCGTGGAGAGAGCCATCGAAAGAACTACCACTCCTACCTTACATTTCGAGAAGAAAACTACCTACCCTTGTGTTGAGATCAAGTTGCTCCACTCCCACCATATGAAACTTGATTTCTAGCCTTCCCAAGTTGCTTTCCACTAAATCCTTTCTTCCACCACAGCCAAATCAGTGAGGAGAGTTGAGTGTTGGGGAGATTATCATTTGAAGCACAAGAGCAAGGAGTTCATCATCACCAACACCGTCTATTACCTTTTGGAGGGTGGTGCCTCCTAGATTGGTTAGGTGTCGCTTGGGAGCCTCCGTCAAGATGTGGAGTTGAACCAAGAAGTTTGTAAGGGCAAGGAGATCGCCTACTTCGTGAAGATCTACCCCGAGTAAGGCTAGTCCTCCGTGGACGTAGGCCATGATGGCATAGACAAGGTTGCTTCTTCGTGGACCCTTCGTGGGTGGAGCCCTCCGTGGACTCTCGCAGCCGTTACCCTCCGTGGGTTGAAGTCTCCATCAACGTGGATTGACGATAGCACCACCTATCAGAACCACGAGAAAAATCTCCGTGTCTCCAAATTGCGTTTGCTCTTCACAATCTCTCTTTTACTATATGTGCAATTTACTTTCTGCTGCCCCATACTCTAGAATTGCATGTGTAGTATGTTGCTCGACTTGTATGCATGATGCTTGACTTGATCTTCATTGTGAACTTGCTAAAAACTTGTGTTAATCAAAAGGCATAAACTTTTATCCTGTCGAGTTGTCTAATCACCCCCCCTCTAGACACTCTTGCCTTCAACGATCCTACAGATTTCTACACCAATTAGTGAGGAAGCTAATGATGATGATCATGAAACTTCAGATCAAGTTACTACAGAACCTCGTAGGTCTTCCAGAGTACGGTCCGCACCAGAGTGGTACGGTAATCCTGTTCTGGAAGTCATGTTACTAGACCATGATGAACCTACGAACTATGAGGAAGCGACGATGAGCCTAGATTCCGCAAAATGGCTTAAGGCCATGAAATCTGAGATGGGATCCATGTATGAGAACAAAGTGTGGACTTTGGTGGAGTTGCCCGATGATCGGCAAGCCATATTGTATAAATGGATCTTCAAGAGTAAGACGGACGTTGATAGTAGTGTTACTATCTACAAAGCTCGACTTGTCGCAAAAAGGTTTTTGACAAGTTCAAGGTGTTGACTACAATGAGATTTTCTCAACTGTAGCCATGCTTAAGTCTGTCCGAATCATGTTAGCAATTGCCACAATTTATGAAATCTGGCAAATGGATGTCAAAACTGCAATCCTTAATGGTTTTCTCAAAGAAGAGTTGTATATGATGCAACCAGAAGGTTTTGTCAATCCTAAAGGTACTAACAAAATGTGCATGCTCCAGCGATCCATCTATGGACTGGTGCAAGCATCTCGGAGTTGGAATATACGCTTTGATGAGTTGATCAAAGCATATAGTTTTGTACAGAATTATGGTGAAGCCTGTATTTACAAGAAAGTGAGTGGGAGCACTACAGCATTTCTGATAAGTATATGTGAATGACATATTGTTGATCGGAAATAATGTAGAATTATTCTGCAAAACATAAAGGAGTGTCTGAAAGGAGTTCTTTAAAATAAAGACGTCAGTAAAGCTACTTACATATTGAGCATCAAGATCTATTGAGATAGATCAAGACGCTTGATAAGATTTTCAATGAGTACATACCTTGACAAGATTTTGAAGTAGTTCAAAATGGAACAGTCAAAGAAGGAGTTCTTGCCTATGTTGTAAGGTGTGAAGTTGAGTAAGACTCAAGACCCGACCATAGCAGAAAATAGAAAGAGAATGAAAAGTCATTCCCTATGCCTCAGTCATAGGTTCTATAAAGTATGCTATGCTGTGAACCAGACCTATTGTATACTCTACCCTGGTTTGGCAAGGGAGTACAATAGTGATATAGGAGTAGATCACTGGACATTGGTCAAAATTATCCTTAGAGGAATAAGGATATGTTTCTCAATTATGGAGGTGACAAAAGGTTCGTCCTAAAAGGTTACGTCGATACAAGTTTTGGCACTAATCCAGATGACTCTATGTCTTAATCTGGATATATATTGAAAGTGGGAGCAATTAGCTAGAGTAGCTCCGTGCAGAGTATTGTAGACATAGAATATTTGCAAAATACATACGGCTCTTAATGTGACAGACCCGTTGACTAAACTTCTCTCACGAGCAAAACATGATCATACCTTTGTACTCTTTGGGTGTTAATCACATAGCGATGTGAACTAGATTATTGACTCTAGTAAACCCTTTGGGTGTTGGTCACATGACGATGTGAACTATGGGTGTTAATCATATACAGATATGATTATTGGTGTTAAATCACATGGCGATGTGAACTAGATTATTGACTCTAGTGCAAGTGGGAGACTGAAGGAAATATGCCCTAGAGGCAATAATAAAGTTATTATTTATTTCCTTATATCATGATAAATGTTTATTTTTCATGCTAGAATTGTATTAACCGGAAACATAATACATGTGTGAATATATAGATAAACAGAGTGTCACTAGTATGCCTCTACTTGACTAGCTTGTTAATCAAAGATGGTTATGTTTCCTAACCATGGACAAAGAGTTGTTATTTGATTAACGGGATCACATCATTAGTTGAATGATCTGATTGACATGACCCATTCTATTAGCTTAGCACCCGATCGTTTAGTATGTTGCTATTGCTTTCTTCATGACTTATACATGTTCCTATGACTATGAGATTATGCAACTCCCATTTACGGAGGAACACTTTGTGTGCTACCAAACATCACAACGAATCGGGTGATTATAAAGGTGCTCTCAGTGTCTCCAAAGGTACTTGTTGGGTTGGCGATTTTGAGATTAGGATTTGTCACTCCGAATGTCGGAGAGGTATCTCTGGGCCCTCTCGGTAATGCACATCACTTAAGCCTTGCAAGCATTGCAACTAATGAGTTAGTTGCGAGATGATGTATTACGGAACGAGTAAAGAGACTTGCCGGTAACGAGATTGAACCAGGTATTGGATACCGACGATCGAATCTCGGGCAAGTAAAATACCGATGACAAAGGGAACAATGTATGTTGTTATGCGGTCTGACCGAAAAAGATCTTCGTAGAATATGTAGGAACCAATATGGGCATCCAGGTCCCGCTATTGGTTATTGACCGGAGACGTGTCTCGGTCATGTCTACATTGTTCTCGAACCATAGGGTCCGCACGCTTAAAGTTACGATGACAATTTCTTTATGAGTTTATGTATTTTGATGTACCGAAGTTTGTTCGGAGTCCCGGATGTGATCATGGACATGACGAGGAGTCTCGAAATGGTCGAGACATAAAGATTGATATACTGGACGACTATATTCAGACACCAGAATTGTTCCGGGTGATTTCAGAGAAAACCGGAGTGCCGGGGGGGGGGGGTTACCGGAAACCCCCCGGGAGAGTTAATGGGCCACATGAGCCTTGGTGGGAAGAGAGAGGGCGGGGTGGGCATGAGCCCCCTCTCCCTCTGGTCCGAATTGGACTAGGAGGAGGGGGCGCCCCCCTTTCCTTCCCCTCTCCCCTTCCTTCCCCCTCCTAGTAGGAGTAGGAAAGGAGGAGTCCTACTCCTACTAGGAGGAGGATTCCTCCTCCTTGGCGCGCCCCAAGGGGCCGGCCGGCCTCCCCCCTTGCTCCTTTATATACGGGGGCGGGGGCACCCCATAGACACACAAGTTGATCTTTGTGATCATTCCTTAGCCGTGTGCGGTGCCCCCCTCCACGATATTACACCTCGTTCATATTGTAGCGGTGCTTAGTCGAAGCCCTGCGAGGGTTGAACATCAAGATCGTCACCACGCCGTCGTGCTGATGGAACTCCTCCCCGAAGCTTTGCTGGATCGAAGCCCGGGGTGCGTCATCGAGTTGTACGTGTGTCAAGAACTCGGAGGTGCCGGAGTAACGGTGCTTGGATCGGTTGGACCGGGAAGATGTACGACTACTTCCTCTACATTGCGTCAATGCTTCCGCTTCAGTCTACGAGGATACGTAGACAACACTCTTCCCTCTCGTTGCTATGCATCACCATGATCTTGCGTGTGCGTAGGAAATTTTTTGAAATTACTATGTTCCCCATCAGGTGGGTCCTCTCGCACTAGAGGATGTGGCCTAGTGTACATCTTGTACTTTGTTTCTTCTTCCACCACCTCCAATAATGTCCTTTCTTTCATCCCTTCTAATCTACACAATGGTGAAACATTTTGAGGTAAGATTTGCACGAAAAAGATGCATATCGATGTTTTGGTTCCATTTTTGTGATCAATTCGTAATTTTGTTGACCGTAAATGTTCAATTTCGTGTTCATGCTTGGAGCTATTTTGATCGGGTTTTGTCAAATTCATCGTGGGCAATTGACCATTTGAATTTTCCTTCGATCAGTAGCTTCATCTTGCAATTTCACATGACTTCCGTGTTGCACATTTTCTGTTTCGAGATCGTAGAGAGTAGATCTAACCTCTTCCTCGTGGAAAGTATATACATATATGTGTGATATGTGTTAATGACACATCTTAATCTCAATCTACCCCCCGTGTTCTGATACACCAGCGACACCCACCAGCGTCGCTCTCTCGGCCTCTTCTCCTGCGTCGTGAAGCAGCTCTAGCCAGCCATCGCTGTATTCGTCGACCACGGCTACAACCACGCCGACCTGCCGCTCCCGAGCCATGTGCTCAACATCCTCCGCTCTTGCGCCACACTCAACGACCTGCAGAAGAGCGCGACGGCAGGCAGGAGCGCGGTGAGGCAAGCCACGCAAGGGCGTATCAGACCTGCTGAAGAGCGGCGGCGGCGTAGTACATGCCAGCGGTGGCCAGTCCACTGCCCTCTTCTGCTGCTGGTTGTTCCCTCCCTTACTCGGTATCTATCTACAATTGATGAGCTCCGGAGACTCTGCTCGCCACAACGGTGGGAACCTTACTCATCGACGCAAAGAGGCCGACGTTCCGCACGGGCAAGCCCACGACGGTGGACGGTGGCCTTGGCGCCGAGTCCGACGGCGGCGCGACGAACTAGTTGCTTGTGTCCTCGTCATCATTCATTACAATCGTTAGGGCACTGTGTGTTATGGGTAGTTGTTAAGTCTTAATCATATCCCGTGCAGGCAACGAACACAACATGCACTAGTATGAGCACAACCAATGTGAGCAACCAAACACAGTGCGTAGATGCGTTGGTATTATGCAGGGAGAGGTGATGCAGGCAACCAATCAAACATACATATGATGGTTTTTTGCCTGCATATGCTCAGCCATGCCCAACTGGGACAAGTATGCAAAGTGGTAAAAAATGATGCAGGTAACCAAACGCATCCTTAGGGCTTCTCCAACGCCGACCCTCAGATCGCCTGCATCCGTCCGGACAATTTTGTCTGGACCGCGGAAGCCATTCAATGCGGGCATGCGTTGGTCCGCCGAGTGGTCTGAACGTGTTTTCTCGTGCAAACCAGAACCAAATGTGGGGTGTTTTGCAGGAGTATGTACACGCAAAACGTAGCTACCTACTCCCTGGCCCACCCAAAAGGATGGCGGAGCCCGTGCTTTTATAGAAACACGCACAGTTTTGCTACTTGTGAGCCGCGTTGGGATTTCGCCAAAGAGGAGAGAATGATGCAGTACAGTAGAGATAAGTATTTCCCCCAGTTATGAAACAAATGTTATCAATCCGTAGGAGAACCAAGCAATACTATGTAAACAACACCTGCACACAGATAACAAATACTTGCAACCCAACGCGTAGAGGGGTTGTCAATCCCTCAACGGTATTGAGAAAGATTAAATTGTATAGGTTTTGATAAATAGATCTAACGAAAATACAAAATAAAAAAATACAATAAAATTGCAGCAAGATATTTTTGGTTTTAATATATGATAGAAAATAGACCTGGGGGCCATAGTTTTCACTAGAGGCTTATCTCGAAAAATAGCATACGGTGGGTAAACAAATTACTATTGGACAATTGATAGAAAAGCAAATAATTATGACAATATCCAAGGCAATGATCATGTATATAGACATCACGTCCAAGATTAGTAGACTGACTCCTGCCTGCATCTACTACTATTACTCCACACATCGACCGTTATCCAACATGCATCCAGTGTATTAAGTTCATGAAAGAACAGAGTAATGGCTTAAGCAAGATGACATGATGTAGACGAGATAAACTCATGTATGAATAAACCCCATCTTTTACCCTTAATAGAAATGATACATGCGTGTCATGTCTCTTCAAAATAAAACCACCGTCGTGCTCTAAAAAGATATAAGTGAAGCACTAGAGCAAACGACAAACTACTCTAAAAGATATAAGTGAATATCAATGAGAAATTGAATAATTATGTAACTATGTGAAGACTCTCTAACATTTAAAAATTTCAGATCTTGGGATATTATTCAAATAGCAAGCAAAACAAAATAAAATAAAATGACACTCCAAGCAAAACACATATCATGTGGTGAATAAAAATATAGCCTCAAGTAAAGTTACCGATAGATGAAGACGAAAGAGGGGATGCCATCCGGGGCATCACCAAGCTTAGGCTCTTGCCACTCCTTATTCCGTAGTCCATCGAATCTTTACCCAAAACTTGAAAACTTCACAATACAAAACTCATCAGAAAATCTCATAAGCTCCGTTAGTATAAGAAAATAAATCACCACTTTTGGTATTGTTGTGAACTCATTCTTTATTTATATTGGTGTAATATCTACTGTATTACAACTTCCCTATGGTTCATACCCTCCGGTACTACTCATATATTTATGAAAATAAGCAAACAATACAAAGAAAACAGAATCTGTGAAAAAACAGAACAGTCTATAGTAATCAGTAACTATCATATACTTCTGTAACTCCAAAAATCCTGATAAATTAGGAAGTCCTAAGGGATTTGTTTATTAATCTTCTTCAAGAAGAATCAACTTAAAATCATGCTTCTGTGAGTTACTAAAATTGTTTTCGTGAGTGCAAAAGTTTCTGTTTTTTAGCAAGATCAAATCAACTATTACCGTAAGCCATCCCAAAGGTCTTACTTGGCACTTTATTGAAACAGAAGCTATAAAACATGATTACTACAGTAGCTTAATAATGTGAACACACAAAAACAGTAGGGGTAAATATTGGTTGTCTCCCAACAAGCGCTTTTCTTTAAAGCCTTTTAGCTAGGCATTGACAATTTCAATGATGCTCACATAAAAGATAAGGATTGAAACATAAAGAGAGCATCGTCAAGAATATGACTAGCATGTTTAAGTCTAACCCACTTCCTATGCCTAGGGATTTTGTGAGCAAATAACTTATGGGAACAAGAATCAACTAGCATACAAAAGCAAAACAAGCATAACTTCAAGATTTTCAACACATAGAGAGGAAACTTGATATTATTGCAATTCCTACAAGCATATATTCCTCCCACTTAATAATTTTCAGTAGAATCATGAATGAATTAAACAATATAACTATCACATAAAGCATTATTTTCATGATCCCCAAGCATAGAAAATTTACTACTCTCCACATAAGCAAAATTCTTCTCATTCGAAATAGTGGGAGTATCATAAGAAACTCGAATACTATAAATTGTTTCCATATTAAAAAATTAATGTTCATAAAAAGGGTAATCATAATCATGACAAGTTTTATAAATATAATCATCACTACTTTTTATAACTTAAGTGTCATCACAATAATCATCATAAGTAGCAACTTTATTCTCATCAAGATCAATTGAAACCTCTTCCGAAATAGTGGAATCATTACTAAATAAAGTCATGACCTCTACAAATCCACTTTCATAATTATCACAATAAGATTCAACATCCTCCAAAATAGTGGGATCATTACTTCCTAAAGTTGACACTCTTCCAGACCCACTTTCATCAATATAATCATCATAAATAGGAGGCATGCTATCATCATAATAAATTTGCATATCAAAACTTGGGAGGCTAAAAATATCATCTTCAATAAGCATTGCATCCCCAAGCTTGGGACAAACATTAATTGCAGCAAATAAATTCTCAAACATGTCATTCTCATCAAACATAGCATCCCCAAGCTTGGGCCTTTGCATATCATAAGCATAATCACTCTCATCATTAATAGTATGGATAGGACCAATAGTATAGCAATTATTATCATCACAATGAGTAATAGGCATAACAATAATAGGAGCAACATCATCTGGGAGGGATACCTTTTTACCTTTGCTTCTCCATCTTTTCTTTTTCTTCTCCACATTATGTGTGGGTTTAATCCTCTTTTTGGAGCTCCTTATTAATGAGATTGGTTGAATAGAAAGCTCCTCCTCGTTACCCGATTCATCATAAGAAAGAATAGGAGGATATTGGGAAACCTCTTCCCTTTCATTAGTATTCTCTTCATCTTCTATTTGTTTTCTTATCTTTATGTAATTGGCAATATAAGGATTTTCAATGCAATTAACCACACAATACACATAAATTTCCTCTAGATCAAAATCAAGAACTTTATCACGGACAAATTCTGGAATATCCTTAGTTATACGTCTCATTTCTTCATAACCCACAAGCAAACTAAGTTCATTATGATGCGCAAGGGAAATCAAGTCATCACAATTTTTGGACACAATTCGATAATGAACAATTTGCATTGGAGATTTAAATGGTCAGGTTCATTGCAAAGTTCACAAGGATGGCAAAGAAATTTTAAATTTCCAGCACAAGCATCTAGCCTCTCTTGCAACCATTTAGTTTCTAAATACTTATGCCTCTTGCAAAATCTATCTTCCCTATTTGGTGTGTGCTTGCAAACTCTATGCACTCCACAAAAATTGACAAGCTTATAAGAAACATTTTTATCATGACTAGTGCAATCATCATTAGTATTATGGATATTCAAAGAGTTCATAATAACAACATTGCAATCATGCTCATCATTCAAAGATTTAGTGCCAAACATTTTATAGACTTCCTCTTCTAACACTTGGGCACAATTTTCCTTTCCATCATTTTCACGAAAGATATTAAAAACATGAAGCATATGAGGCAACCTCAATTCCATTTTTTGTAGTTTTCTTTTATTGACTAAACTAGTGTTAAAACAAGAAACTAAAAGATTCGATTGCAAGATCTAAAGATATACCTTCAAGCACTAACCTCTCCGACAACGGCGCTAGAAAAGAGCTTGATGTCTACTACGCAACCTTCTTCTTGTAGACGTTGTTGGGCCTCGAAGTGCAGAGGTTTGTAGGATAGTAGCAAATTTCCCTCAAGTGGATGACCCAAGGTTTATCAATCCATAGGAGGCATAGGATGAAGATGGTCTCTCTCAAGCAAACCTGCAACCAAATAACAAAGAGTCTCTTGTGTCCCCAACATGCCCAATACATTGGTAAATTGTATAGGTGCACTAGTTCAGCGAAGAGATGGTGATACAAGTGCAATATGGATAGTAGATATAGGTTTTTGTAATCTGAAAATGTAAAAACAGCAAGGTAGCAAGTAACAAAAGTGAGCGAAAACGGTATTGCAATGCTTTGAAACAAGGTCTAGGGTTCATACTTTCACTAGTGCAAGTTCTCTCAACAATGATAACATAATTAGATCATATAGCAATCCCTCAACGTGGAGCAAAGAGTCACTCCAAAGTCACTAATAGCGGAGAACAAACGAAGAGATTATTGTAGGGTACGAAACCACCTCAAAGTTATTCTTTTCGATCAACCCATTGGGTTATTCCTATAAGTGTCACAAACAACCCTAGAGTTCGAAGTAAAATAACACCTTAAGACATGCATCAACAAAAACCCTAATGTCACCTAGATACTCCAATGTCACCTCAAGTATCTGCGGGTTTGATTATACGATATGCATCACACAATCTCAGATTCATCTATTCAAACCAACACAAAGAACTTCAAAGAGTGCCCCAAAGTTTCTACCGGAGAGTCAAGACGAAAACATGTGCCAACCCCTATGCATAAGTTCACAAGGTCACTGAACCCGCAAGTTGATCACCAAAACATACATCAATTGAATTACATGAATATCCCATTGTCACCATAGATAAGCACATGCAAGACATACATCAAGTGTTCTCAAATCCTTAAAGACTCAATCCGATAAGATAACTTCAAAGGGAAAACTCAATCCATTACAAGAAGGTAGAGGGGGAGAAACATCATAAGATCCAGCTATAGTAGCAAAGCTTGCGGTACATCAAGATCATGCCGAATCAAGAACACAAGAGAGAGACAGAGAGAGAGAGAGAGAGAGAGAGAGAGAGATCAAACACATAGCTACTGGTACATACCCTCAACCCCGAGGGTGAACTACTCCCTCCTCGTCATGGAGAGCGCCGGGATGATGAAGATGGCCACCGGTGATGTATCCCCCTCCGGCAGGGTGCCGGAACAGGGTCCCGATTGGTTTTTGGTGCCTACAGAGGCTTGCGGCGGCGGAACTCCCGATCTTGGTTCTGTTCTGGAAGTTTGGGGATATATAAGAGGTGTTGGCTTCGGGAACAAGTCAGGGGGGTTCACGAGGCAGCCATGAGGTAGGGTGCGCGCCCAGGGGGTAGGGCGCGTCCTCCACCCACGTGGTTGACTTGGGACTCTTCTGGTCCATCTCCGATGCTCCGTGGGCTTCTTCTGGTCCAAAAATAATCTCCGTTAATTTTCAGGTCAATTGGACTCCGTTTGATATTCCTTTTCTGCAAAACTCAAAAACAAGGAAAAAAAGAAACTGGCACTGGGCCCTAGATTAATAGGTTAGTCCCAAAATCATATAAAATAGTATATAAATGCATATAAAACATCCAAGATGGATAATATAATAGCATAGAACAATAAAAAATTATAGATACGTTGGAGACGTATCACTTGTTGATATGCTTGAGTATCGATGTCCACATTTGGACTTGAATGATTCAGAGCAATAGTTTATAATTTGACATGAAGATAACGATACTCAAGCATATCAAGAAGCAACTATGTGTTTCAAAATATTAATGCTAAAGAAAGTTATCCCTAGCCCATTATGCTCAATCATTGATCCATTCATGAAACACACTCAAATGTTAACTACATCCAATACACAAGTATGACAATAGTGTTCCTTAGTTGGTGCTTTATAAGAGAAGATGGAGACAAAATATAAGTAAAAATTGCATAAAAGTAAATAGATAGGCCCTTTGCAGAGGGAAGCAGAGATTTGTAGAGGGTGCCAGAGCTCATAGCTTAAATTGAGAGATAAAATTGTTTTGAGAGGCATGCCTTTCCTGTCAATGAAAACGACTGAGAATTACCAATATCTTCCAAGCTAGAGAAATTATAGGCGGTTCCCAAATAGAAAATAAAGTTTATTTCCTTTCAACCATTCTTTCACAATCCGTGGCTAGCTGTATCCATGGGTGCCTTCCATAACAACACTTTCCAAGGAATTTATTATCATAGTATTTTCTCATTTCGGGACTGGGCATCCCTATTACCTGCCACACTCTTGTGCAATGAAAAGTGAATAAACACTCATCGTGAGAATAAAATACCTAGCATGGAAAATATTGTCCACCCGCTGCCGCTTCATTAGCGGTACGGGCACACAAAAAGGAAATTCATTTTGAAAATTAGAGTTGGGACATACAAATTTACTTGGAACTACATGGAAATACCGCATATATAGGTAGGTATGGTGGACTCATTTGGCACAACTTTGGGTTTAAGGAATTCGATGCACAAGCAGTATTCCCTCTTAGTAGAAGGGAAGGCTAGCAAATAGATTGAGAAGCAACCAACCAAAAACTGAAAACGGTCATAAATAAGCATTGAACATAATTAACACCGAATAATGCACCACAAGTAGGATATAATTTCATTGCATAACTATTGACTTTATGTGCATGCATAGGGAATCACAAACCTTAACACAAATATTCTTACTAAAGCATAATTACTCATCAACATGGCTCACATATCACTATCTCCATATCACAAAATTATTGCAAGGAATCAAGTTCATAATTTCCAATGATATTCATGAAAGTTTTTATTATATCCCCCTTGGATATCTATCACTTTCGGAACAAATTCATATCTCATGAAAATAACCATTAGTTTTCTTAACTCTGAAAAAGATCTAAGTGAAGCATGAGAGCATAAATATTTCTTCAAAAAAATTCAACTCCCAAAATAATCTCAGTGAAGCATGAGTACATATTTCTTTAAATATTTCCAACTCTGAAAATAATATAAGTGAAGCAATAAAGTTTATTTCTTTAAAATATAACCACCACCGTGCTAAAAAAGATATAAGGAAAGTACTAGAGCAACTGCCTAGCTCAAAAGATTTAAGTGAAGCACATAGAGTATTCTAGCAAATTATGATATGTGTGTGGCTCTCTCAAGCAAGTGTGTTCAGCAAGGTGGATTGTGACAAATTAAATAAGGAACAACGCAAATACGCATATAATACAAGACACTCCAAGCAAAACTCATGACATGTGATGAATAAAAATATAGCTCCAAGTAAAATTACTGGTGTTTGTTAGAAGAAAGAGGGGATGCCTTCCGGGGCATCCCCAAGCTTAGTTGCTTGGGAGTCCTTGAATATTACCTTGGGGTGCCTTGGGCATCCCCAAGCTTAAGCTCTTGCCACCCCTTATTCCTTCATCCATAACTTCAAAACTTCAATCACACAACACTTATCAAAACCTTCGCGAGATCCGTTTGTATAATAAAGCAAATCACCACTTTAAGTACTATTGCAAACCCATTCATATTTTATAATTGCATTATAACCATTGTATAATAAATTTACCGTGGCTTATAGCCCCCGATACAATCCATAACTTCATCAAAATAAGCACACAATGCAACGAAAACAGAATCTGTCAAAAACAGAATAGTCTATAGTAATCTAAACTTTGACCATAATTTTGTAACTCCAAAAATTCTGAAAAAATTGGACAACGTGAGAAATTTGTACATAAATCATGTGTAATCCAGAAATTTATCATGCTCTAGCAAATTTTTAACAATTGTGCTACTAGACGTAAAAGTTTTTTATTCATGCACAGAATCAAATCAACTATCACCCAAATCATTCCAAAGGCTTAACTTGGCTCAAACACTAATTAAAACACTAAAACACAATCATAAAAGTATCATAATTATATAAAAATAGAAAACAGAAAAGAAAAATATTGGGTTGTCTCCCAACAAGCGCTTTTCTTTAAAGCCTTTTAGCTAGACTTTGATAATTTTAGTGATGCTCGTATGAAAGAGAAGAATTGAAGCACAAAGAGAGCATCATGTAGCCTATAAAATCACATTTAAGTCTAACATACTCCCTATGCATAGGCATTTTATAAGAAAACAAATTACCAAAACAAGTAAAGACTAGCATATGCAAGGAGGAAGAATAAAACATAGACAATCTCAACATGAAGAGAGGTAATTTTGTAACATGAAAATTTCTACAATAATATTTACCTCTTTCATAATAATTATATGTGGGGTCATATTCAAATTCAACAATATAGCTATCACATAACATATTCTGTACATGATCCACATGCATGCAAAGTTGAAACTTTTCCAAAATAGTGGGATTATCATCAAATAAAGTCATGACTTCTCCAAGCCCACTTTTATAAAAAAAATATCATAGAATTGATTATTCTCCAAAGTAGTGGGATCATTATTATCTAAAGTTGGAACTCTTCCACGCCCACTTTCAATATTATTGCAAGCACTATTATCAATATCATATTCATCATGAGGGTTAAATAAGTTTTTGAGGTCATAAGAAGAAGCACCCCAATCATGATCAATGCAATAAGTAGTGGACATAGCAAATTATCATCCCCAAGCTTGGGGTTTTGCACACTATTAACACAATCAACATTAATAGAATTTATAATAACATCATTACAATCGTGCTTTTCATTCAAGGAGCTATCGTGAACCACTTTATAAATTTCTTGTTTTAACACTTCATCACAATTTTCAAATTCACAAATTTCAAGCAGAAGTTCATAAAGATAATCTAGTGCGCTCAAATCACTAGTAATTGGTTCATCATAATTGGATATTTTAAAAATATTATCAAGTGGATGAGGATCCATTAGCTTTCTGTTTCTGATTTCTAATAAACATACAATTATGCCAAACAACCAAGCAACGCAACAAAGTAAAACATTTTTGTGTTTTCTGATAAAACATTTTAGAAGTGGGGGAGATGAAAACGAGAAGAGAAGGGCAAATAAAGTAAATTCAAGGAGATGAAAGTTTATGCATAGGTACTTGATAGATGTTGATGATGTCTCCTAGGCAACGGCGCAAAAAAATTCTTCCTGCTACATGTGAGCTGCGTTGGGATTTCCCCAAAGAGGAGAGGATGATGGAGTATAGTAAAGATAAGTATTTCCCTCAGTTATTAAATCAAGGTTATCAATCCAGTAGGACAACCAAGCAACACTATGTAAACAAGACCTGCACTCAAACAACAAATACTTGCAACCCAATGCGTAGAGGGGTTGTTAATCCTTAAACGGTATTGAGAACAAAATAAAACAAATAAAAGAAAATTGCAGCAAGATATTTTTGGTTTTAATATATGATAGAAGATAGAACCGGGGGGTGGGGGTGTAGATTTCACTAGAGGCTTCTCTCGAGAAAATAGCATACAGTGGGTAAACAAATTACTGTTGGGCAATTGATTGAAATGCAAATAATTATGACGATATCCAACGCAATGATCATGTATATAGGATTCACGTCCAAGATTAATAGACCGACTCCTGCCTGCATCTAGTACTATTACTCCACACATCGACCACTATCCAGCATGCATATAGTGTATTAAGTTCATGAAAGAACGGAGTAATGCCTTAAGCAAGAATACATAATGTAGACAAGATAAACTCACATATGAATAAACCCTATGTTTTTACCCTTAATAGAAACGATACATGCGTGTCATGTCTCTTTCTGTCACTGAGATTGAGCACCGCAAGATCGAACCCATCACAAAGCACCTCTTCCCATGGCAAAAAAATCAATCTAGTTGGCCAAACTAAACTAATAAATTAGAGAACAAATACGACGCTATAACAATCATGCATAAAAGAGTTCAGAGGAAACTCAAATAATATTCATAGATAGATCTGATCGTAAACTCATAATTCATTGGAACCCAACAAACACATCGCAAAAAGTCACTACATCAAATAGATCTCTAAGAACATCGAGGAGAACGTTGTATTGAAGATCAAAAAGAGAGAAGAAGCCATCTAGCTACTAACTACGGACCCATAGGTCTATGGTAAACTACTCACGCATCATCGGAGGGGCAGCAAGGATGATGAAGAACCCCTCCGTGATCGTTTCCCCCTCCGGCAGAGTGCCGAAAAAGGCCTCTAGATTGATCTCGTGGTTCTGAAACTTGCGGTGATGGAAAAAGTATTTTGTGGACTCCCCTAGGGTTTTTGGATTTTAGAATATTTATAGAGGCAGAGGTAGGTCAAGACAGTGCCCGTGGGCCCCACTACCCACTAGGGAGCCAGAGGCCCCTGGCGCTCCCTGGTGCCTAGTGGGCCCCACTTTCATCTTCTTGTGGCCTCCATAAGCTTCCAGGGTCTCTTATCACCAAAAAGAATCTCCAAAAAGTTTTGTGGCATTTAAACTTCGTTTGGTATTCATATTCTACAAAGTAAAAAACAAGCAAAAACAAGCAACTGACACTTGGCACTAAGTTAATAGCTTAGTCCCAAAATGGATATAAAGTTGCTATTAAATGTCTATAAAACATCCAAGATTGATAAAATAATAGCATGGAACAAAGAAATATAGATACTTTGGAGACGTATTATGTTTTCGCACCAAAATCCGCCACCCGTTTCTTGCTTCCCTCGTCGCTCTATGCCCAATTCCCGCTCTTTTCTCCCACTTTCTCCTTCCTTCCGTTACCGACGCATGGAACCATCAGAGCACTTGTCAGATATGGAGGCGGTGGACGTGCCGGAGGATCCGAGTATCATGCTCGCACGGAAGATCAGCTCGGCTATGCGATAAACTCGTCGCGTCAAAGTAAAGGCCGCAATGGAGGAGAAGCTCAAGAAGAGGTTGGCCGCCGGTGGGCCTAGTGGTTGTAACGCCCACGATGCCGCTATATCTCCCACGTGGCGAGGCATGACTTAGAGGCATAACTGCATTGTGGTTTTGTCACAAGAAGGGTGATCTTCACACAATCCCATGTAATGAACAAGAAAGGGATAAATAGAGTTGGCTTACAATCGCCACTTCACACAAAGATCATATAGTTCATACATCATTCAGAGTACACACATAGTCCGACTACGGACAAAACCAAATGAAAAGAAGATAACCCCAAATGCTAGATCCTCGATCGTCCCAACTGGGCTCCACTACTGATCATCGGGAAACGAAACATAGTAACGGCCAAGGTTCTCGTCGAACTCCCACTTGAGTTCGGTGGCATCACCTGCACTGGTATCATCGGCACCTGCAACTGTTTTGGTAGTATCTGTGAGTCACGAGGACTCAACAATCTCCAAACCCATGAAATCAAGACTATTTAAGCTTATGGGTAGGATAAGGTAATGAGGTGGAGTTACACTAAGCGCTAAGCAAATATGGTGGCTAGCTTACGAGTACAAGAGTAAGATGAGAAACTACACAATAGACGTAGAGCTAGAGGTGATCAAGAAGTGATCCTAAACTACTTACGTTCATACATAACCAAACCGTGTTCACTTCCCGAACTCCGTCGAAAAGAGACCATCACAGTTACACACGCGGTTGGCGCATTTCAATTAAGTCAAGTGTCAAGTTCTCTACAACCGGATATTAACAAATTCCCATCTGCCACATAACCGCGGGCACGGCTCTCAAAAGTTTATACCCTGCAGGGGTGTCCCAACTTATCCCATGACAAGCTCACGATCTGCGGAGACAATCCTCCATCTCGGAATAACCGATCAAACTCGAAATTCCGGTGCACAAGACATTTCGACAATGGTAAAAAAAGTCCAGCAAGACCTCCTGGCGTGCTGACACCCTGATAGTAGCTGCGCGTATCTCGGCCCAGGCCATGTCCGGATGGGAAAGCCTATGAGTAAAACCAGATCCTCGGATTGCCCAGTGGTGGCCCCACAGTGTGCCCGTTTTGGACCAACACTCATGAGGAGCATTGGCCCGGGTTGTTGATTAAGAAGCCCCGGGTTAACTACTCCCTATGCAAATTTTAGTTGTTATTAGGCAAAAGGTAAAACCAATGTTGGGCCTTGCTGGAAGAGTTTTATTCAAAGCAAACTGTCAAGAGGGGCCCATAAACCCACACCGTGTTAGGGACGCAAATTCAAGGAACATAACACCGGTGTGACGGAAACTAAGGTGGCAAGAGTGGAACAAAACACCGGCAAAAGGTCAAGCCTTCCACCCTTTGCCAAGTATATAGATGCATTAATTAAATAAGAGATATTGTGATATCCCAAAATAAACATGTTTCAACATGGAGCAATCTTCATCTTCACCTGCAACTAACAACGTTATAAGAGGGGCTGAGCAAAGCGGTAACATAGCCAAACAACGGTTTGCTAGGAAGGTGGGTTAGAGGCTTGACATGGAAATATGGGAGTCATGATATAAAACATGGTAGGTAGCACGACATAGCGATAGAACGAACAACTAGCAAGCAAAGATGGAAGTGATATCGAGGGTAATGGTCATCTTGCCCTCAATGTTCTCAGGGTTGTTGAAAGCTTGCTCCTCGTAAACGTACTCAACAGGATCCTCGTTCACGAACTCGTCTCCCGGCTCTACACTAAACAAGAACACAAGCAACGGAACAACAATCAATCACGGTGCAATGCTCAAGCAACATGATGCAAGTCATATCATAGGATGCAAGATATGATGTGTAATGCATATGGTACTTCAGAAGGGGAAGGATCATCATGGCATCAACTTGGCAAACCAAGCATGCCACTGGATAGGTTGGGAGATTTCAAAAGAAATCAATATGAAGATCACTAGAAACGGATGCACGGTTTGAAAATGACAAGCCAAACAAGATGCAATGCAATCTGTTGAAAACAACAACATAACAACTTGTGTGCAAAGTTTAAATATGCTACAGCAATATATCATGGCAAACAAGAGCATGGCATGCTAGAACTAAATGCACTTAACAAAATTCCCTTACTGAACATGCTCCAAATATCTACAGAAATGATGATAGCATCAATGCAAACATGGCAAGTGACATAAACAGATTCCAGACTTGGTAGAATTAATGTCATCGCAGAAACAGATTCATGATAGCATGTTTTCAAGCTTGTTTAACTCAAAATAAAACATATCATGGCATGAGATTAATTCCAGAAGCAAGTAGGAATGATGAAGAGCATGTTCATGTGCAAAACTACCTCATAGCATATTTGCATAAATATACACATGAAAGACAAAACTGCAACATGATGTAAAATGACATGTGTGCAAACTTGCTCAAATGCATAAACTAGTGCCACCACTGGATTGGTGGGATTTTTCTACCCAAAAACATATATAATATGTCTAGGTTGCATCAGAAAAATCCCCACATTTATGCAAAACAATTACTGCCTAAAATGGAAACCTTAGCTTATACCAAATCTGGCATGTTCCGAATTGGAAAAAACAAAAGACGTGAGGGGAAAACTAGGTGCACCCAAGCTGTACCCAGCCATTAGACTGACTGGGAGGGCCGTGGGCCACGTGGCTAGGTGTGTGTATGGCCGGTGGGGCTGAGGCGTCAGTGTCACAATGAAAAGGAAAATGCCACAACAAAATATGCAGAGCCTAGGACTCCAACCCGGGTCTCCCTGGTGCTGGGCATGAGCGATGACCAGTTGTGCTATTACGGGGTGTTGGTTTGGTAGGGGCTCGGCTCCTCTTGAGGCTAGTACGGGCCCCTTCCCATCTGCAGCAGAGAAGACGTCGACGGTGCCTGCGAGCAATGGCGATGACCACCGGAGCCAAGGGACACCAACGGGGGTGTGGGATAGGTCAGGGAGTGCTGGTGCAGTGGCGCGTGCTACCTCTTGAGCACTGCGTTGGATTTCCCCGAAGAGGAGAGGATGATGCAGCAAAGTAGCGTAAGTATTTTCCTCAGTTTTTGAGAACCAATGTATCAATCTAGTAGGAGACCACGCACAAGTCCCTCGTACCTACACAAAACGATAGCAACTCGCAACCAACGCTTAGGGGTTGTCAATCCCTTCATGGTCACTTACGAGAGTGAGATCTGATAAAGATAATATTTTTGGTATTTTTGATAGATAGATGCAAAGTAAAAAGTAAAAGCAAAGTAAAAACAAAGCAAGTAAATAAACTGATAGAGATTGATATGATGAGCATAGACCCGGGGGCCATAGGTTTCACTAGTGGCTTCTCTCAAGAGCATAAGTATTCTACGGTGGGTGAACAAATTACTGTTGAGCAATTGACAGAATTGAGCATAGTTATGAGTATATATCATGTATATAGGCATCACGTCCGAGACAAGTAGATCGAAACGATTCTGCATCTACTACTATTACTCCACTCGTCGACCGCTATCCAGCATGCATCTAGAGTATTAAGTTAAAAACAGAGTAACGCCTTAAGCAAGATGACATGATGTAGAGGGATAAATTCATGCAATATGAGAAAAACCCCATCTTGTTATCCTCGATGGCAACAATACAATACGTGCCTTGCTGCCCCTTCTGTCACTGGGTAAGGACACCGCAAGATTGAACCCAAAGCTAAGCACTTCTCCCATTGCAAGAACTACCAATCTAGTTGGCCAAACCAAAAAGGATAATTCAAAGAGACTTGCAAAGATAACCCAATCATACATAAAAGAATTCAGAGAAGAATCAAATATTTTCCATAGATAATACTTGATCATAAACCCACAATTCATCGGTCTCAACAAACACACCGCAAAAACAAGATTACATTGAATAGATATCCACGAGAGAGGGGGAGAACATTGTATTGAGATCCAAAAAGAGAGAAAAATCCATCTAGCTACTAGCTATGGACCCGAAGGTCTGAAGTAAACTACTCACACTTCATCGGAGGGGCCATGGTGATGATGTAGAAGCCCTCCATGGTGGATGCCCCCTCCAGCGGAGCTCCGGAACAGGCCCTAAGATGGGATCTCGTGGATACAGAAGGTTGTGGCGGTGGAATTAGGTTTTTTGGCTCCTGTTCTGATCGTTCAGGGATACGTAGGTATATATAGGAGGAAGGAGTACATCGGTGGAGTGTCAAGGGGCCCACGAGGTAGGGGGGCGCACCCAGGGGGGGCGCCCTCCACCCTCGTGACCTCCTCGGGCACTGCTTGGAGTAGGGTTCCAAGTCTCCTGGATCACGTTCGGTTGGAAAATCACGATCCCGAAGGTTTCATTCCGTTTGGACTCCGTTTGATATTCCGTTTCTTCGAAACACTGAAATAGGCAAAAAATAGCAATTCTGGGCTGGGCCTCCGGTTAATAGGTTAGTCCCAAAAGTAATATAAAAGTGGAAAATAAAGCCCAATATAGTCCAAAACAGTAGGTAAAGTAGCATGGAGCAATCAAAAATTATAGATACGTTGGAGACGTATCAGGCATCCCCAAGCTTAATTCCTGCTCGTCCTCGAGTAGGTAAATGATAAAAAAGAATTTTAGATGCGGATTGATACTTTGGCATAATTTCAATGTAAATCTTCTTAATTGTGATATGAATATTCAGATCCAAAAGATTCAAGACAAAAGTTCATATTGACACAAAAATAATAATACTTCAAGCATACTAATCAAAGCAATCATGTCTTCTCAAAATAACATGGCAAAAGAAAGTTCATCCCTACAAAATCATATAGTTAGGCTATGCTTCATTTTCACACACAAAGATGTTCCCAACTTCTATACCCCGATGACAAGCCAAGCAATTGTTTCATACTTAAATAATCTCAAACTTTTTCAACCTTCACGCAATACATGAGCGTGAGCCATGGCTATAGCACTATGGGTGGAATAGAATATGATGATGGGGATTGTGTGGAGAAGACAAAAAAGGAGAAAGTCTCACATTGACGAGGATAATCAACGGGCTATGGAGATGCCCATCAATTGATGTCAACATGAGGAGTAGGGATTTCCATGCAATGGATGCACTAGAGCTATGAATGCTCAACAAAAGAAAACTAGTGGGTGTGCATCCAACTCGCTTGCTCACGAAGACCTAGGGCATTTGAGGAAGCCCATCGTAGGAATATACAAGTCAAGTTCTATAATGAAAAATTCCCACTAGTATGAAGAGGACAACTTTATGAGACTCACTACATGAGGAACAAGGTGCTAATTTGAAGCACAATATATGAGACTCACTATATGAAGAACAAGGTGCTACTTTGAAGCACAATATATGAGACTTGCTACATGAAGAACAAGGTGCTACTTTGAAGCACAATATATGAGACTTGCTACATGAAGAACAAGGTGCTACTTTGAAGCACAAGTGTGGAAAAAGAGATAGTAGCATTGCCCTTTTTTATTTTCTTTTTTTGGGTCTTTCTTTTTTTCTTTTTGCCTTTCTCTTTTTTTATTTGGGCAATGCTCTAATAATGATGATCATCACACTTCTATTGATTACAACATAAGGATTACAACTTGAAACTTAGAACAAGATATGAATCTATATGAATGCCTCCGGCGGTGTACCGGGATGGTGCAATGAATCAAGAGTGACATGTGTGGAAAATAATGCATGGTGGCTTTGCCACAAATACGATGTCAACTACATGATCATGCAATGGCAATATGACAAAAGTAATGTATGTCATGATGATGATGGTGGAAGTTGCATGGCAATATATTTCGGAATGGCTATGGAAATGCCATAATAGGTAGGTATGGTGTCTGTTTTGAGGTAGATATAAGGAGGTTTATGTGTGATAGAGCGTATCGTATCACGGGGTTTGGATGCACCGGCGAAGTTTGCACCAACTCTCAAGGTGAGAAAGGGCAATGCACGGTACCGAAGAGGCTAGCAAAGGTGGAAAGGTGAGAGTGCGTATAATCCATGGACTCAACATTAATCAAAAGAACTCATATACTTATTGCAAAAATTTAGAAGTCATCAAAAATCAAGTACTACGCACATGCTCCTAGGGGGATAGATTGGTAGGAAAAGACCATCGCTCGTCCCCGACCGCCACTCATAAGGATGCACAAGCCAGGTACACTTGATGTTTCAAATTTGTTACACAACTTTAACCATATGTGCATGCTACGGGATTTGCAAACTTCAACACAAGTATTTCTCAAATTCATAATCACCCAACTAGCACGACTTTGATATTATCACCTCCATATCTCAAACAATTATCAAGCATCAAACTTATCTTAGTATCCAACGCACTCAAAAGAAAGTTTCACATATCTTGAACACCAAGTATATTAACATTAAGCAAATTACCATGCTTTAACGACTCTCAAAATAATCTAAGTGAAGCATGGGAGATCAATAGTTTCTTTAAAACAAATCCACCACCGTGCTCTAAAAGATATAAGTGAAGCACTAGAGCAAAAATTATCACGCTCAAAAGATATAAGTGAAGTACTAGAGCAAAAATTATCACGGTCAAAAGATATAAGTGAAGTACTAGAGTATTCTACCAAACTCCAAATCATGTATGGCTCTATCAAAAGATGTGTACAGCAAGGATGATTGTGGTAGACTAACAAGCAAAGACACAAATAATACAAGACGCTCCAAGCAAAACACATATCATGTTGGTGAATAAAAATATAGCTCCAAGTAAATTAGCGATGGAAGTGGACGAAAGAGGGGATGCTTTCCGGGGCATCCCAAAGGTTTGAATTTTTGGTGTCCTTGGATTATCTTGGGGGTGCCATGGGCATCCCCAAGCTTAGGCTCTTGCCACTCCTTGTTCCATAATCCATCAAAAGAATTCACCCAAAACTTGAAAACTTCACAACACAAAACTCAACAGAAATCTCGTGAGCTCCATTAGAGAAAGAAAACAAAAGACTACTTCAAGGTACTGTAATGAACTCATTATTTATTTATATTGGTGTTAAACCTACTGTATTCCAACTTCTCTATGGTTTATAAACTATTTTACTAGCCATAGATTCATTAAAATAAGCAAACAACACACGAAAAACAGAATCTGTCAAAAACAGAACAGTCTGTAGAAATTTGTAACTAACGCAAACTTCTGTAACTCTAAAAATTATACCAAAATAGGAAGTCATGTACAATTTGTTTATTGATCAGCAGCAAAAAGAATCAACGCAAAAGCATGTACCTGTGATTTAACAAAATTATATTAGTGCATGCAAAGTTTCTGTTTTTCAGCAGAATCAAATCAACTATCATCGTAGGTTATCCTATAGGTTCTACTTGGCACAAACACTAATTAAAACATAAAACCACATCCAAACAGAAGGCAGATGGATTATTTATTCCTAAACAGAAGCAAAAACAAAAACACAAGATAAAATTGGGTTGCCTCCCAACAAGCGCTATCGTTTAATGCCCCTAGCTAGGCATAAAAGCAAGGATAGATCTAGGTATTGCCATCTTTGGTAGGCAATCCATAAGTGGCTCTCATGATAGATTCATATGGTAATTTTATTTTCTTTCTAGGGAAGTGTTCCATACCCTTCTTTAAGGGAAATTGGAATCGAATATTCCCTTCCTTCATATCAATAATTGCACCAATCGTTCTAAGGAAAGGTCTACCAAGAATAATAGGACATGAAGGATTGCAATCTATATCAAGAACGATAAAATCTACGGGCACATAATTCCTATTTGCAACAATAAGAACATCATTAATCCTTCCCATAGGCTTTTTAATAGTGGAATCCGCAAGATGCAAGTTTAGATAGCAATCATCAAAATCACGGAAATTTGGCAAATCACATAAAGTTTTGGGAATAGTAGAGACACTAGCATCCAAATCACACAAAGCATGAAACTCAAAATCTTTAATTTTAATTTTAGTAGTAGGTTCCCACTCATCATAGAGTTTTCTAGGGATAGAAACTTTCAACTCAAGTTTTTCTTCATAAGATTGCATCAAGGCATCAACAATGTGTACGGTAAAGGCCTTATTTTGACTATAAGCATGAGGAGAATCTAGCACGGATTGCAACAAGGAAATACAACCAATGAAAGAGCAATTTTCATAATTAAATTCCTTGAGATCCAAAATAGTGGGTTTAGAAATATCACAGCTTTTATTTATTTCAATCCCACTTTCATCAATTTCATCATCAAGATCTAGAAACTCCGAATTCTTAGAACGCCTTCTATGTAAAGGAAGATCATATTCAGATTCATCAAGATTCATATTGCAAAACAAAGATTTAATGGGGGACACATCAATAACTTTTAGATCTTCATCTTGATTTTCATAGGGATTGGCAGAACACGCTTTAATAAAGGCATCTTTGGAAGCACGCATCCTAGCGGTTCTTTCCTTGCACTCATCAATGGAAATTCTCATGGCTTTGAGAGAATCATTGATATCATGCTTAGGAGTAATAGATCTAAGCTTTAAAGAATCAATTTCAAGGGAAATTCTATCAACGTTCCTAGCCAAATCATCAACTTTAAGCAATTTCTCTTCAAGCAAAGCATTAAAATTCTGTTGTGAATTCATAAACTCTTTAACACTACTCTAAAATTCAGAGGGCATCTTATTAAAATTTCCATAAGAGTTGTTGTAGGAATTTCCATAATTATTAGAAGGATTACTAGGATAAGGCCTAGGATTAAAATTCCCTCTATAAGCGTTGTTTCCAAAACTATTCCTACCAACAAAATTCACATCCATAGATTCATTATTATTCTCAAGCAAAGTAGATAAAGGCATATCATTGGGATCAAGAGGAGTATTTTTAGGAGAAAACATCTTCATAAGTTCATCCATCTTTTCACTCAAAACATTAATTTCTTCTATAGCATGCATTTTCTTACTAGAAGTTCTTTCGGTGTGCCATTGAGAATAATTAACCATAATATTATCAAGCAATTTGGTAGCACCTCCTAACATAATTTCCATAAAAGTGCCTCCCGGGGCCGAATCTAAAAGATTTCTAGAAGCAAAATTCAATCCGGCATAAATTTTTTGTATGATCATCCATAAATTCAAACCATGAGTAGGGCAATTGCGAAGCACTAATTTCATTCTTTCCCAAGATTGGGCAACATGCTCATGACCAAGTTGTTTAAAATTCATGATGTCGTTCCTAAGAGTGATAATCTTAGCGGGAGGAAAATACTTAGAGATAAAAGCATCTTTGCACTTGTTCCAAGAATCAATACTATTTTTAGGCAAAGACGAAAACCAAACTTTAGCACGATCTCTAAGTGAAAACGAAAATAACTTCAATTTGACAATATTGTTATCTGTATCTTTTTTCTTTTGCATATCACAAAAATCAACAAAATTGTTTAAATGAGTAGCGGCATCTTCACTAGGAAGGCCGGCGAATTGATATTTCATAACAAGATTCAGCAAAGCGGTATTGATTTTACAAGACTCATCATTATTAAGAGGAGCAATCGGAGTACTAAGGAAATCATTATTATTGGTATTCGAGAAATCACACAATTTGGTATTTTCTTGCGCCATGGCAACAAGTGATCCAACACACAAGCAAACAAAAAGGCAAAGGGAAAAGGCAAACGGAAAAGAGAGGAGGAGATTGGGAAAGAGAGGGCAAATAAAATGGCAAGGGTGAAGTGGGGGAAAGGAAAACAAGAGGCAAATGGAAAATAATGTAATGCGAGAGATAGGGATTGCGATGGGTACTTGGTATAGTTGACTTGCTTGCGTGAGCCTCCCCGGCAACGGCGCCAGAAATTCTTCTTGCTACCTCTTGAGCACTGCGTTGGATTTCCCCGAAGAGGAGAGGATGATGCAGCAAAGTAGCGTAAGTATTACCTCAGTTTTTGAGAACCAAGGTATCAATCCAGTAGGAGACCACGCACAAGTCCCTCGTACCTACACAAAACGATAGAAACTCGCAACCAACGCTTAGGGGTTGTCAATCCCTTCATGGTCGCTTACGAGAGTGAGATCTGATAGAGATAGTATTTTTGGTATTTTGGATAGATAGATGAAAAGTAAAAAGTAAAGGCAAAGTAAAAACAAAGCAAGTATATAAAGTGATAGAGATTGATATGATGAGCATAGACCCGGGGGCCATAGGTTTCACTAGTGGCTTCTCTCAAGAGCATAAGTATTCTACGGTGGGTGAACAAATTACTGTTGAGCAATTGACAGAATTGAGCATAGTTATGAGTATATCTAGGCAATGATCATGTATATAGGCATCACGTCCGATACAAGTAGATCAAACGATTCGCATCTACTACTATTACTCCACTCATCGATCGCTATCCAAAGATGCATCTAGAGTATTAAGTTAAAAAGCAGTAACGCCTTAAGCAAGATGACATGATGTAGAGGGATAAATTCATGCAAGATGATAAAATCCCCATCTTGTTATCCTCGATGGCAACAATACAATACGTGCCTTGCTGCCCCTTACATCATTGGGTAAGGACACCGCAAGATTGAACCCAAAGCTAAGCACTTCTCCCATTGCAAGAACTACCAATCTAGTTGGCCAAACCAAAAAGGATAATTCGAAGAGACTTGCAAAGATAACTCAATCATACATAAAAGAATTCAGAGAAGAATCAAATATTTTCCATAGATAATACTGGATCATAAACCCACAATCCATCGGTCTCAACAAACACACCGCAGAAAGAAGATTACATCGAATAGATCTCCACGAGAGAGGGGGAGAACATTGTATTGAGATCCAAATAGAGAGAAGAAGCCATCTAGCTACTAGCTATGGACCCGAAGGTCTGAAGTAAACTACTCACACTTCATCGGAGGGGCTATGGTGATGATGTAGAAGCCCTTCGAGGTGGATGCCCCCTCCGACTGAGCTCCGGAACAGGCCCCAAGATGGGATCTCGTGGATACAGAAGGTTGCGACGGTGGAATTAGGTTTTTTGGCTCCTGTTCTGATTGTTCGGGGATACGTAGGTATATATAGGAGGAAGGAGTACGTCGGTGGAGCGTCAGGGGGCCCACGAGGTAGGGGGCGCGCCTGGGGGGGGCCTCCACCCTCGTGACCTCCTCGGGCACTGCTTGGAGTAGGGTCCAAGTCTCCTGGATCACGTTCGGTTGGAAAATCACGATCCCGAAGGTTTCATTCCGTTTGGACTCCGTTTGATATTCCGTTTCTTCGAAACACAGAAATAGGCAAAGAACAGTAATTCTGGGCTGGGCCTCCGGTTAATAGGTTAGTGCCAAAAGTAATATAAAAGTGGAAAATAAAGCCCAATATAGTCCAAAACAGTAGGTAAAGTAGCATGGAGCAATCAAAAATTATAGATACATTGGAGACGTATCAGCGCGCTCGCAAACTCTCGAGCACGAGCTCGTGCAACGGCGACATGAAGGGGTGCAGAGTGCGTGCGCGTGCAAGGAGAGGAGAGCAGGACAACGCGGGGCAAGCGGTGCTGCGCTAGCGTGGGTGATGCGAGGGGTGGTGTGGTGCGGACAGAAGTGGTGCAGCAAGGTGAACCAGAGCGGGGGGGGGGAAGGGGGGGCGAAGCACGAGCAACAACAGCGTCTACTGCAACTTCACACAAAATTCAGAGATCGCCGGAGTATCGAGATGATGGAGAAGGCGCGATCCTAGCATCTCCTACGGGGATCATCCAGCGTTGGTAAGGAGGAGGGAGGAAGCCGGGAATACCTCTTACCCTAGGACAAGAAGATGGCGACAGAGACGAGCCTGCGGCGACGCGGACGAGCTCTGAACCTGGCGGGACTGCTGTCCGCGAAGCAAGGGAGGAAGAGGACGACGGGGAGGTAGCCGGACTTGGCGTCTCCTGCCTTGGTTCACAGCGGGAAGAAGATGACGACGATCACCCGGAGCGCCTGGAGGAAGGCAGGGAGCTGCTGGCGGATCCTACGCCGGTGATGAGCTCGTACTTGCCTAGGCCATGGCGGATGTAGGGAGGGGACGGAGCGGGGAAGCAGGGCATGGGTGCCTCTTACCCATGGCGGCGGCACGGAGGGGAAAGAAGGGAGGAGGAGGAACCCTAGGCTTGCCTTGGGTTGGTCCTTTATAGGGGGGAAGCAAGGGACGTGGTGGCCACAGTGGCCATGCGTGCCCCTTTACTCTGCATTTACTCTGAGAGGAACAAGCAAGGGAGGAGGAAGAGGAACAGGGGTTCGGGTCGCTGCAGGTGGGGCTGGCGCGGTGCTCCAGCGTGGAAAGGATGGGGATTGAGCGAGCACTGCTGGCTCGCTGGGGTATCTGGGCCGGCCTGGAGTGAGGAAGCCCAGCCGGGCTGGATGCTGCTGGGTTGCCCACTGCTACTTTATTTTCTTTTCTTCAAACAGGAAAAAACAAGAAAAGCAAAGAGAGCTAAGGGAGGTGTTGGGAAGATATAAAAATATGTCTGGGGTCCTGCAATTATGGGCTATTTGAATAAATTGGTTTAGGCATTTTTAGAGGTAGAAAAGCAAAACAAGTTTGGATATAATTCAAACTTGGAGCATTTTTGAACCTAACTAACACAACTCCAAAATGCATGAGATTTGGTAGACAGGTTCTAGGCATGTAGCAAGATTTATAGGTAGAAGATGAACATTAAAGGAGAAGGTAAAAGGTGCACTTGCAAAATGAAAGAAAGGAAAGGAAGGAGAAGTGGTGATGATGCAAGATTTATGCATGGAACATGCAACAACATAATATGTATGACATCACACCATGCACATGATGGGGATGGGATGCAAAATGACAAGAGGCACAAATGCAATATGACAAGCTAAACATGGCAATGAAAAGAATAAACCACATAACCAAACAAGCTGAGGCCAAACATGATAGAACCCACAATAATTGGATGAAGGTCAAGTTGATACATTGCCAAAATGGGACATGTTACATCTGGGGTGTTACAACTCTCCTCCACTACAAGAGGATCTCGTCCCGAGATCTAGGACTGAAAGAACTCTAGATATTCTGAACGGAGGTTATCCTCGCGCTCCCAAGTAGCTTCTCCGTCGGAATGGTGAGACCAATTAACTTTTAGGAACTTGATTGACTTGTTGCGAGTTTTATGCTCGGTTTCTTCAAGAATGGCAACGGGATGCTCATGATAAGATAAGTTTTCTTGGAGGTCAATTTCTTCGAAGTTGATAGTGCGCTCGGGCGTCTTGAAGCACTTGCGAGGTTGTGACACATGAAACACATCGTGCACATTTGCGAAGTTGGATGGAAGCTCAAGTTGATAGGCGAGATCACCTCTTTTGCCAATGATCTTGAAAGGACCCACGTATCTTGGGGCAAGCTTACCTTTGATACCGAAGCTTCGAGTGCCTTTCATTGGAGAGACGCGGAGGTAGACATGGCCTCCGATCTTGAAAGCCAAGTCACGGTGCTTGTTATCATAGTAACTCTTCAGACGCGATTGCACGGCTTTGAGATTTTCACGGATGACTTTACACATTTCTTCAGCTTCTGTGATCAAGTCATTGCCAAGAAGTTGGCATTCACCAGTCTTGGACTAGTTGAGAGGAGTACGACACTTTCTTCTATAAAGAATTTCGAATGGGGCCTTGCCCGAACTTGCTTGGAAGTTGTTGTTGTAGGAGAACTTGGCATAAGGGAGACAATCTTCCCACTTCATACCGAAAGAGAGGACACAAGCTCTGAGCATGTCTTCGAGGATTTGATTGACTCTCTCGACTTGGCCTGTTGTTTGAGGATGGAAAGCCGTGCTGAAGTGAATTTTTGTGCCCATGGCCTTCTGGAAGGAGTCCCAGAACTTAGAAGTGAAAAGGGTCATCTTCACACAATCCCATGTAATGAACAAGAAAGGGATAAATAGAGTTGGCTTACAATCGCCACTTCACACAAAGATCATATAGTTCATACATCATTCAGAGTACACACATAGTCCGACTACGGACAAAACCAAATGAAAAGAAGATAACCCCAAATGCTAGATCCTCGATCGTCCCAACTGGGCTCCACTACTGATCATCGGGAAACGAAACATAGTAACGGCCAAGGTTCTCGTCGAACTCCCACTTGAGTTCGGTGGCATCACCTGCACTGGTATCATCGGCACCTGCAACTGTTTTGGTAGTATCTGTGAGTCACGAGGACTCAACAATCTCCAAACCCATGAAATCAAGACTATTTAAGCTTATGGGTAGGATAAGGTAATGAGGTGGAGTTACGCTAAGCGCTAAGCAAATATGGTGGCTAGCTTACGAGTACAAGAGTAAGATGAGAAACTACACAATAGACGTAGAGCTAGAGGTGATCAAGAAGTGATACTAAACTACTTACGTTCATACATAACCAAACTGTGTTCACTTCCCGAACTCCGTCGAAAAGAGACCATCACAGTTACACACGCGGTTGGCGCATTTCAATTAAGTCAAGTGTCAAGTTCTCTACAACCGGATATAACAAATTCCCATCTTCCACATAACCGCGGGCACGGCTCTCAAAAGTTTATACCCTGCAGGGGTGTCCCAACTTATCCCATGACAGGCTCACGATCCACGGAGACAATCCTCCATCTCGGAATAACCGATCAAACTCGGAATCCCGGTGCACAAGACATTTCGACAATGGTAAAACAAGTCTAGCAAGACCTCCCGGCGTGCCGACACCCTGATAGTAGCCGCGCGTATCTCGGCCCAGGCCACGTCCGGATGGGAAAGCGTACGAGTAAAACCAGATCCTCGGGTTTCCCCGTGGTGGCCCCGCAGTCTGCCCGTTTTGGACCAACACTCATGAGGAGCATTGGCCCGGGTTGTTGATTAAGAAGCCTCGGGTTAATTACTCCCTATACAAATTTTAGTTGTTATTAGGTAAAAGGTAAAACAAATGTTGGGCCTTGCTGGAAGAGTTTTATTCAAAGCAAACTGTCAAGAGGGGCCCATAAACCCACACCATGTTAGGGATGCAAATTCAAGGAACATAACACCGGTGTGACGGAAACTAAGGCGGCAAGAGTGGAACAAAACATTGGCAAAAGGTCAAGCCTTCCACCCTTTGCCAAGTATATAGATGCATTTATTAAATAAGAGATATTGTGATATCCCAAAATAAACATGTTTCAACATGGAGCAATCTTCATCTTCACCTGCAACTAACAACGCTAGAAGAGGGGTTGAGCAAAGCGGTAACATAACCAAACAACGGTTTGCTAGGAAGGTGGGTTAGAGGCTTGATACGGAAATATGGGAGGCATGATATAACAAGTGGTAGGTAGCGCGACATAGCGATAGAACGAACAACTAGAAAGCAAAGATGGAAGTGATATCGAGGTAATGGTCATCTTGCCTGCAATGTTCTCATGGTTGTCGAAAGCTTGCTCCTCGTAAACGTACTCAACAGGATCCTCGTTCACGAACTCGTCTCCCGGCTCTACCCAAAACAAGAACACAAGCAACGGAACAACAATCAATCATGGTGCAATGCGCAAGCAACATGATGCAAGTCATATCAAAGGATGCAAGATATGATGTCTAATGCATATGGTACTCCGGAAGGGGAAGGATCATCATGGCATCAACTTGGAAAACCAAGCATGCCACTGGATAGGTTGGGATATTTCGAAAGCAATCGATATGAAGATCACCGGAAACAAATGCACGGTTTGACAATGACAAGCCAAACAAGATGCAATGCAATCCGTTCAAAACAACAACATAACAACTTGTGCGCAATATTTAAATATGCTACATCAATATATCAGGGCAAACAAGAGCATGGCATGCTAGTATTAAATGCAGTTAATAAAATTCCCTTACCTAACATGCTCCAAATATCTACAGAAATGATGATAGCATCAATGCAAACATGACAAGTGACATAAACAGATTCCAGACTTGGTAGAATTTAATGTCATGGCAGAAACAGATTCATGATAGCATGTTTGCAAGCTTGTTTAACTCAAAATAAAACATATCATGGCATTAGATTAATTCCAGAAGCAAGTACGCATGATGAAGAGCATGTTCATGTGCAAAACTACCTCATAGCATAATTGCATAAATATACACATGAAAGACAAAACAGCAACATGATGTAAAATGTCATGTGTGCAAACTTGCTCAAATGCATAAACTAATGCCACCAATGGATTGCTGCGATTTTTCAACCCCAAAAACATATATAATATGTCTAGGTTGCATCAAAAAAATCCCCACATTTATGCAAAACAATTACTGCCTAAAATGGAAACCTTAGCATATACCAAATCTGGCATGTTCCGAATTGGAATAAAACAAAAGACAGGCTGTACCCAACCGTTAGACTCACTGGTAGGGTCGTGGGCCACGTGGCTGGGTGTGTGTATGACCGGTGGGGTCGAGGCGTCAGTGTCACAATGAAAAGGAAAATGCCAAAGCAAAATTTGCAGAGCCTAGGACTCGAACCCAGGTCTCCCTGGTGGTGGGCCTGAGCGACGACCAGTTGAGCTTGGACGGGGTGTTCCTTTGGTAGGGGCTCAGCTTCTCTTGAGGAAACTGAGGCTAGTACGGGCCCCTTCTCATCTGCAGCAGAGAAGACGCCGACGGTGCCTGCGAGCAATGACGATGACCACCGGAGCCAAGGGACACCAGCGGGGGTGCGGGATAGGTCAGGGAGTGCTGGTGCAGTAGCGCGCTCGCAAACTCTTGAGCACGAGCTCGTGCAGCGGTGACATGAAGGGGTGCAGAGCGCGTGCGCGTGCAAGCAGAGGAAAGCAGGACAGCGCGGGGCAAGCGGGGCGACGCTGACATGGGTGATGCGAGGGGTGGTGTGGTGCGGACAGAAGTGGTGCAGCGAGGTGAACCAGAGCAGGGGGGCGAAGCGCGAGCAACAACGGCGTCTACTGCAACTTCACACAAAATTCAGAGATCACTGGAGCATCGAGATCATAGCAAAGGCGCGATCCTAGCATCTCCTACGGGGATCATCCAACGTTGATAAGGAGGAGGGAAGAAGCCGAGAATACCTCCTTACCCTAGGACAAGAAGACGACGACGGAGACGAGCCTGCGGCGACGCGGACGAGATCTGAACCTGGCGGGGCTGCTGTCCGCGAAGCAGGGGAGGAAGAGGACGACGGGGAGGTAGCCGTACTTGGCATCTCCTGCCTTGGTTCACAGCGGGAAGAAGAGGATGACGATCGCGCAGAGCGCCTGGAGGATGGCGGGGCGCTACTGGCGGATCCTACGCCGGCGACGAGCTCCTGCTTGTTTCGTCCATGGCAGATGTAGGGAAGAGACGGAGCGGGGAAGCAGGGCGTGGGTGCCTCTTACCCGTGGCGGCGGCGCGGAGGGGAAAGAAGGGAGGAGTAGGAACCCTATTTTTGCCCTAGGTTGGCCCTTTATAGGTTGGGGGGAGCGAGGGACGTGGTGGCCACGGTGGCCATTTGTGCCCCTGTACTCTGCTTTTACTATGAGAGGAACGAGCGAGGGAGGAGGAAGAGGAACAGGGGTTTCGGGTCGCTACAGGTGGGGCCGGCGCGGTGCTCCAGCGTGGAAAGGAGGGGGAGCGAGCGAGCACTGCTGGCTCACTGGGGTATCTGGGCCAGCCTGGAGTAAGGAGGCCCAGCCGGGCTGGATGTTGCTAGGCTGCCCACTGCTGCTTTCTTTTCTTTTCTTCAAACAGAAAAAACAATAAAAACACAGAGATCTAAAGGAGGTGTTGGGGAGATATAAAAATATGTCTCGGGTCCTGGAATTATGGACTATTTGAATAAATTGTTTTGGGCATTGAGGTAGAAAAATAAAACAAGTTTGAATATAATTCAAACTTGGAGCATTTTTGAACTTAACCAACACAACTCCAAAATGCATGAGATTTGGCAGAGAGGTTCTAGGCATGTAGCAAGATTTATAGGTAGAAGATGAACATTAACAGAGAAGGTAAAAGGTGCACTTGCAAAATGAAAGAAAGGAAAGGAAGGAGAAGTGGTGATGATGCAAGATTTATGCATGGAACATGCAACAACATAATATGTATGAAATCACACTATGCACATGATGGGAATGGAATGCAAAATGACAAGAGGCACAAATGCAATATGACAAGCTAAACATGTCAATGAAAAGAATAAACCACATAACCAAACAAGATGAGGCCAAACATGATAGAACCCACAAGAATTGGATGAAGGTCAAGTTGATACATTGCCAAAATGGGACATGTTACATCTGGGGTGTTACAACTCTCCTCCACTACAAGAGGATATTGTCCCAAGATGTAGGATTGAAAGAACACTAGATATTCTGAACGGCGGTGATCCTCGCGCTCCCAAGTAGCTTCTCCGTCGGAATGGTGAGACCACTTAACTTTCAGGAACTTGATTGACTTGTTGCGAATTTTACGCTCGGTTTCTTCAAGAATGGCAACGGGATGCTCATGATAAGAGAAGTCTTCTTGGAGGTCAATTTCTTCGAAGTTGATAGTGCACTCGGGCTACTTGAAGCACTTGCGAGGTTGTGACACGTGAAACACATAATGCACATTTGCGAAGTTGGAAGGAAGCTGAAGTTAATAGGCGAGATTGCCTCTTTTGCCAATGATCTTGAAAGGACCCACATATCTTGGGGCAAGCTTACCTTTGATACCGAAGCGTCGAGTGCCTTTCATTGTAGAGACACGGAGTTAGACATGGTCTCCGATCTCGAAAGCCAAGTCACGGTGCTTGCTATCATAGTAACTCTTCAGACGCGATTGCACGGCTTTGAGATTTTCACGGATGACTTTACACGTTTCTTCAGCTTCTGTGATCAAGTCATTGCCAAGAAGTTGGCATTCACCAGTCTCGGACTAGTTGAGAGGAGTACGACACTTTCTGCCATAAATAATTTCGAATGGGGCCTTCCCCGAACTTGCTTGGAAGCTGTTGTTGTAGGAGAACTCGGCATAAGGGAGACAATCTTCCCACTTCATACTGAAAGAGATGACAGAAGCTCTGAGCATGTCTTCGAGGATTTGACTGACTCTCTCGACTTGGCCACTTGTTCGAGGATGGAAAGCCGTTCTGAAGCAAATTTTTGTGCCCATGGCCTTCTGGAAGGAGTCCCAGAACTTAGAAGTGAAAAGGGTCATCTTCACACAATCCCATGTAATGAACAAGAAAGGGATAAATAGAGTTGGCTTACAATCGCCACTTCACACAAAGATCATATAGTTCATACATCATTCAGAGTACACACATAGTTGTAGGACCTTCAGAAGAGGTGTTTAGAGGGGGGGGGGTGATGAGACACTAAGTGACAAAGTTGCAATTTTTAACTTCTTTAAGTTTAAGTGGAATTTAGGCACAAGTTTAACATTCACAATACATAACAAGCAAGCATGCAAAGAGTATATGAGCAGCGGAAAGTAAAGCATGCAACTTGCAAGAATGTAAAGAGAAGGGTTTTGGAGGATTCAAACGCAATTGGAGACACGGATGTTTATGTCGTGGTTCCGATAGGTGGTGCTATCGTACATCCACGTTTATGGAGACTTCAACCCACGAAGGGTAATGGTTGCGCGAGTCCACGGAGGGTTCCACCCACGAAGGGTCCACGAAGAAGCTACCTTGTCTATCCCACCATGGCCGTCGCCCACGAAGGACTTGCCTCACTAGCGGTAGATCTTCACGAAGTAGGCGATCTCCTTGCCCTTACAAACTCATTGGTTCAACTCCACAATCTTGTCGGAGGCTCCCAAGTGACACCTAGCCAATCTAGGAGACACCACTCTCCAAGAAGTAACAAATGGTGCGTTGATGATGAACTCCTTGCTCTTGTGCTTCAAATGATAGTCTCCCCAACACTCAACTCTCTCTCATAGGATTTGGATCTGGTGGAAAGAAGATTTGACTGGAAAGCAACTTGGGGAAGGCTAGAGATCAAGATTCATATGGTAGGAATGGAATATCTTGGCCTCAACACATGAGCAGGTAGTTCTCTCTCAGAAAATGTATGCTGGAAGTGTAGGCACTTTCTGATGGCTCTCTCCACGAATGAAGAGGAGGTGGAGGGGTATATATAGCCTCCACACAAAATCTAATCGTTAGACACAATTTTACGAACTCGGTGGGACCGAATCGAGAAACTCGGTCGGACCGATTTAGCAATTCTAGTGACCGTTAGGATTTTTGGTGGGACCGACATGCAACTCGGTAGGACCGAAATGGTTAGGGTTAGGGCATAACGTAATCTCGGTGAGACCGATTACACAAACTCGGTGAGACCGATTTTGTTAATTAGCTAACCAGAGAGTTGGTCAGGCAAACTCGGTGGGACCGATTACTCAAACTCGGTGGGACCGATTTTGGTAATAAGTTAACCAGAGAGTTTGCATTGTAATCTCGGTAGTACCGATTGTTCAAACTCGGTGAGACCGATTTTGGTAATGGACATACAGATAGAGATTATAATCCCATCTCAGTGAGACCGAGATCCCTATAGGTGAGACCGATTTGTCTAGGGTTTGTGGCAGTGGCTATGACATCTGAACTCGGTGGCGCCGGATAGAAAGAATTAGTGTGGCCGAGTTTGACTTTAGGTTTAGGTCATATGTGTGGAAGTGGGAAAGTAGTTGAGGGTTTTGGAGCATATCACTAAGCACTGTGGAGCAAGAAACTCATTAAGCAACACCTCATCCCTTCTTGATAGTATTGGCTTTTCCTATAGACTCAATGTGATCTTGGATCACTAAAATATAAGATGAAGAGTCTTGAGCTTGAAGCTTGAGCCAATCCTTTGTCCTTAGCATCTTGAAGGAGTTCCCACATACTTTAGTCCATGCCACTCCATTGTTGAACTTATCTGAAACATACTAGATAAAAGTGTTAGTCCAACAAGAGATATGTTGACATTAATTACCAAAACCACCTAGAAAGCACTTGTGCGTTCAATCTCCCCCTTTTTGGTAATTGATGACAACATACATCAAAGCTTTAGATAAAGATATAAAGAATAGCAAGTAAAGCTTTGGAAAGACATGTAACAAGAATAGGCTCCCCCTACATGTATGAAATCATGTGAATATGGAATATAGAGTCATGTGACAGCATAACCATGATAGAGTAGGCAATGTGTTACATGTATCTTGGCCATATGCATCAGAGCAAAGAATATTAAAGAAAATACCTTCATGCTCATGAGTCCTTCTTGTAAACAGTATGTACATCAGCAAGAATTCCTCATACACATGATTGTGATGCATATACTTACCTTGTAGTCTTGAGTTGGCTTAGGATGGAATGAACCTGCGTAAACAAGGTTAGATAACACAGGTACATCTACTAGCCAGAGCAAACAGAAGAAACCACAAGAATACCAAGACTGGGATGACATGTAGAGAGTGAGTACTAAGTACCACATTGGATTAGACATGTCCCCAAGGGTAAAGATATGCAATGAATTTAAATGATTTGTTTCCCTTAGATGTCTTGCTCCCCCTGAATCTAGCATGGGATACTGGGAGAAGATAGGGAACAGAAAATCAGAGCTGAAAGATATAATTCAGTAGAGCTAATGCAAATAAGCACATATGAACATGTCTTTCCCCTCAAGAAGACATGTGGCATCTCTCCTCTTGAACACCAAGCATCTGGGATCCTTGAGAAATACTTTCTACTTGAGTATTCTCTCCCCCTGAGGAGGTGATACTCTCTCTCTGATGTGATCTCTCTAAGTGATAAGCTTTGATGTGATCTCTCTATCCCCCTTTGACATCAATTTCCAAGAAGGGTTTGATCCTTGAGTCACAGCACAAAGCATTTATATAAATGAGATGCTTGTAGAGGACAAGATTCATTGAGTGGAGCTGGATCAGAAGAAACATAGAATAAGTGGCAAACTGTTTTTCCTGTTATGAAATCGGTGGCACCGAGTGGTATGCTTTGGTGGTACCGAAAGGATTCAGTTGGACCGAAAACAACAAATCCATGGAACCGAGTTCATCGCAGAGAAAACACTTGTCACCTTAGCTCACTAGACTAGTAAGATCTCACAAAGATTTGCAAGGAATTTACTGAAAGATATGCAATGAATTGGATGCAGAAAATGCAGAGCAAACAGAAAGAAATCTAGATGAAGTTTTTTTTGAAAGGGGAAACAAATATGCATGAGACAAATGCAAAAACACAGAAAAGTACACAAGAGAACTTCATATAGAGATGGTCGGCGACAAAGTCACCTATGTTAGAGTATATTGACTTAGGAGTCAAGTGAGATCACTTGATCATAGGTCATACTCGTCGTTGAAGCTCAAAATGGGGTTGCCATTTTTCGTTTAAGCATCTTGATGTATTCACATCTTGTCGAGTTGCTTTAGCTCATGTCTCGGAGTAAAGCTTCTCTAAGATGGAATAACATACCTTGGTTGGTGGTGTTGTCCATGTAGTTGAACTTGTGTGGGTTGCTCAAGGTTGATGTAGCTCATCAAGAATTGGGAGCACCACTTGGAATTTGAGTCCATCTACCTACATGGGTTAGTTCTTGCAAGGAAGAGCACTTGTGTATCCAAAAATGACAATAATGAAGCTCAACATAGAATTTGTTAAAGGATATGTTTGAATGGTTCCGTGCTTCCTTGTCTTCAACCACCATAGTTTCAAAACTTGGTGATGTAGAGATTGCTCAAGATGTGAGTAGAGTACAATCTCATGGAATTTGATTCAACCAACTACCTACATGGGTTAGATAACATGCAAGGTGCAAGTATATCCAAGACATAAGATTATCATCATAAGAGAAATATCAAGGATTAGTCATAAGCTCATGTCTTGCATGTATCCAATGGAGTTCCTACTCCAAGTTTGAAGCATCAATGATGTTCAATTCTCCTCTTAACCTGCAAAACACTTTCTCATCAAGAGGTTTAGTGAATATATCTGCTAATTGCTTTTTGGTGCGAACATGCTTAAGATTAATGTCACCCTTAGCAACATGATCTCAAATGAAATGATGATGAACTTCAATATGCTTAGTTCGAGAATGTTGTACAGGATTATGACCAATTTTGATAGCACTTTCATTGTCACAAAGCAATGGAACATGTTTCACATATATCCCATAATCTTTAAGAGTTTGGGTCATCCAAAGTAATTGAGCACAACATGAACCAGCGACAATGTATTCCGCTTCGGCGGTAGATAAGGATACCGAGTTTTGTTTCTTGGAGGACCAAGACACAAGAGATCTACCAAGAAATTGACAAGTACCCGAAGTGGACTTTCTATCAACCTTGTCTCCGGCATAGTCCGAGACGGAGTAGCCAACAAGATCGAAAGAGGCCCTCTTAGGATACCAAATGCCAAAATTTGGTGTATGGATTAAGTATCTCACTATCCTTTTCACGGCCTTGAGATGACATTCTTTAGGAGCAGCTTGATATCGTGCACACATGCACACACTTAGCATGATATCGTGACATGAAGCACATAGATATAACAATGAACCAATCATAGAGCGATAAACCTTTTGATCAACCGGTTCACCATCTTTGGTCAAGTCAAGATGTCCACTAGTAGGCATGGGTGTAGTCATACCTTTGCATTCTTGCATATTTATCTTCTTGAATAAGTCCTTGGTGTACTTCGTTTGAGAAACAAAAGTACCTTCCTTAGTTTGCTTGATTTGCAACCCAAGAAAGAATTTGAGTTCACTCATCATAGACATCTCAAACTTCTCCGACATTAGCTTTCCAAACTTCTCACTAAAATGAGGGTTAGTTGATCCAAATATGATATCATCAACATAAATTTGGCATACAAATAATTCTCCATTAACCCTTTTAGTAAAAAGTGTGGAATCAATTTTCCCAATTTCAAAGCCTTTTTCAATAAGAAACTTGGTCAACCATTTATACCACGCTCTAGGAGCTTGTTTAAGACCATAAAGAGCTAAACATGATTGGGTTTCTTAGGATTGACAATGCCGGGAGGTTTCTTAACATAAACTTCCTCCTCTATTTCACCATTTATAAAAGCACTTTTAATGTCCATTTGGTACAAGGTGATATCATGATGATTAGCATAGGCAAGTAAGATGCGAATGGACTCAAGTCTAGCAATGGGAGTGTAAGTCTCACCATAGTCCATATCTCCGACTTGTGTGTAGCCTTGGGCGACGAGACGTGCTTTGTTGTGAACTACTTGTCCATCTTCATCTTTCTTGTTGCGAAACACCCATTTGGTACCGATGATGTTGTGGTTGTTGTCGGGCTTCTCAACCAATGTCCAAACTTGGTTCCTCTCAAAGTTGTGTAGCTCTTCATGCATAGCATTTATCCAATCCGGATGTTCCAATGCTTCTTCGAACTTCATAGGTTCAATGCTAGAGATGAAAGAATAGTTTTCACAAAAGTTAGCTAAATGAGTTTTAGAGCGAGTGATTCTCCCGTTTGAATATCATTATAGATTTGCTCGACGGGATGGTCTTTAGCAATTCTTACTCAAACTCGTGAAAGCTTTTGTTTGGTTCTTGGTTGAACTTCTTCTTCATCTTGTTCTTCTTCTTGGCCTTCTTCATTGTTGGCGTTGTTGTTCTCTTGTCGTGGTGGAGAAGGAGGTTGTTGACGTTCATCTTGATGCACTTCCTCGATTTCTACATCTTGGTGTGTCCCACTTGTGGATGCTTCCGTATCAGCTCTTGGTTCACCTTGTCATGAAGTAGAAGCTTCCACTTGGATGGACGAGGTACTCTCCTTCACCTCCGTTGGACGGACCTTGCCAATAGACAAGTCTTGGATTGCTTCCGAAGGATCTTTGTCTCCTACATCAATTGGCAATTGCTCTACTTGCGAGCCGTTAGATTCATCAAACTTCACATCTACCGTCTCTTTAACCTTTGGTGAAATTGTTGTAGACACGGTAAGTGTGAGAGTTTGAGCCATAACCTAGTAGGAAACCTTCATGAAACTTAGGAGCAAATTCAGAACGACGATGCTTATCAAGAATGTAGCACTTTGAGCCGAATACTCGAAAGTATCCAACTTGGGGTTTGTTACCGGTGAGGATCTCGTATGACGTCTTGCCGAGTAGCTTGTGAAGATACAAGCGATTTGTTGCATGACAAGCTGTCTCAACCGCTTCTGCCCAAAAGTGCTTCGGTGTCTTGTACTCATCAAGCATCGTTCTCGCCATTTCGATGAGCGTTCGGTTCTTCCTCTCAACAACTCCATTTTGTTGAGGTGTGTACGTAGCCGAGAACTCGTGTGAAATCCCTTCTTCATCAAGAAAGGTGTCCACATTTGCGTTCTTGAACTTTGTTCCATTGTCGCTGTGAACCTTTTTGATCTTCACTTCAAATTGATTTTGGGCCTTCCTAGCGAAGTTTTTGAAGATCTTTTGGACCTTCGATTTATCATCGAGAAAGAACACCCACATAAATCTTGAAAAATCATCAACTATAACTAGACCAAAAGAATTTCCACCGAGACTCTTGTAAGAGTTGGGACCGAAAAGATCCATGTGAAGTAGCTCAAGTGGTCTCCTTGTGGTCATGATGTTCTTCACGGGATGCCTTCCTCCAACCTGTTTACCTGCTTGACAAGCACTGCAAAGTCTATCCTTATCAAATATGACATCGTTAACACCAAGGATATGATTCCCTTTAATAAGCTTGTCAAGTTTTCTCATGCCAACGTGACCTAGTCGTCTATGACATAGCCAACCTTTTGAGGATTTAGCAATGAAGCAAGTTTTAGGTTGAGCCTTTTTAGTGAAATCAACAATGTAAAGATCACCTCTACGCACACCGGTAAAGACCATTTTATGATTATCTCTGCGAAACACTTGGCAATCTACTTCAGTAAATAGGACATTGAAACCGAAATCATCTAGTCTAGATACTGAAAGTAAGTTGTAGCCAAGAGATTCAATGAGCATGACATTTTGTGTGGAGCTATCATGTGATATAGCCACCTTACCGAGGCCAACCACCTTACCCTTTGAGTTGTCACCGAAAGTGACATACTTTCGAGGACCATCATTTTCAGCAAGCTCATGAAACATGTCTTTATCTCCGGTCATGTGATCGGTACATCCTCTATCAAGAACCCGTTCCTTTCCTCCTGACATATATCCCCGAAGATTTGCCATAAGACGAAAATGTCTCATTGCATCGTCAAGATCGAAGTCACTATCATCATCCTCATCATAGTATACATGTTCAACATCGTCATGTGGTGGATCAAGTCCTAGAGAGGGTAATTCGTTAGAGTGAGTTTGACAATGATCTTTCTTATGAATTCTTATAGCTTCGGAAATAATATCACCAATAATTCCAACATCTCCTTTCGCACGCATAAGGAGACGATCACCAAACATAGGATCACCAGTATTCATCTTACTCAAAGCAATAGACTTATGGAGAATTTCATCTAGATTTTTCAAGGAATAATTTGGAAAGCGTTCCTCAAGAAATTTCCATATAGTGTAGGCACACTCAAGAGTAGGCAAGTTTCTAATTAAGTTTCTAGGCAAGCCTCTAGTGATAAGATTAATAGTTCAAAGATTCCTAATCATGTCAATTGACTCATCAAGAGTAGGATGCATAGGATCAACATGAGGTGCACAAGGGCTAGCAATGTACTTGTTCAAATGATATTGATTGAAAATTACAAGCATCTCATTTTTCCACTCATGAAAATACTCTCCATCAAGTATAAGCACTCTATGTCTAAGACTCCCAAAAGTAGACTCATCCATCTTCCTCCAATGGTGATTAAACCAAGGCAATGGAGACCAATGCTGTTATACCACTTGTAGGACCTTGAGAAGAGGTGTCTAGAGGGGGGGGGGTGATTAGACACTAAGTGACAAAGTTGCAGTTTTTAACTTCTTTAAGTTTAAGTGGAGTTTAGGCACAAGTTTAACATTCACAATACATAACAAGCAAGCATGCAAAGAGTATATGAGCAGCGGAAAGTAAAGCATGCAACTTGCAAGAATGTAAAGAGAAGGGTTTTGGAGGATTCAAACGCAATTGGAGACACGGATGTTTTTGTCGTGGTTTCGATAGATGGTGCTATCGTACATCCACGTTGATGGAGACTTCAACCCACGAAGAGTAACGGTTGCACGAGTCCATGGAGGGTCCACCCATGAAGGGTCCATGAAGAAGCAACCTTGTCTATCCCACCATGGCCGTCGCCCACGAAGGACTTGCGTCACTAGCGGTAGATCTTCACGAAGTAGGCGATCTCCTTGCCCTTACAAACTCCTTGGTTCAACTCCACAATCTTGTCGGAGGCTCCCAAGTGACACCTAGCCAATCTAGGAGACACCACTCTCCAAGAAGTAACAAATGGTGCGTTGATAATGAACTCCTTGCTCTTGTGCTTCAAATGATAGTCTCCCCAACACTCAACTCTCTCTCATAGGATTTGGATCTGGTGGAAAGAAGATTTGAGTGGAAAGCAACTTGGGGAAGGCTAGAGATCAAGATTCATATGGTAGGAATGGAATATCTTGGCCTCAACACATGAGTAGGTAGTTCTCTCTCAGAAAATGTATGCTGGAAGTGTAGGCATGTTCTGATGGCTCTCTCTACGAATGAACAGGAGGTGGAGGGGTATATATAGCCTCCACACAAAATCTAACCGTTACACACAATTTACCGAACTCGGTGGGACTGAATCGAGAAAATGGGTCGGACCAATTTAGCAAATCTAGTGACCGTTAGGATTTTTGGTGGGACCGACATGCAACTCGGTAGGACCGATATGGTTAGGGTTAGGGCATAACGTAATCTCGGTGAGACCGAATACACAAACTCGGTGAGACTGATTTTGGTAATTAGCTAACCAGAGAGTTGGTCAGGCAAACTCGGTGGGACCGATTACTCAAACTCGGTGGGACCGATTTTGGTAATATGTTATCCAGAGAGTTTGCATTGTAATCTTGGTAGTACCGATTGCTCAAACTCGGTGAGACCGATTTTGGTAATGAACATACACAGAGAGATTACAATCCCATCTCGGTGAGACCGAGATCCCTATCGGTGAGACCGATTTGTCTAGGGTTTGTGGCAGTGGCTATGACATCTGAACTCGGTGGCACCTGATAGAAAGAATCGGTGTGGCTGAATTTGAACTTAGGTTTAGGTCATATGTGTGGAAGTGGGAAAGTAGTTGAGAGTTTTGGAGCATATCACTAAGCACTGTGGAGCAAGAAACTCATTAAGCAACACCTCATCCTTCTTGATAGTATTGGCTTTTCCTATAGACTCAATGTGATCTTGGATCACTAAAATATAAAATGAAGAGTCTTGAGCTTGAAGCTTGAGCCAATCCTTTGTCCTTACCATCTTGAAGGAGTTCCCACATCCTTTAGTCCATGCCACTCCATTGTTGAACTTATCTGAAACATACTAGATAAAAGTGTTAGTCCAACAAGAGATATGTTGACATTAATTACCAAAACCACCTAGGGAGCACCTGTGCTTTCAATTGTCCGACTACGGATAAAACCAAATGAAAAGAAGATAACCCCAAATGCTAGATCCCTGATCGTCCCAACTGGGCTCCACTACTGATCATCGGGAAATGAAACATAGTAACGGCAAAGGTTCTCGTCGAACTCCCACTTGAGTTCGGTGGCATCACCTGCACTGGTATCATCAGCACCTCCAACTGTTTTGGTAGTATCTGTGAGTCACGAGGACTCAAGAATCTCAAAACCCACGAAATCAAGACTATTTAAGCTTATGGGTAGGATAAGGTAATGAGGTGGAGTTGCACCAAGCGCTAACCAAATATGGTGGCTAGCTTATGAGTACAAGAGTAAGATGAGAAACTACACAACAGACGTAGAGCTAGTGGTGATCAAGAAGTGATCCTGAACTACTTACGTGCATACATAACCAAACCGTATTCACTTCCGGAATTCCGTTGAAAAGAGACCGTCACGGTTACACACGCGGTTGGTGCATTTCTATTAAGTCAAGTGTCAAGTTCTCTACAACCGGATATTAACAAATTCCCATCTGCCACATAACCACGGGCACGACTCTCGAAAGTTTATACCCTGAAGGGGTGTTCCAACTTAGCCCATGACAAGCTCACGATCCGCGGAGACAATCCTCCATCTTGGAATAACCGATCAAACTCGGAATCCCGGTGCACAAGACATTTCGACAATGGTAAAATAAGTCTAGCAAGACCTCTCGGCGTGCAGACACCCTGATAGTAGCCGCGCGTATCTCGGCCCAGGCCACGTCCGGATGGGAAAGCCTATGAGTAAAACCAGATCCTCGGGTTTCCCCGTGGTGGGCCCGCAGTCTGTCTGTTTTGGACCAACACTCATGAGGAGCATTGGCCCGGGTTGTTGATTAAGAAGCCTCAGGTTAATTACTCCCTATGCAAATTTTAGTTTTTATTAGGCAAAAGGTAAAACAAATGTTGGGCCTTGTTGGAAGAGTTTTATTCAAAGCGAATTGTCAAGAGGGGCCCATAAACCCATACCGTGTTAGGGACGCAAATTCAAGGAACATAACACCGGTGTGACGGAAACTAAGGCGGCAAGAGTGGAACAAAACACCGGCAAAAGGTCAAGCCTTCCACCCTTTGCCAAGTATATAGATGCATTAATTAAATAAGAGATATTGTGATATCCCAACATAAACATGTTTCAACATGGATCAATCTTCATCTTCACCTGCAACTAACAACGCTATAAGAGGGGCTGAGCAAATCGGTAACATAACCAAACAACGGTTTGCTAGGAAGGTGGGTTAGAGGCTTGATATGGAAATAAGGAGGCATGATATAACAAGTGGTAGGTTGCATGACATAGCGATAGAACGAACAACTAGCAAGCAAAGATGGAAGTGATATCGAGGGTAATGGTCATCTTGCCTGCAATGTTCTCAGGGTTGTCGAAAGCTTGCTCCTCGTAAATGTAGTCAACAGGATCCTTGTTCATGAACTCGTCTCCCGGCTCTACCCAAAACAAGAACACAAGCAACAGAACAACAATCAATCACGGTGAAATGCACAAGCAACATGATGCAAGTCATATCATAGGATGCAAGATATGATGTGCAATGCATATGGCACTCCGGAAGGGGAAGGATGATCATGTCATGAACTTGGAAAATCAAGCATGCCACTGGATAGGTTGGGAGATTCCGAAAGAAATCAATATGAAGATCACCAGAAACGGATGCACAGTTTGAAAATGACAAGCCAAACAAGATGCAGTGCAATCCGTTGAAAATAGCAACATGACAACATGTGTGCAAAGTTTAAATATGCTACGACAATATATCATGGCAAACAAGAGCATGGCATGCTAGTACTAAATGCACTTAACAAAATTCACTTACTGAACATGCTCCAAATATCTACAGAAATGATGATAGCATCAATGCAAACATGGCAAGTGACATAAACAGATTCCAGACTTGGTAGAATTTAATGTCATGGCAGAAACAGATTCATGATAGCATGTTTGCAAGCTTGTTTAACTCAAAATAAAACATATCATGGCATGATCTTAATTCCATAAGCAAGTAGGCATGATGAAGAGCATGTTCATGTGCAAAACTACCTCATAGCATATTTACATAAATATACACATGAAAGAAAAAACAACAACATGATGTAAAATGACATATGTGCAAACTTGTTCAAATGCAGAAACTAATGCCACCACTGGATTGGTAGGATTTTTCTACCCCAAAACATATTAAATATGTCTAGGTTGCATCAGAAAAATCCCCACATTTATGCAAAACAATTACTGCCTAAAATGGAAACCTTAGCATATGCCAAATCTGGCATGTTCCGAATTGGAATAAAACAGAAGACATGAGGGGAAAACTAGGTGCACCCAGGCTGTACCCAGCCGTTAGACTGACTGGTAGGGCCGTGGTCCACGTGGCTGGGCGTGTGTATGACCGGTGGGGCAGAGGCGTCAGTGTCAGAATGAAAAGGAAAATGCCAAAGCAAAATATGCAGAGCCTAGGACTCGAACCCCGGGTCTCCCTGGTGCTGGGCGTGAGCGACGACCAGTTGAGCTAGGATGGGGTGTTCGTTTGGTAGGGGCTTGGCTCCTCTTGAGGCAACTTGAGGCTAGTACGGGCCCCTTCTCATCTGCAGCAGAGAAGACACCGACGGTGCCTGCGAGCAATGACGACGACCATCGGAGCCAAGGGACACCAGTGGGGGAGCTGGATGGGTCAGGGAGTGCTGGTGCAGTAGCGCGCTCGCAAACTCTCGAGCACGAGCTCGTGCAGCGGCGACATGAAGGGGTGCAGAGCGCGTGCGCGTGCAAGCAGAGGAAAGCAGGACAGCGCGGGGCAAGTGGGACGGCGCTGGCGTGGGTGATGCGAGGGGTAGTGTGGTGCGGACAGAAGTGGTGCAGCGAGTTGAACCAGAGCGGGGCGGGGCGGGGGCGAAGCGAGAGCAACAAGGGCGTCTACTGCAACTTCACACAAAATTTAGAGATCGCCGGAGCATCGAGATCATGGCAAAGGCGCGATCCTAGCATCTCCTACGGGGATCATCCAACGTTGATAAGGAGGAGGGAAGAAGCCGGGAATACCTCCTTACCCTAGGACAATAAGACGGCGATGGAGACGAGCCTGCGGCGACGCGGACGAGCTCTGAACCTGGCGGGGCTGATGTCCGCGAAGCAGGAAAGGAAGAGGACGACGGGAGGTATCCGGACTTGGCGTCTCCTGCCTTGGTTCACAGCAGGAAGAAGAGGACGATGATCACCCAGAGTGCCTGGAGGAAGGCAGGGCACTGCTGGCGGATCCTACGCCGGCGACGAGCTCCTGCTCGCCTCGGCCATGGCAAATGTAGGGAGGAGACGGAGCGGGGAAGCAGGGCGTGGGTGCCTCTTACCCGTGGTGGCGGCGCGGAGGGGAAAGAAGGGAGGAGGAGGAACCCTATTTTTGCCCTGGGTTGGCCCTTTATAGGGGGAAAGCGAGGGACGTGGTGGCCACGGTGGCCATGTGTGCCCCTGTACTCTGCTTTTACTGTCAGAGGAACGAGCGAGGTAGGAGGAAGAGGAACAGGGGTTTCGGGTCGCTACAGGTGGGGCCGGCGCAGTGCTCCAGTGTGGAAAGGAGGGTGAGCGAGCGAGCACTGCTGGCTCGCTGGGGTATCTGGGCCGGCCTGGAGTAAGGAGGCCCAGCCGGGCGGGATGTTGCTGGGCTGTCCACTGCTGCTTTCTTTTCTTTTCTTCAAACAGAAAAAACAAGAAAAGCACAGAGAGCTAAGGGAGGTGTTGGGGAGATATAAAAATATATCTGGGGTCCTGGAATTATGGACTATTTGAATAAATTGGTTTGGGCATTTTTAGAGGTAGAAAAATAAAACAAGTTTGAATATAATTCAAACTTGGAGCATTTTTGAACCTAACCAACACAACTCCAAAATGCATGAGATTTGGCAGAGAGATTCTAGGCATGTAGCAAGATTTATAGGTAGAAGATGAACATTAAAGGATAAGGTAAAAGGTGCACTTGCAAAATGAAAGAAAGGAAAGGAAGGAGAAGTGGTGATGATGCAAGATTTATGCATGGAACATGCAACAACATAATATGTATGAAATCACACCATGCACATGATGGGGATGGAATGCAAAATGACAAGAGGCACAAATGCAATATGACAAGCTAAACATGGCAATGAAAAGAATAAACCACATTACCAAACAAGATGAGGCCAAACCTGATAGAACCCACAAGAATTGGATGAAGGTCAAGTTGGTACATTGCCAAAATGGGACATGTTACATCTGGGATGTTAGTGTTGGGCGTGCTGGTTATGGTGGACGTGGCATACACCGCCAGACGGGTGCGCCCATAATACAGACAACGCCGGGGATAAAGCATTAGAAGACACGATACTACTACACCGCCAAGCAGCTCGGAACGCCCACCAGTAAGGTGCCTTAGAGCATCTCTAGCTTACCCCTTAAACCGCGAAAATGAAAACATGGTTTTTTAGTTCGTGGAAAATGCATTTTAAGGGTCGGTTTGAGCTGCCGCCGAGCAAACCCCCCTTAAACTTAGAATGGATAACCGAATATTTGCGTATATTCTTCCCCACATCGTCTTCTTCCTCTCGCCCGTGTCCACGGTCAGCTAGCTCGCTCCTACGAAGCCGGCGGATAGCGCACAAAGCGGCCAAATATGAAGCCGCAAGCATCTAGGATGGATCGTACGAGCGCCCAGCATCGTCCTCGCAGCTCGAATCAGTCCAGAAGCTAGCTAGCACTGGCATCGAATTGATTCAGGAGCGAGCTAGCTAGCTAATTGATCAACCCAGGAGTTAGCTAGCTAGCTCCCGTCGCCGTGGCCAATCGATCCAGAATCTAGCTAGCTCCCGTCGCCATAGCTGCCAAATATGAAGCCGCCGGTGTCATAGAGCCGCCACATCCTGTTCCTCTTCCTCGTGTCAAGCACGAACAGGATCAGCCATGGCTCCAGGCACACGCTCGATCCTTTTGCAGTGCAGAAATTTGGTGGAGTAGGGAGAAATGGCCGGCTGGAGACGGGTGGCAGGGACGGCGGCGCGCATGGAGAGGGCGGCGGAAGGTCTCGATTCGTGGCCTGTATACTGTCCTCGGATCTGTAGAAGTAGGGGTTGGAGGCCCGCATTTTTGGTGGCCTGTAAAACATTTACGGTTCCGCAAACTTTTGCGAGGTCTGTTATGGAGACAAAATTGGTCTGGAACCATAAACCTGCTTGCTATCTTCAAGAGAGAATCCTCTAGTGAAAATTATGGCCCACGGGTCTGTTTTTATCATACATTAAAAATCCAAAAATACCTTGCTGCAATTTTATTTACGTTATTTTATTTTGTATTTTGTGCTATCTATCTATCACTATGAGATTTGATCCTTGCAATTAATTGCCAAGGGATTGACAACCCTTGTTCGCATTGGGTGCAAGTATTTGTTATTTTGTGTGTAGGTACTGGTAACGAGGTGTTGCATGGCTCTCCTACTGGATTGATAACCTTTTTTCTTAACTGAAGGAAATACTTATCTCTACTGTACTGCATCATCCTCTCCTCTTTGAGGAAATCTCAACGCAGCTCACAAGTAGCAAGCACCGCATCGACCTTATACCCAGCACATCTTTACTGAACAAGGCACCATACTGCGTCAACCCCAACGAGACAAAAGAGATCCGACAGCAAGTCCAACATCTCATGGAGAATGGGTATGTATGCGAGAGCTTAAGTCCATGTGTTGTTCTGGTTATTCTTGTCCCTAAGAAAGATGGTAGTTATCGCATGTGTTGCATTTACTGTCCCATCAATGCTATTACCATCAGATACCGTCATCCCATTCCACGCCTTGATGTCATTCTATATGAACTTAGTGGTGCCACCATTTTCTAAAAAATTGACCTTAAAAGTGGCTACTATCAAATTCGCATGCAAGAGGGTGATGAATGGAAAACGACTTTCAAAACCAACTTTGGATTGTATGAATGGTTAGTGATGCCAATGGGTTTATCTCAAGCACCTATTACTTTTATGCGTGTGATGCATTATGTTCTTCGCAAATATATTGGTATATGTGTTGTGGTATACTTTGATGATATACTTGTGTTTAGCAAATCTCTTGAACATCATGGCATACATCTTAGGGACGCATTGCAAGTTCTTAGAAATGAGTGACTTTATGCTAACATGGAAACATTCACTTTTGGTGTTGACAAGATTGTTTTCTTGGGATTCGTTGTTTCCTCTAAGGGTGTTCAAGTTGATGAGTGATACGTCTCCGATGCATCTATAATTTTTGATTATTCCATGCAATTATAGTATCAATCTTGGATGTTTTATATGCATTTATATGCTCCTTTATATCATTTTTGGGACTAACCTATTAGCCTAGTGCCCAGTGCGATTTGTTGTTTTTTGCTTGTTTTTGGCTTTTTAGAAAATCAATATCAAACGAAGTCCAAACATGATGAAACTTTATGGTGATTTTTTCTGGACCAGAAGGGACCCACGAAGGTTCGGGAGAAGACCAGAAGAGTCACGAGGGAGAGACAAGCTAACCAGTCCCCTTGGGTGGGGGTCGGAAGAAGGGTGCCCCCTGATTTTGTGGGCCCCTCGTGGCACCTATTGACCTAGTTCTGTCTCTATAAATTCTCAAATATTCCCAATATACCAGAAATCCACCCGAAACACTTTTTCCTCCACCGCAAGCTTTTGTTCTCCCGCGATCCCATCTGGAGGTCTTTCTCAGTAGTCTGCCGGAGGAGGGATCGATCATGGAGGGCTTCTACATCATCATTGTCGCCTTCCGATGATGCATGAGTAGTTCACCACAGACCTGTGGGTCCATAGCTAGTAGCTAGATGGCTTCTTCTCTCTCTTTGATTGTCAATACAATGTTCTTCTTGATGTTCTTGCAGTTCTATTCAATGTAATCTTCTTTTGCGGTGTGTTTGTTGGGTTCTGATGAATTGTGGGTTTATGATCTGAATATTCATGAGAAATATTTGAGTCTTTTCTGAACTTTATTATGCATGATTGTTATAGATTTGTATTCTCTTCGATCTATCCATTTGGTTTGGCCAAGTAGATTGGTTTATCTTCAGCAGGAGTGGTGCTTTGTGATGGGATCAATGTTGCGGTGCTCTATCCCAGTGATAGAAAGGAACAAGAAATGTATTTGTAGTGTAGCCATTAAGGGTAAACAATGGTGTTTATTGATATTGATTGGGTTTACTTTGTCTACATCATGTCATCTTGCTTAAGGTGTTACTCTATTTTTTATTAAGTTAATACCCTAGATGCATGCTGGATAGCGGTCGATGGGTGGAGTAATAGTAGTAGATGGACTCAGGAGTCTGTCTACTTGTCTCAGACGTTATGCCTATATACATGATCATTGCCTTGAATATCTTCATAATTATGTGCTTTTATATCAATTGCCAAACAATAATTTGTTTACCGACCATATGAGACTCACAGTTCATCGGATCCCAACAAACACACCACAAAAGAAGATTACATCACATAGAACTCCAAGATCATCAAGGAGAATATTGTATTGAAGATCAAAGAGAGAGAAGAAGCCATCTAGCTAATATCTATGGACCCGTAGGTCTATGGTGAACTACTCACACATCATCGGAGGGCTGTAAGGATGATGCAGAAGCCCCCTGTGATTGATCCCCCTCTAGAGGAATATCGAAAAAGGCCTCCAGATGGGATCGTAGAAGAACAGAAACTTACGATGGCGGAAGAAGTGTTTTGGGTGGCTCTCTGTTGGTTTCCCGGTTTTAGAGAATTTATTCAGGTGGAATTCAGTCAGATGGAGCCATGAGGGGCCCACAAGGTAATAGGGTGCGCACTGTTGCCTTGCCGTCTCCTTGTTTGTCTTCTGGTTTCCTCCCGAAGCTTCTAGGGTCTCTCTTGTCTAGAAAAAAAATCATCAATAAGTTCCGTAGCGTTTTGACTCCGTTTGGTACTGATTTCCTGGGAAACCAAAAACAAGCATAAACAACAACTGGCACTAGGCACTTGGTTAATAGGCTTGTCCTAGAAAATGATATAAAATAGCATATAATTGCATATAAAACATCCAAGATTGATACTATAATAGTATGGAACAATAGAAAAAACTATAGATATATTGGAGATGTATGAGTAACCGCCAAGGGGATTGACAACCCTCTTGTTTGTGTTGGGTTCAAGTATTTTCTTTTGTGTGTGCATGTGTTCTTCACGAGGCTTTGTGTGATTCTCCTACTGGATTGATAACCTTGGTTCTTAACTGAGGGAAATACTTATCTCTACTGTACTGCATTTCCTCTCCTCTTCGAGGAAATCCCAACGCAACTCACAAGGAGCAGGAAGAACTTATGACGCCGTTGCCAGGGAGACATGATCAAAACCTATCAAGTACCTTCGTGCAAACTATCATCTACTTGCTCTTATTTTATTTGCCTTTGCCTCTCATTTTCATCTCCCCCACTTCTACTTTTTGTTTACAAAAACACAAAAATATTTTTGTTTGCTCGTTTGCTTGCTTTTTCGCTATGTCTCAAGAAAATACTAAGTTGTGTGTTTTTTAAATACTAGTAATAATGATTTTATTCATACTCCAATTCCTTCTCCCGCCACTAGTGCGGAGTCATGTGATATTAATGTTGCTTTGCTAAATCTTGTTATGAAAGAAAAATAATTCTAGTAGTCCTAATGAAGATGTTGCATCCCATCTTAAGTTCTTAACACTTCCGTTGAATTATGCAATATGCAAAAGGAAAAAGATGTGGATAATGATATTGTTAAATTGAATTTTTTTTCTGTTCTCACTATGAGATCATGCTAAAACTGGGTTTTCATCCTTGCCTCGAAATAGTATTGATTCTTGGGTTAAATGTAAGGATGTGTTTAGTGCCAAGTATTTTCTTACTGCTAAAATTATTTATCTTAGAAATTAAATTATTAATTTTAAGCGACTTGAGTGTGAACATGTTGCACAATCTTGGGAGAGTGTGACGCCCCCGATTCAATCGTACACTAGTCATACACGCAAATGTGTACGATCAATATCAGGGACTCACGAGAAGATATCACAACACAACTCTAGACACAAATAAAATAATACAAGCTTTATATTACAAGCCAGGGGCCTCGAGGGCTCGAATAGATAAGCTCGAATACACAAGAGTCAGCGGAAGCAACAATATCTGAGTACAGACATAAGTTAAACAAGACTTCCTTAAGAAGGCAAGCACAAACAAGACACACATCGAAAAGGCAAGGCATCCTTCCTGGGACTTCCTAAATCCTCCTGGTCATTGTCGGCCTCCACGTAGTAGTAGGCTTCATCGGGGTAGTAGTATACGTCGGTAGTGGCATCTGGCTCCTGGGATCCACAATCTGATCGCGACAACCGGGTATAGGGGAAAAAGAGGTAGCAAAGCAACCGTGAGTATTCATCCAAAGTACTCGCAAGACTGACATCAGATCTATACTAAGTATGTATTGGTATCAAAGGAATGAGCTGTATCTGTGGACTGGACTGTAGAGTGCCAGAGGAGAAGGGAAAGTCTAGCCTATTGAAGACTAGCATCTTCAAGCATCTTGTAGCATTCATAAGAGTATAGAATAGCATATTATAATTAGCAAGCAGGTTGTAGTATTAACACCCAGAGATCCTTTCTCGATTCCCTGCGAGAAAGTAATCCCGGAGCAAACATATCCATCTCATGTCTCAAGTATCCATTTCTAGTTGTAATAGATCGGGATACATCTCCGAGAGTCCATTACCATGGACACGACTATTTGAATAGATAACTTACCTGCAGGGGTGCACCACATTAGCCACCATGCTTGATTACTCTGGCCAGACACACTTTCCTGGGTACTGCCTTGCCTTGGAGGATCAACATGTCATAGTCCTACCTAGGCTCTGCAGAGAGGTCCCCGCCGGTCTACATCCTAAGCACTCCGGGGTCTTCGCCCATCGCCCATTGCACTCTGAGTCGTTGTGTGCAGGGAGAATACTAGCGCCACCTCTGTCATGGATGGCACGATCCGGCCGTGCCACAATGCCGAACTAGATGTTTGATAGAGCTTTCAAAAGAAATGTACAACGCAGACTGCCCATAACTATTCCCTCGTGGCGGTTAGTGTGTGCAGGCCAGTGACCAACTCAGATCAAATACCTAAACCCTTAGTGTGTTGGGAGCTCGCGGAGATGAGCAGAGACTCATGATCATGTGACCCTATCGCCCCATCTCGAGGAAATACGGCAAGGCCAGGCCCAACCCTCTCACTAGGGCGGTCTACGTGCCCGGTTGTGCCTCGTAATTATCTTGCGGATACCGTCCAAGTCAATCCAACTATCCATAGACTGTCGAGAACTCAGGTCCACCTCTACCGGGCTGGTACCGCCTGTCTCTTCAGTCCCGCAGTAACAGTAACTCTCGCGGGTACCCCCACGGTCAAACCGACTTCACATATCTCGCGGGTACCCCTCGGGGCCGACCCGACTTTAACATGGGTTGGGAGTAAATCCAAGGTAGCTATGTGTCCATAACATCAAGGGGAAATCCGGGGAGTCACCCTCGATGGATTCCACTCGATGTAATGATCAAGGTGAACTTAAGAGGAATCCCCTTGATGTTCACACTTGAGGAGTCGTCATCGGGAGTGGTGAAGGAGGAATCACCCTCGATAGACCACGACTGATTAGCTACACTACAAAGTTATCATTAGGAGTGCGTTACGAGGTATCACCATCGGCACTTTATAGTAGCACTGCAGTGTCATACAACTAAAGGGGGTGAGGTGTGCTACGTCTTGATCTTGCGTTGGTTTTCCTTGAAGAGGAAATGGTGATGCAGCAATAGTAGCGTAAGTATTTCCCTCAGTTTTTGAGAACCAAGGTATCAATCCAGTAGGAGGCTCCTCAAAAGTCCCACGCACCTACATAAACAAACAAAGAACTCACAACCAACGCAATAAAGGGGTTGTCAATCCCTTCACGGCCACTTGCGAAAGTGAGATCTGATAGAGATAGTACGATAAGATAAATATATTTTTGGTATTTTATAATATAGATTGGAAAAGTAAAGATGCAAATAAAAGTAGATTGAAAGCTTATATGATAGAAGATAGACCCGAGGGCCATAGGTTTCACTAGTGGCTTCTCTCAAGATAGCATAAGTATTATGGTTGGTGAACAAATTACAGTCGAGCAATTGATAGAAAAGCGAATAATTATGAGATTATCTAGGCATGATCATGTATATAGGCATCACTTCCGCAACAAGTAGACCGACTCCTGCCTGCATCTACTACTATTACTCCACACATCGACCGCTATCCAGCATGCATCTAGAGTATTAAGTTCATAAGAACAGAGTAACGCATTAAGAAAGATGGCATGATGTAGAGGGATAAACTCATGCAATATGATATAAACTCCATCTTTTTATCCTCGATGGCAACAATACAATACGTCCCTTGCAACCCCTATTGTCACTGGGTAAGGACACCGCAAGATTGAACCCAAAGCTAAGCACTTCTCCTATTGCAAGAAAGATCAATCTAGTAGGCCAAACCAAACTGATAATTCGAAGAGACCTGCAAAGATAACTCAATCATACATAAAAGAATTCAGAGGAGATTCAAATATTTCTCATAGATAAACTTGATCATAAACCCACAATTCATCGGATCTCGACAAACACACCGCAAAAAGAGTTACATCGAATAGATCTCCACAAGAGAGGGGGAGAACATGGTATTGAGATCCAGAAAGAGAGAAGAAGCCATCTAGCTAATAACTATGGACCCGAAGGTCTGGGGTAAACTACTCACAACTCATCGGAGGGGCTATGGTGTTGATGTAGAAGCCCTCCGTGATCGATTCCCCCTCCGGCGGAGCGCAGGCAACGGCTCCAAGACGGGATCTCGCGGATATAGAAGGTTATGGCGGTGGAAATTGTTTTTCGTTGGCTCCCTGGATGTTTTCGGGGTACGTGGGTATATATATGAGGAAGAAGTAGGTCGATGGCAGCCCGAGGGGCCCATGAGATAGGGGCGTGCCCTGTAGGGGTGGGCGCGCCCTCCACCCTCGTGGCCGCCTCGGCTGCTTCTTGGCTTGCACTCCGAGTCCTCTGGATCTCGTTTGTTCCAAAAATCATGCTCCCGAAGGTTTCATCCCGTTTGGACTCCGTTTGATATTCCTTTTCTTCGAAACACTGAAATAGGCAAAAAAACAGCAATACGGGCTGGGCCTCCGGTTAGTTAGTCCCAAAAATGATATAAATGTGTAAAATAAAGCCCATAAACATCCAAAAGGGGTAATATAATAGCATGGAACAATCAAAAATTATAGATACGTTGGAGATGTATCAAGGTGATGTGTCGGGCTCTTGTCGTTGATCACGTTGATCGAGTCATCGGTGATGAAGTAGGAGCAACGGGGACAAGGTGAGGGGTCACTGATGGATCACTATCCAACCTATACTAAACAATTTACGATAAGCAGGTAAGGTACAATAGCAGGCTACAAAAGCAGGCTATGTATCAGAATAGGAGCAATCAAGTACAGTAGCAAAATCTAATACAAGCATGAGAGAGAATGGAATGGGCAATACCAGAATGATCAAGGGGGGTTTGCTTGCTGGAAGCTCTGCTAAAAAGGAAGAAGGGTCATCGGTGACATAGTCGATCACAAGGGCAACATCAGTCTCGAGGTCTATGGGAGAGAAGAGGAGGAAGAAACTGTAAATACAAAGCAAACAGATGCATCACTAAGCATGACATGACAAAAGGCGGTGCTAGGTGTGACCTAGCGCCATACTAGGTGATACCGACGAAGAGGGAAAAGTCCGTGAAAGTATTCCCGGAGTTTTGCATTTTCGGACAGAGCAAACAGAGGGGGATGGTTCCATATTCGCTATGGTAGGGGCATGTGACAGACGAGCGGAGGGCATATTCCGAATCGCCACAATTTTGTGAGCAACTTTCATATGAAATTATTTTCATCTGACTTACAGATTAATTTATCTATTTTTTCGAAGATTTAAAAATTCTCTGGAATTAACAGATTTAAGTTATTTAAAAAAATTGAATTAATGCGTCAGCGTGATGTCAGGGTGACGTCAGTAGTCAACATAGTTGTTGACTGGTCAAACCTGACCAGTGGGCCCCACTTGTTAGGGGGCAAATGCTAAAACAGGTTTTTAATTAAACTTAACTAATCTAATTAAGTGTGGGGCCCAGGTGTCAATATATGATTAATTTAAACTAATTAAATTAATTAATCTAATTAGCAATTTAGGTGTGGGGCCATGTGTCAGCTGCTGGGGCCCGCCCAGTCAGCAAGGTTGACAGGGTCAACCTGGTCAAGGGGGGCCAGCGGGGCCACTGGGGCCACCAGTCAGTGACCCGGGATGGTGGCCCTGGCCGGGCCACGTCAGTGGTGGCATTGGCACGCTGATGTCTACTATGTAACCTTCTTCTTGTAGATGTTGTTGGGATTCCAAGTGTAGAGGTTTGTAGGACAATAGCAAATTTCCCTCAAGTGGATGACCCAAGGTTTTTCAATCTATGGTTGGTGTAGGATGGAGATGGTCTCTCTCAAACAACCCTGCAATCAAATAACAAAGAGTCTCTTGTGTCCCCAACACACCCAATACAATGGTAAATTGTATAGGTGCACTATTTCGGCGAAGAGATGGTGATACAAGTGCAATATGGATGGTAGATATAGGTTTTTGTAATTTGAAATTATAAAAACAGCAAGGTAGGAAGTAACAAAAGTGAGCGAAAATGGTATTGCAATGCTTCGAAACAAGGCTTAGGGTTCATACTTTCACTAGTGCAAGTTCTCTCAACAATGATAACATAATTAGATCATATAACAATCCCTCAACGTGCAACAAAGAGTCACTCCAAAGTCACTAATAGCAGAGAACAAACAGAGAGATTATTGTTGGGTATGAAACCACCTCAAAGTTATTCTTTCCACTCAATCCATTGGGCTATTCCTATAAGTGTCACAAACAGCCCTAGAGTTTGTAGTAAAATAACACCTTAAGACACACATCAACCAAAACCCTAATGTCACCTAGATACTTGCTACCTCTTGAGCATGCGTTGGTTTTCCCTTGAAGAGGAAAGGGTGATGCAGTAAAGTAGCGTAAGTATTTCCCTCAGTTTTTTAGAACCAAGGTACAATCCAGTAGGAGACGACGCACAAGTCACCTAGTACTTGCACAAACAATCAAGAACCTTGCAACCAACACGATAAAGGGCTTGCCAATCCCTTCACGGCCACTCGCAAAAGTGAGATCTGACAAAGGTAGTAAAGTAAATATTTTTGGTATTTTTGTTGTATAGATTGGAAAGTAAAGATTGCAGAATAGTAAACGAGATGTGATATAAATAAAAAAGATGTAATGTAATAGAAAAGAGACCCGGGGGCCATAGGTTTCACTAGTGGCTTCTATCGAGATAGCATGTATTATGGTGGGTGAACAAATTACTGCCAAGTAACTGATAGAAAAGTGCATAATTATGAAGACATGTAAGGCAATGATCATGAATATAGGCATCACGTATGTGTCATGTTGAATGAAACAATTCTGCATCTACTACTATTACTCCACACATCGACCGCTATCCAGCATGCATCTAGAGTATTAAGTTCATAAGAACGGAGTAACGCATTAAGCAAGATGACATGATGTGGAGGGATAAACTCAAGAAATATGATATAAACCCCATCTTTTTATCCTCGATGGCAACAATACAATACGTGCCTTGCTGCCCCTACTGTCACTAGGCAAGGACACCGCAAGATTGAACCCAAAGCTAAGCACTTCTCCCATTGCAAGAAAGATCAATCTAGTAGGCCAAACTAAACTGATAATTCGAAGTGACTTGCAAATATATCAAATCATGCATATAAGAATTCAGAGAAGAACCAAATAATATTCATAGATAATCTTGTTCATAAATCCACAATTCATCTGATCTTGGCAAACACACCGCAAAATAATATTACATCAAATATATCTCCAAGAACATCGAGGAGAACTTTGTATTGAGAATCAAAGAGAGAGAAGAAGCCATCTAGCTAATAACTATGGACCCGAAGGGCTGTGGTAAATTACTCACGCTTCATTGGAGAGGCTATGGTGTTGATGTAGAAACCCTTCGTGATCGAACCCCCCTCTGGCAGATCGCCGGAAAAGGCCCCAAGATGGGATCTCACGGGTACAGAAGGTTGCAGCGGTGGAAAAGTGTTTTCGTGGCTCTCCCTGATGTTTCTAGGGTATAAGAGTATATATAGGCGAAAGAAGTATGTCGGTGGAGCTACGAGGGGCCCACAAGGGTAGGGGCGTGCCTACCCCCCCGGGCGTGCCCTCCTGCCTCGTGGCCTCCTCGTGGAGTCCCAGACTTCTACTCCAAGTCTTCTGGATTTATTTCGGTCCAAGAAAGATCATCGCCAAGGTTTCATTCCATTTGGACTCCGTTTGGTATTCCTTTTCTGCAAAGCTCTAAAATAGGCAAAAAAACAAAAACTGTCACTGGGCCTCCGGTTAATAGGTTAGTCCTAAAAATAATATAAAAGAGCATATTAAAGCCCATTAAACATCCATAACAGATAATATAATAGCATGGAAAAATAAAAAATTATAGATATGTTGGAGACGTATCAATACTCCAATGTCACCTCAAGTATCCGCGGGTATGATTATACGATATGCATCACACAATCTCAGATTCATCTATTCAAACCAACACAAAGAACTTCAAAGAGTGCCCAAAAGTTTCGAGCAGAGAGTCAAGACAAAAACGTGTGCCAACCCCTATGCATAAGTTCACAAGGTCACTGAATCCGCAAGTTGATCACCAAAACATGCATGAAGTAGATCACGTGAATATCCCATTGTCACCATAGATAAGCACATGCAAGACATACATCAAGTGTTCTCAAATCCTTAAAGACTCAATCCGATATGATAACTTCAAAGGGAAAAATCAATCCATTACAAGAAGGTAGAGGGGGAGAAATATCATAAGATCCAACTATAATAGCAAAGCTCGCGGTACAATCAAGATCGTGCCATACCAAGAACACGAGAGAGAGAGAGAGAGAGAGAGAGAGAGAGAGAGAGATCAAACACATAGCTACTGGTACATACCCTTAGCCCCGAGGGTGAACTACTCCATCCTCATCATGAGAGCGTCGGGATGATGAAGATGGCCACCGGTGATGGATTCCCCCTCCGGCAGGGTGTCAGAACAGGGTCCCGATTGGTTTTTGGTGGCTACAGAGGCTCGCGGCGGCGGAACTCCCGATCTAGGTTTCTTTTCGGGGGTTTATGTATTTATAGGAATTTTCGGCGTCAGTTTCATGTCAGGGGGGTCTTCGAGTCAGCCATGAGGTAGGGGGGCACACCCAGGGGGTAAGGCGCACCCCTGTAGCGATCAGACCTCAAACGGTCAAGTCTCTGTGCATCAGTGTCATCCCTGGATCGGTAATGCTAACACGGACAGTACTTAAGGAATTATAACAGAGTTTCAATCACACACTTATTACATCGAGTCCTCATAATGAGTATGATTACACAAAAATATCATGGCTGAAGGCCATCTAAACTAAATAACTGTGGAAGCTTTGAAGGTAAATGAGTCCATCAACTCCAACGGCATAGCTGACTGCAAAACAACGACCTATCGCACCTTATTCATCGTCTGAGTAGTCTGCAACATGAGACGTTGCAGCCGTGTAGGTCAGCACATTGAATATGTTGGCAGAGTTACACTGTATAGCAATGAAATGCAAGAACTATATCTACATGCATGATTTGGCTGGTGGAGGCTGTAAGTTTAATGTTTTGCATAAAGCTAGTTTTTCCCTACAACAAAGGAATAAATTTATTCAACTACTCCCAAGTTGCCCATTATTTGAGAAGGTAACCCCAACTCAAATCCCAATTAAAAGTATCATTATTAACCCAATTTTAGAGTAACGTGATGAGATCACATCAATAGATTCAGGAACTAGATACTCAAAATGTCCATAACTGGGACACGACTAACCATGATTAGTTTATACACTCTGCAGAGGTTTGCGCACTTTTCCCCACAAGACTCGACCGCATCCATGATCGGATGATCGAGACATAGTCTTTCTGAAGCATTAACTCTCTACTCCGGGCGGACCGGTACACCTACTTTCCCCTACATCTGCTAGTCCACCTCTTCAAAAGCTCACGCAACTTACTCAACTATGCCAGAGCCCGTAATGGCTTGTGGCTGCACACGGAAGTTTCTAGCATGAATAATCATATGATCCCTTCGAGCGTGGGTGGCGAATCGTAGGAAAAATCACACGGGTACTCCGGGATTTCCCAAAACAGGCAACACTGGGTTCCCTAGGTGCCTCAACCAATCCACCCAGATGTATATTAAAGTTGCCACCTTAATGTTATCCATGATTATAATAACTCTCAAACTTCCATCTGTGAATCACGATCCAATCCCCGTCTATGAGCATGGCTAAGCAATAATAAGCATAGCGTATATTCCCGGGGTGATCAAAAGGTATTAGGTTCCTACCTCAAGCACTACAACCAAACCACATGTTCCCAATCCTACTCATGCAATAATTAGAGGAATAATACTAATGCATAGTAAAACTGGGTATGAAAGAGTATGATCAAAGTGCAACTTGCCTTACTGATGATCTGCAAACTCTAGAGATTCGTAGTAACAAGCTTCGCACTCCGGGTAATCTAGCATAGACAAACCGTAGCATACATAAGCAATCACTCAAAGGAAACAACGAGAAAACCGAGAAAAGATCCAAATCAAACCTGAAACAAGCAAACGACTTAAACTAACAAAATCCAAACCTAACAGCAATATTATCATGTGGATTAGATCTTAATAGTAGGTACATGTGATTAGCTACGATTTGCAACAAGATTCAACTCAAACGAAGAAATGAAACTCAAAATATGAACGAAACAAGATCGTTTACTAATCTGGACTAAACTCAAATTTTACAGTACCAAAATCATGTTCAAGTTGGTTAACTGGAAAGAACAGAACAAAACAAAGATTTAGCCGCTAGTTTCATCTAATTTGGATAAGCGAGTAAAAGTTATGCTAGTTTAAAGATCAGGGGCTAAATTGCGATAAAACTATTCACGGATAGGTCCCTGGCTGAAAATAAACTAAAAAGAAAAAAAACTATGGCGTGGACGTTCGCTAACAGAATATAAACGACAAAAACCGTTCGTTAAAACGAACGAACGAACGGATGTTCGTTAAATAGGAAAACCCTAACGAAAAACCGATCTAACTAAACGAACCGAAAAAACTGAAAAAAACCGGTATTCAGCCGGTCTTTACCGGTTCGACGGCGACGGCAGCAGCAATGGCGGCGGCGGCGAAGCGGGCAAGGCGGCGGTGGCTACTGGCGGCGACGACGCTGAAAAGCGGCAAGCGGCGGGAAGCGGTGCGACGGCGGTGGCGGCGAGATGAGGAGGATGCGGCGGCCTTAGGGCGACTTATAAAGGCCCCCTGGGTTCTATGACTTGGAGAGGGGGTCGGTGAGGCGGCGGCGGGTCGGACTCGTTCGGGAGTCCGGCGACTCCACGGCGAGCGAAGCGGGCAAGGCGGCGGCGCGGCTGGGCTTGGCCCGGCTCGACTCGGGCCGTCCAATACTTTTTTTAAAACAATTTCGGCACGAGGAAAAATCCTAAATAAATATAAAAAATTCTAAAAATTTCAGAAACAATTTTCGCCGTCCAAACCTAATATTTAGGACAAGATGAACATTTTTTTGGACTAAGATGCAATTTTAAAAAATGCAATATTTTTCTAATTCAAACAAAATAGCAAATAAAATACCAATAAACGATAATTTGATTTTAGAATTCTTTCTCCAATATTTCTCTCAGGTTGAAGAAGTCATATTATCTTCTCTCATATATTTTTAATATTGGAAATAATTGGAGAGAAAATAATAAAATTAAATTGATCCTTTCTTCAAATTTGAAAATAAATTCAAATATGAATTTTTTGAAACCTCCAACTCTCTCCCTGGGTCCTTGAGTTGCTTAAGATTTCTAGGATCACAACAAAATGAAGAATAAATATGATATGCATATGATGATCTATGTATAACATCCAAATTGAAAATTGGGATGTTACAACCCCCACCCTCGTGAATGACTAGGGATTCTTCTGGCCCAATTCTTTTGCTTCGGGGGCTTCTTCTGGTCCATCAAAAATCTCCGTAAATTGGTAGGGTAATTGGACTCCATTTATATTCCGTTTTTGTAAAACTCAAAAACAAGGAAAAAACATAAACTGGCACTGGGCTCTAGGTTAATAGGTTAGACCCAAAAATCATATAAAATAGCATATAAAACATCCAAGATGGATAATATAATAGCATGGAACAATCAAAAATTATAGATTGGAGACGTATCAAGCATCTCCAAGCTTAATTCCCGCTCGTCCTCGAGTAGGTAATGATAAAAACAGAATTTTTAATGTGGAATGCTACCGAACATATTTTTATTGTGGCAATAATATTCAGATCCATAAGATTCAAAACAAAAGTTTAATATTGACATAAAAACAATAATACTTCAAGCATACTAATAAAGCAATCATGTCTTCTCAAAATAACATGGCCAAAGAAAGTTATCCCTACAAAATCATATAGTCCGGCTACGCTCTATCATCACCACACAAAATATTTAAATCATGCACAACCCCTATGACAAGCCAAGCAATTGTTTCATACTTTTGATGTTCTCAAACTTTTTCAACCATCACGCAATACATGAGCGTGAGCCATGGATATAGCACTAAGGTGGAATAGAATATAGTGGTTGTGGAGAAAAAAAAGGAGAAGATAGTCTGACATCAACTAGGCGTATCAACGGGCTATGGATATGCCCATCAATAGATATCAATGTGAGTGAGTAGGGATTGCCATGCAACGGATGCACTAGAGCTATAAGTGTATGAAAGCTCAAAAAGAAACTAAGTGGGTGTGCATCCAGCTTGCTTGCTCATGAATACCTAGGGCATTTGAGGAAGCAATCATTGGAATATACAAGCCAAGTTCTATAATGTAAAATTCCCACTAGTATATGAAAGTGACAACATAGGAGACTCTATATCATGAAGATCATGGTGCTACTTTGAAGCGTAAGTGTGGTAAAAGGATAGAGCATTGTCCCTTCTCTCTTTTTTCTCTCATTTTTTGGGCCTTCTCCCTTATTTTTTGGCCTCTTTTTTTCGTCCGGGGTCTCATCCCGACTTGTGGGGAATCATAGTCTCCATCATCCTTTCCTCACTGGGACAATGCTCTAATAATGAAGATCATCACACTTCTATTTACTTACAACTCAAGAATTATAACTCGATACTTAGAACAAAATATGACTCTATATGAATGCCTCCGGCGATGTACCGGGATGTGCAATGAATCAAGAGTGACATGTATGAAAATTATGAACGGTGGCTTTGCTACAATTACTATGTCAACTACATGATCATGCAAAGCAATATGACAATGATGAAGTGTGTCATAATAAACGGAATGGTGGAAAGTTGCATGGCAATATATCTCGGAATGGCCATGGAAATGCCATAATAGGTAAGTATGGTGGCTGTTTTGAGGAAGGTATATGGTGGGTGTATGGTACCGGCGAAAGTTGCACGGTATTAGAGAGGCTAGCAATGGTAGAAGGGTGAGAGTGCGGATAATCCTTGGACTCAACATTAGTCATAAAGAACTCACATACTTATTGCAAAAATCTATTAGTTATCGAAACAAAGTACTAAGTGCATACTTCTAGGGGGATAGATTGGTAGGAAAAGACTATCGCTCGTCCCCGACTGCCACTCATAAGGAAGACAATCATTAAATGAATCATGCTCTGACTTCATCACATAACGGTTCACCATACATGCATGCTACGGGAATCATAAAATTTAACACAAGTATCTCTCAAATTTCACAACTACTCCACTAGCACCACTCAAATATCACCATCTTCATATCTCAAAACAATCGTAAGGAATCAAACTTCTCATAGTATTCAATGCACTTTATATGAAAGTTTTTATTATATCCCTCTTGGATGTCCATCATATTAGGACTAAATTCATAACCAAAGCAAATTGCCATGTTGTTTAAGACTCTCAAAATAATATAGGTGAAGCATGAGAGTTCACCAATTTCTTCAAAATAAAACCACCATCGTGCTCTAAAAAGATATAAGTGAAGCACTAGAGAAAATGACAAACTACTCCAAAAGATATAAGTGAAGATGAATGAGTAGTTGAATAATTATGCAACTATGTGAAGACTCTCTAACATCTAAGGATTCAGATCTTGGATATTATTCAAACAGCAATCAAAACAAAATAAAATAAAATGACGCTCCAAGCAAAACACATATCAAGTGGTGAATAAAAATATAGCTCCAAGTAAGGTTACCGATGAACGAAGACGAAAGAGGGGATGCCATTCGGGGCATCCCCAAGCTTAGGCTCTTGGTTGTCCTTGAATATTACCTTGGAGTGCCTTGGGAATCCCCAAGCTTAGGCTCTTGCGACTTCTTATTCCATAGTCCATCAAATCTTTACCCAAAACTTGGAAACTTCACAACACAAAACTCAACAGAAAACCCGTAAGCTCCGTTAGTATAAGAAAATAAATCACCACTTTTGGTACTGTTGTGAACTCATTCTAAATTCATATTTGTGTTATATCTACTGTATTGCAACTTATCTATTGTTCATACCCTCCAATAATACTCACATATTCATCAAAATAAGCAAACAACACATAGAAAACAGAATCTGTCAAAAATAGAACAGTCTGTAGTAATCTGTAACTCCCGCATACTTATGTAACTCCAAAAATCCAGAAAAATTATGGAAACCTGAGAAAGTTGTGTACCAATCCATAGCAAAAATAATCAGATCAAAAGCACGTTTCTGTGAATTATCAAAACTAATTTACTGGGTGAAAAAGTTTCCGATTTTCAGCAGGATCAACACAACTATCTCCGTAAGCTATCCTAAAGGTCTTACTTAGCACTTTATTAAAACAAAAGCTATAAAACATGATTACTACAGTAGCATAATCATGTGAACACACAAAAACATTAAGGGTAAATATTGGGTTGTCTTCCAGCAAGCGCTTTTTTAATGCCTTTTTAGCTAGGCATGATTATTTCAATGATGCTCACATAAAAGATAAGAATTGAAACATAAAAAGAGCATCATGAAGAATATGACTAGCACATTTAATTCTAACCCACTTCGTATGCATAGGGATTTTGTGAGCAAACAACTTATGGGAACAAGAATCAACTAGCATAGGAAGGCAAAACAAGCATAACTTCAAGATTTTCAACACATAGAGAGGAAACTTTATATTATTGCAATTCGTAAAAGCATATATTCCTCCCTCATAATAATTTTCAGTAGCATCATGAATTAGTTCAACAATATTACCATCACATAAAGCATTATTTTCATGATGCACAAGCATAGAAATTTTATTACTCTCCACATAAGCAAATTTCTTCTCATGAATAGTAGTGGGAGAAAACTCAACAAAATAACTATCATGTGAGGCATAATCCAATTGAAAATTAAAATCAAGATGATAAGTGTCATGGTTATAATTATTCTTTATAGCATACATGTCATCACAATAATCATCATAGATAGCAACTTTGTCCTCATAATCAATTGGAACCTCTTCCGAAATAGTGGATTCATCACTAAATAAAGTCATGACCTCTCCAAATCCACTTTTATAAATATAATCATCATAAATAGGAGGCATGCTTTTATCATAACTAATATTCTCATCAAAACTTGGGGGACAAAAAATATCATCTTCATCAAACATAGCATCCCCAAGCTTGTGGCTTTGCATATCATTAGCATCATGGATATTCAAGGAATTCATACTAACAACATTGCAATCATGCTCACCATTCAAAGATTTAGTGCCAAACATTTTAATGCATTCTTCTTCTAACACTTTGCACAATTTTCCTTTCCATCATTTTCACGAAAGATGTTAAAAAGATGAAGCATATGAGGCCACCTCAATTCCATTTTTTTGTAGTTTTCTTTTATAAACTAAATTAGTGATAAAACAAGAAACTAAAAGACTCGATTGCAAGATCTAAAGATATACCTTCAACCACTAACCTCCCCGGCAACGGCGCCAGAAAAGAGCTTGATGTCTACTAAGCAACTTCTTCTTGTAGACATTGTTGGGCCTCCAAGTGCAGAGGTTTGTAGGACAATAGCAAATTTCCCTCAAGTGGATGACCTAAGTTTTATCAATCTGTGGGAGGCGTAGGATGAAGATGGTCTCTCTCAAACAACCCTACAACTAAATAACAAAGAGTCTCTTGTGTCCCCAGCACACCCAATACAATGGTAAATTGTATAGGTGCACTAGTTCGGCGAAGAGATGGTGATGCAAGTGCAATATGGATGGTAGATATAGGTTTTTGTAATCTGAAATTATAAAAACAGCAAGGTAGCAAGTAACAAAAGTGTGCGAAAACGGTATTGCAATGCTTCGAAACAAGGCCTAGGGTTCATACTTTCACTAGTGCAAGTTCTCTCAACAATGATAACATAATTAGATCATATAACAATCCCTCAACGTGCAACAAAGAGTCACTCCAAAGTCACTAATAGCGGAGAACAAACGAAGAGATCATTGTAGGGTACGAAACCACCTCAAAGTTATTCTTTCCGCTCAATCCATTGGGCTATTCCTATAAGTGTCACAAACAACCCTAGAGTTTGTAGTAAAGTAACGCCTTGAGACACACCTCAACCAAAACCCTAATGTCACCTAGATACTCCAATGTCACCTCAATTATCCGTGGGGTATGATTATACGATATGCATCACACAATCTCAGATTCATCTATTCAAACCAACACAAAGAAATTCAAAGAGTTCCCCAAAGTTTCTAATAGAGAGTCAAGACAAAAATGTGTGCCAACCCCTATGCATCAGTTCACAAGGTCACTGAACCCACAAGTTGATCACTAAAACATACATCAAGTAGATCATGTGAATATCCCATTGTCACCACAGATATGCACATGCAAGACATACATCAAGTGTTCTCAAATCCTTAAAGACTCAATCCGATAAGATAACTTCAAAGGGAAAACTCAATCCATTACAATAAGGTAGCGGGGGAGAAACATCATAAGATCCAACTATAATAGCAAAGCTCGCGATACATCAAGATCGTGCCATATCAAGAACATGAGAGAGAGAGAGAGAGATCAAACACATAGCTACTGGAACATACCCTCAGCCCCGAGGGTGAACTACTCCCTCCTCGTCATGGAGAGCACCGGGGTGATCAAGATGGCCACCAGTGAAGGATCCCCCCTCCAGCAGGGTGCCGGAACAAGGTCCCGATTGGTTTTTGGTGGCTACAGAGGCTTGCGGCTAGGGAACTCCCGATCTAGGATTCTTTTTAGGGGTTTCTGTATTTATAGGTATTTTTGGCGTCGGTTTCACGTCAGGAGGGTCTCCGAGTCAGCCACGAGGTAGAGGGGCGCGCCCAGGGGGGTAGGGCGCGCCCCCACCCTCGTGGATGACTCAGGACTCTTCTGGTCAACTCTTCTTCAGTGGATTCTTTTGGTCCATAAAAAATCTCCGTAAATTGGCAGGTCAATTGGACTCCGTTTGGCATTCCTTTTCTGTAAAACTAAAAAACAAGGAAAAAATAGAAACTAGCACTAGGCTCTATGTTAATAGGTTAGTCCCAAAAATCATATAAAATAGCATATAACTGCATATAAAATATCCAAGATGGATAATATAATAGCATGGAACAATAAAAAATTATAGATACGTTGGAGACGTATCACGCGCCGGCGTCCAAAAATACAGCCGAGCACATCGGATCTCGTCGAAATTTCGCTACGGAGCACGGTTTGGTGTGCAGCTTGCTCTGTTCGAACGAGTGGATGGAGCGGCGTCGAACGACACTGGTGGGGGCGCTGGAGGTGGCCGGATGCGTTGCCGGGGACGCGCGGAGGCGATGGCGCGTTTGGGTGCTGGCGGATGTGGCGCTAGGGGATACGACGAGCGGTGCAGGTAGGCTCTACGGGTCCCTTGGAGCCCTAGGAGCACGGAGCCGAGCTCGCTTTCAAGCTCGGTGGACCGAGACCGTGACAGCGAGGCGAGCTATGGCAGCGGCGAGCTCTCGAACGCGGTGGCGGGGCTATCTAGGGGGTGCAGGCGAGCTCAACAAGAGGAGGAGGAGGAGCATGAGCTCGCCGACGTTGCTGAGATGGCCCGGGGATGTGCTGCGGTGGTCGGTGTCAGGGAGGATCACCGACAATCGCAGAGCAACACAACGGCAGCGATCTCCCGGTGCACAGGGTCCGAGCTCGAGTCGGTCGGTGCCGAACATGTAGCGGACGCCTACAGAGTGATTGGATAGGGCGCTGAGGGGCGGGGACAGCGGTGGTCGCGATAGCTCACGGAGTTGCAGCCATGGTGGTACGGGTGGTGGGGAAGAGTGGGCGTGGGCGAGGGCGAAGAGGAGAGGGTGAGAGGGGGTGAGTTGGAGTGGCGGTAGATGGTTAGGGAAGCTCGAGGCGTCGGCCTTATCCTCGGGGCGGCGCCCGCAAGCTGGTGTGGCGGGGACGTGCCCCTGACCGGGTACTCGGTTGGGGGAATAGAAGAAGAAGATGACCGGCGGGGGTAAGGCTGGCTCGGGTTGGCCGAGGCCTAGGGGGGCATGGGGAATTCCCCCTTTTTCTTTTCTGTTGATTTTGCTTTTAAAACTTTTCTATTTTTTAGTTTTAGTTTTATAAAACATAAAACTTGTACCTAAAATAGCACAATAATTTAGGCCACTGCCACAATTAGTTTGGCACCAAAATAAAATGCTTTAGGAATTTAATAATTTTAAAAGGCATTTAAATATTTGTTTTAGCCAATGTTTTAATTATTATAGGGCATTAAACCACTTTGTAAAAGTGTTGGTTCACCATCATAATTGGTTATGGAATATTTGCCACATGATGAATATTTTAGTTTTGACATTTCAAAATTTGATTGTTTGACTTTATTTTAAATTTAAATTTGAATCGGTTTGAATCACCGTGGGATTTAACAACAGTAAAAGCGATGAGATGGCACCATTAACATGGGATTACTATAGCTTAATTATTTGGGTGTTACAGAGAGAATTAAATTAATGAAAAGAAATTGTCCCACTCATGGTTTATGTTTATGGATGATTATAGAAAATCTATATGCGGGACTAAACTTTGTTTCTAGAAATCTTCTAGACTCTGCTACAGGTGGTACTCTTATGGAAATCACATTGGGAGAAGCTACAAAACTCCTTGATAATATAATGGCAAATTACTCTCAATGGCATACCAAAAGAGCTCCAACTGGTAAGAAGATAAATTCTATCGAAGAAATTACTACTTTGAGTGATAAAATGGATGCTCTTAGGAAATTGGTTGCGAATAAAAATTATCCCGTTGATCCTAACGATGTTCCATTATCAAGTTTGATTGAGAAAAATAATGATGCCATTGATGTGAATTTTGTCTCTAGAAATAATTTCAATAACAATGCTTATAGAGGTAATTTTAACCCTAGAGCGTATCCCGGAAATTCCTCTAATAATTATGGTAATTCCTATGTAAATTCTTATAATAATAATAGGATACCTACTGATCTTGAAAGCAATATTAAGGAATTCATTAATTCTCACAAGATTTTTAATACTATGGTAGAGAAAAAAATGAATAAAGATGATGATATGGCTAGGAACATGGATAGAATTGCTCATGACGTGGAAACTCTTAAATACAAAATTTTGCCACCTAAGAATGAAATTAATGAGTCCATTAAAGCTATCTATGTCTCCATTAAATGAGAATAAAGAGAGAACCGCTAGGTTGAGATCTAAGTAAAAATTCCTAGAAAAGGCTAGTCCACCCGATTTTTACCGTAATCATGATGAAGATATTAAAATGATTGGTGTCTCACCCATAGAATCCTTGTTTAGTAATATAAAACTTGATGAAAAAGGGACTGGAGATGATTCAACTTTAGCTAGAAGGCGGCTCAATTGTTCGGAGGGTGATGATCTTAATGATAAAAATAATAGAAGTCGATTTGGAGAGATCAAGACTTAACTACTGATGTGCCCACTACTTTGGATTACAATGACTTTAATTATGATAGTTGTTATTTAATTGAGTGTATTTACTTGTTGCAATCCATGATAAATTCACCCAAAGCTTATGAACAAAATAAAACTTTCAGTAAACATATTATAAAAGCTATGATGAATGCTCATGAAGAAAATCTAGAGTTGGAGGTATCAATACCTAGAAAATTGCATGATGAATGGGAACCACCTATTAAAGTAAGGATTAAAGATTGTAAAGGTAATGCTCTATGTGATTTAGCTGCTAGCGTTTCCACTATACCAAAATCTTTAAGTGATGTGTTAGGGCTTGTTGATATGTGTGAATGTTCCCTTAATTTGCACTTAGCAGATTCAACTATTAAGAAATCATTGGGTAGAACAAATGATGTTCTTATTATTTCTATTATAAATTGTGTGCCCGTGGATTTCATTGTGCTTGATATTCAATGTAATCCTCTTGTCCTATAATACTTGGTAGGCCTTTCCTACAAACCATAGGTGCTATTATTTGTATGAAATAAGGAAACATTAGGTTCCCCTTTCCATTAAAAAAAGAAATGGAACACTTCTATAGAAATATAATTAATCCACCATATGATCAATTATGAGGGCCACCTATGGGATGAAAACTAAGGATGACAATACTTGAAACTATGAATTACACCTAGCGAGGGGCGTAAAACAATAGTGCTTTGTTGGGAGCCAACCCAATAGTTATTCATTTTTCTTGTTTCTTTTATGTTTTGGTGTGTCCACACAATTATGCTACTTTTATGATTGTGTTTTTATGTTTTAGTTAGTTTTTGTGCCAAGTACAACCTTTGGGATGATTTGGTTGATAGTTGACTTGATTCTGTAAAAAGCAGATACTTTTGTGCCCAGTACTGTAATTGTTTAAATTCATTGGAGCATGATAAATTTGTGAAGTTTTTACATATGATTGATATACATATTTACCACGTTATCCTAATTTTTCTTAATTTTTGGAGTTACAGAAGTATTGTGTTTGTTCAGATCATTACAAGCTGTTCTATTTTTGACAAATTCTGTTTTGTTTGCATAGTTTGTTTGTTTTAATGATGCTATGGATTATATCGGGGGGTATAAGTCATGGAGAATTTAGAATATAGTAGGTATTATGCAATAATACAATATGAATTGGTTTATAATAGTACCTTAAGTTTATCATTTGCTTGTTATACTAATAGATCTCACGAGGTTTCTATTGGGTTTTGTGTGGGTGCTGAAGTTTTCAAGTTTTGGGTGAGATCATGATGGATGAAGGAATAAGGAGCAGCAAGAAACTAAGCTTGGGGATGCCCAAGGCACCCAAGGTAATATTCAAAGGGAACCAAGCATCTAAGCTTGGGGATGCCCCGAATGGTGTCCCCTCTTTCATCTATGATCCATCGGTATATTACTTGGAGCTATATTTTTATTCGTTACATGCTATGAGTTTTGCTTGGAGTGTCATGTATTATAATAGTATTTGCTTTGTTTGCTTTTTAGTTTACCACAATCATAGTTTTCTGCACACACCTTTTGAGAGGGACACACATTTATTCGCGATTTATTAGAATACTCTATTTGCTTCACTTATATCTTTTGAGCTAGGCAGTTGCTCTAGTGCTTCACTTATATCTTTTAGAGCACGGGGGTGGTTATATTTTAAAGAAATAATTGCACTCTCATGATTCACTTATATCTTTTTGAGAGTCTAATAAATAGTAATGGCAATATGCACATGTTATGAAACTGGTCCTGATATGATATGTATTCAAGAAGGATATAATAAAAACTTTCATGTAGATCACTGAATATGATAAGTTTGATTTCTTGCAATAGTTTTGCAACATGGAGATGGTAATATGTGGGAGGAACTAGTAAATAATTGTGTTTTAATAAGAATATTGGTGTGAAGGTTTGTGATTCTATCAAGTCGTTGCGCTCAATATCTAGAAGTAGTGACATATCATTATTCTTTGTCAGAATCGGGTCAACCAGGACCAAACCACTTTCCCTTTCAATTGCGCAAATTTCCTGGATCAAGTTCCCTACCCCTAACAGTGTGTTTGGCAATTTGAGGGAAAGGGCATGTGAATTTTTAAGAGGGGCTTGGCTGAGGGATTAGACATGGGAAGTGGACTATTATTCCTAATCTGACATTTGGTTTGAGGATGGGAGTTAGTCGTGGGAATCTCGTTTCTGCAGCTTGTGGGGCAGGAGCAACGAACATGGCGATTGCTTTTTCTCTCAATTTCCCGTTCCCTCGTCCAATTACCAGCTCCCCCCGAGAAGATATAAGGAGTGTGACCCGTTTTCCCTTTCCCCTTCCATCATTAATTCCTCTGTCCTCCAATCAAACAAGGGAATTTAAATCCTACACCCTCCTAATTCCCATTTCTACTTCCCACGCTGTAAACTACATCATATCTCTTGTACAGCGGGCACAAGAAGAATGTGGGTTTGAGCCGTAAAGAGGGGGCGTTGAGAATTGTGGCCATGCACCTATTGGTCAGAAGACTGTGGCAAGGTATGGCACCCAATAAACTTCTCCACACATGGATCATGATCTTAGCCGGAACATGCAATTTCCAAACAACACTCCAAATTGGGCTAGTACTTGAGGCTTCAATAGGGTTTGTCCTCCTCAACTTTTGTCCATGTTTGTGTTCCCATTCCGCATGGTAGGACGATCTTACTAAGAAAAACCCCTATTTGACACTGTGAAATAGAATGTTGGGGAAACGCACAATGGAACGCTGGTTTCTAGGGTTTTTTCAAAAAATTCTTTCCTTTTCAGGTTTGCTCCTCTTTCCTTCAATTTTTAGTTTTATTTTTTTTCATATTTATTTGGTTCATGAATATTTTCTAAAATTAGAATTTTCAGAGTTTGTAGTTAATCTTAGGAAATGAATATTTTCAATGTTTATGAACATTTGTTCCAATTTTGTGAATTTTGAAGACATGAACAATTTCACATATATAGAATATATGTAAAAGTGAGAAGGAGAAATAAAAACAAAAAATAAAATAAAATAAATAAAAGCAAAAAACTGGAATCTAGCAGATGAAAAATGACGGCAGATAAAAGAACAAACTGACAGAAGAAAAACAGAGGAACACACTCAAAAATATGAAAAACAAAACCAAAAGCTACTGAAAAAAGATACAAGAAACATCGCTTGCCCAAACACCCTATTGGATCTGGCCCATGACTCGGGCCCTGCGTGAAATCCAGACACTTTGAACCAATGAGCGTAAAATAGGAGGGATTCACCTCGTCTCGACCCACAAGCATCACGAGGCTACAGAACATGCTCAGCTCCATAAATGTCGTTGGCCTTAACGTGTCTTATATCTGACTCAAAACATCAAGCTACGAGCGCTACATAGCACTCACCAATGGGTGGTCGACCTGTGCCGGCCTAGTCATGGATTTCGAGCGATTTTTTGAGTTGGTTTCTACATGCAGTTTTCTACCAGTTTTACATGACTTGTTTTTGTCTGGTCTTCTCTGTTTTTCTCATTTTTTTTAATTTTCTAACAACGGTAAATTAGGAAAATGTCACATTTGTCACTAAAATTTAAAGAGAGTGCTTGCTCATTTTAAATGATGAATTTAAAATTATTCATCCTTCATTTCAAAATGTTCAACATTATTTGAGAATTATTTATAGTTTGTTTAAAAATATTCAACATGTATCAAAAAAGTTAAACACGCATTTAAAAGTTGTTTGCATGTATTTCATAATGCTCAATGTGTATTTAGAAAATTTCCGACATGTATCAAAAAGTAAAAAACAAATGAAAACAAAAAGGAAAACAACAAAAAGTAAAGAAGAATAAGAAGAAAGCTGGACACCTATGCTATTGCGGAAAACCATTTCCTGTGGAAAACGACCAAATCCAGATCCGAAAACAACTGAACCGATAGTAAACAAGTACTCCAAAAACCACACGTAATAGCGGGCTGGCTCATTTTAGCTCGCTTCTAGGGCAATATATATTGCAGTAGGAGATGTGCATGTGCTTTGCATCGGGATAAACATGTCCCTAGTGATCCATTTGTGTTGCCATTTCTTCTCTTCACCACCGTGCCGATGGTAGTGACGTTGTTCACCTCTTCACGACGAATGTGATTAATCCCATGGCAATTATCTTGATCATCACCCTCTAGCAGGCTACCTCGGCGAACTTCTCCATGCACCACCTTGTATTTTCATGGGCTCCTAATGATGGTGGCAGCCACCCTTATCTCATTTATACATGGTGTATGCATCATCACCGCACTCATGCGCCCCAGTCTAAGATTCACTCACGTTGCCCCTCCTCGTCGCAAGTGACGACCCTTCCCTACCCATACGCGTACTTACTTGTAGTGATGGTGGGAATCACCACCAACTCACCTGCATCAGGTGCATTTGCCCCCTGTTGGGAAACATAGTAGAAAACAAAAAATCACACCTACGATCACCCAAGATCAATACGAAGATGCATTACGGGTTGGGATCACGATCGTTACCGTCATCAAGTTGCAGTGGAAGATGAACATGTCGGTGTATATCGTACTTGGAGTCCCTCAAACCATCGCTGAAGGATCCCTCATACCGCCCGCGAACGATCCCTCGAACCAAAGACCAAAACCACAGCCTCTCTACTTGGTTGCAAGCGTGCGGCCTTCATGATCCGGCAGCACTTCGCCGTCCAGAGCTAATCGTCCCGGCAGAATTAGAGGGATGAGATTTGAACTACACTGGGCCTCTAATCATGAGGACAAGAGGATTAGCCAAGCTCTAATTAGTCAACTAGGACCAAGTAGAATATGAATTAGAAGAACTAGAGGAGGCTCAAAAACTGTATGTCCAAAATAGCAAAATCCCCTTGTATATATACGTTGGAGGGAGAGGGAGGGATGCTACCAAGGGGAAGGAGGGCCTCATTCCTTAGGAAGGAGAACTTTTCCCACTTGGGCCTTTTTGGCCCAAGTTGCCTTCCACCACTTGGCCTTTTTAGGCCCGTTGATATTAAATTAAATAAGTTCTAAATATTTTCAAGCCATATATACATAATTTAACATCTCCGAAAACATTTTCCACCTATATATATGTATCGGTAATACCCGATATTACCCAATATTCACCGAAACCCTTCTCGTGACCCCAAAATGCTTCCGGATACTCTCGGAAGTATTCCGAATATTAATGAAACAATTCCACAAATATATTCTCACCACTCCCATTCTACTAACACTCGGCAGATCATGATTGTTTTAAGCTTGTGACACTGTAGGTTCGATAACTCATAGACATGAACAAAACCGTTCGTTCAATGATCAATAGCGGGACCATGGACGTCCATATAAATCCCTATGAGCATACGAATGATATTTGAGTGAACCTTTGGTTATCATGTGATGTCCTTTGCTTCACGGTACTTCACAAAACCCGGGATGCATCGGTTTCCTCCCAAGTCATCACCATGCTCACTATACCGTAATCCTCGTTACCGATTTTGTTCTCCTTTCTTGTTATTGTATTTCAGCATTCTTGTGATGAAGTCACTTGTGTCTGGCTATACGATGATTGATGCCATCACACCGAGGGGGCCCTAATAATATCTCTCCGTTATTGGATAAGCAAATCCCACTCTCAAACTATCTGGTCACTTGTCAAACTTTTTGATGAACCTGTAAGTTCTCGTTGTGATCATCGTGTTATAGATGACGTTTTAGCAACCCCAAAGTCTATCGTACGGTAAGAAGTGACCATTATACTGTCATGGTCTAAGGAGCAATATCACACGTTAACAGTTCGTGTTATTACAATTGAACGCAGATGATATTAACTCAATTCACGAGAAACAAGACTGGGTCGATTCAATATGATTGTTCTTCTAACGCCATAATCTCAGTGTTGTTTTTAGGATCATCATTACACTTAACGATATCCTAAAATCTAAAAAACATGATCACCAACAACACTTGAGCTAGTCTTAGAGGAAAGACTAGGAACCTTTTATTTGCCGTTTATCATTCCACACATGCATATGAGTTTTCCATTGAATAGCATATTCGAGGATCATTGTAGTTATAACATAGAATATAAACTCTTAACTGTGAATATGGAAATATAATAATACAAATTATATTGCCTCTAGGGCATATTTCCAAAACCCCCCTCCCACACACAAAACTGAATGCATAAAAAGCGATATTGTAATTTAGAAAACACTAAGCCGACATGATGGATGACTAGATTGTGTCTATCAGCACTTGAAGGCATTGAACGACGTACCTTGTGGAACATGGGAGTCCTAGCAAAAATAGTGGAATGGTGAGATTCGATGCTTCTGATGGGAAACATTTTGCATAGGAACTTACGGTTGAGCTTGGCTTTTGGCCGAGGGATTCAAGGTGTTTTTATATGTGCCTTTGGTGTGTGGAATTAGCCAAGGAGTCTGTGTTGGGCACCCCATTGGAGCGTAGTCGAGGAGAGTTCGTGTCCAAGTCGAAATTGGCGTCAACGATGGTGGTGGCATGGATGAAGGAGGTGACAAGTGGTTGTCAGGAAGGCGGTGGTAAGAGTAGATCGGGTTGGCCTAATGCCTGGTGGCTGGTGCACATAATTGGTGTGGAGGACAACCTAGGTTTAGAGTTAATTTTGGGATACTTCATGATCTCTAGTTCTTCTAGGAAATTTTATATGAAAGCAAAAGTCGAGAGGGGTTATGATTGATCTCCTCGTGAATGAACTTCCTCTTTGCATGTGAATTGGCCTTATAATTGGTCAAAAGGTTATGTACATCACTATTATGTCCTTGATAATTTGGTAGCTAACTTTTTTAGAGTTTTATTTTTCGGGAATGATCTCAATTGCTAGTGGTCACTAACCAAACTTAGCTAAAAAAAATTAGGCTATCTAGTTAGATGATGGGCTCTAAGTACATATTTCACTAATCCTACCGAATTTAGCCCAAGAGGTCCATCCTTCCACCACTCAGCTCACTCAGCCTAGGGCGCCCCTATGTCTCGCTTCACGCTAGACCTATGGAACTCTCAAATGAAGGTAAGCGCAAGATGGGCCGGCCTAGGCGCATGGGAGCCACAACCTCCTTTTTTCACATTTTCTGTTTCTGTTTTTTGATTTCTTTCTATACTTTTGTTTATACTTCAAAATATTTTGAATAAACATATTAAAAACACCTTACATAAAACATAAAAAAATAAACAAGCGTTTGAGAAATGTTAAATGTGTATATAACAAATATTTCTCATATATACAAAAAAATGTTAATCAAGAATTTGAAAAACTATATTAATCAGGAATTTTTAAATACAAACTATATTAACATTTTTAAATACAAAAATAATAATCATGTATTTAAAAATGTTAATCAAGTATTTGAAAACTATTAAACACATATTCAAAACACGTTAAGTAAGTATTTCAAAAATGTTAATGTGTTGAGAAAAATGTTTACCATATATTAAAAAAAATGTTAATCTTGTATTTGGAAAATGTTAATCAAGCATTTGAAAAATGATAAGTGTGTGTAGAAAAATGTTGACCATGTATTAAAAATGTTAATCAAGCATTTGAAAAAGTATTATATGTCTATAAAAACATTGATCATGTATTAAAAACAAAATGTTAAGCTTGTATTTGAAAGATGTTAAACGCCAGTATTACAAAAATGTATTTGATACATACTCCCTCCAATCTATAGTACTTGTCTTATATTTGTCTTGATACAGATGTATCTAGACATGTTTTAGTGAAGATACATTCGTATCTAGACAAATATAAGACAAATAATATGGATCGGAGGGAGTACCAAAAATGTACAATGTGTACGAAGAAAAGATAAACATCCAAAAATATAAGTTACCAAAAATCTTAACCATGTATTTTAAACGGTTAAAATATAAAAAATGTTTCTGATGTATAAGAAAAATATTGAATGTGTACGAAAAATGTTAAGACATATTGAACAAAAAAGAAACAGATGAAAATTAACAAAAAAAACAAAGAAAGACAAAAAGATTCAATTAAACCCCCCAAAACAAAGAAAATAAAAGAAATGAAAAACTGAAGAAATGAATGCAAAAGAATGAAACAAAGAAAACCGAGAAATAAACAAAGAAATAAAGAAAACCGATGAAAATCAAGAAAGAAACAAAGAAGGAAAGAAAAGCAAAAAGACCATTAAAAACCGAGGAAGAGATAAAAGTATGGAAAGCCAGTGAAAATTGAGAAAAAAATGAAGAAAATCAATGAAAAGACAAAGAAAACAGAAAAATCAAAGAAAATTGTAAAAAGAAACCCGGCGAAAAAAGGGAAAAACAGAAAACAGAAGAACAAAATTGAAAAGAGAAGTTTGAAAGTAGCGAAGCAAATGCTTGTGAGCGAGCATGGGGTGCCAGCAATCGAAAAAAAGATGGGCCGGCTCAGTTGCTATGTGTGACAAGAAGTCCTTCAGATGAGAGAGAAGCTACCGTGTCGCTATAAATGAGATGTAGCTCTCGCGCTCATCCCAGGCCATTGCACGTCGCCATCCAGACATGCATTACGATATTATTTTCAGGTAAGGCCATCATGGCGTAAACTGTAAAATTAAGGGTTTTGTGTTACAAAGTTACAACATGATGTGGCAGTGAGTTACACTAGTAAAGTAGCCGACATGGAAACTTGTCCCACGTCCTGGTCAGTGTTTCCGCCGTCCTCACCCCCAGCGGCGGAGGAGAATAAGTCCTTGCACAGATCGCCGTAGAACCGGCAGACCAGATCGACGAACACCGGCGACTTGAGCCGCTCCCAGCACTGTAGGAGTTCCTCCACGTCCGGCAGGTCCCGCGCTTTGCCTTCCTCCGTCAAAATCTCCATCAGGCAGCTCTCAAAACTCCGGCATGCCTCCTCTTTCTCCTCTCCAATTCGCGTGGTCGTCCTCGACCGCAGCCGCGCCACCATCTTCACATACGCAGGCGTCTCTGGCGACGGCACCGGCACCTCTGGCACCGCCGCAGCAACTACCCTGCGCGCGGTATGGCTCTCTGTCGAGGTTGCCGGCGTGGAAGACGGAGGGATTAACGGCCAGAACACCGCGCGGACCGACCGGAAGCTTCGGCCGGCACGGCGCCGGTGGCGGGGGCTCATCTTGGCGGTGGACTTGCGGAGATTGCGGAACCGGAAGGCCCTGATAGAGAGGGCGGCGGAGGCCGGGATGCGGAAGAGCCGCGCGAGGGCTCGCTTGCATGGCGTCAGAAGGCGGCGCGTCATGCAGGAGGGGCGACGAGACGATCGAGACGAGGTTGTCATCGTGGGGAAGACGCGGAGTTTACACGGGCTGATCTGTTGGTTTCTTGCGTTACCTCGTGCTGCCACAAAGATGTAGAATGAGACATCGATGGGAGCTACGTATTTCATAAGAGAGAGGCTCTGGCTGTTTGGTTGCTCGACTGTTGCATGGTTGTGGCATACACGTACTTTCGGTCTTTAGTGGGGTGGCAGTCCTATGATCGTGCGTCGCACTAAGCATAGGTGAGGTGTTATATAAAGCTTCTTTCCGCTAACGGCATATATAGTTCAAAAATTTACCTTCTTGCAACTGATGAGACTGCTACGACTGGCTGCCAAAAACTGACTGTGCCCACTAGTAGAGAGCAGGGCTTTGGTCCAGACCAGATAAAAACATTAATCCCGGTTCTCTTACGAACCGGGATCAATGGGTGAGCCTCTTGTTCTTATCTTTTTTTTTAAAAGAAAAAAACCCTAACTTGTATGATTTAAATAGATACTTGTATAATTTTTTTAGTTTTATTATTGTTTGTTATTATATAGTGCCATGGTTTTGGTATCCGTCCCCGTCGGCCCTCGTCTTCTCTATGATTCGGATGTGGTATATTATCTTTTATTATTATTTATTTCATTTAGTGTTTATGACAATTATGCCGAACAACGTGACATAGATGTTTTTATCTAGGAGGTATGTGAACCGGAAATTTCAACCGAACACTACTAAGGAAAACACTACTAGGAAAAGGCTTATACATAGAAGTTTACCAGTAGCGTGTGTTTTGGAGCCCACGCTACTGATAATTAGCACCAGCGTGTGTTACAAACCGCGCTACTGGTACAACTTAGCAGCAACTATGGTTTCTAGAGGGCACGCTGCTGATAAGTTAGCCACACCACACCCCCCGGCCAAAAAATAGTAGCAGCATTGGTACGCTAACAAGCGCTACTGTTAAGAAAATAGCAGTAGCGCGGGGCCACTAAGAAGCGCTACTGCTACTTCTTCTATGTGTAATCTTTTACCAGTAGTGTGTTTTTTGGGCAAGCGCTATAGCTAGTTTTATGTATGAGTAGATATTATTGTGCCCCGCGCTACTGCTATGGTCGCCAGCCAAAATATCTGCCACCTCCCCCCCTCTTCTTCCTCCCCCTTTCTTTCTCCCCCTCCCTCTTGCACTTGCTTGTTCTTCAATGCTTCCCCCTCTTCTTTGCCCCTCCTCCCCCTGCATTAATGCCCTCCCTCCTTTCTCTTCCTTGTTTTGCCCTCCTCCCTTCTCTTCTTTGCCCTCCACCACCCCTCCATTAATGCCCTCCTCCTTCCTCTTCCTTTCTTTTGCACCTTCTCCCCTTCTCTTCTTTGCCCTCCACCACCCCTCCATTAATGCCCTCCACCTCCCTCCATCCTCTCTCATTAATGCCTCTCTCTCTCTCTCTCTCTCTCTCTCTCTCTCTCTCTCTCTAGCTAGTTGGAGCTATATTTTTTATGTAGGTACCTCACTATCTAGAGCTACTAGCTAATTATAAGAAGGTGCTCGATATTCCTCTCAACAAATAGGTGAGCAAAAAAAGAGTTGTGCAAGAATGGAAATATGTGTGTTTGCGATTAGGACCGAAACTATGTGCGATATGAATATACTGAATTGTGTGTGGCATGTGAGTGACATGAGTTGCCTATGTTTTGCCGAAATGTCGATTCAATTCCGTTTCGGCGAATTTCGGGCAAACTCAATATGTCCTATGTTTAGGGAAGGTCATGCCGAATGTTTGTATGAATTTGATCCATGCATGCATATATACGTGGTTATAATAATTGCTCCACGCGCAGGTGATCATGAAGGTCAATGGAAGGATGGTGGAAAGATACTAACAATCCGCTGTGGATGACATGTATGAAAAAAGACTGAAGGATGTTTTATGTCCGTGTCGAAAATGCAAAGGAAGAGTTAGGCCCGACCCCTTTTAGGGTGGTAAATTCAAGGCGCACCTGCTCATGCATGGTTTCATGCATGGCCATACTCGATGGATAAGTGAAGATGATGATGATGGTGATGAGGACGTCGACGGGGCAGGAAATAACGATATGGGGCCACCAGACGAAGAGATGATTGATTATGTGCCCGAAGAGGAAGACGGCCTCGCAAATGTCGATGACGAAGAGGCAGTTCAAGGTGGAGAAGACGCGGACACGCCGCCGTCTTCATCGCTACTAAGTTCAGCCATGCGGGACCCACATGTTTGAGACCTGCTTCGCAAGAAGACGACTAGCTACAGAGCTGCTTCAAGAGAGGAGGCCAAACTGGCGCAATTGGAGGTAGACTCGATGACTCCTTTGTATGATGGTTGCAATCCCGAGGTGACCCGCTTGAGTTTCACACCAGAACTTCTAAAGACGAAGGCAAAAAACAAATGGACAGATACAAGCCTGGATGAGCTTTTGAAGTATCTAAAGAAGGTTCTTCCCGCGGGAAGCCTTTGTCCTACTAGTGTCGAGGAGGCAAAGAAAATCGTGTGCCCTCCTGATCTGCCACACATTAAATATCACACATGCATCAATGATTGCATCATATATCGGAACGAGCACGCGGAAAAAACCATCTGTCCAAAGTGAAATGCTTAACAATATAAAAAGGCTGGAAAGAAAGCTCCACAGAAAGTTGTATGGCACTTTCCGATCACTCCGCGTCTACAACGGTATTTCGTAGATCCTAAGGAAGTAGAGCTCATGCGCTGGCACACGGAGAGGGTGAAGCCAGATGACGGAGATGAGCCGAAGCTGAGACACCTCGTAGATGCTAGCCAGTGGAGAGCATTAAATGTTGAATTTGATTTTTTCGCAAATGATCCAAGAAACATTGTGCTTGGCGCTAGTAGTGATGGCATGAATCTATTTGGCAACCAGAACACCAATCATAGGACATGGCCTGTGTTTGTATGGATGTACAACCTCCCCCCTGATTGTGCTTGAAGGAAAAATACATACACATGGCTATGCTTATTCAAGGGTCGAGACAACCGGGAAATGATATAAATATGTATCTCGGGTTACTAAAAGAGGAGCTCCATACCTTATGGAAAACGCCGGCCAAGACATGGGATGCAAGCAAAGGAGAGTATTTCTACACGAGAGTTGCGCTGATCATGACGATGCAGGACTATCTCGGTTACGGCTATCTCTCCGGCCAGGTGCGCCACGGATATTGCGGATGCACGAGGTGCATGGATGATACAACTTCTCTGAAGCTATCGAAAGATGGCGGGTCTTTGAAAATTGTGTACATGGGGCATCGAAGATGGCTCGAGAAGGATGACACGTGGAGAAAGCGTGGAGATCTATTCAATGGTAAGGCTCAGCATCAAGGTCCTCCATGTAAGCGTAGCGATGCAGTAATATATGAGTTATTGAAGAACTGGGAAGAGTGCCCCTCGCCGGGAAAGACGAAGAAAAAGGCGCCGGAGCCCCTGCTGAAGGTATGGAAGACGAGATCTGTTTTCTGGGACTTGGAATACTGGCCCATACTTGACACGCCTCATAGCCTTGATCAAATGCATATCACAAAAAATATCCATGAGAGTTCCTTGGAACATTGATGAACATGCCGGAGAGGACCAAGGATGGGCCGAAGGCAAGAAAAGACTTGGAATTTTTGAATATCAGGAAAGGTCTCCAAATGCCCGGTAAAAGGTCGTCAGAGGAGACCGAGACGGAGATGGAGACGGAAGATAGGGGCAAAAAAGTAAACAAGAAGGAAGAACAATATTGCCCCCCCTCTTGCTTCACCTTAGATCCGAAGGAGGTCGATCAATTGTTCAAGTGCCTTGCCAGAATCAAAGTTAGTTCCAGATACTGTGGGAAGATAAGCAGATATCTGGACACTAAGAAAAAAAAGGTTCAGTGGGATGAAGTCTCACGACTGTCATGTGATGATGAAGCAGTTACTCCCGTTGCACCTAGAAGGATTATAGACACACATATGCGTGAGACGCTTACTGACCTAAGCCACTTTTTTGATGCTATCTCTCGAAAGTCGATCAGTGTGAAGCAACTCCATAGGCTACAGGAAGAGATCGTTGTCATACTAAATGAGCTAGAGATGTACTTCCCGCCCGCGTTCTTTGATGTCATGATGCATCCATGTGTCCACATCATGGACAACATCATCGACCTAGGGCCGACATTCCTGCATAGCATGATGCCGTTCGAGAGGATGAATGGGGTCATCAAAGGATTCGTTCGTAACATGTCCCGTCCAGATGGAAGCATAGCCCAGGGATGTCTGACCAAAGAGTGCATCTCTTTCTGTGAGAGTTATCTAGTAGGCATCGGAGTCCCTGTTGTTGGTTTGCCTGTCAAGAAGCACTGTGGAAGGCTCGAAGGAGAAGGTCACACCAACGGTCATAGGGATGTGAATGTGTTACGCTCGGGCCGACAAAACAACCTTGATACGGCAAACTTAGTAGTGCTACAACACCTAGATGTGATAGAAGATTTCGTGACACTGCACAAAGAGACCATCGCAAAGAAGTACCGTGACCGTGGGGTGCACAGGACGGACACTGAAGTTATTAGAGAGCACAACTCCACTTTCGTGCGTTGGTTCAAAGAGCGAAGTTCGCTAATCCCTCGGAAGAGGGTTGTCCGAACGGAACGCTCATATACGCCTTAGCACATGGCCCCTCGACCAACCTCGCGACTTATCAAGCATACGATATCAATGGATACACGTTCTACATGGAGGAGAAAGATATAAACAATGATGACCAAAACTCAGGGGTGACGATGGAAGCCATGAATGGGAATGTAATTGAAAGATATTACAGAAGGGTCGAAGAGATACGAGAGCTTAACTACTCTGGATTGCATAGCGCGACGATGTTCCATGTCATATGGGCTAAGAATGTACACAGAGAAAACCGACATTTCACTACCATGTGTATACCCGACTCCGATAGCGGTACCATCAACGCCATCGCCAAAAATGAGCCATGGGTACAGCTAAACACGTGACACAATGTATCTTCATAACTGATCCGATCAATCCCAGCCGTGTTGTCGTGAGTAGAAGCAAAAGGAGCATTGCGAGAATGGATGGAGTCACCAACGAGGAAGACTATGACCAGTACGGTGATCCGATGAGGGAAGATGATGCTGATGACGATGAAACATACATCAAAATAAGAATGAAGACTACATTACCTACGAAAGATCGTAATCCCTGGAGAAGGAAAAGTCACGACCATCGGCTCAATTATTCGACAACGAACAAAAGAGGGAAGAAGATCAGTCTGAAGCGTCGTCGTCACCCAAGCTAACAAACTAATCCCCAAAGTTTGTGTGTGTCTAGCTATTTTGTATACCGCCGATAGCGACCAAATGATGTAATATATATTATACTAAGAAAGGAAGGAAGTTAGTGGAATATGAAAAAGAAAAAGAAAAAGAAAAGTGCAAATAAAAAAGAAAAAGAATAATATAATTAAAAAGAGAAATAAAAATAAAATAAAAAGGAAGGAAGTTTGTGGAATATGAAAAGAAAAAGAAAAAGAGAAAGAAAAAGAAAAAAAGAAGAAAACAGTTAGCAGTAGCGCGTTTTAGCCTGGGCAGCGGTATAGCTAAGGAAAAGAAAAAGGAAAAAGGAAAAAAGATAGCAGTAGCGCGTTTTGGCTAGGACAGCTCTATAGCTAACTTAGCTATAGCGCGTTTTGCCAACACGCGCTATAGCTAAGTTGCCTACAACACCGGTCCGCTACCTCCTATCTCTTTCCTCTCTCTCACTCTCTCGCTCAATCCCCTTCTCTGACCTCGATCTCCCGCACGCCACCGCCGACGCCCGCACCCGACCATGCCACCGCCGACGCCCACACCCGCCCACGGCGCCACCACCCGCACCCGCCCACGCCACCGCCGACGCTCAAGACTTACCCACGCCGCCGCCGGCGCACACAAGACCCGACTCTCGACTCACATCGCCACTCCGACGCTCCCTCCCCCCGTGCCGTCCCTTCGCCGTACAGTCTCTCTCTCCCCCTCTCTCTCTCTCTGACCAAATTTGGTCTCTCTGTAGATTGATGAGGAGGAGAAGGACCCCCTCTGTCCGGGCGACCCCGACGCCACCTCCTCAGCCCCAGCGAGCCCTGACCCCGACGCCACCCCCTCAGCCCCGGCGACCCTGACCCCGACGCACAGTTCCTTTCCTGTTGTTCTTTAGTTAGGGCAAAAAATTCAGAAAATGAAGTGGTAGATGCCACTCTAGCTAGCTCTAGTTAGGGCAAAAAATTCAGAAAAAAGTAGTTGATGCCACTCTAGTTAGGGCAAAAAAATTCAGAAAAATTCAGAAAATGAAGTAGTAGATGCCACTCTAGTTACGGCAAAAAATTTGTAGTTGTTGTCCATTTGTAATTCATGAGGCAAAAAAAAGTAAATGAAAATGAAATTGAGGATTTTTAAAAATTCAGAAAATGGAGTAGTAGATAACACTCTAGCTAGCTAGCATCATTGCAAAAAACAATGCTCAAAAAATAAAAATAAAATGCTCGGGTTCAGCAATCAGACTATGTAAAATAATTCAGAAAATTGAGTTACCCACTTGAAGTTACTGTAGTTTTATTGGCAGCAAGAGTTGGCAGAGAGTAGTGTATTTTGCATTTCTGTAACTAGTCCATTACAGTAGTCTGCAATTTTATTTGAATGCAATCTTGATGGACATAGCAGCAAGTTTATGAAATGAAATGAAATGTTGTCCATTGGAGTCCATTTGGAGTTGCTCCATTGCTTGTGAGATGCTCTATATGTGACCTATGTTTTGCCGGTTGCGAGTGACCTATGTTTTGCTGGAAATGTTGATTCATGTCCATTCCGGCAAATTTCAGGGACTCTATATGTGCACTTTCTAGCAAAGGTCATGCCGAATTTTTTCCGTGAATTTCGGCATGACTTGTGCTAGAAAGTTGGACATATCGAGTTCTCGAGATTTGTCACGACGAGAATGAAACGACATTTCCAGCAAAACAAAGGTCACTTTTTTTTCATTATTCACTTTATTATATAAAGATCGATAGTTAAACGACTACGACATTGAACCCTAGGAAACATGACCGACACCGATGAGGCCAGAGGTTCTCAGTCCCAATTAGGTCAAGTACACGCCTACCTCGACTTTCTGGCGGATCAGGAGAGACAGCAAGCTGGGTGTCAGGACCCCCTTGTCATGATGGAGGACGACGTTGGTGGCGCCGACGCCGACACTGATGCCACCAATGACACCGGCACTGAGATTGGCGCTGATGATGTTGCTAACTACAGCACGGAAGGTGGGACCTCCCAAGCCAGTGAGGGAAAGAAGGAAAAGAGGACACGACACCCAAATGAGCTCAGCACCGGAAGACTGGTGGTCACGGCGGTGCACCCTGATGAGTTCGAGCCAATAGAGCCACGGGAAGTGCCAGCGTGTTTCGGCAACCAACTAGCATGCATCCTACGGGATACCGCTAACATCAACACCACAAAAATACGAAAGAATGAACATTTGAAGAAGCTGCTCCTAACTAGGTTGCACGCAAGATTCCTGTACCCCGGTCGGAATGACGATGTCGACCCATGGGATGATGATGCCATGAAAAAAACCAACAACAAAGCCCTAGGGAAGTTCAGCAACGCATTGAGCGCTTGGAAAACTAGGGTGAAAAAGGCGATTCAAGTAGACCATGAAACCTACGCCGAGATTGTTGCAGACAATCCAAAAATTATGATAAAGGACTTTGAAAAGTTCACAGAGAATTGCAATGAAGAAGCTGCCAATACCAGATCGAAGAGAGGCAAGCAGCTGCAGGCAAAGAAGATGGGGAACCACCGCCTTGGAAGTTGTGGTTACATGGGAAAGAGGACTGTGTGGGCTAAGGAGGACGCAAAACGTGAATGTCTAGGGATCCCAGACCCATTGGCTGAGTTCACCGACCAGCAGGAGCACGACTTCATCAGGGCCCGATTCTCGTGGGACCCCAAGAAAAAGAATTTTTTCACCGACGCGCCGACTAGGAAATTCATGAGATTACTGGTAATTATCCTTTTACCACCTTACGTATTAGGTTCTGATCAATGAAGTCTACTACATTCTAGTCGCATTCGTAAATGATTCACAATCCATTTTGCGGAGAGAGCAACACAAGCTTGTGGCCGAGAGCGACTCGTCGACTCAGTCGTCGGTGAAGTACAAATGGGACACTCCTTTAAACCATGCCATGAACATAATGATGGGACACACGCCTGGCCAGCGGCTGCAATATGGATGTGTGCACGGCGCCAGGGATGGCGCCACGTGGAAGTACTATTATAGCAAGGACCCCGAGGCCAAAAGACAGAGAAAGAAGTTCAGTCAAGTGACTATCGACGAGAAGGTGGCGCGGGCGATGGAGAAAGCAAAAGCTGAGACCAAAGCTGAGATAATCCGGGAAATGGTAGCTGCCTATAGAGATGATATGGTGGCCGCCTTTTCAATCTTGATTCCAACTGTGGTCACATGGGTGCAACAAAATCCAAACGCGCCACCAAGTTATTTTCCCATTCCCAGCTTCACTGGGAGCAACTCAATGAACACCGCACCCATACCTGTACCTAGTATGGAAACCACACCCGCACCCGCACCGCCTCCAGCACCTACTCCTGCACCCAGCTGTCACAGCAGCCCTAGCTCCGTCTCTGGCTTGAACGCCGGGCCATCGACATTGACTGAGCTCGAAGCCCTCACGGTAAATACGCGTCGCACCTTCATCAACTCAACTAATTAGTTAATCTTCAGTTGCCGTTCTTTTTGGATCTCTGACGCCGCACATATATGTCTTTGTAGGCCGACTCCACTCCGTGCACCCTCCTTTACCACATGAAGGGTGGGTTGGTGGATGTGGGGAAGGGTACTATAGTGAAGCCCAAGGATCGATTGTTCCACCGCCGGTAGATGCCTGATAACGCCTTAAGGGTCTCCGTGGCGAGTGTGAAAGCGGGCTACAAGGGTTTCCCTCGTCTGATACAAATCGATGGAGAGGATGACGAGACCCCCACGCAGCTTGGACAATGCAAAAATTGGCCGATCCTGTGGCCGAAAAATCTTCTTCGTGTCGAGGTGGCTGGGAGCACACCAACGGGACCTCAGGAAGGTATGACCACAACCCCTCCTACACAAGTACAACCATTGTGATGCCCCAATTCAATCATACACTAATCATACACGCAAATGTGTATGATCAAGATCAGGGACTCACGGGAAGATATCACAACACAAACTCTAGACACAAATCAAAATAATACAAGCTTTATATTACAAGCCAGGGGCCTCAAGGGCTCGAATACATAGCTCGATACACAAGAGTCAGCGGAAGCAACAATATCTGAGTACAGACATAAGTTAAACAAGGATGCCTTAAAAAGGCTAGCACAAAAGCAACGCGATCGAAGAGGCAAGGCCTCCTGCCTGGGGCCTCCTAACTACTCCTGGTCATCAGCGTTCTCCATGTAGAAGTATCCATCGGCGGTGGCATCCGGATCCAGGGATCCGCCATCTGGTTGCATCAACCGAAAAGAAGAAAGAAGGGGGAAAAGGAGGTAGCAAAGCAATTGTGAGTACTCATCCAAAGTACTCGCAAGCATCAGATCTATACTAAGTATGTATTGGTATCAAATGGAAGGTTTGTATCTGTGGACTGAACTGCAGAATGCCAGAATAAAGGGGGAAGGCCTAGCGTATCGGAGACTAGCATCTTCAAGCAGCTCCGAGCATCTTGCAGCATGTAGGAGAGTAAAGTAGCAGTTTAATTAACAAACATGTTGTAACATTAATGCCCAGAGATCCTTCCTCGACTCCCTGCGAGAAAGCAATCCCGGAGCCACATATCTCAAGTATCCATTTGTAGTTGTATAAGATCAGGATATAAGTCTGAACGTCCGTTACCGTGGACACGGCTATTAATAGATAATCTTCCCTGCAGGGGTGCACCATGTTTTCCAACACGCTCGATCACTCTGGCCGGACACACCTTTCTGGGGTCAATTCCCGGCCTCGGAAGATCAACACGTCGCAGCCCTACCTAGGCTCAGCAGAGAGGTCGCCGCCGGTCTACCTCCTAAACACTCCGGGGTCTGGGCCCATCGCCCGTTGCACTCCGGGTCATTGCGCGCAGGGCGGACCTAGGCCCCACCTCTAGGGTGCCGGCTCAACCGTGCCGCACTGCTGAGTTGGACATCTGACAAAGCTTCGACTGATACTACGACGTCAAGGCCCATAATTATTCTCACGTGGTGGTTGGTGCGTAAAGGCCAGAGGCCAACTCAGAACAAATACCCAAACCATAGTATATTATTAGATTGCAGAGATGAGCAGAGACTCATGATCGAAAGTGACGCCGTCGCCCCGTCTCGTGGACTTATGACAAGGGCCTAGAATGCCCGGCCATGCCACATAACCATCTTGCGGGTACTCTCCGGGCCCGCCCGACTTTCACCAAGGTCTCAAGTAAAGTCAAGGTAACCGTGTGTCCAAACATCAAGGGGAAACCTGAGGAATCACCCCCGGAGGATTCCACTCGATGTAATCATCAAGGTGAACGTAAGAGGATCCACCCTCGAGGTTCACATTTGAGGTGTTGCACGATAGAGCCGTATCGGGAATGGTGAAAGAGGAACCACCCTCGATGACCATGACTGAATAGCTACACTATATAATATCATCAGGAGTGTGTTATGAGGGATCACCCTCGGCACTCGATAGTAGCTCTACAGAGTCGAGCAACTAAAGGAGCATGATGTGATGTGAGGTGTCAGGCTCTGGTCCTCGATCATGTTGATTGAGTAGTCGAAGATGAAGCAGGGGCAAAAGGGACAAGGTCGGGGTCACTGATGGATCACTAGCCAACCTATACTAAGCAGTTTACGATAAGCAGGTAGGTAACAATAAGTAGGTACAAAAGCAGGCTATGCATCAGAATAGGAGCAATCAATTACAGTAGCAAAATCTAATGCAAGCATGAGAGAATAGAATGGGTGATATCGGGATGATCAAAGGTGGGGGCTTGCCTGGTTGCTCAGGCAAGAAGGAGGGGTCGTCCTCGACGTAGTCGATCACAGCGGCACCGACAGCCGTCATGGGGTCTACCGAAGAGAAGAGGGGGGGAGAAAACAGTAAATACATAGCAAGCAAGAGCATAACAGGACAACAGGTAGAGCTAGACGTGTTCTAACGCGGTGCTACACACTACGGGTAAAGGGGAACAACATCCGAGAAAATTTTCCCGGTTCCGGACGTCTGTCAGGCAGATGAACCGGAGGGGAAAGGTTGCATGTTCTCTATGATAGGAACGTGTGGTGGACCAACGGACCGCGTGTTCGGATTCGTCTCATCGTTCTGAGCAACTTTCATGTAGAAAACATTTTCATCCGATCTACGGTTTATTTTATATGATTTTTCAAAGTTTTGATAATATTCTGAAATTATTACTAATTCAAAATTGGAATTACGACGTCTGCCTGATGTCATCATGATGTCAACAGTCAACAAAGCATTGACTGGTCAAATAGACGTGTGGGGTCATTCTGTCATAGACTAATAACTAACTAACGATTTTAATTAACTAATCAACTTAATTAGGTAAACTACGAGAGTTAATTAAGTTAATGAATTACCTAATTAATTGACTAATTAATTATTCTTATTCTTATTCTTATTATTTTTTTCCATTTTTCTTTTTAACGTTTTGGGGGCGGGGCCCCCGTGTCATAGGCCCAAGGGGAAATATCGGGCGGCGGGTGCGGGTGCTAGGCGCCACCGGGCGAGGTGGCGAGCGAACCATGTGACGCCAAGCCCGACCGAGAAACAGGCGAGGCCACCGGGGCGCGGCATGGCGAAGCAACAACGACGATGGCGGGGCTGTAGGGCAGGGGCGGCGCGGCGCTGGGAGGAGGAGGCTGGCGAAGCCACGACGAGCCAAGGGACGAGCCTGAGCGGGCAGAGGCGAGGGGTGTGGCCGGGGTTGGTCGGGCACAAGCAAGGCTAGATCACGCCCGACAAAGGCACGCAGGCAGAAGCCGGGGCACGTCCGGCGTTAGCGGCCTACGGCGAAGGGAGGGGAATAAGAGGGGAACACAAGAGGGGACCTCACCGGCCCTGCAGATGTGCGAAAGCGAGCTCAGGGAGGCGGTGGTGGACGGCTGGAGGGCGATGGCACGATGTGGTGGCGGCGTTCGGCAGCGAGGGAGGGCGACGTGGTCGGCACCGAGGCGAGGTCGCCGGGCGGCGGCGCGTCCAGATCGAGGGAGAGGGTGCTCCGTGGCGAGGTCTGGCACGGTGGCGGGCGATCCACCGGACGGCGTCGTCGAGGCGCACTAGGGTCGCGCAGGCGTTAGCGGGCGATGATGGGATCAAGGTCGATCTCGATCCAGGAGGGGAGAAGTGGAAGGAGCGAGGTAGTGGGGGAGAGAGTGGGGTGAGGCTAGGGTTAGTGGGGGGTATACCGGCCGGGGTGGGCCGGCTGGGCCTGGGGGCTGGTTGGACCAGTGAGGGGGAGGGGGCCTCTCCCCTTTTCCTTTTTTTGTTGCCTATTATTTTTCTTTTATTTACTTTTGAAATTGGAACCGACTTTGAATCAAAGCAAACTTAACAACAGTAAAATCGATGACATGTCACCATTAATAGTGGTTTACTGTAGCATAATTATCCGGGCGTTACAACTCTCCTCCACTATAAGAAATCTCGTCCCGAGATTTAGGAGGTAGAAGGAAACAAAGCGGGGTATTCATCACGCTGGCGATCCTCGCGTTCCCAAGTGGCTTCGTCTTCAGAGTGATGCGACCACTGGACCTTGAGGAACAATATCACCTTCTGACGTGTGCGGCGTTTAGCTTCATTGAGAATGCGGACTGGATGCTCTTTATAGGAGAGGTCCTGTTGCAACTCGAGCACTTCATGATCCACTGCTCGGATTGGGTCCTTGAAGCAGCGGCGGAGTTGTGACACGTGGAACACATCGTGAACGTGAGACAGGTTCGACGGAAGCTCCAACTGGTATGCTACTTTTCCACGCCTTTCAAGAATAGTGAATGGACCAATATAGCGAGGAGCTAGCTTGCCCTTGATCCTGAGGCGGTGAGCACCCTTCATTGGTGTGACTCAAAGATAAGCCTTTTCGCCAGGTTGATAGACCATGTGTTTATGTTGACGGTCATACTAACTCTTTTGAAGTGATTGAGCAGTCTTGAGATTCTCGCGAATGATGCAAACTTGTTCTTTGGCGTGTTGGATAATATCCAGACCGAGACGTTCCCTAGTTTCTGACTAGTTCAGAGGGGTTCGACACTTTCATCCATATAACACTTCGAAGGGGGCCATCTTCAAACTAGCTTGATAGCTATTGTTGTAGGAGAACTCAGCATACGGGAGAGATTCCTCCCATTTCTTGCCAAAGGAAATAACACAAGCTCAAGTATGTCCTTGAGAACTTGGTTGACGCGTTCAACTTGTCCTTGAGACTGAGGGTGAAAAGCGGTGCTGAATGACAGATGAGTTCCCATAGCTTCTTGGAAACTTGCCTAGAATCTTGAAGTGAATTAGCTGCCATGGTCTGACCTAATTACCAGCGGAATACCATGTAGCGAAACAATACTAGACATATAGAGAGTTGCTAGCTGACTAGCAGTGGTCGTTTCTTTGACGGACAGAAAGTGTGTAACCTTGGAAAGCCGGTCAATGACGACAAGAATAACATCATTACCTTTCTGTGATTTGGGAATACCAATGACAAAGTCCATTTCAACATGGTCCCATTTCCATTCAGGAATAGAGATAGGTTGCAGAGTTCTAGCAGGCCTTTGATGTTCTGCTTTGATACGATAGCAAACGTCATATTCAGCAACATAACAAGCAATGTCTTGCTTCATATTTGACCATCAGAATCTCTGACGAATGTCTTGGTACATCTTGGTGCTACCGGGATGAATAGACAAAGGCGTATCATGAGCTTCTTTCATAACTTCCTTAGTCATATCCAGGTTTTTCTCCTTACACGGCACCACCAGGCGGCCTTTGAAGTACGAAGTGCCATCATCAGCAACAGTGAAAAATGAGGGCTTTCCTTCTATGAGGTAGTGTTTAATCTTCTCAACTTGAGAGTCATATCCCTGAATTCTCTTGATGGAGTCCAAGAGATCTGGTTCGACAACCAAGGTATTGAGGGAACCCCGGGAAACAACGCGAAGGTTCATCTTGCGGAATTCTGGAGGAGGGGGTGCAAGTGCACCAGGAGGAACAATATGGAGGTTCAGCTTTCTGAATTCTTCAACAAGCGAGGGATGAACTTTTCGGACCTCGAGGTGATTGCAATATGACTTGCCGCTCAAAGCATCAGCCATTACATTAGCCTTGCCTGGCATATAAGAAATTCCCAAGTCAAAGTCTGCAACGGTCTCCATCCATCTCTGCTGATGGAGGTTCAGGTTTGGCTGGGTAAACAGATACTTCAGACTTTGGTGGTCGGTGAAGATCTCGCACCGATTGCCAAGAAGGTAATGTCGCCACTGTTTTAGTGCATGTATGACAGCAGCAAGCTCGAGGTCATGAACTGGGTAGTTCTCTTCGTGATGGCGCAATTGACGAGAGGCATAGGCAATCACTCTGCGCTCTTGCATTAGGACACAACCTAATCCTTTCGTGAAGCATCGCAGTAAATGACGAAATCCTTCTTAGTATCTGGTGGAGCAAGCACTGGGGCAGAAGTCAGCTTGTCTTTGAGTGCTTGGAAACTTTCCTAACAGTTTTCTGTCCAATCAAACTTGACGCCCTTGTGAAGCAGACCAGTCAGGGGCTTGGCAATCTTGGAGAAGTTCTCAACAAATCGACGACAATAGCTGGCGAGTCCGAGAAAACTTCTGACTTGCTAGACATTCTTCGGAGGAGTTCAATCGAGAATAGCCTGAACTCGCTCGGAGTTGACGGCAATACCATCCTTGGAGATGACATGCCCAAGATAGTCACTTCAGGAAGCCAGACTTCACACTTGGAATACTTAGCATACAGTGCTGTCAAAGTTTTTCCAGAACAAGTTGAAGGTGTTCAGCATGTTCTTATTTATTCTTGGAGCATACAAGGATATCATCCAGATAAACCACGGCGAACTTGTAGAGGTATTCCATGAATATCTAGTTCATCAGACGAGAGAATGTCGCTGGAGCATTTGTCAAACCAAAGGACATGACGGTGTACTCGTATGAACCATAGCGAGTAACGAAGGCGGTCTTGGGAATATCCTATTTACGAACTAGAATGTGATGGTAACCCAACCTCGAATCAAGTTTAGAGAATACTGAGGAGCCATCAAGTTGATCATACAGATCATTGATTCTGGGAAGCGGATACTTGTTCTGAATTGTTGCCTGGTTGATAGGTCGGTAATCTTGGACCAAACGATTCGTACCATCCTTCTTGACAAAGAGAGAAGGTGCTCCCCAAGAATAGGAACTAGGACGAATGAATCCCTTGTGAAGAGATTTGTTGATTTCCTCCTTGAGTTCAAGGAGTTCATGTGGCGGCATCTTGTAGGGTCGCTTGGCAATAGGAGTTGTGCCCGGTTTCAAGTCTATGACGAATTCAACAGCTCTAGCAAGGGGTATTCCTGGAAGTTCTTCTGGGAAGACATCTTTGAAATCACGAACAACTAAATGTTCTCTATGCCCTCAAGAGGTGAAGCATTTAATGCATTCAGAACATATATCTGATTCTCGGCATCCTGAGCTGCTTGGGCTGAGTATTGGACTGTCTGGCCAGAAGGGTGAGTGAGCTATACTGTCTTGGTAGCACATTCAATCAAAGCATTATGGGCGGTCAACCATTCCATACCAAGAATGATGTCTATGTTGGAAGGTCTGAGTACAAAGAGAGAAGCCGGAAAAAGTAGACCTCCAATCTCGATTTGGTTGCGAGGGCATAACATTGTTGTTTGCCACTTGGATCCTGGAGATTGAATCGCTAAAGGAGTGAGCAAATTTTCCATATCTAACCCATGTAGCCGAGCAAATTGTTGGGACATGAAAGAATGTGATGCTCCTGAATCAAAGAGAACAGAAGCTGGCACTGAATTAACGCAAAGGGTACCCATCACGATTTTTGGGGACTCACGAGCTTCTTCAATTTTGACATGGGTGACTTGACCACCACTCATAGCAGGCGGTCTGGCACTACAATTTCTGATAGGGTGGTTTCGACGGCCCTTCCCATGGCCAACAAGAGGATGTGAAGCATTTTGGGGTTGACCCTCGCGGTAGTTAATAGCAAGGTGCCCTGGCTGTCCACACTTGCGGCATAAACCATCATTATGGGGAGGAGCTACAACATTGGACTGTCCACCCTGAGTCCTTAGTAGTCTCGGCGGCGGAGGCAGACGAGGTGCGACATAAGACGGCTTTGGTGTTGGAGCAGGTCGGTGATGAACATTGTGTGGGATCCAGACTCGACGTTTCTGAGCAGGCTGACTCGAGGATGGGCCAACATCGCGAGTACGCTTGAGCGACTCCCGGTACTCAATCGGACCAGTTTCAGTTCAGAAAGCTTGCCTGACAAGCATCACAAAGTCTGCACAATCATGAGCAACAAGTGCGAGCTTTATATCAGGATGTAGTCCTTCATGAAATTTCTCCTGCTTGCGAGCATTAGTGCAGATGTCATCCGCAACATAGCGAGATAATTCAAGGAATTTCCTCTGATATTCATCCACAGTCATTGAGCCTTGCGAGAGTTTGCGGAACTCCTTCTTCTTCTGGCCCATCAAGCCTTGAGGAATGTGTTGTGCACGGAAGGCTAACTAAAATTCCTGCCAAGTGGTTACAGTCTCTGCAGGTAGCATACCTCTGTGGCTTTCCCACCATTGAGCAGCTGAACCCTTCAGGTAAAATGTCGCAGAGGTGACATAACTAGCAGGGGCAACATTAGCCGACTCCATCTCAAACATGATGTCAGGAAGCCAATCATCAGCATCCGTAGGATTAGCGGAGTTGCGGAAAATGGACGAGTTGAGGCGCACAAATTCTTGCAGTGTTATTGGGGCAGGCTGTTGATGAGCATTCTGGTTTGGAAACTGAGCCATTACTCCAGTCATAAACTGACGATTCAGCTCAAACTGCTGCATCATTGCGGCCATATAGGGTGGAGGTGGAGGATCGTCAGCCATCCCGCTAAAACATCAGGGAACAGTTTAACAATGGGTGGAGCAGGTCTATGGAGTCATTCATGATGTAACTTGAACAATGAGCAAAGGCGCAGTATGTACAAAGTAGTAGTCATTAAAGACTTACATATACATATACAGAGCCAATTACACGCTGCTAGTATGAGTTCAGACAAGAGAATTATCCTAGACATACTAGGCGGCACGCTTGCACGCGATGGAGGGATACAACAATGAGACATAGAAAAGGCTACATCATTGTCGGAGAAAACCACTAGAGCGAGGAATCTGCAGGGTACGATGCAGGGTGCCCTCGATAGAAGGATTTCTGTGGCCCGTGGACAAAGTGAAGCAGATCCTGGCTCCCAATTCAAGAAAGGCATAATACAAATCTCCAGATGGATGTGATCACGAGATCCTAAGGTTAGAGTTAGCAAAATCATTTCACCCGAATAGAAGAGAGATCAGAGTCCTAGAGTATAGACGAGGAATAAAATATCCTAATACCACCCAATGGTGACGTGGTCCCGTAAGCTACGCAGCCATGTTAGTAAAACAGTTTTTCAAAGACTAGACTCAACTTTGGCCAAGGAGTTGGAAAGGGGGATCCTACAAGCAGTCGGCTCTGATACCAACTTGTGACGCCCCGATTCAATCGTACACTAATCATACACGCAAATGTATACGATCAAGATCAGGGACTCACGGGAAGATATCACAACACACCACTAGACACAAATCAAAATAAGGCAAGCTTTATATTACAAGCCAGGGGCCTCGCGGGCTCGAATACATAGTGATAACCCACAAGTGTAGGGGATCGCAACAACTTTCGAGGGTAGAGTATTCAACCCAAATTTATTGATTCGACACAAGGGGAGCCAAAGAATATTCTAAAGTATTAGCAGTTGAGTTGTCAATTCAACCACACCTGGATAACTTAGTATCTGCAGCAAAGTATTTAGTAGCAAAGTAGTATGATAGTAATGGTAACAGTGGCAAAAGTAAAGATAATAGTTCTGTTGTAGTTGAAACAGTAGCAACGGAAAAGTAAATAAGCAAAGCACAATATGTGAAAAGCTCGTAGGCATTGGATCAGTGATGGATAATTATGTCGGATGCGATTCCTCATGTAATAGCTATAACATAGGGTGACCCAGAACTAGCTCCAATTCATCAATGTAATGTAGGCATGTATTCCGAATATAGTCATACATGCTTATGGAAAAGAACATGCATGACATCTTTTGTCCTACCCTCCCGTGGTAGCGGGGTCCTAGTGGAAACTAAGGGATATTAAGGCCTCCTTTTAATAGAGAACCGGAACAAAGCATTAGCACATAATGAATACATGAACTCCTCAAACTATGGTCATCACCGAGAAGTATCCCGAGTATTGTCACTTCGGAGTTGTCGGATGATAACACATAATAGGTGACTATAGACTTGCAAGATAGGATCAAGAACTCACATATATTCATGAAAACATAATAGATTCAGATCTGAAATTATGGCACTCGGGTCCTAGTGACAAGCATTAAGCATAGCAAAGTCATAGCAACATCAATCTCAGAAAATAGTGGATACTAGGGATCAAACCCTAGCAAAACTAACTTGATTACGTGGTAAATCTCATCCAACCCATCACCATCCAGCAAGCCTATGATGGAATTACTCACGCACGGCGGTGAGATCATGAAATTGGTGATGGAGGATGGTTGATGATGACGACGACGACGAATCCCCCTCCCTGGAGCCCCGAACGGACTCCAGATCAGCCCTCCCGAGAGAGATTAGGGCTTGGCGGCGGCTCCGTATCGTAATATGCGATGAAACTTCCTTTCTGATTTTTTCTCCGTGAAACGGAATATATGGAGTTGGAGTTGAGGTCGGTGGAGCGTCAGGGGGCCCACGAGACAGGGGTTTTTCTCGGAATGACCTGAAAATCCACGGAGATAAGTTTTGGCAAATATAAAAAATACTGGCGAAAGAATCAAGGCCAGGGGGCCCATACCCTGTCCACGAGACAGAGGGCGCGCCCAGGGGGAAGGGCGTGCCCCCCACCCTCGTGGACAGGGTGTGGCCCCCCTGGCCTTGATTCTTTCGCCAGTATTTTTTATATTATCCAAAACTTATCTCCGTGGATTTTCAGGTCATTCCGAGAACTTTTGTTTTCTGCACAATCAACAGCATCATGGCAGTTCTGCTGAAAACAACATCAGTCCGGGTTAGTTTCATTCAAATCATGCAAGTTAGAGTCCAAAACAAGGGCAAAAGTGTTTGGAAAAGTAGATACGTTGGAAACGTATCAACTCTCCCAAGCTTAAACATTTGCTTGTCCTCAAGCAATTCAGTTGATAAACTAAAAGTGATAAAGAAAAACATTTACAAACTCTATTTGCTCTTGTTGATGTAAATATGTAAAGCCAGCATTCAAGTTTTCAGCAAGTATTATGAACTAACCATACTCACAATAACACTTAGGTCTCACAATTACTCATATCAATGGCATAATCAGCTAGCGAGCCATAATAATAAAACTCGGATGACAACACTTTCTCAAAACAATCATAATATGATATAACAAGATGGTATCTCGCTAGCCCTTTCTAAGACCGCAAAACATAAATGCAGAGCACCTTTAAAGATTAAGGACTGACTAAACATTGTAATTCATGGTAAAAGAGATCCATTCAAGTCATACCCAATATAAACCAATAGTAATGAATGCAAATGACAGTGTGCTCTCCAGCGGGTGCTTTTTAATAAGAAGGTGATGACTCAACATAAAAGTAAATAGATAGGCCCTTCGCGGAGGGAAGCAGGGATTTGTAGAGGTGCCAGAGCTCGATTTTAAAATAGAGATGAATAACATTTTGAGCGGCATACTTTCACTGTCAACGCAACAACTATGAGACGACGATATCTACCATACTACATGCATTATAGGCAGTTCCCAAACAGAATGGTAAAAGTTTATACTTCCCCACCACCAACAAGCATCAATCCATGGCTTGCTCGAAACAACGAGTGCCTCCAACTAACAACATCACTGGGGGAGTTTTGTTTAAATATTTTGATTTGCTTTGATCTTTTTGGATCATGGGACTGGGCATCCCGTTTACCGGCCCTGTAGGTGCATCTAGTGCCCCTTAGTGATTTTGGTGTATTGAAGACTTATAGGTTAAGGGACTAATGCGTTTGTGAGTGTACACAAGTCTATAAGTCTATGAGGAGTTTGATATTTACAGACAAAGTCGACCCCTAAAAATGAAGTTCTTCAACTGAAGACTTTGATATTCTGAAGACTTCCTGAAGACTTTGAAAGTGAAGAAATTGGTGTGACCTTGAAGACTTGGTATTCATTTGTGGAACATGAAGCGTGAAGACTTTTGTTTTCGTAGTTTCATTTTCTCTTTCTTGAGTCATAGGAAACACCGTACTGTTAAAGGGGGTCGAGGAAATACTAAGGAAAAATTTCCATGTGATGCTCAACTCAAAATCCTACACCTACCAATCCCTTCGAGTGAAACCTTTGGAAATCTCATACAGTTCAATCACTTTCTTCAGTGACAGAGACGAAGTTCTTCTGGTCGCTGATGAATTTGTTCTCGACCGAGGAGTTAGGAATTCGCCAAAGTCTGAATTGCCTACACAAGAGGAACATGATAGCCCCGAGGAATTTGAGAGTCAAATTTCCGACCGTTCTTGTGTTATTGCGCCACCTGTCCCAAAATATCTTATCCACCTAACGGTCATATCATTGAAGGGCATTTATGTTTTATCATGTCGGGCTGCTCCTAGGCTATAAATAGCCGCCCCTACAACCACTAGCTGGTTGGCTGCTCGAGAGAACTTGACACTTGTCATTTGAGAGCAACCCATCCTCCGAGGACTTTGAGCGAAAATCATCAAGCGAGGAAAACCCAAAACCAAACCCCTACAAACCCAAAGTGATTGAGCATCACTGAAGAAATTGATCCTGCGTGGATCCGACGCTTGTTACCTTTGAAGACTGTGCTTCTTCCAGACGGTTAGGCATCATGGTCTAGAGCATCCAAGAGGAATTGTGGATCGCCGAGTGACCAAGTCTGTGAAGGTTTGGAAGTCGCCTGAAGACTTACCACGAGTGGTTGGGCGAGGTCTGCGTGACCTTAGTTCAAGGAGAATCTGATGAGGATGGGTGTCTGAGCTGCGTGCTCACGATCGGGTGTCCGGACTGTGTGTCCTCAAGTTTAAATACTCGGCCGCTCAACCAGACGTACAACTGAGACAGCAGTTGGAACTGGTCTACCAAATCATTGTCTTCACCAACCTAACTGGTTCTATTTCCTCAACCCTTTCATTTCCTCATTACTATGTTGAGTGTTTGTTCATATCTGTGCTTGAAGACTTTGACTGAAGACTTTCTCAATTTCCTCAGTTCAATTTCTTCAGTCTGTTTGTCTTCATCTTGTGTTATCCTGTGTTTACGCTTTCTGTACTCTGTGCTAGTCTTCATTTCATCATGATGACCATGCTTGTATTCTGTTATACTTACTTCTGAGTACTTATTCCGCTGCTAGTAGTTCTTCGCTAAGGAATTTCCTCACCGGCAAATTCCTCAGTGAAGAATTCATAAAAATTGCCTATTCACCCCCCTCTAGTCGATATAACGCACTTTAAATTGGTATCAGAGCAAGGTACTCCCTTGTTTTGTGTGATTTTGGTTTAACCGCTTGGAGTTTTAGTTATGTCGACCGCAGGTATGAAGAAAGTGGCATGCCCTATCTTTGACGGTCATGATTATCGCAAGTGGAAGGCCATGATGAGGAAGCGCCTCATGGCAATGAACAGCGAGCTGTGGACCGTCACTGAGATTGGTCTTACTGATCTATGCAAGATGGCGGATGCTGATGATATTCGCAAGTACACTCGACTTGACATCTTGGCGAAGGATATCATCTGTTCCTGCCTATCCAGAGATGAATTCAGGCGCATTATGCATCTTTGCAATGCGAAGCTTATCTGGGACCGAATCTCTGATGTCTATGAAGGTCATCGAACCCGTCATGATCCCTAGGTTGAGGACTTCAAGGAATCTCTCAAAACGATGACTTTCGAGCAAGAATCATCATCTTCTGCATCATGTCTCATGGCAAAGAGTGACGAGGTAACCGAATGCTCCTCATCCGAGTTTTGTGATGATGAATCTGATAATGATGGATCTGATGATGATATTGAATCTTGTTATACCAAACTTTTTTGCATTGCCACTAAACAACAAACGGCTTTGGAACAAGTTCAAAACATGCTAGACAAAAGTGATGATATGTTGGGTAAAGAAATGGATCAGTCAAAAGCATTGGCTGAAAGTCTTCAGAGACTTCATTCCAAGTTTGAAGCCCTTCAAGATCAACATAATACTCTCTTGACTGATCACGAGAAGCTTTCTTCTGAATCTCTTCAAAGAAAGCAAGATCTTGAGAAGCTAAGAGTGAGTTATGAAGATCTTCAGAAGGAGCGCGATTCATTACTAGCTCAATAAATCAGCGCTTCTCAAGAAGAATTTGTTCCTCCGTGCTTAAAGTGCATTGAACGTAAATCTGCTAATTCTTCACCTGAATGTTCAAATGCTTCAACTGTTACAAATTCTTCACCTGCCTCTGCTATCACTAATTCCTCATCTGAGGACATTGCTAGTATCACTGACAATGCAGGGCTGAAGGAATTGTACATGACAGGCATGTACAAAAGCCTCAAAGGGCATCAGACTCTCTGTGATGTGCTTAAAAGGCAGATCCTCAACAAAAACCCTAGGAAAAAGGGTATCGCCTTTGAGAGGAAACTCAATGCTGATGGAACATATTGGAAGCCTGAGCAGTACCCCAAAACCTCATGGGTTGCTGCAAAGGGACCTCCAGTTGATCCGTCTAACTTATCTGGCTTTACATGTGAATCTCCTCATTCTTCTGATGAGTCATTTGACTCCAACTATAAACTGTTCAAAACTCAGAATGGTGAAGTATTTGCTAGATATGTTGGCACTAACTGCAGGAATGGTTCTCCTATGAAGAAAATCTGGGTTCCCAAGAAGTGCTTTGAAAGTCTTCAGGTGAATGTCCTCATGACACCACCAGTGAAGAACAGGAACCCCAGATCGAATTCTTCATATGGACCAAATTCTTCATATGGATCCAAGTCCTCATACGGACCAAATTCCTCACGTGGATCAAATTCTTCAAAAGGATCAAAGTCCTCATATGATTATCATCGTGCTAACAACTCTGTTTCGCAGGGTAGAGCTAAGGGCTATGAATATGTGCATTATTCTTCAAACCATTATGTTCATAAGTCCTCGAAGAATTTCTCTGCTTATTCATATGCTTACCCTAACCCCTCTTATGTGAAACAAAATGGCTTGGCCTCTATGCCACCATTCTTGTATGGTGCCCGCAGAGTGATGAACTCTTTGCCACCCCTTCAGATGTGGGTGGTGAAGAAAAAGAACTAATCTCTTCTGCAGGGTCAGGTCTCCAGACGTGCTATAACGTCTGAAGAATTTGTTGGGGACCTGCCAAATTGTCCTGAAAGGACACAGGCGAATCATGATGAAATGAACCTTCATTTCACATGTCCTCATATTGCTATATCTGTTTACTGATTGATGAAATTCATCTGATGAACTTGATATCATATTCTTCACTAATGAAGCATATGAGATTGTAAGCTACACTAATTCATCTGCAAGATGATCAACCCAAAGCTACTGAGTGGGTCCTCGATAGTGGATGTACGAATCACATGACTGGTGACAAGAATCTATTGATGGATGCTCCCTTATCACCGTCACATCTGAAGCATATCATCTTTTTGACAAAGGCAAAAGTCGTATTGGGTCTTGGTAAGGTTGCAATCTCTAAGGATAAACACATGGACAAAGTCATGCTTGTTGAGTCCTTAGGATACAACCTCATGTCGATCTCAATGCTTTGTGATCTTGATATGGTTGTTGTCTTTGGCAAGTATCGCTGTGTTGTGATTATGGAAGTCGACAATTCCAAAGTCTTGAAGGCTTTAGGAGAGGAGATCTGTATATTGTTGATTTCTCTGAGACCACAACCAGCCGTGTGTCTACTTGCAAGAGCTTCGAAGGCTGGCTATGGCATCGACAACTTGGTCACGCAGCATGAGGAATTTGCACACGCTTGCGAAGAAGAAGCATGTCATTGGCATTGAGAATGTCAAATTCCTCAAGGATCACTTATGCGGAGCCTGTGAAGCTGGAAAAATGACCAAGGCCAAGCATCCAGCGAAGACTATCATGACCACTACTCGTCCATTCAAATTGCTTCACATGGACCTCTTCTGTAACGCCCCGAGACCGATGCTCCAGAAGACTTCCAGCTATTCTGAGTTTTGCCGTGTGATTTATTTTTTGTTTGTTGCATTTCATCATGTCATCTCTTGCATTGCATCATGTCATCATGCTAGCATGTCATTTAATTTTTAAAACCTCAACTAAATAAATTGCATAGATCTTTTAATCTATTTAAATCGAGGGAATTCACATGGTGATTTCTCTTAATAACATATCCTCCTAATATTTATGGAGCTACTATAAATATTCCATTAGTTTGGAATTTACCACAACACACGTGCATGTTAAATCCCTTGGCCTTTTTCTTCTTCATGTTTTGACTCTCTAACCTTGTCTATAATTCTTTCTTTATCTATCGAAGCTCCACCAAAATTCTCAAGATTTTTGGACCTTCCCAACCCTCACTTCCTATTCAAACCATTTGAATTTAAATCAAATGAGTTTGAATTTAAACTTTCGGTCATGCCCATTTCTATTTTTCCTGGTTCAAGCTCATTTTTACGAGTCCGGGAAAATTATCCGCATGCGCAAATTCTTTCCCTAACCCTCTCTTTCTTTATTTCTTATCTCTATTTTGTTTTGTTCTTTTGAGAGAGAGAGAGAGAGAGAGAGAGAGGAGAGCCCATCAGCCGAGCCGGCCTGCTTCCTCGCAGTCCTCCTGGCCCATTAGCCCAGCTAACCCACCTAAATCTATTAACCCTAACCCTCTCCTGATCGAACCTCCCCCCATCGTCCTCCCTCCGGCGCCGTCAGCGCTCGATTCTCTTGCCCCATGCTCGAGCCCCCACCTCTCTCGCTCTTTGTCCCGATCTGCCGCCGCCGTGGCCCGCCGCCCCCTAGCCTCATCAGCGCCCGCGCCTCCTCCTTCCTCTGTTCGACCTCAACCGCCTAGAGACACGCACAGACAGAGGATCGGCGCCCTTGCCCCATCCTCTCCTCCTCCACGCCCCTTCCCCTCGTCTCCCTCCTCGTGGCAGGGAGAGGAGCTCCCTCTTCCTCGCCGTCCTTCGGCTCATCATCGCTCCGGCCTCTGCTTCCGTCTACGCAGCGACCATGACCCCATCTCCTGCGCAAGACCCACATCGCTTCTGCTCTGCTCCACGCCCCTACCGTCCCCACGCCCTGCTGCCTCCTAGGGTCCCGCACCGTCGCTGTTCATCTTCAACCGCGGGAGTGCAATCCTCCTCCAACCTCGTCTAGATCCGGATGGCCTCCGCCGCCCTTGCCCGTTCCCGGTTGGATCTGACTCCGGTGGCCCATCCCCATCGGAGTTGACCTCCTCTGTCCGTGACTTGTGCTGCTGCTGCTCGCCTTGCCGCTGCCATGGCCTCTCACTTGTAGCCCCTCGCCAAGCATGCTACGTGATGCTGCCCCTTTTGTCGTTGCCAAGGCCACTGAATCGAGGGACACAAGACTGCCTCGGTGGATTCCTTTCGACGAGTACCACGACGACCGTCGAGACCGCCAAGTTCCACTATCGATGAACATTTTGGATGCGCCAAGTTCGACTACATGGACGGTCAAGTACCTCTACCGCCTCCTGGACATCTATGGAAACGTGTACAACTATGATGCCAAGTACCTCTACCGACGACCTGAACATCTACATAACGTGTACAACTACCGACGCCGTGTATGACTACTTCCACGACGTCCGTGAACCACTACTTCCACTACCGTCGCGAGAACGACTACTTCCACTACGGCCCGTGTACCACTACTTCCCTCGTCGAACTCGATCCGCCCCGAAAATGCACGCTTCAAAGGTATAACCCCAAGACGATGACCCGTGGACGAATGCATGTTGTATGAGATGCTCATGTTCAACCCGTGTCCAAGTTGATCCTTGCACGTTCCTCCTCGTTTGCCATGCCGTCGACCCGTGGGAACCCGGTAACCGGGATCACCCCACCATCCTTGCATGACACGCTCACACCCACTTCTTTTGCACCGGTATCTTCGTGAGCTACCGGAACCGATATGTTGCCGTGGCACCATTTTCATTTTGTCGCCGTGGCACCCTTTTCGTTCCGCCATGGTGACCAAATGCTGCATAACATGCTCATGTCAACATTTTCATAAAAATTGCATAAACCTTGATTATGTCATCCGCATCATGATAACAACAATTACAATGTTTAAAACTGTTGTTACATTAAATTTCTAAATAACACGAGGATTTTTTGGAATTGTTGTTTGTTGTTCCGGCCTCATTTAAACTTGCCTAAATAGCTAGTTTAATTATGCTTCACCCCTTGCCATGTTTAACAACATTTAATATTGTTGAGTAGCTTATAACAAGAGAGAACTAAATAATTGATGTGGTGTTTTGTCAATATGCAACTCATTGCATATTGAGCTCCACTTAACTTGTAGTATTGTTTGTTGCACTTTGCCATGCCATGCCTCATTAAACCAGACATGCATCATACTTGATTGTGCATTATGCCATGATTATGCTTATGTGTTTACCATGTTGTTTGTTTCTTTCCGGTGTTGCTTCTTAGTTCCGGTAATGTTGCGATTGCGAGGATTCGTTCGACTACTCCCATTCGTCTTCTTCATGGACTCGTTCTTCTTCCTAGCGGGATTTCAGGCAAGATGACCGCTACCCTGGATCTCACTACTATCATTGCTATGCTAGTTGCTTCGTTCTATCGCTATCTTTGTGTTACTGTCATTTGCTCTTCAAGCCTCCCAAATTGCCATGAACCTCTAACCTTTGACACCCTTCCTAGCAAACCGTTGTTTGGCTATGTTACCGCTTTGCTCAGCCCCTCTTATAGCGTTGTTAGTTGCAGGTGAAGTTGAAGATTGCCCCATGATGGACAGGATTTATGTTGGGATATCACAATATCTCTTATATTATTAATGCATCTATATACTTGGTAAAGGGTGGAAGGCTCGGCCTTATGCCTGGTGTTTTGTTCCACTCTTGCCGCCCTAGTTTCCGTCATACCGGTGTTATGTTTCCAGATTTTGCATTCCTAACGCGGTCGGGTGATTTATGGGACCCCCCTGACAGTTCGCTTTGAATAAAACTTGTCCAGCAAGGCCCAACCTTGGTTTTACCATTTGCCTCACCTGGCCCTTTTTCCCTTGGGTTTCCGGAGCCCGAGGGTCATCTTTATTACCCCGGGCGGTGCTCGTTGAGTATTGGTCCAAACCGTCGACCACCGGTGTACCACGAGGCAACTCTGGGCTCGCCTACGGAAGTTTGGACAATCCGGTGTGCCACGAGAACGAGATATGTGCAGCTCCTATCAGATTTGTCGGCACATCCGGCGGCTTTGCTGGTCTTGTTTTACCATTGTTGAAATGTGTTGTAAACCAGATTCCGAGACCGATCGGGTCTTCCCGGAGAAGGTCTATTCGCCGTTGATCGCGAGAGCTTGTCATGGGCTAAGTTGGGACACCCTGCGGGGTATAAAATTTCGAGAGCCGTGCCCGCGTTATGTGGTAGATGGAATTTGTTAATGTCCGTTGTAGATAACTTGACACGGATCCGAATTAAAACTGCATCAACCGCGCGTGTGTAGCCGTGATGGTCTCTTCTCGGCGGAGTCCGGGAAGTGAACACGGTTTCTGGGTTATGTTTGACGTAAGTAGGAGTTCAGGATCACCTCTTGATCATTACTAGTTGACGACCGTTCCTTTGTTTCTCTTCTCGCTCTCATTTGCGTATGTTAGCCACCATATCATGCTTAGTCGCTGCTGCAACCTCACCACTTTACCCCTTCCTTTCCCATTAAGCTTTGCTAGTCTAGACACCCATGATAATGGGATTGCTGAGTCCTCGTGGCTCACAGATTACTACAACAACAGTTGCAGGTACAGGTTTATGCGATGATCTTGACGTGAGAGCGACGTTTACTTGTTTTGGAGTTCTTCTTACGCTTCTTGATCGGGGATAGGTTCGGTCGGCAACTGGGCTAGCGGTGGTGGATATTGTTTGAGTTTACATTTATGTATCATCCGTAGTCGGATGTTGATCTCTTGTGATGTGATGTTGTATTGTGTGGCATTGTATGCCTTATTTATGTATCCCCATCTATTTATGTAATGTTGATGTAAGGATATCCACCTTGCAAAAGCGTTTCAATATGCGGGTCTATCCTTGGTGGGACCTTCGAGTTCCTTTTGGATAGGGTCGCATATTGGGCATGACAAGTTGGTAATCAGAGCCTCGACCGACCATAGGAGCCCCCTTGATTGTTGGCCGTTGTTGAGTCTAGAAGAAAAATGTTTTGAGTCTTAGGATTATATATATCGGAGAGTAGGATTCTTTTTACTCCTCAGCCCCCTTCGTCGCTCTGGTGAGGATTCCTGACGTAGATGTTTTGTCTTTCCTCTCCTCAAATTTCACTAAAAAAATTTAGGATCATGCGGGTATCTTGGGATCGTTCCGATATTCTTATGACGAGAACATTGTTCTTGGTGCCTCCTGTCATTTAGGGGTTGTGGCAGTGTCCCGGGGAGTTGAGCTCCGAGGTGTTGTTGTCATAATTTTATCATTGCAGTTCTGGAATACCTGAGTTTTACCGACATCGAATATCTCTTTTATGCAGTTGTTGGTGAGATAACCTCGACGCCACCCAGTACTGGGGAGTTCGGGAGTATTGCCATAGCTTGTATAACGGATGCTTTTCGAAGGTTGAGGTACACGATTTCTGGAGTTTTCTTGGTTATGTGTTGACGGATGGATACAGCTGGATGTAGGGATTGTTAGTTTGGGTGAGATATATTGCTTCCCCTGTATCCCCAACACCAGATTGCATAACCAGAAAATTTCGGGAGTTTTATAGGTGGGAATTCAAGTAGCTCCTAGAATATCTTTCCGACAGATGCATGATATGGGATTGGGTAAATCTCTATCATATGTATTTGTTCCGGCTTATTTCTGCAAGCCAAATCCTTTGTTTTGTTTTATTTGTGGTATTCGAGTTGCTTCGAAGTCAAATGTTGAATCCATACCTTTCCTAAATGGTGTTCTCATATTGCTATGTGAATACTAATCCTTTTGATCATTGAGGTTGTCATGTTAATTCTTTCCTACCGGCGTGCTTCTCTTCGAGATGATCCCATCATTCCCCCTATCCGCAAGATCAATTCTAAGTTTTCTCAACGGTGTTTGTTTCGTTCATCCCAAGTTATCTTTGTTTTTCCCCACCCTCCCACCCTTTTTCTTCAAGGACTCATTTATTTTAATCAAGTATCCATTTGTTCATGTGAATTCACTTCACTCTTTTCAATCAATGTTCTGATCCGGTGATCCCTCGTGAAGATGCTCACGAGCTTCAAGTTCATCATCCTTCGTTCTTTTTTCTTCTCCGGTGGATCCAATTCAAGTTTTCGGTGTTGATTATATCCCTTTCCTCGTTTCAAATGTTTTTCCATGTCGGTGCACCTCTTAATTGTTCACCCCTCTCTATTCTTATCTGAAGTGCTTAAGATATCTCACAAGATTTGTGTTTCCATTGTTAATCCGTTCAAGCTATTTGGAGATTGTTATCTCATTCAAGCCATTTAATTCAACCGGTGCAATCTCTCTTTAAAATCATTTCAACGGTGTTCCTTTTCAGTGGGCCCTAACCCACAGGTCTTTTCCTAGGATCTTACCTGACTCTTCTGATTCCCCAGAGTTATTCTCAAATTCTTTCGAAGTGTGGCGTAAGAATGAACTTCATCAGTCACATGCCTTCTCCAAGATCGCTTTCAAATGATTTTCATTGTTGGCTCAACCTCTTTGCTTTTCATTCTTCCGGAGTACCTTAGTAATTTTGGTATTGTTTTTCGTCGCCATTTGAAGACCGAAGAAGAGTTTCCCTCTCAATCTTGCCCGTTCTCTCGAAGATTCGTGGTTCTAGCTTCTTGTTAGCCTCTCGAATTATTCCATTTGTCAGATATTATTTTCACCCATCCGGAGTATTTCAGGAGTTGATTTCTGTTTCTTTTCACCGGAGGCCATCGTTCCAGAAGAATTCTTCGTCCTCACATTTCAGCTACCGTTATCCAATTACCCCGGTGCTTCGTTCAAGTGTTCTTTAATTAGCTCATGATCTCTTTGTTCTTTGCATCTAAATTCCCCCAAGCATATTTGTTCTTCTAATTCTTCCCGGTGATTAAGTCTCTTTCATCAGTCATTTTCAAATTCTTACGGTGGTTCGTTCAAGATTCTTTTTCCTTCATTATCATATTAATTCATTCGTTCTTTTCAATCCTACCGGTGGTTCATGAAGACCTTCTCAAGTTTGCGATATGTCACCTCTCAATCCTTTTCAAGAAGAATAAGTAGTATGCAAAATCCATTGCTTGTCATCAATTTAATTTGATAAAGGATAAGCATACAATAAATCTTATTCTTATTTCCTCGAGGTGACTCAATTTTTTTACGGAGATTATTCATGATGAATAAATTCTTGTTTACAAGTGATTCATCTTTGTTTCCGGAGTTGGTCATCATATCACATTCTCGGTTCGAGATGCTTCATCTTTTCTTTTCTGGAGTTCCAAGTTTTCCGCATTATCTCGTCGCGAAGCTCCATCTAAATCATTGCAAGGCTTCACCTTGTGTTTTCAACTTCTCTTTCTTTCTATCATCCTTTTATTATTGGAGTTCTTCACGGAGGATCTACATGGTGGTTCATCAAGGATTCTTTTCATTCTTCATTTGTTCTTCAAAATTTCTCTCGACGTGATGATCCGCCAAGCTATACTCAAAATTAAACATGGTGCTCACCACATGTTTTGTTTTGAGGCGTTCAAGTATTCTTCTTCTTGCATTTCGAAGTGCAATTCTTTCTACCTTATCTTTTGAGATGGTGTTATATCATTCTTGACAATTTCCCTTCGTGTTTCATGATTCACAAGTTTTCAAGAGTGACATAGTCAAATCCATCATTTTCTCTTTGTTCAAGAGATCTTTTCAACCATCAACTTCTTCGTTGGAGGTATCTTGTGACAGATTTCACCTAAAGCTCTTCTTTAAGGGTTGTTGCTATTTGTGGTGATTATGCATGACCCAAGCTTGCTCTTTATCCTCTTGGTGGAAGAAGTTTTCATCTTTTCGTTGATCTTAAACAAGCAATTGTTTTTCGTTAGTGGCAGAATTTCACCTCAAGTGTTGAGATGTTTCCATAATCCCACTACAAGTTTATTCCTTTCGTTGTTGGTTTTCCAACAACTCCGTTCTAGCATTTCTTGTAAGCGTGCTCTTTCAAGATATTGTTTCCCTCCATTCATTCCATTCCATTCTTTCATTTCTTCCGGAGGCATTGTGATGTTGCTCTTTTCTCTCATCATCTCGAATTGTGAGGATCATGTTCTTCATGCTTATCCATTTAACAGGCGTGTCGTGTCCTCCATTCAAGTTCTTTTCAAGTTTTCCTTCTTCTTTCAGACAGAGTGCTGCCCAAATTATTTCAATCTTCTTCCTCTCCCATCTTGTTTTAACCGGAGTGGTTTCGAATTCTATCTTGTCCATTAAACTCTTGATTCGTGTCTTTGCAACCGTCAAGTTCTCGTAATACTCCTTGTTCCTCTTTTCTACCGGATTGTTTGCAATCTCGTTCATCTCTGTGGTACTCTTTCTTTTAAATTACTCAACCTCTCATGGTTCGTGGTTTCACTTGTTCGTCAAAGAAGCAACTTAGTTTACCTCTTATCTTCCTCTTCCTTTTCCCTCCGGTGCCATCCTAGATCTCGGGACGAGATCCTCTTATAGTGGTGGAGTGTTGTAACGCCCCGAGACCGACGCTCCAGAAGACTTCCAGCTATTCCAAGTTTTGCCGTGTGATTTATTTTTTGTTTGTTGCATTTCATCATGTCATCTCTTGCATTGCATCATGTCATCATGCTAGCATGTCATTTAATTTTTTAAACCTCAACTAAATAAATTGCATAGATCTTTTGATCTATTTAAATCGAGGGAATTCACATGGTGATTTCTCTTTATAACATATCCTCCTAATATTTATGGAGCTACTATAAATATTCCATTAGTTTGGAATTTACCACAACACACATGCATGTTAAATCCCTTGGCCTTTTTCTTCTTCATGTTTTGACTCTCTAACCTTGTCTATAATTCTTTCTTTATATATCGAAGCTCCACCAAAATTCTCAACATTTTTGGACCTTCCCAACCCTCACTTCCTATTCAAACCATTTGAATTTAAATCAAATGAGTTTGAATTTAAACTTTCGGTCATGCCCATTTCTATTTTTCCTGGTTCAAGCTCATTTTTACGAGTCCGGGAAAATTATCCGCATGCGCAAATTCTTTCCCTAACCCTCTCTTTCTTTATTTCTTATCTCTATTTTGTTTTGTTCTTTTGAGAGAGAGAGAGAGAGAGAGAGAGAGGAGAGCCCATCAGCCGAGCCGGCCCGCTTCCTCGCAGTCCTCCTGGCCCATTAGCCCAGCTAACCCACCTAAATCTATTAACCCTAACCCTCTCCTGATCGAACCTCCCCCAATTGTCCTCCCTCCAGCGCCGTCAGCGCTCGATTCTCTTGCCCCATGCTCGAGCCCCCACCTCTCTCGCTCTCTGTCCCAGTCTGCCGCCGCCGTGGCCCGGCGCCCCCTAGCCTCATCAGCGCCCGCGCCTCCTCCTTCCTCTGTTCGACCTCAACCGCCTGGAGACACGCACAGACAGAGGATCGGCGCCCTTGCCCCATCCTCTCCTCCTCCACGCCCCTTCCCCTCGTCTCCCTCCTAGTGGCAGGGAGAGGAGCTCCCTCTTCCTCGCCGTCCTTCGGCTCGTCATCGCTCCGGCCTCTGCTTCCGTCTACGCCGCGACCATGACCCCATCTCCTGCGCAAGACCCACATCGCTGCTGCTCTGCTCCACGCCCCTGCCGTCCCCACGCCCTGCTGCCTCCTAGGGTCCCGCACTGTCGCTGTTCATCTTCAACCGCGGGAGCGCAATCCTCCTCCAACCTCGTCCAGATCTGGATGGCCTCTGCCGCCCTTGCCCGTTCCCTGTTGGATCTGACTCCGATGGCCCATCCCCATCGGAGTTGACCTCCTCTGTCCGTGACTTGTGCTGCTGCTGCTCGCCTTGCCGCTGCCATGGCCTCTCACTTGTAGCCCCTCGCCAAGCATGCTACGTGATACTGCCCCTTTTGTCGTTGCCAAGGCCACTGAATCGAGGGATACAAGACCGCCTCGGTGGATTCCTTTCGACGAGTACCACGACGACCGTCGAGACCGCCAAGTTCCAGTATTGATGAACGTTTTGGATGCGCCAAGTTCGACTACATGGACGGTCAAGTACCTCTACCGCCTCCCGGACATCTATGGAAACGTGTACAACTATGATGCCAAGTACCTCTACCGACGACCTGAACATCTACATAACGTGTACAACTACCGACGCCGTGTATGACTACTTCCACGACGTCCGTGAACCACTACTTCCACTACCGTCACGAGAACGACTACTTCCACTACGGCCCGTGTACCACTGCTTCCCTCGTCGAACCCGATCCGCCACGAAAATGCACGCTTCAAAGGTATAACCCCGAGACGATGACCCGTGGACGAATGCATGTTGTATGAGATGCTCATGTTCAAACCGTGTCCAAGTTGATCCTTGCATGTTCCTCCTCGTTTGCCATGCCGTCGACCCGTGGGAACCCGGTAACCGGGATCACCCCACCATCCTTGCATGACGCGCTCACACCCACTTCTTTTGCACCGGTATCTTCGTGAGCTACCGGAACCGATATGTTGCTGTGGCACCATTTTCGTTTTGTCGCCGTGGCACCCTTTTCGTTCCGCCATGGTGACCAAATGCTTCATAACATGCTCATGTCAACATTTTCATAAAAATTGCATAAACCTTGATTATGTCATCCGCATCATGATAACAACAATTACAATGTTTAAAATTGTTGTTACATTAAATTGCTAAATAACACGAGGATTTTTCGGAATTGTTGTTTGTTGTTCCGGCCTCATTTAAACTTGCCTAAATAGCTAGTTTAATTATGCTTCACCCCTTGCCATGTTTAACAACATTTAATATTGTTGAGTAGCTTATAACGAGAGAGAACTAAATAATTGATGTGGTGTTTTGTCAATATGCAACTCGTTGCATATTGAGCTCCACTTAACTTGTAGTATTGTTTGTTGCACTTTGCCATGCCATGCCTCATTAAACCAGACATGCATCATACTTGATTGTGCATCATGCCATGATTATGCTTATGTGTTTACCATGTTGTTTGTTTCTTTCCGGTGTTGCTTCTTAGTTCCGGTAATGTTGCGATTGTGAGGATTCGTTCGACTACTCCCATTCGTCTTCTTCATGGACTCGTTCTTCTTCCTAGCGGGATTTCAGGCAAGATGACCGCTACCCTGGATCTCACTACTATCATTGCTATGCTAGTTGCTTCGTTCTATCGCTATCTTTGTGTTACTGTCATTTGCTCTTCAAGCCTCCCAAATTGCCATGAACCTCTAACCTTTGACACCCTTCCTAGCAAACCGTTGTTTGGCTATGTTACCGCTTTGCTCAGCCCCTCTTATAGCGTTGTTAGTTGCAGGTGAAGTTGAAGATTGCCCCATGATGGACAGGATTTATGTTTGGATATCACAATATCTCTTATATTATTAATGCATCTATATACTTGGTAAAGGGTGGAAGGCTCGGCCTTATGCCTGGTGTTTTGTTCCACTCTTGCCGCCCTAGTTTCCGTCATACCGGTGTTATGTTCCCGGATTTTGCGTTCCTAACGCGGTCGGGTGATTTATGGGACCCCCCTGACAGTTCGCTTTGAATAAAACTTGTCCAGCAAGGCCCAACCTTGGTTTTACCATTTGCCTCACCTAGCCCTTTTTCCCTTGGGTTTTCCGGAGCCCGAGGGTCATCTTTATTTACCCCCCCTGGGCCAGTGCTCGTTGTGAGTATTGGTCCAAACCGTTAGCCGCCGGTGGCCACCAGGGGCCACTCTGGGCTCGCCTACCGGAAGTTTGGACAATCCGGTGTGCCCTGAGAACGAGATATGTGCAGCTCCTATCAGGATTTGTCGGCACGTCCGGGCGGCTTTGCTGGTCTTGTTTTACCATTGTCAAAATGTCTTGTAAACCGGGATTCCGAGACTGATCGGGTCTTCCAGGGAGAAGGTTTATTCCTTCGTTGATCGCGAGAGCTTGTCATGGGCTAAGTTGGGACACCCCTGCAGGGTATAAACTTTCGAGAGCCGTGCCCACGGTTATGTGGCAGATGGGAATTTGTTAATGTCGGTTGTAGATAACTTGACACGGATCTGAATTAAAACGCATCAACGCATGTGTAGCCATGATGGTCTCTTCTCGGAGTCCGGAAGTGAACACGGTTTCTGGGTTATGTTTGACGTAAGTAGGAGTTCAGGATCACCTCTTGATCATTACTAGTTGACGACCGTTCCTTTGTTTCTCTTCTCGCTCTCATTTGCGTATGTTAGCCACCATATCATGCTTAGTCGCTGCGCAACCTCACCACTTTACCCCTTCCTTTCCCATCAAGCTTTGCTAGTCTTGACACCCATGATAATGGGATTGCTGAGTCCTCGTGGCTCACAGATTACTACAACAACAGTTGCAGGTACAGGTTTATGTGATGATCTTGACGTGAGAGCGATGTTTACTTGTTTTGGAGTTCTTCTTCTACTTCTTCGATCAGGGGATAGGTTCCAGGTCGGCAGCCTGGGCTAGTAGGGTGGATATTGTTTGAGTTTCTGTTTATGTATCATCCATAGTCGGATGTTGATCTCTTGTGATGTGATGTTGTATTGTGTGGCATTGTATGCCTTATGTATGTATCCCCATCTATTTATGTAATGTTGATGTAATGATATCCACCTTGCAAAAGCGTTTCAATATGCGGGTCTATCCTTGGTGGGACCTTCGAGTTCCTTTTGGATAGGGTCGCATATTGGGCGTGACATCTTCGGACCTAACCATTACTCAGCAGTCACTAATGATGCATCTCTATATGGTTTTGTCATTGTTGATGATTACTCTCGATATACATGGGTACACATTGTTACTTACAAACATGAAGTGCAGGAAGTCTTCAAACGATTTTGCTCGAGGGCTTCAACCAACTTTGGTGTGAAGATCAAGCACATCAGAAGTGACAATGGAACTGAGTTCAAGAATTCCAGTCTTGATGATTATCTTGATGAACTTGGTATTACTCATGAGTTATCTGCTCCCTATACTCCTCAGCAAAATGGCGTCGTGGAGCGCAAGAACAAAACTCTTGTTGAGATGGCTCGCACTATGCTTGATGAATACAAAACGCCTCAGCGATTTTGGATTGATGCAATTGATACTGCGTGCCACATCATCAACAGAGTATATCTTCACAAATTCTTCAAGAAGACGGCCTATGAACTCCTCAGCGACAAGAAACCCAATGTGAGTTATTTCAAAGTCTTCGGTGCTAAATGTTGGATTAGAGATCCTCACCACAATTCTAAGTTTGCACCGAAAGCACATGAAGGTTTTATGCTTGGTTACGGAAAGGACTCGCACACCTACAGAGTCTTCAACATTGTTCTTCACAAGATTGTTGACACTGTAGATGTGCGGTTTGATGAAACTAATGGCTCGCAAAGAGAGCACCTACCTTCTATGTTAGATGAACCAGCACCTGAGGATTCTATCAAGTTCAAGGCAACTGAGGATATCATTCCTACTGAAGAATCTGCTGAAGAATTCATTCCAGTTCATGAAGAACGTCGAGCTGATGCACCTGAAGAAAATGCCGAGGAAAATGGTGCTGAAGAAAATGTTGATCAAATTCCTCAGCGACAACTAGCTCATCCTCGCATTGCAAAAGAAGTGCAAGTGGAGAAGATCATCGATGGCATTAGAGCCCCAGGTCCTCTCACACGCTCAAAAGCTTCACATTTATCTAACTTTTGTGGGCACTATGCTCTTGTCTTTATCACAGAGCCCACTAAGGTAGATGAAGCATTTCTGGAGCCGGAGTGGATTCAGGCTATGCAAGAAGAATTACATCAGTTCGAGCTCAACAATGTCTGGGAACTGGTCAAACGTCCAGATCCTCGCAAGCATAATATCATTGGCACAAAGTGGATCTACCACAACAACCAAGATGAAAATGGCCTTGTGGTGAGGAATAAGGCACGACTGGTAGCTCAAGGCTACACACAGGTTGAAGGAATTGATTTTGATGAAACTTTTGCACCTGTTGCTAGACTTGAGGCTATTCGCATATTACTTGCTTATGCTAACCATCATGATATCATCTTATATCAAATGGATGTGAAAAGTGCATTCCTCAATGGTAAGCTTGAGGAAGAAGTATATGTTGCTGAACCCGCAGGTTTTGAAGATCCAAAGAATCCTGACAAAGTCTTCAGACTTAATAAGGCCCTCTATGGCCTCAAGCAAGACCCTCGGGCGTGGTATGATACATTGAAGGAATTCTTCGTGAAGAATGGCTTCACACCCGGTTCACTCGACCCTACTCTCTTTACTAAATCTTATGATGGTGAACTGTTTGTGTGCCAAATATATGTTGATGGTATTATCTTTGGCTGTACTGACCAACGTTATAGTGATGGATTTGCCTATATGATGAGTGAAGAATATCAAATGTCTATGATGGGAGAGTTGAAATTCTTCTTAGGTCTTCAAATTAAATCAACAAATAAGAATGGCATATTCATATCTCAGAGAAATACCTCAAAGATGTACTGAGGAAATTCAGCATGCAAGATTGCAAAGGCGTCAAAATTCCTATGTCCACAAATGGCCATCTATGCACTGATGAAAATGGTATTGACTTCGATCACAAGGTATACCGCTCCATGATTGGTTCTTTATTGTACTTATGTGCATCTAGGCCAGATATAATGCTTAGTGTTTGCATGTGTGCCAGATTTCAAGCTGCACCAAAGGAATCACACCATAAGGCTGTGAAGCATATTCTTCGATATCTAGCTCACACACAAACACTAGGATTATGGTACCGCAAGGGCTCTACTTTTGATCTCATTGGATATTACGACTCGACTATCTTTGGTGATCGTGTGGACCGCAAGTCAACATCTGGCACTTGTCATTTCCTCGGACGATCTTTGGTCTGTTGGTCCTTGAAGAAACAGAACTGGTATCACTGTCTACTGCGGAAGCTGAATACATTGCTGCTGGCTCTTGTTGTGCTCAACTGCTTTGGATGAAGCAAACCCTCAAGGACTATGGCGTCAACGTGAAGAATGTGCCTCTCCTCTGCGACAATGAGAGTGCCATCAAGATTGCTCACAACTCAGTTCAGCACTCGAAGACAAAGCACATTCAGATTCGTCATCATTTTCTTCGTGATCATGTGTTGAAGGGTGACATCTCCATCGAGCACGTGAAGACTGAAGAACAGCTAGCTGATATATTCACTAAGCCCTTGGATGAGAAGAGATTTAGCAAGTTCCGGTGTGAGCTAAATATCTTAGAATCTTCGAATGTTCTTTGAAAAGGACACACATCCTGACACTTATGCAAAATTGATGACTTAGATGTGCAACACATGAAGAAACGTTTTTTCTTCAATCAATGAAGAATAACACTCTAAGTGTGAAGAAATTAATGAAGAATTTAATTCTCAGAACCCTACGACAATTGTAAGCGGTGTCTGAAATCATCATTCTTATACGGTGGGCTCAAGTTGTTTATGTCCTCCACAGCATTCACTTATAGCTATTTCTTCAAGTTGTTTTTTCCTGCTAATCTCAACGTGATCGGACCCTTCCCCCTCTATGCTATACTCAACCCAATCTATTCACAAATTCTTCATGTGCGTTCTATTTGAAACTCGTTCAAAATCTTCACTGTGTCCTTGTCAGCTGAAGAAATTGCGAACGAAACTTTAAAACAAATCTTATCCAAATTTTCGGTTTTACCGCTCAAACCGTTCCGCATCTCACGATGCATTATTCTTTTCACCCACGATCGTACACAATCTCAACTACACAGTACGTGGGTGACACATGTCACGAGAAGGAGAAAGGGCAGGGGCACGTTCGTCCTAAATCTTCGGGCGAACAGTTTTTCACCGTGTCTATAAATACCCCTCTCCCCTTCCTCACTTCATTTACTCTGCTCGATCGCTACTCTCTCACTCGAGCTCCTCAAACCCTAGCGTCGCCGCTACTCCATCGTCGCCGGTGAGGAAGAGCTTCGCTGCCTCGACCTCGTCGCCGTCGTACTCGCGCCGGTTGCGGAAATCTTCACTCCGCCGCCGCCGTAGCTGTCTTCCTCTCGCCAAGTTAGGGCGTGGGAGATCTAACTTTGATTTAACTTCAAATCTGTTCTTCTCGGTTAAATCGCGTTCTTCACTTCGGGTAATTAAAAGTTACTTTTATTACTCACTTTGATTCTCAAACTTTCCTGAAAATCTTCAAAGGTGTTTATTCTTCAAATCTTCACACATATGAACACCTCACACATCATATGATCTTGAACTGTTTCTCTAAGCAAACATTTTCTTCAAGATTCCCTAATTGTGTGGATCTTCGATCTGTACAACTCTGGAACCTAAGACAAGAATGCTTAGTGAAATTCCTCAAGGTTCATCTGGTCAAATTCCTCAAAACTTGTTCTTTTCGAAAAACCTTCTGAGAATGCATATGACCTCTCCAAATTCCTCGCACCTATACTCTGTTCACAAGTACTCATGTCCGCTGCTGAATCACTAGGTTCTCATCAACTTAACTCATTTGCAGCGTTCCTCGAAGAAAAACTGCATACTTCTTCAGAGTGTTCAATTGTTCAAATTCCACATCGGAAGAATATGGCAGACGGTAAGGAGCCGCAGAAAGGAGGAAAGAAACCTGAGGTTATGACTGCATTTGAAATCCCTGAGGAAATTTATGCTGGCTATTGCACACCTGATGAAGTAAAATTTGGCAAAGAAAACAAAAATCAGCGCAAGGTGCGCATACAGAAGATTGAACGAAGATGGGCAAGGGAATGGAGGGAATACAGATATGTGACTCCAAAGTACATGAAGAAGTTCGCCCTCAATCCTCCATGCCCAAGAGCTCCATTGGCACCTGGCCAAGTAGCTGACCCCACCAGCATCAAGCGTGGTGAGGACTTTCCTGAAGAATGGACTAAGCGCCAAGCTAAATTGGCAAGACAAGCCAAGGAGGCAGTGAAGAAATTCAATGTGGATTCTGCCACTGCTACTGCTACTGAGGCCTCGGTCAAACCGAGGAAATCCATGCCAAAGAAGCCTGCTCGTAAGCCAAGTGCTTCACCAACAGCGCCCTCACGGCCAAGTTCTCGAATGCCCTCACGGCAAATTCCTCACACTGCTTGCTCTCGCTCCACCAAAGTCCTTAGCAGCTCCTTCAAAGTCCTCGGCTCCTGCATCGGCTACATGTCAAAGGACTACGGGTTTCTCAATTGCCTCTCGTGTTTCAAAGTTCCTCACCGCACCTATTTCCTCATCAGCCCCACAATCGTTGAAGACTAAAACAACAGTGGGCGCGGTCCTCGGCCAAGTCCAAAGAAGAAACAGTCGCATTCCATGTGCCTTCGATGATGAAGTTTCGATGATGAACTTGCGAAATCATCGAGATGCAGTGAAGGCCGCTAGAGCCAAAGGCACATCTGTGCCACTGCTTTTGGATCCGAAGAAAATCCTCGATTATATTGATCTCTGGCACAAGGATCCAAACACCCCAATGCCTGATTTTCATCTGACTCCTGGTCAAAGTCACATGCTGACCCATTTCATCACTCAAGAGAAATGGAATATTGAAAAGGCAAGAGAGATCAAGAAAGCTCAATACAGAAAACCTGAAGAAAAATGTTGTCAGAATAACACCTGACGAACTTCTCAAGGCTCAGTTTGAAATTCAAGCCCTCAGCAAAGACTTTGATGCCTACTATGCTGGTTGGCAAGGAGCTAAAGTGAGATTCATCAATCTGACGAAGAAATTCACAAATGTTGCAGCCCCATCGCAACAAGAAAATCCTCAGGCTGCAGACTCTGCTCAGCCTGCTGAAGAACATGCCAGCACCGCTGATGACTTTCAACTTCTTTGAAGAAAATGCTAGTTCGAGGCTGGTGAAGAAATTCCAGCCACAAGAAATTGCCGTGGCATCCACTAGTGGTGCGCTGAAGAAATCAAGAGATCAGGGCAACTGTATTAGTTGCGCCTGAAGAAAATCAACCAGATTCCTCAGCTCCTCCCGCACCTACACCAAATCCAATTCTTCCATCTGCATCTGATGTGAAGAAAACCAAGGCTGCAGAGCGAGCTGCAGTGAAGAAAAGAAAGGCATCAGCTGCGTCAAATTCTTCGGCTGCGAAGAAAATGAAGCCAATGACCAGCTCATTTGAAAATCCAATTGATGATGTTCCAATTTCCTCCATGCCATCAAAGGACCTTGTTCCTTTTGGAGAAGACTATAAGATCCGAAGCGGATCTGATGAAGAAAATCATTCTGCTGGTTCGTCAGAGCAGCTCGATGAAGAAATTGAAGTGGATGCAATCCCTTCAACGCCAGTCATTTCCTCACCTATGCCTCAGTTCACAGCTGAAGAGGCTGGTGTTGAGGAAATTGAAGGTGAAGATGTGGATATAGGATGCACCACACCTGTGATGAATGGTGACTTTTGGGAAAGTCAGCATCCCAATACTCCTCTATTCACACCTATCCAACCGATTCCTCAGTCCCCTGCAACAACAGTTCAACTGGGCTCTGAAGAAACTCATCACACTCCCTCAGTGCATGAAGAAATTCCAGCCGCTAGTGCTGAAGAACCTGCTGCTGCTGATCCTCAGGTTGCACATGAAGAGGAATCAGAAATTCCTCAGCCTAAAGAACCTGAGCTCGCGATTCCTGAGGTGGTAATGCAACTCACTGACACCCCTCTTCCAAAGCCGAAGAATCCGTTCTCAAGCAAACAGAAGTTCAAGGCTGAAGACTTCTTTGGCGAGCATGTATTCTTCACAGATTACAACCCCTATGACTCTGCTCGCATAAGGAAGAGGCGTTTCTGGACTGCTAGTCAAGCCAACTTCTATTCCTCTGTGCTGTTTGACAAAGACAAAATCTTCGATCATGAACATATTCCTCACGTGGACATGGAATCTCTGCCATGCTTGAGCCGATCCTCGGTGTTCTTCATGATGCAGATTACTGAATTTCTGCCGACATTTGCGATTGGAATGAAGAACTCATTCTTCGCCTTCTACACGACCTTGCATATCACCGAGACGCCAAGATGTCAACTCATGGGTGTTGGATCGATGACTAAAAACACTCACTACAAGGCACCGACAACTGAATTGCTTCATGTTCTTCCTCTCGATCCTCCCCATGACAAAGGCATCGTTGTACCTCTGAAGGACCCTGAACTGACAAATCACTATATGCAAGTGCTCATGAAGCCTTTGAGGCCTGGGCAGGCCCCACGAACCAAATTCCTCGTCAAGGAATTACTCTATGTGCCTCGAACTGTCTATCACATTCTGATGAAGACAATGAGTCCTATCAAAGGCCACGACTCAAATGATGAAGAAGTCGTTGGCATCATGAAGAATATGCTTTTCAACATCATTCATGGCGTTCCCATCAACTTCCATGATTTCTTCATGAGGACTCTGGCCAATATTGCTATGTCACCTTTCGAGCTGAAGCCCTATGCTCCTTGGATTATGAGATTCATCCAGGCAAGATCTTCACTGAATTACAAAGCTGACACTCAGAACCACGGTAGCTACTTGCCTCCCATTGAAGTCCTCAAACGGACAGTTACATCAGCTGATGATAAAGGCAAGGCAGCTGCTGTGATCGATGAAGGCATTCGTCCATTGGATGGTCAATTTCACCTGGCTGCATCTTACTCTGCCAATGACGACTCTGCCACACATGACTCTGCTGCAAATACCTCAGCCAAGCAAAATCCTCAAGCCACAACACCCAGGGTGATGACTGACCGTGAGTTACTCCTCAGTCTTCATCAGAAGGTTGATCGCAATCACAAATGGGTAAAGCGTCAGTTTGTGCACTTCTTCACAATATAACCTCAACACACAATGCAGTGAAGAAGAACCAATACTACCTTCACGAAACCTTCAACCGCACCTGGGCTGTCCTCACTCATGTCTATAGCGCTGAAGAACTGAAGACTATGGGTCTCAAGGCAGAATTTGACTGGTCTGCACCTCCTCCGAAGAAATTCAAGAGGGTCAAAGTTCCTCCACTGGTGGCCAGCTCTTATTCTTCATCGCGTGACACTGATGAGTATGAAGATTTGGACGACACTGCGGCAGGCCCTACTACAACAAACAACCCCAACAACGCCGGGCTCCTCCATCGACTTGAAATTCTTGTATGTTAGTCCTCAGTTTCAATCCATTTGGTCATTTGATGACAAAGGGGGAGAAATCTGAGTTAGTCTTCAAGCGGGTCTATATTAAGGGCATTTTTCAAGTTACAACTCTCGTTCTTCGGAAACTTTTATTTGGATCAAGTTGTAATCTTAAACCCGATGGTGCGCTGATACTTTTGTTGCATTATGCTCTGAAACTTTTGATGCTTTATTCGGCATGCTTATTCCTCATTAATGACATTGCACGCATGCTGAATTTCATCAGGCACCATATTTCATCATGCATTTCAAATTCTTCATATTATATATCAAATGCGTGTATGAATTACAAGATATAGGGGGAGATCTCCATGATTCAACTCTTCAAATGTGCATTGCCTCAAACGCAAATTCCTCACTATGCACATCTTCAGGGGGAGTTCTTCTATATCTTGCAATCAAATTCCTCAATATCAGTATTTACACTTCATATGTTTATCCCCGTTGAAAACTTAACCTATATTGTCATCAATCACCAAAAAGGGGGAGATTGTAAGTGCATCTAGTGCCCCTTAGTGATTTTGGTGTATTTCTGAAGACTTTGAAAGTGAAGAAATTCGTGTGACCTTGAAGACTTGGTATTCATTTGTGGAACATGAAGCGTGAAGACTTTTGTTTTCGTAGTTTCATTTTCTCTTTCTTGAGTCATAGGAAACACCGTACTATTAAAGGGGGTCGAGGAAATACTAAGGAAGAATTTCCATGTGATGCTCAACTCAAAATCCTACACCTACCAATCCCTTCGAGTGAAGCCTTTGGAAATCTCATACAGTTCAGTCACTTTCTTGATGTGTAAACGAAGTTCTTCCGTCACGATGAATTTGTTCGATCGAGGTGTTAGGAATTCGCCAAAGGCGAATTGCCTACACAAAGGAGGAACATGATAGCCCCGAGGAATTTGAGAGTCAAATTTCCGACCGTTCTTTGCTTGCCACTGTCCCAAAATATCTTATCCACCTAACGGTCATATCATTGAAGGGCATTTATGTCTTATCATGTCGGGCTGCTCCCTAGGCTATAAATAGCCACCCCTACAACCACTAGCTGGTTGGCTGCTCGAGAGAACTTGACACTTGTCATTTGAGAGCAACCCATCCTCCGAGGACTTTGAGCGAAAATCATCAAGTGAGGAAAACCCAAAACCAAACCCTACAAACCCAAAGTGATTGAGCATCATCAAGAAATTGATCATCGTGGATCCGACGCTTGTTACCTTTGAAGACTGTGCTTCTTCCAGACGGTTAGGCATCATGGTCTAGAGCATCCAAGAGGAATTGTGGATCGCCGAGTGACCAAGTCTGTGAAGGTTTGGAAGTCGCCTGAAGACTTACCACGAGTGATTGGACGAGGTCTGCATGACCTTAGTTCAAGGAGAATACGGTGAGGATGGGTGTCCCGAGCTGCGTGCTCAGCCGACCGGGTGTCCGGACTGTGTGTCCTCGAGTTTAAATACTCAGCCACTCCAACCAGACGTACAACTGAGACAGCAGTTGGAACTGGTCTACCAAATCATTGTCTTCACCAACCTAACTGGTTCTATTTCATCAACCCTTTCATTTCCTCATTACTGTGTTGAGTGTTTGTTCATGTCTGTGCTAGAAGACTTTGACTGAAGACTTTCTCAATTTCCTCAGTTCAATTTCTTCAGTCTGTTTGTCTTCATCTTGTGTTATCCTGTTGTCGGTGTCAAAACCGGCGGATCTCGGGTAGGGGGTCCCGAACTGTGCGTCTAGGCGGATGGTAACAGGAAACGAGGGACACAATGTTTTTACCCAGGTTCAGGCCCTCTCGATGGCGGTAATACCCTACGTCCTGCTTGATTAATATTGATGATATGGGTAGTACAAGAGTAGATCTACCACGAGATCAAGGAGGCTAAACCCTAGAAGCTAGCCTATGGTGTGATTGTTGAGATGTAATGTTGTGTCCTACGGACTAAGGCCCTCCGGTTTATATAGACACCGGAGAGGCTAGGGTTACACAGAGTCGGTTACAATGGTAGGAGATCTACATATCCAGATCGCCAAGCTTGCCTTCCACGCCAAGGAAAGTACCTTCCTGACACGAGCCGAGTCTTCAATCTTCTATCTTCGTAGTCCGGGAGTCCGGCGGATATTGATAGTCCGGTTGTCCGGATACCCCTAGTCCAGACTCCTCAAGAGCTCTCGAACCAGTCTTCAATGAGGATAAGTCCGGCGTGCACAATGTTCGGCATTGCAAGGCGGGTTCCTCCTTGTATAATCCGGAGAGAACAATGAGCGCCAGGATAGTGTCCGGCTCTGCAAAATAATTTCCACATTCCAAACGCAGAGAGAATAAAACACATATACTGATCCGATCTGCTGACGTATTTATGCGGCGTGACATCACACCGCCACCAAGCCCTTGTTTGAATTACTGTACCACCTCAGCACGTTTAGCGAAGCGGTTTCCTTGGCACGCCCCGTCGAGCGAGATCGTGTTCCCCTTATTCCGGATCCTCGTCAATAGGTGCGTGGGTAACCCAACCGTTCCCGTCGCCACGCCTCCTCTATCGAAGGGGAATCCCAAACGGTCACGGAGACGGCCCTTAGTATTTCTCCCCTCTTTATAAGAGGACCAAGGCCTGTCCTTGTCTTTCAACCTCTCATCGAATCTTTCTTCCGCTCCCAGTTCCAACACCTAGAGCTTCAGATTCGAGCGCTTCGGATCCACAACCATGTCCGGCTCCGACCTCCAGGGCCGGTGGATGCCCTCCTCCGTCACGGAGGAGGACATATTGAAGTTGCGTGAGGCCAAGTACCTGGCCTACAAAGTTTCGACAGGTTGCCTGCCCGGGGCAGGCCGTGCCAGCCCCGAGCCCGCGAATCGCTGCTCAAGACCTCACCTCCGTCGGGATTGGGCTTCCAGCGGATCCTTTCGTGAGGGGGCTTCGCTTTACTACGGGCTGGACTTCCACGACTTGGCTCCGGAGTCCATCCTCCATATCTCCGCATTTATCATTGTCTGCGAAGCCTTTCTCCGCGTCATTCCCCACTTCGGCCTATGGCTGAAAACATTTAAGGTGGAGCCGAAGATGATCGGGGGGCGCCAAGCGGAGTGCAGCGGGGCGACCATAAGCAGGAAGGTCGATGCCCCGTGGCTTGAAGGTTCCTTCCAAGAGGAGCAGGGACTGTGGCAGCAGGAGTGGTTTTATATCACTGTTCCTAGGGGCAGCAAGCAAAAGCCGCCGCCCGCTTTTCGCCCGGGACCTCCACGGCAGCTGATGTCGTGGGTCAACCAAGGGCTCAACTGGGGGCCGTCCAAGGATGTGCCCGCATTGCAGGGCCGGATTCGAGACCTCCAAACAAGGGAGATTGACCTGGTCAAGGTGATGCAGGTCATGCTAACTAGGCACCTCCTACCCTGCAAACGTCGTCCTCTCCGTTTATGGGAGTTCAATCCGGAGGGACCTCGTATCCTCCAGCATTTCATGGGTGCGACACCCTTGGAGATGTACGAGCTGTTCTTCGGACCGCAGGTGGCGTGTCCAGATTCGGCCGAGGATGCTGGACTAAGTCGCAATCGCCCGGATACTCAGGTAAATAGCTCGAAGCCCGGACATTCTATTTGTGTGCCTTCTATGAGATCGTCTCCTAACCCTTTATTCTTTATAGGAATGGGTGGCGCAATCAAGGCTGATAAGGTGTCCGGCCCCCCTCCCAGAGACCGCACTGGAGCCCGTGCTGGTCAGAATGTTGGAGGTTGCGCCCATAGAGGGGGGCGACGGGGGAGATAAAAGAGCTAATACTTCGTCCAAAGGGGCGACTGAAGAGGAGGGAACCAAGGATCCCTCCCTTCAGAGGGAGAAGAGGACCGCCTCCGAAGATCCGGAGGTCCCAGCCCCTAAGCGTGGGAAGAAATCCCCACCGGGGGGTCCGGCGTCCGGAGAGAATCCGGACGCGCAATCATCGCCCAAGGACCAGCCCTCCAACGAGCCATGAGTATGAAAGAAGAAGTTTAATAAGAAAGTACCTGTTGGGGAACGTAGTAATTTCAAAAAAAATTCCTACGCACACGCAAGATCATGGTGATGTATAGCAACGAGAGGGGAGAGTGTTGTCTACGCACTCGTGAGACCGAGCGAAGCGATCACAACGTAGAGGAAGTAGTCGACGATCTCCTCGCGATCCGACCGATCCCGGCGCCGTTACTCCGGCGCCCGAGTTCTTGACACACGACAGCTCGATGACGCCCTCGGCTCCAATCCAAGAGAGCTTTGGGAGGGAGAGTTTCACAAGACGACGGACGGCGTGCAGGACGATCTTGATGTTCTACGGCAAGAGGCTTCGCCTAAGCTTTGCTGACGATATGACCGAGGTGGAATATGGTGGAGGGGGCACCGCACACGGCTAAGGAACGATCCGTAGATCAACTTGTGTGTTCTAGGGTGCCCCTGCCCCGTATATAAAGGAGCAGGGGAGGGGCCGCCGGCCAAGAGGAGGCGCTGCCAGGAGTCCTACTCCTCCGGAGTAGGATTCCCCTCCAATCCTAGTTGGAATAGGATTCACCGGAGGGGAAAGAGAGAGGGGGGCGGCCCACCTTTCCTAGTCCTAGTAGGACTAGGGGAAGGGGGGAGGCGCGCGGCCACCTAGGGCTGGCCCTTTCTCCTTTCCACTAAGGCCCACTATGGCCCATATAGTTCCCGGGGTTCCGTAACCTCCGGTACTCCCAGAATTCGATTTCACTCGGAACCATTCCGAACTCCAAATATAGGCTTCCAATATATCAATCTTTATGTCTCGAACATTTCGAGACTCCTCGTCATGTCCGTGATCACATCCGGGACTCCGAACTTCTTCGGTACATCAAAATACATAAACTCATAATATAACCGTCCTCGAAACCTTAAGCGTGCGGACCCTACGGTTCGAGAACAATGTAGACATGACCGAGACACATCTCCGGTCAATAACCAATAGCGGGACCTGGATGCCCATATTGGCTCCTACATATTCTTCGAAGATCTTTATCGGTCAGACCGCATAACAACATACGTTGTTCCCTTTGTCATCGGTATGTTACTTGCCCGAGATTCGATCGCCGGTATCCAATACCTAGTTCAATCTCGTTACCGCAAGTCTCTTTACTCGCTCCGTAATACATCATCTCACAGCTAACTCATTAGTTGTAATGCTTGCAAGGCTCGTGATGTGTATTACCGAGAGGGCCCAGAGATACCTCTCCGACAATCGGAGGACAAAACCTAATCTCAAATACGCCAACCCAACATCTCGCCTTTGGAGACACCTGTAGTACTCCTTTATAATCACCCGCATTCGTTGTGACGCTTGGTAGTACCCAAAGTGTTCCTCCGTAAACGGAGTTGCATAATCTCATAGTTATAGGAACATGTATAAGTCATGGATAAAAGCAAGAGCAACATACTAAACGATCGTGTGCTAAGCTAATGGAATGGGTCATGTCAATCGATCATTCAACTAATGATGTGACCTTGTTAATCAAATAACAACTCTTTGTTCATGGTTAGGAAACATAACCATCTTTGATTAACAAGCTAGTCTAGTAGAGGCATACTAGTGACATATTGTTTGTCTATGCATTCACACATGTATCATGTTTCCGGTTAATACAATTCTAGCATGAATGATAAACATTTATCATGAAATAAGGAAATAAATAATAACTTTATTATTGCCTCTAGGGCATATTTCCTTCAGTCTCCCACTTGCACTAGAGTCAATAATCTAGATCACATCACCATGTGATTAACATCTATAGTTCACATCATCATGTGATTAACACCCATAGTTCACATCGCCATGTGACCAACACCCAAAGGGTTTACTAGATTCAGTAATCTAGTTCACATCGCTATGTGATTAACACCCAAAGAGTACTAAGGTGTGATCATGTTTTGCTTGTGAGAGAATCTTAGTCAACGGGTCTTTCACATTCAGATCCGTTATGTATTTTGCAATTTTCTATGTCTACAATGCTCGCACGGCTACTCTAGCTAATTTGCTCCCACTTTCAATATGTATCTAGATCGAGACTTAGAGTCATCCAGATCGGTGTCAAAACTTGCATCGACTTAACCCTTCTGACGAACCTTTTGTCACTTCCATAATCGAGAAACATATCCTTATTCCACTAAGGATAATTTTGACCGTTGTCCATGATCTACTCCTAGATCACTATTGTACTCCTTGCCAAACTCAAAGTGCAGGGTATACAATAGATCTGGTACACAGCATGGCATACTTTATAGAACCTATGGCCAAGGCATAGGGAATGACTTTCTTTCTCTTTCTATCTTCTGCCGTGGTCGGGTTTTGAGTCTTACTCAATTTCACACCTTGTAACACAGCAAGAACTCTTTCTTTGATCGCTCCATTTTGAACTACTTCAAAATCTTGTCAAGGTATGTACTCATTGAAAAAACTTTATCAAGCGTCTTGATCTATCTCTATAGATCTTAATGCTCAATATGTAAGCAGCTTCACCGAGGTCTTTCTTTGAAAAACTCCTTTCAAACACTCCTTTATGCTTTGCAGAATAATTCTACACTATTTCCGATCTACAATATGTCATTCACATATACTTATCGAAATGCTTGTAGTGCTCCCACTCACTTTCTAGTAAATACAGGCTTCACCGCAAGTCTGTATAAAACTATATGCTTTGATCAACTCATCAAAGCGTATATTCCAACTCCAAGATGCTTGCACCAGTCCATAGATGGATCGATGGAGCTTGCACACTTTGTTAGCTCTCTTAGGATCGACAAAACCTTCCGTTGCATCATATACAACTCTTCTTCCGTAAATCCATTCAGAATGCAGTTTTGACATCCATTTGCCGATTTCATAAAATGTGGCAATTGCTAACATGATTCGACAGACTTAAGCATCGCTACAGCTTGAGGAAATCTCATTGTAGTCAACACCTTGAACTTGTCAAAACCTTTTTGCGATAAGTCGAGCTTTGTAGATAGTAACACTACTATCAACGTCCGTCTTCCTCTTGAAGATCCATTTATTTTCTATGGTTTGCCGATCATCGGGCAAATCCATCAAAGTCCATACTTTGTTCTCATACATGGATCATATCTCGATTTCATGGCCTCAAGCCATTTTATGAATCTGGGCTCACCATCGCTTCTTCATAGTTCGTAGGTTCATCATGATCTAGTAGCATGACTTCCGAACAGGATTACCGTACCACTCAGTGCGGATCTTACTCGTTGATCTACGAGGTTACAGAGTAACTTGATCTGAAGTTTCATGATCAACATCATCAACTTCCTCACTATTTGGTGTAGATGTCTCGTAAACCGGTTTCTGCGACAAACTACTTTCAAGTAAGGAGAAGGTACAATTACCTCATCAAGTTCTACTTTCCTCCCACTCACTTCTTTCGAGAGAAACTCCTTCTCTAGAAAGGATCCATTCTTGGCAACAAATGTCTTGCCTTCGGATCTGTGATAGAAGGTGTACCCAACTGTCTCCTTTGGGTATCCTATGAAGACACATTTCTCCGATTTGGGTTAGAGCTTATCAGGTTGAAGTTTTTTCACATAAGCATCGCATCCCCAAACTTTAAGAAACGACAACTTTGGTTTCTTGCTAAACCATAGTTCATAAGGTGTCGTCTCAACGGATTTAGATGGTGCCCTTTTAACGTGAATGCAGCTGTCTCTAATGCATGATCCCAAAACGATATTGGTAAATCGGTAAGAAACATCATAGATTGTACTATATCCAATAAAGTACGGTTATGACGTTCGGACACACCATTATGATGTGGTGTTCCAGGTGGCATGAATTTGTGAAACTATTCCACATTGTTTTAATTGAAGACCAAACTCGTAACTCAAATATTTGTCTCCGCGATCAGATCGTAGAAACCTTATTTTCTTGTCACGATGATTTTCCACTTCACTCTGAAATTCATTGAACTTTTCAAATGTTTCAGACTTATGTTTCATCAAGTAGATATACCCATATCTGCTCAAATCATCTGTGAAGGTCAGAAAATAATGATACCCGCCGCGAGCCTTAACACTCATCGGATCGCATACATCAGTATGTATTATTTCCAATAAGTCAGTTGCTCGCTCCACTGCTCCGGAGAACGGAGTCTTAGTCATCTTGCCCATGAGGCATGGTTCACAAGCATCAAGTGATTCATAATCAAGTGATTCCAAAATCCCATCAGCATGGAGTTTCTTCATGCGCTTTACACCATTATGACCTAAACGGCAGTGCCACAAATAAGTTGCACTATCATTATTAACTTTGCATCTTTTGGTTTCAATATTATGAATATGTGTATCACTACGATCGAGATCCAATGAACACTACAGGAATCAGCTAGTTTGCTGTCTGGGGAGTACAGACGGCAAAGAGGAAAATACAGACGGCAAAGAGTTTGCTGTCAGCCGACTGACGGCAAAGAGTGACGGCAAAGAGGATGCCGGCAAAGGCTGCTTTGCCGTCAGCTTTTTATCGGGCAGACGGCAAAGTCTTTGCCGTCAGCCATAACCGTCTTTGTTGTCAACCTGCATAAAAATTGACAGCAAAGAACAGTACCTTTGCCGTCTGCCAAAATCCATCTTTGCCGTCTGCCTCAAACACACACAGACGGCAAAGGATTTTTGTTCCACACACAAAAAAAGAATTATTTTAATAAAAAAAGATATGGCTTGGCCGTTTCTTGCTACTTTCCATGGCTTTTTGGAACAAGAAGGACCTGGAAGACCCGAGAACTGCATTATTAAGAATAATATGGCGGTACAGTGCATATTAGAACATGTCGGTACAATGCATGTTACTACGGGGCCGAAAGTAACCAAGAAATTACAAAGCATTATTTGAGTAATGCAGGGAGGATCCTAAACAGAGAAAGAAAAAAGTTATCGAGTCCTTGAAAGCTCCTGCACACGGTTGAGCCTTGCCGTCCTCGGTTGCCGTTGCCTCGCTGCAGTCCGGAGGGATGGCCGAAGCAGCCGGGCGCCATTGCCTCGCTGCACTCCAGGGCGCCAGCCGTGAGGTGGTGCGAGGTCTTGTCGGGGCCTGGCTGAGGCGGGGGACGGCGCGGGCCGAGCCGAGCGGAGGCGGGGGACGGCGCTGGCGGAGCGAGCGGAGGCGGGGACGGCGCCGGGAGCCGAGGGGGCGGGGGCGGCGCCGAGGGAGCGCAGATGCCGCCGAGGTGGGCGGCGCGGATGCGGGTGGCACGGGCCGAGCCGAAGGGAGGCGGGCGGCCCGCGGAGGAGGGCGGAGCCGGCGGGCGGCGGCGCGGGCGGAGGCGGGCGGCGCACGGAGGAGGGCACACGCAGCAGCGACTGCTAGTGAGGCGAGGGTGACATTGAGCGGTGTCTGGCGTCGAGCGAAGAGAAAGAGATAGGAGTGAACCGGAGGTGGAGGGATAAGGCAGGGGAGTTGGTGGTTGTGGGCCAGTAGGTGGGTGGGGGTGTGTGCATCGTGGGATGAGAGGGAGAGAGGCTGGCGGGGGCGCCGTTGGATTTGTGCCACGTCATTGATCCACGTGATTGATCCGCGTGGTGTGCTTTCTCTTTGCCGTCTGCAGAAAACAATACAGACGGCAAAGAGCTCACTTTGCCGTCTGCCAAAATAACACAGACGGCAAAGATTCTTTACCGTCTATGAAAACTAACACAGACGGCAAAGATTTTTTGCCGTCTGTGTTTTCCTTGGCAGACGGCAAAGTGAGCTCTTTGCCGTCTGTGATTTTTTTCGCAGACGGCAAAGTTTATTTTGTCGTCTGTTTTTCTTTGCCGTCTGCAGATGACGGCAAATGTTTTCTTTGCCGTCTGCCCCGACGAAAAGCAGACGGCAAAGAGACCCACAGACGGCAAATTATCTGTTTCCTGTAGTGGAACCATTTTCATTGGGAGTGTAACCATATAAGGTTTTATTCATGTAAACAGAACAACAGTTTATTCTCTTACTTAAATGAATAACCGTATTGCAATAAACACGATCAAATCATATTCATGCTCAACGCAAACACCAAACAACATTTATTTAGGTTCAACACTAATCCCGAAAGTATAGGGAGTGTGCGATGATGATCATATCAATCTTGAAACTACTTTCAACACACATCGTCACTTCACCCTTAACTAGTTTATGTTTATTCTGCAACTCCCATTTCGAGTTACTACTCTTAGCAACTGAACCAGTACCAAATACTGAGGGGTTGCTATAAACACTAGTAAAGTACACATCAATAACATGTATATCAAATATACCTTTGTTCACTTTGCCATCCTTCTTATCCGCCAAATACTTGGGGTAGTTCTGCTTCAAAGACCAGTTCCTTTGCAAAGAGAAGCACTTAGTCTCGTGCTTAGGTCCGGACTTGGGCTTCTTCATTTGAGCAGCAACTTGCTTGTCGTTCTTCTTGAAGTTCCCTTCTATCCATTTGCCCTTTTCTTGAAACTAGTGGTCTTGTTAACCATCAACACTTGATGTTCTTTCTTGATTTCTACCTTCATCGATTTCATCATCATGAAAAACTCGAATCATTTTCATCATCCCTTGCATACTATAGTTCATCACGAAGTTCTACTAACTTGGTGATGGTGACTAGAGAATTCATCAATCACTATCTTATCTCGAAGATTAACTCCCACTTGATTCAAGTGATTGTAGTACCTGCATAATCTGAGCACATGCTCACTAGTTGAGCGATTCTCCTCCATCTTTTAGCCATAGAACTTGTTGGAGACTTCATATCTCTCAACTCGGTATTTTCTTAAAATATTAACTTCAACTCCTCGAACATCTCATATGGTCCATGACGCTCAAAACGCCTTTGAAGTCCCGATTCTAAGCTGTTAAGCATGGTGCACTAAACTATCAAGTAGTCATCATATTGAGCTAGCCAAACGCTCATAACGCTCGCATCCGCTCCCGCAATAGGTCCGTCACCTAGCGGTGCATTAAGGACATAATTCTTACAGGCAGCAATGAGGATAAACCTCCGATCACGGATCGAATCCGCATCATTGCTACTAATATTTTTCAACACAATTTTCTAGGAACATATCAAAACAAACATATGAAAGCAACAACGCGAGCTATTGATCTTTACAACATAATTTGCAAAATACTACTAGGACTAAGTTCATGATAAATTTAAGTTCAATTAATCATATTACTTAAGAACTCCCACTTAGATGACATCTCTCTAGTCATCTAAGTGATCACGTGATCCAAATCAACTAAACCATAACCGATCATCACGTGAGATGGAGTAGTTTTCAATGGTGAACATCTTATGTTGATCATATCTACTATATGATTCACGCCGACCTTTCGGTCTCCGTGTTCCGAGGCCATATCTGCATATGCTAGGCTCATCAAGTATAACTCGAGTATTCTCAAGTGCAAAACTGGCTTGCACCCGTTGTAGATGGACGAGAGCTTATCACACCCGATCATCACGTGGTGTCTCGGCACGATTTAACTTTGGCAACGGTGCATACTCGTGGAGAACACTTCTTGATAATTTAGTGAGAGATCATCTTATAATGCTACCGCCAATCAAAGCAAGATAATATGCATAAAAGATAAACATCACATGCAAATCAATATAAGTGATATGATATGGTCATCATCATCTTGTGCTTCGTGATCTCCATCTCTGCAGCACCACCATGATCACCATCGCCACCGGGCGCGACACCTTGATCTCCATCGTAGCATCGTTGTCGCCTCGCCAATTTTATGCTTCTACGACTATCGCTACCGCTTAGTGATAAAGTAAAGCATTACAGGCGATTGCATTTCATACAATAAAGCGACAACCATATGGCTCTCGCCATTGCCGATAACTTCGTTACAAAACATGATCATCTCATACAATAAAATATAGCATCACGCCTTGACCATATCACATCACAACATGCCCTGCAAAAACAAGTTAGACGCCCTCTACTTTGTTGTTGCAAATTTTACGTGGCTGCTACGGGCTTAAGCAAGAACCAATCTCACCTCGATCAAAACCACAACGATATTTCACAAATAGACTCTTTTTAACCTTCTCAAGGACCGGGCGAGCCACACTCGGTTCAACTAAAGTGAGAGAGACAGACACCCGCCAATACCTTGAAGCAACGAGTGCTCGTGGCGGTGAAACCAGTCTCGGCGAAGCGTCACGCGTAATGTCGGTCGGCCGCTTCATCTCACAATACCGCTGAACCAAAGTATGACATGCCGGTAGGTAGTATGACTTGTATCGCCCACAACTCACTTGTGTTCTACTCGTGCAAAACATCAAACCATAAAAACCTAGGCTCGGATGCCATCGTTGGGGAACGAGTAATTTCAAAAATTTCCTACGCACACGCAAGATCATGGTGATGTATAGCAACGAGAGGGGAGAGTGTTGTCTCGTACACTCGTGAGACCGGCGAAGCGATCACAACGTAGAGGAAGTAGTCGACGATCTCCTCGCGATCCGACCGATCCCGCGCCACATTCGGCGCCCCGAGTTCTTGACACACGTGACAGCTCGATGACGCCCCTCGGCTCCAATCCAAGAGAGCTGGGAGGAGAGTTTCACAAGACGACGGCGTGGACGATCTTGATGTTCTATCGGCGCAGGCTTCGCCTAAGCTTTATGACGATATGACCGAGGTGGAATATGGTGGAGGGGGCACCGCACACGGCTATGGAACGATCCGTAGATCAACTTGTGTGTTCTAGGGTGCCCCTGCCCCGTGATATAAAGGAGCAGGGGAGGGGCCGGCCGCCAAGAGGAGGCGCGCCAGGAGTCCTACTCCTCCGGGAGTAGGATTCCTCCAATCCTAGTTGGAATAGGATTCACCGGAGGGGAAAGAGAGAGAAGGGGCCGCCCACCTTCCTAGTCCTAGTAGGACTAGGGAAGGGGAGGCGCTTGCCCACCTAGGGCTGGCCCTTTCTCCTTTCCACTAAGGCCCACTATGGCCCATATAGTTCCCGGGGTTCCAGAACCTCCCTGACTCTAAGAATTCTCGATTTCACTCGAACCATTCCAACTCCAAATATAGGCTTCCAATATATCAATCTTTATGTCTCGAACATTTCGAGACTCCTCGTCATGTCCGTGATCACATCCGGACTCAACTTCTTCGGTACATCAAAATACATAAACTCATAATATAACCGCCATCGAAACCTTAAGCGCATGGACCCTACGGTTCGAGAACACGTAGACATGACCGAGACACGCTCTCCGTCAATAACCAATAGCGGGACCTGGATGCCCATATTGGCTCCTACATATTCTTCAAAGATCTTTATCGGTCAGATCGCATAACAACATACGTTGTTCCCTTTGTCATCGGTATGTTACTTGCCCGAGATTCGATCGTCGGTATCCAATACCTAGTTCAATCTCGTTACCGGCAAGTCTCTTTACTCGCTCCGTAATACATCATCTCACAGCTAACTCATTAGTTGTAATGCTTGCAAGGCTTCAGTGATGTGTATTACCGAGAGGGCCCAGAGATACCTCTCCGACAATCGGAGTGACAAAACCTAATCTCGAAATACGCCAACCCAACATCTGCCTTTGGAGACACCTGTAGTACTCCTTTATAATCACCCATTCACGCCAGACGCTTGGTAGTACCCAAAGTGTTCCTCCGTAAACGGGAGTTGCATAATCTCATAGTTATAGGAACATGTATAAGTCATGGATAAAAGCAGAGCAACATACTAAACGATTGTGTGCTAAGCTAATGGAATGGGTCATGTCAATCAGATCATTCAACTAATGATGTGACCTTGTTAATCAAATAACAACTCTTTGTTCATGGTTAGGAAACATAACCATCTTTGATTAACAAGCTAGTCTAGTAGAGGCATACTAGTGACATATTGTTTGTCTATGCATTCACACATGTATCATGTTTCCGGTTAATACAATTCTAGCATGAATGATAAACATTTGTCATGAAATAAGGAAATAAATAATAACTTTATTATTGCCTCTAGGGCATATTTCCTTCAGTACCTTCGTACGCTTCTGTAGGTAACCGAAATATTTAAATCGCAGTTCGGATCTGCAGCCGTCTCAGATGAGTTCATCCTCGGGGGATCTTCTTCCGGAGATGATGGAGAGCGATACGCCTCCGCCTGCGCCAGGCCAGCCGATGAGGTAGGCGAGCCCGAAGTGTCGCCACGGAGGGCATCCCCGAGTCCGAGGGGCCAGAGAGTTCAACACCCACCAGAGCCCGCCGAGAATCAAGAGTTTGCTTGAGAGGGCGTCTGCTTGTAAGATCACCGTGCGTTAATGCGTATGGTGATTGAAGGATTTCGTCCCGCCGAAAGCAGATTGCGTGATGCTGCCATGAGCTTGTCAAGGGATTTGAGGTATGCGAAAATAGCGCACCCTCTGTTTTTTAACAGTTGTGCATATAAAAATGCGCTCAGATAGATAGTAGCCCCGAGACTCGGTAGGTTGTCGAAGACGACAGCGTGCCGAGGATCGAAAATCTAAATATCTCAGGTAATGAATACCGCCGTTCTGATGCAGGTGGCGGATAGTCCAGGGGCCAGCCGGACTGATCATTTTGCCGAACTGAGTTGACAACTGGACATGGCAGATGCTGACATTGCATTTGTCAATCAGCGACTTGACGAGTCGCAAGGTAAATAAATTCTTCGCAGCCGCTTTATTAAGTGGGTTAAAGCCCTCTTCTGATGAGTTATATGCTGCTTATACAGGCAGTGCTGCTGCTGTGGAGAGACTTCGGGCCGAGCTTGCACAAGCTAAGGAGCAAGCCCGGCGAGTGATGCGTTGCCGCGAGGGCGCCAAGAGTTGAAGGTCGAAAAGGCTGCGCGACCGCCTAAGCAGGGCGGAGGTGGCCGAATTGGCCAAGAGTTTAAAGGATGCTACCGACCGTGAAGCGAAGTTTTGAAAAGGAGCGCCTATCGGAGCGGGAAGACTCAAGAAGGCCACCGCCGGCCAAGGATGCCTGCTCGCAATGCGGCTATGAAGGAGGAGCTGCGCCAAGCCGAGAAATCACGGCCGCAAGCCGCTTCTGCGCGCCGTTTATGGATGCCAAGCACGCTGAATTTGAGCGGCAAGGAGTTCGGAGGATCCGTATATGGACTTGGCTGCGAAAAGCGCCGACGCCGCTAAGCACTTCCGAGCCGGGGGATCACGAGGTGGAAGAGTTATATTGACTCAATTCCACACCGATCGCCTTCTTCTTGTCGGACAGGTTGGCGAATGGGCTGAACTGAATAGACCGTCCGGCTGGCTATGATCGACATCGTGGCCCATGTGTGGCCGAGAGGTCCAAGGCGACGAGCTACTTCGCTTGTGCAGCAGTTCCTTGGGGCGGTGCCGCATATCAAGGAGATGAAGCGGTCGGCCTGCATCGAGGGCGCGGATGGCTCGCCCGTAAAGGCGCAGTGTCCGGAGATGGATGCCACCGCTGTTGCTGCCCAGGGTTCGATGGGAACCGCTTCCCGCCAACATTATTTCGGGGAAGTTATGCACGGCGCCAGATAATAGAGTCGCAGTGCTCGAAGAATGTAACGTTCAATTGAACGCATTAACTTGTTTATCAATGATTATAGTATGAATGCTTTTTATACTTGTGCTTCCAAGTAGTAATACTTCTCCTTGCGGCCGCTTAAGTATACTTGAGTATAACCCGAAGATGCGCTCTTGCTTCAATTTCTTGCACAAGGTGCTGGGGTGTTCGCAAAATAGCGCTTTTTCACACTTTAATCCGACGCCTCGGTCCTGTTATAAGGAGGTGGTAGCGAGCTTAACGAGGCAATCCGGACTATAATGCTTTATCTCTTTCACTTAGCCAATGGAGTCGAGGGTGGGGCTACGATATAGCCCCTAATGGCACCGCACATCTCCAGATTCGGGTGCGATGTGCCTGACCGAAGCGCCCTTCGTCAAAGCGGGAATTCTAAACATTCCATAGTCGATCAAGTGGTGACCAGACTCGCTATATCATGACACCAGCCGCTTTCATCGAGGTGCTCGCCAAATTTAACCGGGGCACAATCGCAGAGTTCTCCGGTGCCGCGTTAGCCGGGTGATACGAAACGTAAGGCAGCAAACACGTGAGCCGGCAAACCCAACATTTGACCAAAGACATGATTCGAGCTGATGCATATAGTGCCCAACTTGAGACGCCAACACTCCCTAAGGTGTTTGGACTTTATGATAACGGGCAGAATTATGCCCTAAGCCCCTTGTGTCCAGTGCACGGCATTGTCTTCGACGCGCCAATGCCAAAGGCCAGTTCCGCCGGCTATAGGAAGAAGCCGAGGCGATTTAGCAACAAGAGACAGAATAAAAAGGTCTACGAGGGTCTTAATCAAAAGAATCCTTGCGACGGGTCCCTACCGCACGCTCTGCGCTACCAGGTCTCCGCAGTGCCGTTATCCTCGACGGGTACGCACGTTGTTCATCTCAGAGGAAAGAGAGGAACATTTTAAAAACAGTTCGTATGTAAAATAATGCAAAATAATAAGTGTAAATAATTAAAGCTAGGTTTATATGAAACCGATGTTAGTTGTCTTGCGCAGCCCTTGTGAAAGGGTGTGCGGCTAGGGAGCCCTAGCCCGCTTAGTCCGGATTCGTTTATCCGAGTCCGGGTCTTTATGACCTCGCGCTGAAATGGTGCCATGTGGACCGGCATCTTAAGTGTAAGAGACGCGAATGCGGTATGGCGCTCAAGCGACAAAAGCCTTTCGTCCCCAATAGTGCTTGATGTTCGCTTAAATGGGACGATATGGAAAATTAACTTTTCATGTCGAAAATTGTTCGGCGATCCAACACGACGCCGAGTAGTATCGAGCCTATGCACTGGGCGTAAGGGCCCGCGCACCCTTTGAAGGAAGTGCGGCGCGCCGAATTTTGGTAGGGTCTATCCCCATCCGACGGATTGTGTTTGAATATAGCAGGTTTAAGTCACTGCCTCCGTCCATTAGGACGTTTGTGAATGGCAATCCGTCTATGATCGGATTCAAAATCAAGGGAATCCTTCCCGCATTTCGAACGCTTCTGGAGTAGTCCAGGTGGTCGAAAGTGATTGGTTTTGATATCCAATCTCTTCGGTCTGCTTGATTGGACCGTTTGGGGCTCTTTTTAGGAAGTGCCGCACTGTTTCTCCGTATCCTCACATAAAGTGAGTTTACTGCTTTGACCCCTTGGGAAAAGTTTTTGTTTTCCGTGCCTCGCCGGCGGGTTTATCTTCTTCGCTGACGCTGCCGAGCCCCTTGTGTTCGCATTTAATCGGCCGGACTGTTTGAAAACCCAACAATCCTCGTGGGTGTGATTTATGGCCTTCCGGGTGCTGTGGATTTGACATATCCGACCCAAGATTTTGTGTAGGTTAGATAGTTCGTCGCTGTCATCCTTGAGGGGCTGAGCTTTGCTATTTGGCCGTGAGCCTTTAAATCCGCGCTGACCGCCGTGTTTTTGGGCTTTTCTCTTTATTCCGCGCTGCTCTTTTCTCGCGACGTGATTTTCCATTTCCATCTCTTATCTCGGATGTACTGGTCGCCGGTGTCTGATCTTGCCAGCCAGCTATCCTCTCCCGCATGTAAGCGGGTCATGAGGCTTGTCAATGCAGTCATTGTCCTCGGTTTCTCTTGACCGAGGTGTCTCAAGCGAGCCATTCGTCTCGGACATTGTGTTTAAAAGCTGCTAAGGCTTCGTGTCCGGACAATGACTATTTGGTTCTTTTTGGTAAGGAACCTGTTCCAGACTTCCGCTACCGACTCTCCGGCTGTTGGGTTATGTGACTTAGGTCATCTCAGATCCGGAGGCCGGACATAAGTCCCTTGAAAATTTGCTCTAAACGCCTCCTTGAGCTCTTCCCAACTTCCAACAAGATTTTCTCGGGAGGCTTTTGAGCCAATGACGGGCTGGCCCTTTGAGCTTGAGGGGTAGATATTTTATGGCGTGAGATCGCCTCCTCCGCCATGTGTATGTGCAGATATAGTCTTCTATGCGCACTCTGTGGTCTGTTGTTCCATCATAGGCTTCTATGTTTATGGGTTTAAACCCGCTGGGAATTATGATCCAAAGACTCTCGTCGGTGAAGCATAATGGGTGTGCGGCACCCCTATACTTGTGCGTGCCGCTATCGCCGATGCTTGATACGCCCTTTGCTTATTGGGGCTGTCTTTTGGGTCCGAGATAGACCTGGCCGGGCCATTGACGGTGGGGGCTTTATGGCCTCCTCGTCGATTTCGGGAGCAGCTTATGCGCTCGGGTAGCTCTTCGATTGGTGGCCGCTGCCGTGTTTGTTCATGGGTTTTGAGTACTTTGCTCCATCTTATTCGAGCACGCCTTCCGCTGTGTTGAGCTTCTGCTTTTTCTTTCTTCAGCTTCTTGTCAGAGCGACGAGCCTGGGTTTGAAAAGCTCTTGTTCGATGGGCTCCTCGAGTTCGCCGTCATTGGGGCTTGTTTCGCCTTCGAGGGAGGTATATAGTTGTGATCCTCAACCTTTTCTTCGCCGCCTTTCGTGAGGGCTTGCTTCTTCATCCTTCTCGCTGAGTCTTGCCGGAGGGTTTGTCTTCGCACTCTCCGGAGTGTTATTATCTCGCGCCGAACCACCATTCTTGTTGTGGCGGATTTAGAGCGGCGCCACGATGCCGGGCGCTTAGGCTGCTTTTTAGAGAATCTTCCTCCGCTGCTTTTCGCCATCCCCTTCTTTTTGGGGTATCCACCATGTAGACGTCAGATGACGAGGTGGCCTTCCAAAGGTCCCGTGGGCGCTGGTCCCGATCGCCTCCGCATCATCGCCCATAGCGCCGATGTCCTCGAGTCGTAGCTCAGCATGTCGGTTAGATCCTCGACGCTGGCTATAAAGTGGGTGGTGGGTGGGCTCAATTTCTTCGCTGCTCGAACTCCAACCGCCCCGCCATAGTCCGCCAGATTCTCCCGATAGCGAGAGATGCTTCAGAGAATTCAGGATATCGCCAAAAGGCGAAAGTGTTGAATGTCCGCGGCGGTGAATTCCATAACCGCGCCTAACCGCTTAATTGGCAGGGGCGCTGGAGGCTCGAGTCCGCGAGGAGTCCGCGCCGATCACGAAGTTTCGCAGGGACAAGATTGGTATTCGCCCATCGCCAGATGTTGAAGCCCCTGTGGCGGCGCTTCATCCACCGCCCTCGCTATGGGCGATTGATTCCGGGCAATAGCCGGAGCGGTTCGAAAAGGGCCACCAAAGCACCGTCCGCGGCAGAGCTAGATCATGCCCATCGCTGCAGGCGGCGGCGCTGGCGTGGCTCGAGTCCGTCAAGATCAAGTCTCCGCGTCATCGGCCGTGAAGTTTAGGGTTTCGAATCTGACCTGACGGCCAGGGCGAAGCTGATCTGCTCCAGATGGCTAAGAGAATTGCCCGCAGATGCAATGCCGCCGAATATGAAGATCTGTCCGGGAGAAAAGTCTCACCGACAGCGTTGATGGTCGAAGATGCCATCGAGCCTATCGGTGACGCATACGCAGGAACTCTCAATGAAAGCACCAATGTCGGTGTCAAAACCGCGGATCTCGGTAGGGGGTCCCGAACTGTGCGCCTAGGCGGATGGTAACAGAAATGAGGGACACAATGTTTTTACCTGTGTTCAGGCCCTCTCGATGGAGGTAATACCCTACGCCCCGCTTGATTAATATTGATGATATGGGTAGTACAAGAGTAGATCAACCACGAGATCAAGGAGGCTAAACCCTAGAAGCTAGCCTATGGTGTGATTGTTGAGATGTAATGTTGTGTCCTACGGACTAAGGCCCTCCGGTTTATATAGACACCGGAGAGGCTAGGGTTACACAGTAGTCGGTTACAATGGTAGGAGATCTACATATCCAGACGCCAAGCTTGCCTTCCACGCCAAGGAAAGTACCTTCCGGACACGAGCCGGAGTCTTCAATCTTCTATCTTCGTAGTCTGGGAGTCTGGCGGATATTGATAGTCCGGCTGTCCGGATACCCCCTAGTCCAGGACTCCCTCACATGTGTTTACACTTTCTGTACTCTGTGCTAGTCTTCATTTCATCATGATGACCATGTTTGTATTCTGTTATGCTTACTTCTGAGTACTTATTCCGCTGCTAGTAGTTCTTCGCTAAGGAATTTCTCACCGCAAATTCTCGCTGAAGAATTCATAAAATTGCCTATTCACCCCCTCTAGTCGATATAACGACTTTCAATTGGTATCGAGCAAGGTACTCCCTTGTTCTGTGTGATTTTGGTTTAACCGCCTGGAGTTTTAGTTATGTCAACCGCAGGGAAGAAGATCAGTCTGAAGCGTCGTCGTCACCCAAGCTGACAAACTAATCCCCAAAGTTTGTGTGTGTCTAGCTATTTTGTATACCGATAGCTTACCAAATGATGTAATATATATTATACTAAGAAAGGAAGGAAGTTAGTGGAATATGAAAAAGAAAAAGAAAAAGAAAAGTGCAAATAAAAAAGAAAAAGAATAATATAATTAAAAAGAGAAATAAATATAAAATAAAAAGGAAGGAAGTTTGTGGAATATGAAAAGAAAAAGGAAAAGAAAAAGAAAAAGAAAAAGAAGAAAGAAGAAAACAGTTAGCAGTAGCGCGTTTTAGCCTGGGCAGCGCTATAGCTAAGGAAAAGAAAAAGGAAAAAGGAAAAAAAGATAGCAGTAGCGCGTTTTGGCTAGGACAGCGCTAGAGCTAACTTAGCTATAGCGTGTTTTGCCAACACGCGCTATAGCTAAGTTGCCTACAACACCGGTCCGCTACCTCCTATCTCTTTCCTCTCTCTCACTCTCTCGCTCAATCCCCTTCTCTGACCTCGATCTCCCGCACGCCACCGCCGACGCCCTTACCCGCCCACGCCACCGCCGACGCCAAGACTACCACGGCGCCACCGCCAGACTCCGCCACGCCACCGCCGATGTTCAAGACTTACCACGCCATGCCAGCGCTGGCCACAGACCCGACTCGACTCCGCCATCACCACTCCGACGCCCTCCCCCCGTGCCGCCCCTTCAGCCCTCTCAGCTCTCCCTCTCTCTCTCTCTCTCTCTCTCTGACCAAATTTGGTCTCTCAGCAGATTGATGAGGAGGAAAAGGACCCCCTCTGTCCGGGCGACCCTACGCCACCTCCTCAGCCCCGGCGAGCCCTGACCCCGACGCCACCCTCAGCCCGCGACTCGACTTTACACACGCCTTTCCTGTTGTTCTTTAGTTAGGGCAAAAAATTCAGAAAATGAAGTAGTAGATGCCACTCTAGCTAGCTCTAGTTAGGGCAAAAAATTCAGAAAAAGAAGTAGTTGATGCCACTCTAGTTAGGGCAAAAAAATTCAGAAGAAAAATTCAGAAAAATTCAGAAAATGAAGTAGTAGATGCTACTCTAGTTACGGCAAAAAATTTGTAGTTGATGTCCATTTGTAATTCATGAGGCAAAAAAAGTAAATGAAAATGAAATTGAGGATTTTTAAAAATTTAGAAAATGGAGTAGTAGATAACACTCTAGCTAGCTAGCATCATTGCAAAAAACAATGCTCAAAAAATAAAAATAAAATGCTCGGGTTCAGCTATCAGACTATGTAAAAAAATTCAGAAAATTGAGTTACCCACTTGAAGTTACTGTAGTTTTATTCGTAGCAAGAGTTGGCAGAAAGTAGTGTATTTTGCATTTCTGTAACTAGTCCATTACAGTAGTCTGCAATTTTATTTGAATGCAATGTTGATGGACATAGCAGCAAGTTTATGAAATGAAAGGAAATGTTGTCCATTGGAGTCCATTTGGAGTTGCTCCATTGCTTGTGAGATGCTCTATATGTGACCTATGTTTTGCCAGTTGCGAGTGACCTATGTTTTGCCAGAAATGTTGATTCATTTCCATTCCGGCAAATTTCAGGGACTCTATATGTGCACTTTCTAGCAAAGGTCATGCCGAAATTTTTCCGTGAATTTCGGCATGACTTGTGCTAGAAAGTTGGACATATCGAGTTCTCGAGATTTCTCACGACGAGAATGAAACGACATTCCAGCAAAACAAAGGTCACTTTTTTTCATTATTCACTTTATTATATAAAGATCGATAGTTAAACGACTACGACATTGAACCCTAGGAAACATGACCGACACCGATGAGGCCGGAGGTTCTTAGTCCCAATTAGGTCAAGTACACACCTACCTCGACTTTCTGGCAGATCAGGAGAGACAGCAAGCTGGGTGTCAGGACCCCCTTGTCATGATGGAGGACGACGTTGGTGGCGCCGATGCCGACACTGATGCCACCAATGACACCGGCACTGAGACTGGCGCTGATGATGTTGCTAACTACAGCACGGAAGGTGGGACCTCCCAACCAGTGAGGGAAAGAAGGAAAAGAGGACACGACACCCAAATGAGCTCGGCACCGGAAGACTGGTGGTCACGGTGGTGCACCCTGGCGAGTTCGAGCCAATAGAGCCACGGGAAGTGCCAGCGTGTTTTGGCAACCAACTAGCATGCATCCTACGGGATACCGCTAACATCAACACCACAAAAATATGAAAGAATGAACATCTGAAGAAGCTGCTCCTAACTAGGTTGCACGCAAGATTCCTGTACCCCGGTCGGAATGATGATGTCGACCCATGGGATGATGATGCCATGAAAAAAATCAACAACAAAGCCCTAGGGAAGTTCAGCAACGCATTGAGCGCTTGGAAAACTAGGGTGAAAAAGGCGATTCAAGTAGACCATGAAACCTACGCCGAGATTGTTGCAGACAATTCGAAAATTATGATAAAGGACTTTGAAAAGTTCACGGAGAATTGCAATGAAGAAGCTGCCAAGACCAGATCGAAGAGAGGCAAGCAGCTGCAGGCAAAGAACATGGGGAACCACCGCCTTGGAAGTTGTGGTTACATGGGAAAGTGGACTGTGTGGGCTAAGGAGGACGCAAAACGTGAATGTCTGGGGATCCCAGACCCATTGGCTGAGTTCACCGACCAGCAGGAGCACGACTTCATCAGGGCCCGATTCTCGTGGGACCCCAAGAAAAAGATTTTTTTTCACCGACGGGCCGACTAGTAAATTCATGAGATTACTGGTAATTATCCTTTTACCACCTTACATATTAGGTTATGATCAATGAAGTCTACTACATTCTAGTCGCATTCGTAAATGATTCACGATCCATTTTGCAGAGAGAGCAACACAAGCTTGTGGCCGAGAGCGACTCGTCGACTCAGTCATCGGTGAAGTACAAATGGGACACTCCTTTAAACCATGCCATGAACATAATGATGGGACACCCGCTTGGCCAGCGGCCGCAATATGGATGTGTGCACGGCGCCAGGGATGGCGCCACGTGAAAGTACTATTATAGCAAGGACCCCGAGGCCAAAAGACAGAGAAAGAAGTTCAGTCAAGTGACTATCGACGAGAAGGTGGCGCGGGCGATGGAGAAAGCAAAAGCTGAGACCAAAGCTGAGATAATCCGAGAAATGGTAGCTGCCTGTAGAGATGATATGGTGGCCGCCTTTTCAATCTTGATTCCAACTGTGGTCACATGGGCGCAACAAAATCCAAATGCGCCACCAAGTTATTTTCCCATTCCCAGCTTCACCGGGAGCAACTCAATGAACACCGCACCCATACCTGTACCTAGTATGGCAACCACACCCGCACCCGCACCGCCTCCAGCACCTACTCCTGCACCCAGCTGTCACAGCAGCCCTAGCTCCGTCTCTGGCTTGAACGCCAGGCCATCGACATTGGCTGAGCTTGAAGCCCTCACGGTAAATACGCGTCGCACCTTCATCAACTCAACTAATTAATTAATCTTCAGTTGCCATTCTTTTTGGATCTCTGAAGCCGCACATATATGTCTTTGTAGGCCGACTCCACTCCGTGCACCCTCCTTTACAACATGAAGGGTGGGTTGGTGGATGTGGGGAAGGGTACTATAGTGAAGCCCAAGGATCGATTGTTCCACCGCCGGTAGATGCCTGATAATGCCTTAAGGGTCTCCGTGGCGAGTGTGAAAGCGGGCTACAAGGGTTTCCCTCGTCTGATACAAATCGATGGAGAGGATGACGAGACCCCCACGCAGCTTGGACAATGCAAAAATTGGCAGATCCTGTGGCCGAAAAATCTTCTTCGTGTCGAGGTGGCCGGGAGCACACCAACGGGACCTCAGGAAGGTATGACCACAACCCCTCCTACGCAAGTACAACCATTGTGATGCCCCAATTCAATCATACACTAATCATACACGCAAATGTGTATGATCAAGATCAGGGACTCACGGGAAGATATCACAACACAAACTCTAGACACAAATCAAAATAATACAAGCTTTATATTACAAGCCAGGGGCCTCGAGGGCTCGAATACATAGTTCGATACACAAGAGTCAGCGGAAGCAACAATATCTGAGTACAGACATAAGTTAAACAAGGATGCCTTAAAAAGTCTAGCACAAAAGCAACGCGATCGAAGAGGCAAGGCCTCCTGCTTGGGACCTCCTAACTACTCCTGGTCGTCGGCGTTCTCCACGTAGCAGTATCCATCGGCGGTGGCATCCGGATCCAGGGATCCGCCATCTGGTTGCATCAACCGGAAAGAAGAAAGAAGGGGGAAAACAAGGTACCAAAGCAATTGTGAGTACTCATCCAAAGTACTCGCAAGCATCAGATCTATACTAAGTATGTATTGGTATCAAATGGAAAGGTTTGTATCTGTGGACTGAACTGCAGAATGCCAGAATAGAGGGGGAAGGCCTAGCGTATCGGAGACTAGCATCTTCAAGCAGCTCCGAGCATCTTGCAGCATGTAGGAGAGTAAAGAATAGCAGTTTAATTAACAAACATGTTGTAACATTAATGCCCAGAGATCCTTCCTCGACTCCCTGCGAGAAAGCAATCCCGGAGCCACATATCTCAAGTATCCATTTGTAGTTGTATAAGATCAGGATATAAATCTGAACGTCTGTTACCGTGGACACGGCTATTAATAGATAATCTTCCCTGCAGGGGTGCACCATGTTTTCCAACACGCTCGATCACTCTGGCCGGACACACCTTTCTGGGGTCAATTCCCGGCCTCGGAAGATCAACACGTCGCAGCCCTACCTAGGCTCAGCAGAGAGGTCGCTGCCGGTCTACCTCCTAAACACTCTGGGGTCTGGGCCCATCGCCCGTTGCACTCCGGGTCATTGCGCGCAGGGCAGACCTAGGCCCCACCTCTGGGGTGCCGGCTCAACCATGCCGCACTTCTGAGTTGGACATCTGACAAAGCTTCGACTGATACCACGACGTCAAGGCCCATAATTATTCTCACGTGGTGGTTGGTGCGTAAAGGCCAGAGGCCAACTCAGAACAAATACCCAAACCATAGTATATTATTAGATTGCAGAGACGAGCAGAGACTCATGATCGAAAGTGACCCCGTCGCCTCGTCTCGTGGACTTACGACAAGGGCCTAGAATGCCCGGCCGTGCCACATAACCATCTTGCGGGTACTCTCCGGGCCCGCCCGACTTTCACCAAGGTCTCAAGTAAAGTCAAGGTAACCGTGTGTCCAAACATCAAGGGAAAACCTGAGGAATCACCCCCGGAGGATTCCACTCGATGTAATCATCAAGGTGAACGTAAGAGGATCCACCCTCGAGGTTCACATTTGAGGTGTTGCACGACGAGCCAGATCGGGAATGGTGAAAGAGGAACCACCTCGATGACCATGACCGAATAGCTACACTATAGAATATCATCGAGGCGTTATGAGGATCACCTCGCACTCGATAGTAGCTCTGCAGAGTCGAGCAACTAAAGGAGCATGATGTGATGTGAGGTGTCAGGCTCTGGTCCTCGATCACGTTGATCGAGTCGTCGACGATGAAGCAGGGGCAAAAGGGACAAGGTGGGGGTCACTGATGGATCACTAGCCAACCTATACTAAGCAGTTTACCATAAGCAGGTAGGTAACAATAAGTAGGTACAAAAGCAGGCTATGCATCAGAATAGGAGCAATCAATTACAGTAGCAAAATCTAATGCAAGCATGACAGAATAGAATGGGTGATATCGGGATGATCAAAGGGGGGGGGCTTGCCTGGTTGCTCAGGCGAGGAGGGGTCGTCGTCGACGTAGTCGATCACAGCGGCATCGACAGCCGTCATGGGGTCTGCCGAAGAGAAGAGGGGGGAACAGTAAATACATAGCAAGCAAGAGCATAATAGGACAACAGGTAGAGCTAGACGTGTTCTAACGCGGTGCTACACAATACCGGTAAAGGGGAACAACATCCAAGAAAATCTTCCCGGTTCCAGACGTCTGTCAGGCAGATGAACCGGAGGGGAAAGGTTGCATGTTCTCTAGTGCTAGGAACGTGTGGCGGACGAACGGACCGCGTGTTCGGATTTGTCTCATCGTTCTGAGCAACTTTCATGTAGAAAACATTTTCATTCGATCGACGGTTTATTTTATATGATTTTTCAAAGTTTTGATAATATTCTGAAATTATTATTAATTCAAAATTGGAATTACGACGTCTGCCTGATGTCATCATGATGTCAACAGTCAACAAAGCGTTGACTGGTCAAATAGACGTGTGGGGTCATTCTGTCATGGACTAATAACTAACTACTGACGGTTTTAATTAACTAATCAACTTAATTAGGTAAACTACGAGAGTTAATTAAGTTAATGAATTACCTAATTAATGGACTAATTAATTATTCTTATTCTTATTATTTTTTCTGTTTTTCTTTTTAACATTTTGGGGGCGGGCCCCCCGTGTCATAGGCCCAAGGGGCCATATCGGGCGGCGGGTGCGGGTGCTAGGCGCCACCGGGCGAGGTGGCGAGCGCAACCCGCGCGACGCCAAGCCCGACCGGAGGAACAGGGCGAGGCCACCGGGGCGCGGCATGGCGAAGCAACAACGACAACGGCGGGGCTGTAGGGCAGGGGCGGCGCGGCGCTGGGAGGAGGAGGCTGGCGAAGCCACGGCGAGCCAAGGGACGAGCCTGAGCGGGCAGAGGCGAGGGGTGTGGCTGTGGTTGGTCGGGCATGAGCGAGGCTAGATCGCGCCCAACAAAGGCACGCAGGCAGAAGCCGGGGCGCGTCCGGTGTTAGCGGCCTACGGCGAAGGGAGGGGAAGAAGAGGGGAACACAGGAGGGGACCTCACCGGCCCTGCAGATGTGCGAAAGCGAGCTCAGGGAGGCGGTGGTGGACGGCTGGAGGGCGATGGCACGATGTGGTGGCGGCGTTCGGCAGCGAGGGAGGGCGACGTGGTCGGCACCGAGGCGAGGTCGCCGGGCGGCGGCGCGTCCAGATCGAGGGAGAGGGCGCCTGGCGCCGGGCGAGGTCTCGCACGGTGGCGGGCGATCCAACGGACGGCGGCGTCGAGGCGCACCAGGGTCGCGCAGGCGTCAGCGGGCGATGATGGGATCAAGGTCGATCTCGATCCAGGAGGGGAGAAGTGGAAGGAGCGAGGTAGTCGGGGAGAGAGTGGGGTGAGGCTAGGGTTATTGGGGGGTATACCGGCCGGGGTGGGCCGGCTGGGCCTGGGAGCTGGTTGGACCAGTGAGGGGGAGGGGGCCTCTCCCCTTTTCCTTTTTTTGTTGCCTTTTATTTTTCTTTTATTTACTTTTGAAATTGGAACCGACTTTGAATCAAAGCAAATTAACAACAGTAAAATCGATGACATGTCACCATTAACAGTGGTTTACTGTAGCATGATTATCCGGGCATTACAACTCTCCTCCACTATAAAAAATCTCGTCCCGAGATTTAGGAGGTAGAAGGAAACAAAGCGGGGTATTCATCACGCAGGCGATCCTCGCATTCCCAAGTGGCTTCGTCTTCAGAGTGATGCGACCACTGGACCTTGAGGAACAATATCGCCTTCTGACGTGTGCGGCGTTCAGCTTCGTCGAGAATGCGGACCGGATGCTCTTTATAGGAGAGGTCCTGTTGCAACTCGAGCACTTCATGATCCACTGCTCAGATTGGGTCCTTGAAGCAGCGGCGGAGTTGTGACACGTGGAACACATCATGAACGTGAGAAAGGTTCGACGGAAGCTCCAACTGGTATGCCACTTTTCCACGCCTTTCAAGAATAGTGAATGGACCAATATAGCGAGGAGCTAGCTTACCCTTGATCCTGAAGCGGTGAGCACCCTTCATTGGTGTGACTCAAAGATAAGCCTTTTCGCCAGGTTGATAGACCATGTGTTTATGTTGACGGTCATACTAACTCTTTTGAAGTGATTGAGCAGTCTTGAGATTCTCGCGAATGATGCAAACTTGTTCTTCGGCGTGTTGGATAATATCCAGACCGAGACGCTCCCTAGTTTCGACTAGTTCGTAGGGGTTCGACACTTTCATCCATATAACACTTCAAGGGGCCATCTTCAAACTAGCTTGATAGCTATTGTTGTAGGAGAACTCAGCATACGGAGAGATTCCTCCCATTTCTTGCCAAAGGAAATAACACAAGCTCAAAGTATGTCCTTGAGAACTTGGTTGACGCTGCTCAACTTGTCCTTGAGATCGAGGGTGAAAAGCGGTGCTGAATGACGATGAGTTCCCATAGCTTCTGGAAACTTGCCTAGAATCTTGAAGTGAATAAGCTGCCATGGTCTCGACCTAATTACCAAATGAATGCCATGTAGCTAAACAATATCGACATATAGAGAGTTGCTAGCTCACTAGCAGTGGTCGTTTCTTTGACGGACAGAAAGTGTGTAACCTTGGAAAGCCGGTCAATGACGACAAGAATAGCATCATTACCTTTCTGTGATTTGGGAATACCAGTGACAAAGTCCATTTCAACATGGTCACATTTCCATTCAGGAATAGAGATAGGTTGCAGAGTTCCAGCAGGCCTTTGATGTTCTGCTTTGATACGACAGCAAACGTCATATTCAGCAACATAACAAGCAATGTCTTGCTTCATATTTGACCATCAGAATCTTTGACAAATGTCTTGGTACATCTTGGTGCTACCGGGATGAATAGACAAAGGCGTATCATGAGCTTCTTTCATAACTTCCTTAGTCATATCCTGGTTTTTCTCCTTACACGGCACCACTAGGCGGCCTTTGAAGTACGAAGTGCCATCATCAGCAACAGTGAAAAATGAGGGCTTTCCTTCTATGAGGTAGCGTCTAATCTTCTCAACTTGAGAGTCATATCCCTGAATTCTCTTGATGGAGTCCAAGAGATCTGGTTCGACAACCAAGGTATTGAGGGAACCTTGGGAAACAACGCGAAGGTTCATCTTGCGAAATTCTGGAGGAGGGGGTGCAAGTGCACCAGGAGGAACAATATGGAGGTTCAGCTTTCTGAATTCTTCAACAAGCGAGGGATGAACTTTTCGAACCTCGAGGTGATTGCAATATGACTTGCGGCTCAAAGCATCAGCCATTACATTAGCCTTGCCTGGCGTATAAGAAATGCCCAAGTCAAAGTCTACTACGGTCTCCATCCATCTCTGCTGATGGAGGTTCAGGTCTGGCTGGGTAAACAGATACTTCAGACTTTGCTGGTCGGTGAAGATCTCGCACCGATTGCCGAGAAGGTAATGTCGCCACTGTTTTAGTGCATGTATGACAGCAGCAAGCTCGAGGTCATGAACTGGGTAGTTCTCTTCGTGAGGGCGCAATTGACGAGAGGCATAGGCAATCACTCTGCGCTCTTGCATTAGGACACAACCTAATCCTTGTCGTGAAGCATCGCAGTAAATGACGAAATCCTTCTTAGTATCTGGTGGAGCAAGCACTGGGGCAGAAGTCAGCTTGTCTTTGAGTGCTTGGAAACTTTCCTAACAGTTTTCTGTCCAATCAAACTTGACGCCCTTGTGAAGCAGACCAGTCAGGGGCTTGGCAATCTTGCAGAAGTTCTCAACAAATCGACGACAATAGCTGGCGAGTCCGAGAAAACTTCTGACTTGCATGACATTCTTTGGAGGAGTTCAATCGAGAATAGCCTGAACTCGCTCGGAGTTGATGGCAATACCATCCTTGGAGATGACATGCCCAAGATAGTCACTTCAGGAAGCCAGAATTCACACTTGGAATACTTAGCATACAGTTGATGCTCTCAAAGTTTTTCCAGAACAAGTTGAAGGTGTTCAGCATGTTCTTATTTATTCTTGGAGTATACAAGGATATCATCCAGATAAACCACGATGAACTTGTCAAGGTATTCCATGAATATCTAGTTCATCAGACGAGAGAATGTCGCTGGAGCATTTGTCAAACCAAAGGACATGACGGTGTACTCGTATGAACCATAGCGAGTAACGAAGGCGGTCTTGGGAATATCCTCTTTACGAACCAGAATCTGATGGTAACCCAACCTCAAATCAAGTTTAGAGAATACTGAGGAGCCATCAAGTTGATCATACAGATCATTGATTCTGGGAAGCGGATACTTGTTCTGAATTGTTGCCTGGTTGATAGGTTGGTAATCTTGGACCAAACGATTCGTACCATCCTTCTTGACAAAGAGAGAAGGTGCTCCCCAAGAAGAGGAACTAGGACGAATAAATCCCTTGTGAAGAGATTTGTTGATTTACTCCTTGAGTTCAAGGAGTTCATGTGGTGGCATCTTGTAGGGTCGATTGGCAATAGGAGTTGTGCCCGGTTTCAAGTCTATGACGAATTCAACAGCTCTAGCAGGGGGTATTCCTGGAAGTTCTTCTGGGAAGACATCTTTGAAATCACGAACAACTAGAATGTTCTCTATGCCCTCAAGAGGTGAAGCATTTAATGCATTCAGAACATATATCTGATTCTCGGCATCCTGAGCTGCTTGGCCTGAGTATTGGACTGTCTGGCCAGAAGGGTGAGTGAGCTGGACTGTCTTGGTAGCACATTCAATCAAAGCATTATGGGCGGTCAACCATTCCATACCAAGAATGATGTCTATGTTGGAAGGTCTGAGTACAAAGAGAGAAGCCGGAAAAAGTAGACCTCCAATCTCGATTTGGTTGCAAGGGCATAACATTGTTGTTTGCCACTTGGATCCTGGAGATTGAATCGCTAAAGGAGTGAGCAATTTCCATATCTAACCCATGTAGCCTAGCAAATTGTTGGGACATGAAAGCATGTGATGCTCCTGAATCAAAGAGAACAGAAGCTGGCACTGAATTAACGCAAAGGGTACCCATCACGATTTTTGGGGACTCACGAGCTTCTTCAATTTTGACATGGGTGACTTGACCACCACTCATAGCAGGCGGTCTGGCACTACAATTTCTGATAGGGTGGTTTCGACGGCCCTTCCCATGGCCAACAAGAGGATGTGAAGCATTTTGGGGTTGACCCTCGCGCGATTAATAGAAGGTGCCCCGCTGTCCACACTTGCGGCATAAACCATCATTATGGGGAGGAGCTACAACATTGGACTGTCCACCCTGAGTCCTTAGTAGTCTCGGCGGCGGAGGCAGACGAGGTGCGACATAAGACGGCTTTGGTGTTGGAGCAGGTCGGTGATGAACATTGTGTGGGATCCAGACTCGACGTTTCTGAGCAGGCTGACTCGAGGATGGGCCAACATCGCGAGTACGCTTGAGCGACTCCCGGTACTCAGTCGGACCAGTTTTAGTTCAGAAAGCTTGCCTGACAAGCATCGCAAAGTCTGCACAATCATGAGCAACAAGTGCGAGCTTTATATCAGGATGTAGTCCTTCACGAAATTTCTCCTGCTTGCGAGCATTAGTGCAGACGTCATCCGCAACATAGCGAGATAATTCAAGGAATTTCCTCTGATATTCATCCACAGTCATTGAGCCTTGTGAGAGTTTGCGCAACTCCTTCTTCTTCTTCTGGTCCATCAAGCCTTGAGGAATGTGTTGTGCACGGAAGGCTAACTGAAATTCCTGCCAAGTGGTTACAGTCTCTGCAGGTAGCATACCACTGTGGCTTTTCCACCATTGAGCAGCTGAACCCTTCAGGTGAAATGTCGCAAAGGTGACATAACTAGCAGGGGCAACATTAGCCGACTCCATCTCAAACATGATGTCACGAAGCCAATCATCAGCATCCGTAGGATTAGCGGAGTTGCGGAAAATGGACAGGTTGAGGCGCACAAATTCTTGCAGTGTTATTGGGGCAGGCTGTTGATGAGCATTCTGGTTTGGAAACTGAGCCATTACTCCAGTCATAAACTGACGATTCAGCTCAAACTGCTGCATCATTGCAGCCATATAGGGTGGAGTTGGAGGATCGCCAGCCATCCCGCTAAAACATCAGGGAACAGTTTAACAATGGGTGGAGCAGGTGTATGGAGTCATTCATGATGTAACTTGAACAATGAGCAAAGGCGCAGTATGTACAAAGCAGTAGTCATTAAAGACTTACATATACATATACAGAGCCAATTACATGCTACTAGTATGAGTTCAGACAAGAGAATTATCCTAGACATACTAGGCGGCACGCTTGCACGCGATGGAGGGATACAACAATGAGACATAGAAAAGGCTACATCATTGTCGGAGAAAACCACTAGAGCGAGGAATCTGCAGGGTACGATGCAGGGTGCCCTCGATAGAAGGATTTCTGTGGCCCGTGGACAAAGTGAAGCTGATCTTGGCTCCCAATTCAAGAAAGGCATAATACAAATCTCCTGATGGATGTGATCACGAGATCCTAAGGTTAGAGTTAGCAAAATCATTTAACCCGAATAGAATAGAGATCAGAGTCCTAGAGTATAGACGAGGAATAAAAGATCCTAATACCACCCAATGGTGACGTGGTCCCGTAAGCCACGCAGCCATGTTTGCAAAACAGTTTTTCAAAGACTAGACTCAACTTTGGCCAAGGAGTTGGAAAGGGGGATCCTACAAGTAGTCGGCTCTGATACCAACTTGTTACGCCCCGATTCAATCGTACACTAATCATACACGCAAATGTATACGATCATGATCAGGGACTCACGGGAAGATATCACAACACACCACTAGACACAAATCAAAATAAGGCAAGCTTTATATTACAAGCCAGGGGCCTCGAGGGCTCGAATACATAGTGATAACCCACAAGTGTAGGGGATCACAACAACTTTCGAGGGTAGAGTATTCAACCCAAATTTATTGATTCGACATAAGGGGAGCCAAAGAATATTCTTAAGTATTAGCAGTTGAGTTGTCAATTCAACCACACCTGGATAACTTAGTATCTGCAGCAAAGTATTTAGTAGCAAAGTAGTATGATAGTAATGGTAACAGTGGCAAAAGTAAAGATAATAGTTCTCATAGTAGTTGTAACAAAGAGTAACGAAAAGTAAATAAGCAAAGCACAATATGTGAAAAGCTCGTAGGCATTGGATCAGTGATGGATAATTATGTCGGATGTGATTCCTCATGTAATAGCTATAACATAGGGTGACCCAGAACTAGCTCCAATTCATCAATGTAATGTAGGCATGTATTCCGAATATAGTCATACGTGCTTATGGAAAAGAACATGCATGACATCTTTTGTCCTACCCTCCCGTGGTAGCGGGTCCTAGTGGAAACTAAGGGATATTAAGGCCTCCTTTTAATAGAGAACCGGAACAAAGCATTAGCACATAATGAATACATGAACTCCTCAAACTATGGTCATCACCGAGAAGTATCCCGAGTATTGTCACTTCGGAGTTGTCGGATGATAACACATAATAGGTGACTATAGACTTGCAAGATAGGATCAAGAACTCACATATATTCATGAAAACATAATAGATTCAGATATGAAATTATGGCACTTGGGTCCTAGTGACAAGCATTAAGCATAGCAAAGTCATAGCAACATCAATCTCAGAAAATAGTGGATACTAGGGATCAAACCCTAACAAAACTAACTTGATTACGTGGTAAATCTCATCCAACCCATCACCATCCAGCAAGCCTATGATGGAATTACTCACGCACGGCGGTGAGATCATGAAATTGGTGATGGAGGATGGTTGATGATGACGACGGCGACGAATCCCCCTCCACGGAGCCCCGAACGGACTCCAGATCAGCCCTCCCGAGAGAGATTAGGGCTAGGCGGCGGCTCCGTATCGTAAAATGCGATGAAACTTCCTTTCTGATTTTTTTCTCCGTGAAACGGAATATATGGAGTTGGAGTTGAGGTCGGTGGAGCGTCAGGGGGCCCACGAGACAGGGGTTTTTTCTCGGAATGACCTGAAAATCCACGGAGATAAGTTTTGGAAAATATAAAAAATATTGGCGAAAGAATCAAGGCCAGGCCCCACACCGCCCACGAGACAGGCGCGCCCACCCTCGTGGGCAGGTGTGGGCCCCGGCCTTGATTCTTTCGCCAAGATTTTTATATTTTCCAAAACTTATCTCCGTGGATTTTCAGGTCATTACGAGAACTTTTGTTTTCTGCACAATCAACAACATCATGGCAGTTCTGCTGAAAACATCAGTCCGGGTTAGTTTCATTCAAATCATGCAAGTTAGAGTCCAAAACAAGGGCAAAAGTGTTTGGAAAAGTATATTCGTTGGAGACGTATCAACTCCCCCAAGCTTAAACCTTTGCTTGTCCTCAAGCAATTCAGTTGATAAACTAAAAGTGATAAAGAAAAACATTTACAAACTCTATGCTCTTGTCGATGTAAATATGTATAGCCAGCATTCAAGTTTTCAGCAAGTATTATGAACTAACCATACTCACAATAACACTTAGGTCTCACAATTACTCATATCAATGGCATAATCAGCTAGCGAGCCATAATAATAAAACTCGGATGACAACACTTTCTCAAAACAATCATAATATGATATAACAAGATGGTATCTTGCTAGCCCTTTCTGAGACCGCAAAACATAAATGCAGAGCACCTTTAAAGATTAAGGACTGACTAAACATTGTAATTCATGGTAAAAGAGATCCATTCAAGTCATACCCAATGTAAACCAATAGTAATGAATGCAAGTGACAGTGTGCTCTCCAGCGGGTGCTTTTTAATAAGAAGGTGATGACTCAACATAAAAGTAAATAGATAGGCCCTTCGCAGAGGGAAGCAGGGATTTGTAGAGGTGCCAGAGCTCAATTTTAAAATAGAGATGAATAAAATTTTGAGCGGCATACTTTCACTGTCAACGCAACAACTATGAGACGACGATATCTTCCATACTACATGCATTATAGGCAGTTCCCAAATAGAATGGTAAAAGTTTATACTCCCCCACCACCAACAAGCATCAATCCATGGCTTGCTCGAAACAACAAGTGCCTCCAACTAACAACATCACTGGGGGAGTTTTGTTTAATTATTTTGATTTGCTTTGATCTTTTTGGATCATGGGACTGGGCATCCCGGTTACCGGCCCTTTCTCGTGAATGAGGAGCGGAGTCCACTCCTCTTGAGAATAACCCACCTAGCATGGAAAATATAAACAACCCTAGTTGAAACATGAGCTGCTCGAGCATACAAAACAGAATTTCATTTGAAGGTTTGGAGTTTGGCACATACCAATTTACTTGAAACGGCAGGTAGATACCGCATATAGGAAGGTATGGTGGACTCATATGGAACAACTTTGGGGTTTAAGGAGTTTGGATGCACAAGCAGTATTCCCACTTAGTACAGGTGAAGGCTAGCAAAAGACTGGGAAGCGACCAACTGAGAGAGCGACAACAGTCATGAACATGCATTAAAATTAATTCACACCGAGTACAAGCATGAGTAGGATATAATCCACCATGAACATAAATATCATGAAGGCTATGTTGATTTGTTTCAACTACATGCGTGAACATGTGCCAAGTCGAGTCACTTAATTCATTCAAAGGAGGATACCATTCCATCATACCACATCATAATCATTGTAATAGCAAGTTGGCACGCAAGGTAAACCATTGTAACTCATAGCTAATTAAGCATGGCACAAGCAACTACAATCTCTAAATGTCATTGCAAATATGTTTACTTCATAATAAGCTAAATCAGGAACGATGAACTCATCATATACAAAAACTAGAGAGGTCGAGTTCATACCAACTTTTCTCATCTCAATCAGTCCATCATATATCGTCATTATTGCCTTTCACTTGCACGACCGAACGATGTGTATAATAATAATAGTGCATGTGCATTGGACTAAGCTGGAATCTGCAAGCATTCAACTCAAGAGAGAAGACAAAGTAATATGAGCTATAAGTTAAATAAACAATCATTTATATGAGAGCCACTAAACATTTTCAATATGGTCTTCTACTCTCGACCCCCAAAGGAAAGAAAAGAAAATAAAACTATTTACACGGGAAAGCTCCCAACAAGTAAAAAAGAAGAACGAGAAATCTTTTTGGGTTTTCATTTTAATTTCTACTACAAGCATGGAAATTAAACTGACTATTTTTTTGGTTTTTCTTAAGGTTTATCAAACACACAAGAAGAAAGCTAGAAAAAGAAAATTAAACTAACGTGGATAATACAATGAAAGAGTATGATCACTGATAACTAGAATACACTACTAGGGAAAAGCCTAGCAGCAGCGCGGGTTTTGGGTGTATCGATGGCGGGTGCCAGCCATCGATCTGGCCTTCTAGTTTAATCGGTAGTAGTAGCGCCGGTGCCACCCGCGCTACTACTACATCCGTTAGTAGTTGCGTGGATACCACCCGCGCTACTACTAACTAGTAGTAGCGTGGGTATGGACCCTCGTTACTGCTAACTAATTAGGAATTAAAAAAATAAATTCCATCCATGGCTGCTATTGCTAGCTAGGCGTCATCGTCCTCTTCATCCATGGTTGATGCTGATCCTAGAGGGGATGAAGTCGTCCATGGTGATACACGTCTCCTTTGCTGCCGCTACAAAAAAAAGAGACAAGGATTAGAAGCGGAAGAGAGAGATAGAGAGGAGTAGGTGCAGCAACTCACCGGTGGCCACCGTAGTTGGAGCCGAAACCCTAGATGGCGCCATGGATGGCGCTCTGCTCGATCTAGAAGATGAAGAGAGAGAGAGAGAGAGAGAGAGAGAGAGAGAGAGAGAGATTGAGAGGAGTAGGAAGAACAACTCACCTGTGGTTGTGTCCATGGCAGATCTGGCCACCGCCATGGATGGCGCTCTGCTGGATCTCCCTCTCCTTCCAACATTAGAGAAGGAGGAGGAAGGAGGGGGGCTGCGGTGGGTGTGGAGGTCGCCGAATTTGGGGGAGGCATGAGGTGCGAGGCTGGTGGTGGTGGTGGATGAGGAAGGGAATTGTGGGTGGGAGGGAGAAGCGGAATGGGAGAGCCTATGGAGAGAGGGGCAGAGTGGGGGAGAGAGGAGGGATTCGACCGAAGATATGGAGACTTCACCTACCTTGTACTTAGTAGTAGCGAGGGGTATAAACCCGTGCTACTACTATCAACTTAGTAGTAGCGTGGGTTCATACCCCTCGCTACTACTATGGCATGTCCGGGGGGGCACGGTAGAGACTTCTTAGTAATAGCGAGGGTTAAAAACCCGCGCTACTACTATCAACTTAGTAGCAGCGAGGGGTAAAAAACCGTGCTACTAGTAAGTAGCAGCAGCGAGGGGTATAAACCCTCGCTACTAGTAAGTGCCTGTCTATAAGCTTTTCCCTAGTAGTGACAGTGTGTGAACATGAATGTAAAGTCGGTGAGAAATACGTACTCGCCCAAGCTTAGGCTTTTGGTCTAAGTTGGTCTACTGCCAAGGACCGTGACTACTCTCTCCGATGTACTGAGAGGTGTAATCAGGATACCACTGGCTGGCCATCTCCTCCGAATCCCACTGGTAAGATGATGCACGATAAGGGTCCAGTGAAGATTCCGGCTCAGGCTCTGGCTCTGGAGTGTATGCTTGGCCTCGATGAGCGTACTCCGCTTCCGGCGTGACAAGATAATTAACTGCAGTCAAATCAAACAATAGACGCGCATGCAGAATAATAGTCTCATTGTGTTTCTTATTAAATCTCAAGTTATACAGGAAAGTGTATGCTAGAGATTCTTGCCTCGGAACCCTTCTTTGGATCCCCTACAGTAATGGTGTTAACAAAGCCATCCACATCTTTACGATGTGGTTCATCTAACTTGCCCTCAAAGGGTATTCTACATATCGCACAAAAATTACGTAAAGACATTTCCTTGAATTCATCATATAAATGAAATGATACTGAAGGCGGTGACTTCTTAGGATAATAATAAAAGTTTTGCACGAAAGTATTGGTGAGTAAGAGATACTGATCGATCCAGTCGTGGAGGAAATCGGTGAGGCCTGCATTTTAAATAAGATTGGTAGCAACTACTCCTACAAGTGCCTAGAGCCTATATCATGCATTAAAATTGCTTGGGACCTCATAAATTTGACATGCAAGCTCAAGAACAGGGTCACCTATGCAGCCAAAATTTGCAATGAATAAAGCACTAGAACAAAAACTAATTGGACCAATGGAGGAGTCACATACCAAGCAACAATCTCCCAAAGCAGTTTTGTGAATGGAGCTTTGAGCAAGGAGATCGAAAATCACAGCAAAATGAGCTAGAACTCGTGCTTGAGCTGGATGGGGATTTTTTTGGGAAGAAGATGGAGTGTGTGGGTGCAAGAATAAGTGGAGGGGGCCCACCATGGGCCCACGAGACAGGGGCGCGCCAGGGGTGTGGGCGCCCTCCACCCTCGTGGCTGTGCTTGCCCCTCCCGCAGTGTTTCCAAAGTGCCTAAAATCCTCAAATATTCCATAAAAATCATACTAAATTTGCAGGGCATTTGGAGCACTTTTATTTTCGGATATTTTTTATTGCATGGATAATTCAGAAAACAGACAGATAATACTATTTTTGCTTTATTTATTTTAAATAACAAAAAGTAAAAAGAGGGTACAGAAGATTGTGCCTTCTAGTTTCATCCATCTCGTGATCATCAAAATGAATCCACTAACAAGGTTGATCAAGTCTTGTTAACAAACTCATTCCGAGTAACACGGAACCAGAGAAATTTCGAATAACACTAGGTTACCTCAACAGGGATATGAACATCCCCAACAATAAGAATATTGTACTTTTTCTTGACAGTAGGAAGAGGAAATTCAAAACCTCCAATAATGATAGTTGGAACTTTTCCAATAGAATTGATGCTATGAACTTGAGATTGTTTCCTCGGAAAGTGTACCGTATGCTCATTACCATTAACATGAAAAGTGACATTGCCTTTGTTACAATCAAGAACATCCCTGCAGTATTCAAAAGGGTCTACCAAGGATAATCGACATCTTTGTCGTCCTCGGAAATATCAAGAATAACAAAGTCCGTTAAGATAGTGACATTTGCAACCACAACAGCACATCCTCACAAATACCGATCGGTATGGCGCTTGATTTGTCACCATTTGCAAAGATATTTCAGTAGGTGTCAACTTATTCAATTCAAGTCTACAATATAAAGAGAGAGGCATAACACTAACACCGGCTCCAAGATCACATAAAGCAGTTTTAACATAGTTTCTTTTAATGGAGCATGGTATAGTTGGTACCCCAGGGTCTCCAAGTTTCTTTGGTATTCCACCCTTAAAAGTATAATTAGCAAGCATGGTGGAAATTTCAGCTTCCGGTATCTTTCTTTTATTTGTAATGATATCCTTCATATACTTAGCATAAGGATTTACTTTAAGCATATCACTTAAGTGCATACGTAAGAAGATAGGTCTAATCATTTCAGCAAAGCGCTCAAAATCCTCATCCTCCTTTGTCTTGGATGGTTTAGGAGGAAAGGGCATGGGTTTCTGAACCCATGGTTCTCTTTCTCTATCATGCTTTCTAGCAACAAAGTCTTTCTTATCATAACGTTGATTCTTTAATTGTGGGTTATCAAGATCAACAGCAGGTTCGATCTCTACTTCATTGTTATTGCTAGGTTGAGCATCAACATGAACATTATCATTAACGATATCACTAGGTTCATGTTCATCACCTGATTGTGTTTCAGCATCAGAAACAGAAATGTCATTGGGATTCTCAGGTGTGTCTACAACAGGTTCACTAGAAGCATGCAAAGTCCTATCGTTTTTCTTTTTCTTCTTTTTGGAAGAACTAGGTGCCTCTAAATTATTTCTCTGAGAATCCTGATCGATTCTCTTAGGGTTGCCTTCAGGATACAAAGGTTGCCAAGTCATTTTACCAGTTCTAGTAGCCACTCTAACAACAAAGTCATGTTTATTATTTAATTCATCGAGCAAATCACTTTGAGCTTTAAGTACTTGCTCTGCTTCAGTGGTAACCATAGAAGCATATTTGCTAATGAGTTTAAGTTCACCTTTAACTCTAGCCATATAATCACTCAAGCATCCTATCTCGAAAGCATTATTCTTTAATTCTCTACCAACATCAGCATTAAAACTTTCTTGTCTAGCCATAAAGTCATCAAATTCATCTAAGCATGGGCTATGAAATTTAGTAGACGGGATTTCAACTTTATCATATCTATAGAGAGAATTTACCTTCACTACCTGTGTCGGGTGAGGGAGTCCTGGATTAAGGGTCCTCGGACAGCCGGACTATATACTTTGGTCGGACTATTGGACTATGAAGATACAAGATTGAAGACTTCGTCCTGTGTCCGGATGGGACTCTCCTTTACGTGGAAGTCAAGCTTGGATATTCGGATATGTAGATTTCCTTCTCTGTAACCGACTCTATGTAACCCTAGCCCCCTCCGGTGTCTATATAAACCGGAGGGTTTAGTCCGTAGGATAACAACAATAAGAATCATAGGCTAGCTTCTAGGGTTTAGCCTCTACAATCTCGTGGTAGATCAACTCTTGTAATACTCATATCATCAAGATCAATCAAGCCGAAAGTACGGTATTACCTCCATCGAGAGGGCCCAAACCTGGGTAAAACATCGTGTCCGCTGCCTCATGTTACCATTAGCCTTAGACACACAGTTCGGGACCCCTACCTGAGATCCACCGGTTTTGACACCGACATTAGTGCTTTCATTGAGAGTTCCACTGTGCCGTTGCTGTAAGGCTTGATCGCCCCTTCGATCATCTTCAACGATGCGGTCCAGGAGGAGGTTTTCCTCCCCGGACAGATCTTCGTATTCGGCGGCTTCGTACTGTGGGCCAACTCGCTTGGCCATCTAGAGCAGATCGATAGCTACGCCCCTGGACATTAGGTCAGGTTTGGAAGCTTAAACTATACTACTGACATCCGCGGAGACTTGATCTTGGACGGATTCGAGCCCATGCCGGGTGCACCGAATGGTCACGATGGTCATGACTTTAATCTGCCATCGGACAATATTCGGGAGATCGCGCCTGCGGTGGCGCCGGGAATCAATCCGGAGCAAACCGTGCCTTCCGAGGGTGGGTGGATGGACCCCGGCACGAAGGTCGCACACTCATCGGCGTCTGAGCCGAACACTGAACCCACCTCCTGTGAGGGTGGTGTCATCGGACCCCCGGACTCGTCTCCGGCTGCAGGATCCAAACCGCGTGTGTCCGTGCCTATCGAATCGGATTGGGCACCCATCATGGAGTTCACCGCCGCGGATATTTTCCAGCACTCACCCTTGGGTGATGTGCTGAACTCATTAAGGTCTCTTTCCTTGTCAGGAGATTCTTTGCCGAACTATGTCCGGCTCGAGTGGGGAGCGGACGACGAAGAAATTCGTCTCCCACCCACCACCCACTTTATAGCCACTGTCAAAGACTTAACCGACATGCTCGACTTCGACTCCGAAGATATCGATAGTATGGACGACGATGCAGGAGAAGAACAGGAACCACCGCCTATAGGGCGCTGGACAGCCACCTCATCATATGACATTTATATGGTGGACACCCCTTAAGAAAATAATGGCGATGAGGCAACGGAAGACAACCTCTTGGAGAAGCAATCCAGAGAGCGGCGTCATCGGCGCCGCTCCAAGCCCAGCCATAGCAAAAACTGTGATACCGGCACAAGAGATAACATTCCGGATGGTGCCGAACACCAAGATAACCCTGCCCAGCCAGGCTTCGAGCAGGTCAAGCAAGAGGATGGGCAAGCTAGCCCTAAAGAACAGGCAACTGATGGAGAATTAGAGGACGATAATTACATGCCTCTCTCCTAAGACGAAGTGAGCCTTGGCGACGAAGAATTCATCGTGCCTGAGGATCCCGTCGAGCAGGAACGCTTCAAACGCCGGCTTATAGCCACTGCAAAAAGCCTGAAGAAAAAGCAGCAACAGCTTCAAGCTGATCAAGATCTGCTAACTGACAGATGGACCGAGGTCCTGGCTACCGAGGAATACGGACTTGAGCGCCCTAGCAAAAGTTACCCAAAGCGCAGGCTACTACCTCAACTTGAGGAGGAGGCTCTAAAACCCACACTGCCAGCGCACGATGCGGCTGACCGGCCACCCCGTGTCCACGACAAAGTGGCGTACCAGCCAGAAGTCCAGACCGCACCTCGCGGCCAATCAAACAATAACACTAAGACCCGGGGCTACACGAAGGACCTGCGAGGGGTATTGGAAAACAAAGCAGGACGGTCAAGATCGACCTACGGATCACGGGGACGCGCCCAGCGCGTGATAAGGATCACCACGCCGGATACACTAACAAATCCGGCCGGGCCGAATACAATGAAGCCCGGCACAGAGGCGCCGCACATCCCCTATGCTTCACTAATGAAGTAATGGATCATGAATTCCCGGAAGGGTTTAAACCCATGAACTTTGAATCATACGATGGTACCACTGACCCCGCGGCATGGATAGAAGATTTTTTCCTCCACATTCACATGGCCCGCGGAGATGATCTACACGCCATCAAGTACCTCCCACTAAAACTAAAGGGACCGGCTCGGCATTGGCTGAATAGCTTGCCGGCAAACTCCATCGGGAGTTAGGAGAACCTGGCAGACACATTCCTTGACAACTTCCACGACACTTACATGCGACCACCGGATGTTGATGATCTAAGTCACATAACTCAGCAGCCCGGAGAGTCAGCCAGGAAATTTTGGACCCGGTTCCAAACCAAAAAGAACCAAATTGTCGACTGTCCAGATGCCGAAGCTCTAGCGGCCTTTAAGCATAACATCTGTGACGAATGGCTTGCCCGACATCTCGGCTAGGAAAAGCCAATGTCCATGGCAGCCCTCACAACACTCATGACCCGCTTTTGCGCGGGCGAGGATAGCTGGTTGGCTCGTAGCAACAGTACAACAAGCAATCCCGGCACATCGAAAGCCAAGGATAGCAACGACATATCACGGCGCAACAAACACAAGCGCAGCAAAAACGGTGATAATCCCGAAGACACGTCAGTCAATGCCGGATTCAGCGGCTCCAAGTCCGGTTAGTGGAAGAAACCATTCAACAAAAACAATTCAGGCCCGTCCAGTTTTGACCGCATACTCGACCGTCCATGCCAAATTAATGGCACACCTGGAAAACCGGCCAACCACAACAATAGAGAATGTTGGGTCTTCAGACAAACCGGCAGGTCAGACACCGAAAACAAGGGGAAGGGGTCTCAAAGTGACGATGACGACGAAGAGCCCCGATCACCGAATACAGGAGGACAGCTGAAATTCCCTCCCCAGGTGAAAACACTGAATATTCTATACGCAAGCCGCATTCCTAAGTGGAAACGTGCACTCAGGGAGGTCTATACAATCAACCCAAAGTTCAATCCATGGTCCTCTTTCCCGATCACTTTCGATCGCAGGGACCACCCTACCAGTATCCGTCATAGCGGTTTGGCCGCATTGGTCCTCGACCCCATCATCGACGGATTCCATCTCACACGAGTCCTCATGGATGGAGGCAGCAGCCTGAACCTGGTTTACCAGGATACAATGCGCAAAATGGGCATCAACCCCTCAAGGATAAAGCCCACAAAAACCACCTTTAAAGGTATCATACCAAGTGTAGAGGCCTGTTGCACGGGCTCCATCACACTGAAAGTGGTCTTCGGATCTCCGAACAATCACCGTACTGAAGACTTAGTCTTCGACATCGTCCCCTTTCGCAGTGACCATTAGGCACTACTCGGACGAACTGCATTCGCTCGGTTCAACATGGTGCCACATTATGCCTACCATAAATTAAAGATGCCTGGTCCACGGGGCGTCATCACGGTTAATGGCAGGTCCAAACTCCCCTTCACGGCCGAAGATTCTACCACCGCTTTGACAACAAGAACAACGGACGGCACCTTACAGTCGAACCTCGAGTCGAAGGCCAAGCTCCCGGACACCATCAAAGGAGTCCAAACTACTGCGCGGCAGGATAGCCCGGCCCGCCCAGAGATTAATTAAAAGCACTCCGGAAAAGGATAATACAAGCCACATACTGCAGCTCAAACGCCAGGTGGTGCAAAACCATTTCTTACATTTCCTTTACAGGTTCACCTTTATGTAGGCTATGATGGAGGGCGTGGGAACAGTTCGAGCGAGTCAGGGAATCTCTAGATATTCCCCTGTAATCATCCGACTACACCCCGAATCCGAACACAACTTTCGCACGCCCGGTATCAGCAGGTTTCACAATCATATTTCTTTTTATCACATCATCTGTACTCATACGCATTGACGTATTACTCAAATACAACATGTGGATTTATGTGATGCTCACCTACTGCTATTTCTTATTTAGAACTCTTTTGTTAAAAGGCGGCTGCTTATCGCGATATGCCTTAATATGTAGGGGCTTCGTCACGCCCATACTATGGCAAAAAAGCCTGAACACCTTCATGGTAGTCCGGCACCCCGAACTTATAGCATTATATGCATGAACTCCGAATCATGTCTTGGGTCAATAGTTGGGTTTGCCTGGCTCCTATGTTTTGGTACCTTACGTTCTGCTATATCGGCTAAGGTAGCACTGGGAGAACTACTGCGATTGTGTCCTGGTTCTTCTGGACGAGGCACCTCAGTAGAGAAAGCTGAAAACTGACTATCATGATGCAGCGAGAGCTGGTCAGCTGTTCGAGAGGTTCTAAAATCTTTAAGGATTCCTTCCGCATAATGCTATAACCAATGCAGCATGCGACGGATCGGCCTTTTCCGATCAGGCGCTTATAGAGCCCCTAGTGCAGTCTTCCGAACACCAGGGGCTGCGCCTACCTTCCTTGTAACAACTCCTATGGCTAAGTGAGAGCGATAAAGCCTTATAGTCTGATTGCCTGGTTCGCTGTGCTGAACACCTCCTTTAAGGATCCAAAACTGGGGTAAAGAGTGCTCTGGTTTATCCCGAACACCCCCGTACTCACTACGTAGGGGCGGAAGTCGACGACTGGCTGACTCTCAGGATTAATATATAAAACGGCCGCACAGGAAGAAAAACTTTCAAAAAACAAGCAATAGATGATAAGAATGTTGTTGTTCAAATATTACAAAGGCCGAACATGATCGTATTTATGGAAATATAATGTCCTTGGTGCATTGCTCCGCCGCAAGGCGGGCTCCTTTCAAGACACCTTCATAATACAGTTCGGGCTTGCGGTGCTCCTTCCTCTCCGGCGGTCCCTCAGTCATCAGCTTTTCTGCATCCATATTCCCACAATGCACCTTGGCACGGGAGAAGGCCATTCGCGCACCTTCTATGTAGACCGATCGCTTGATGACTTTGAGTCGAGGGCAGGCACTTACAAGCCGCTTCACGAGCCCGAAGTAGCTGCTTGGAATCAGCTCAGCAGGCCACAGCCGGATAATTAAATCCTTCATGGCTAACTCGGCCGCCTTATGTAGCTCGACCAGCTGCTTCAGCTGATCGAAGAAAGGCACCAGATAATTCGGCACCAGATACTGCATCCAGAAGAGCTTTTTCGTAGTATTCCCCCCTTTGGCTCGGTAGAATTGGGCGGCATCAGATATGCTGCACGGCAGCTCCGCAAATACCCCTATATACATCAAAACTCCAGTTGTCAAATTTGATTTTCTCATCCCCAATACTTGCTTTGTACAGAAAAAGCCTTACCAGCCACAATCTTCCTCGCCTCCTGGATTTCCTTCAGGGCACCTTGGGCTTCCCCCGGGCATCACTTGCGGCTTGGCGAGCCTGGGAGAGTTCAGATTCTTTCCCTGCTAAACTCTGCTCCAAGGTCTCGCATTTCTGCACGGCCTCTTGAAGCTCTCGCTCAGCCTCAATAACTCTAGCCTCGTGTTTCTCACGAAGAGCCTGCTCTGCTGCTGCCTTCTTCTCGGCTTCGGCCACAACCCTCCTGAGAGCCTCGATTTCGGCTGTCGCTCCTAGAGCACATTATAAAAATATTTCCATCATGTACACTTATTCATTTGTGCTACATAAATAAGGTTTCTACATACCTTGATTATTCTCCAGCTGTCTCTTCACTTGGCCAAGTTCTCCTTCGGCCCGCTCCAGACTATGCCTCAGTCCGGATACTTCCGCAGCTTGAGAGGCGGCAGTCGCTACAGATGCCTACTAGTTAAAAAGAGTGATAAATGTCATCAAGTAGGTCCCCTGTGAACATGAATTTGATCCTCTGTGTCCGGTTCTTTCTTTCACCGAACAATGTATCAGGGGCTACTATCTATACCATGACACTCTCCCAAAAACTCATAAAACACACCTCAAAGCCTCTTATGAGGCTGATACAGGATTCATTCAGTCCACCCTCAGCGGACTGAATCTTCTCAATCACGACACCCATGAGGGCACGGTGTTCATCAACGATGGAGGCACCCTTCAGTGCAGCCAATAAAGTATCCAACACCTCTGGTTGGACGGAGGCGGCCGGTGGAGCAGGCATACCTCCTCCAGTTGGCGGAGGTTGTCTGTCTGACTCGGGGACCTTATGGGTCTCTAGGATCATGTCCGTCTTGGGTCCGGATTCAAGATGACCCCCGCTATCGACACCCACGGGAGCTTTCTCTCCCGTGTGACCGGCCCTAGAAGTATGGCCTCCTGGCGCCGCCTTTGCGACCTTCTCCTCTCCTCTGTGGCCTGGGTCCTTTTGGGACGAAATCTCTGTTTCATTCCTACGTTTGGAGAAGGAGGCCTTCGGGCGTGTCCCGCTCCCCATAGCGTCCGAACCCAGCAGATCTTCTGACGAGGATTGTTCGGCGTGGGGCTTCGTCGGACTGAAAAAGAAAAGCACGGCTCAAATTAGAATGTGATGCCATGACAAGTTTGGACGCATGAGTGTGTTCGGATTTTGTATTTATGAGTTCACCAGGGGCTCGGCCCTGGGATCCCACTCCGGGCTGCTATCGGTGGCGCTGGTGGACTCCTCTTGAAGAGGAGTTTTCCCCCTCTTAGGCAAAGCGGCCTCCAAGGAGTTGGAGGCCGTTCTTTTCTTCTTTCCCCCTGCGGGGGACTCATCCTCCTCCTCAACGTCCTCTTCGTAGGAAGAATGTGCATTAGAGTCTTCGGATTTTGTCTCCGGGGCACCACGGCGATGGAGGCCGCCTCTGGTCCTCTTGGCCTCCTTTTCGGTCTTCTTCTTCGGCGCCTTATATGGCGCCGGGACCAACATCGTCATCAGAAGTGGGCCAGCTGGTTCTTATGGCAGAGGGGCTGGACAGTAGATCCGCCCCGCCTTCTTCGCCCAGCCCTAGGAAAATGATAGGAAACACATTAAGTATTTTCCTGACGATGTACAGATAGAACACATGAGTTGTCAAACATTCAGTTGCTTACCGAACTTGCAGGGCGGGACAATTGGTACCCACGGTCCTTGGTGGAGTCCGGCCACGGTTTGCCGGACTTGAAAAGCACCTTCCATATGTCCTTGTGCGTAGAGCCAAAGAGCTCTAGCAGGGTCTGATGCTTGGCCGGGTCGAACTCCCATAGATTGCAAGCTCGGTGTTGACATGGTAGAATCCGACGAACCAACATCCCCTGGACTACATTGACGAGCTTGACGCTCTTGTCTTCCATGTCTTGAACGCACGTCTGGAGCTCTGATAGCTCGTCAGACGAAGCCTAGTTCAGGCCCTTCTTGTGCCAGGACGTAAGTCGCAGGGGGGCACCGGATCTGAACTCCGGAACGGCGGTCCACTCCTTGCCACGCGGCTCGGTGATGTAGAACCACTGCTGCTGCCACTCCTTGACAGAATAATTGAAAGTCCCGGTCGGCCATGTGACGTTGGGCATCTTGCTCACCATGGCACCTCCACATTCGGCATGCTTGCCGCTCACTATGTTGGGCTTTACATTAAAAACCTTTAGCCATAAGCCGAAGTGCGGCGGGACGCGGAGAAAGGCCTCGCACACGACTATGAATGTCGAGATGTTCAGGAAGGAATTTGGGGATAGACCATGGAAATCAATCCCGTAGTAGTACATGATGCCGCGAACAAATGGGTGGAGGGGAAACCCTAGCCCGCGGACAAAATGAGGGAGAAATATCACCCTCTCATGGGGTTCCGATATGGGGACGATTTGTCCCGCCGTCGGAAGACGGTGGCTAATTCTCTTGGCCATATACCCCCCCCCCCCCCGAAGCTTTTTGATATCCTTCTCCTTGACAGAGGAGGCCATCCACTTGCCTCTCACTCCGGACATGTTTGGCTTTACAGAGAAGGCGAGAACTAGGGCGATGGAGCTCGAGCATGCGAGAATGGATGAGCGAGTAAGGAAGGAGGCGTGGGTGAAAGAGGAGAATCCTTATCTCTTTATAAAGGCGGGAGAAACTGTATGCCTCCCCACTTGCCCGTTAAGATTGCTTATTCCCCAAACGCCACGTTTTGATGGCACGGTTAGGTTAACCACGTCTGTATTGATGAGGATCCCGTGATAAGGGGACACCATCTCTGCTTCGACAAGACGTGCCGATAAAACCGCTTCGCGATGTGTGCGGTAGCTGGTTGCGAAAAATGGTTCAAATAATGACCGAACCATGGCGTGATGTCATGCTATAAAAAGCTGTCAGCAGATTAGATTTGTGGAATATTATACTCTCTACGGTAGAATGTGGAATTTGTTTTGCAGAGCCGGACACAATCCTTGTGTTCTAAATCTCTTACGAAGTCGGAGAAGGAACCCTCCTTGCAATGCCGAAGACAATCTATGCGCCGGACTCATCGTCATTGAAGCCTAGTTCAGGGGCTACTAAGGGAGTCCTAGATTAAGGGGTCCTCAGACAGCCGGAATATATACTTTGGCCGGACTGTTGGACTATGAAGATACAAGATTGAAGACTTCGTCATATGTCCAGATGGGACTCTCCTTTGCGTGGAAGGCAAGCTTGGATATTCGGATATGTAGATTTCCTTCTCTATAACCGACTCCGCATAACCCTAGCCCCCTCCAGTGTCTATATAAACCGGAGGGTTTAGTCCATAGGACAACAACAATAAGAATCATAGGCTAGCTTCTAGGGTTTAGCCTCTACGATCTCGTGCTAGATCAACTCTTGTAATACTCATATCATCAAGATCAATCAAGCAGGAAGTAGGGTATTACCTCCATCGAGAGGGCCCGAACCTGGGTAAAACATCATGTCCCCTGCCTCCTGTTACCATTAGCCTTAGACGCACAGTTCGGGACCCCCTACCCAAGATCCGCCGGTTTTGACACCGACATCGGGTTATCAAGACAATATGTTTCTTCAATAGGCGGTATATTAAGACCATGTATTTCTTCAATAGGAGGTAAATTCTTAACATCTTCAGCTTTAATACATTTTTCTTTCATGGATTTCTTTGCCTCTTGCATATCTTCAGAACTGAGAAATAGAACACCTCTCTTCTTAGGATGGGTTTAGGAATAGGCTCAGGAGTTGGCTCAATTGGTTCAGGAATTGCCTCAGGAATTGGCTCAGGGAGAGTCTGATTATTTTCGTTAGTCAACATATTATTCAATAGTAATTCAGCTTGGTCGACTGTTCTTTCCCTGAAAACACAACCAACACAACTATCCAAGTAGTCCTTGGAACCATTGGTTAGTCCATTATAAAAGATATCAAGTATTTCATTTTTCTTAAGAGGATGATCAGGCAAAGCATTAAGTAATCGGAGAAGCCTCCCCCAAGCTTGCGGGAGACTCTCTTCTTTGATTTGCACAAAATTATATATTTCCCTCAAGGCAGCTTGTTTCTTATGAGCAGGAAAATATTTAGCGGAGAAGTAATAAATCATATCCTGGGGACTATGCACACAACCAGGATCAAGAGAATTAAACCAAGTCTTAGCATCACCCTTTAATGAGAACGGAAATATCTTAAGGATATAATAGTAGCGAGACTTCTCATCATTAGTAAATTGGGTGGCTATATCATTTAACTTGGTAAGATGTGCCACAACAGTTTCAGATTCAAGGCCATAAAAAGGATCAGATTCAACTAAAGTAATTATTTCAGGATCAACAGAGAATTCATAATCCTTATTAGTAACACTGATAGGTGAAGTAGCAAAAGCAGGGTCAAGTTTCATTCTAGCATTAAGAGATTGCTGCTTCCATTTAGCTAATAACTTTTTAAGATCATATCTATCTTTGGAAGCAAATATAGCTCTAGCAGCTTCCTCATTCATAACATAACCCTCAGGAACAACAGGCAATTCATAATCAGGGGGAGAACTTTCATCATCACTATCATCAATAATAGCATCTTCAATAATTTCATTCTCTCTAACCCTAGCAAGTTGTTCTTCAAGAAATTCACCTAATGGCAAAGTAGTATCACACACAGAAGTAGTTTCATCATAAGTATCATGCTAGCAGAAGTGGCATCATCAATAACATGCGACATATCAGAATTCATAGAAGTAGCAGGTTTAGGTGTCGCAAGCTTACTAATAACGGAAGGAGAATCTAGTGCAGAGCTAGATGGCAGTTCCATACCCCGCCTCATAGTTGAGGGCAAAATCTTGGTTCTTTCGTCTTTCAAGTTCCTCATAGTGATCAATGATATAAATCCCAAGTGACTCAAAGAATAGAGCTATGCTCCCCGGAACGCACTGAAATTAGTCTTGATAACCCACAAGTGTAGGGGATCGCAGCATCTTCGAGGGTAGAGTATTCAACCCAAATTTATTGATTCGACACAAGGGGAGCCAAAGAATATTCTTAAGTATTAGCAGTTGAGTTGTCAATTCCACCACACCTGGATAACTTAGTATCTGCAATAAAGTATTTAGTAGAAAATTAGTATGATAGTAATGGTAACAGTGGCAAAAGTAAAGATAATAGTTTTGTAGTAGTTGTAACAGTAGCAACAGAAAAATAAATAAGCGAAGCACAATATATGAAAAGCTCGTAGGCATTGGATCAGTGATGGATAATTATGTCGGATGCGATTCCTCATGTAATAGCTATAACATAGGGTGACACAGAACTAGCTCCAATTCATCAATGTAATGTAGGCATGTATTCCAAATATAGTCATACATGCTTATCACTACAAAAAAATACACTTCCGTGATGATACGCGTTTGTCACAGTAGGTCGCGTTTTTGTCATGCATGTACATCCATGACGATTTTTTGATAGAATCAAGATAGTTATACCTGTGTTGTCGTAGAAGTGTTCCATGGCATTACCAAAATTATCATCACGGAAGTGTCCACTTCCATGACGATAAATCGCGCATCACACAAGTGCTTTCGTCAAGGGTGGCCAACACGTGGCATCCACCGTAAAATTCTCATTGGCTGACGGATCCACACGTCAGCTCCGCGTTGGCACAGGTGTCACTCATCCAACGGTCGAGATGGGCCTATGATATGTTGACACATGGACCGACCCAAAAGTGGCCCACAAAGTTTAAATGGGCCGGCCCAACCGAAGGCCCATAGGATTTAGCGGACAATAATGGGCCGGCCCAGCTAAAGGCACTAAAAATTTAGCAAACCATAATGGGCGGCCCAGCTAAAGGCCCACATGATTTTGCAGACCATAATGGGCCGGCCCAGCTAAAGGCCCACAAGATTTTGCGGACCACAATGGTCCGGCCTAGCTAAAGGCCCACAAGATTCTCTAGACCATAATAGGCTGGCCCAGCTAAAGGCCCAACATTCTTTGTCAAATCGGCCCGTTAACGGCCTGTCCTAAACTTGTCATCAACGCGACCCATGGTCACTTCTGGCCCGTTAACAGTCCGCTAAGTAATTGGGCCGAATTACGGCCCGATGTATTTCCGGCCTGTTAAAGGTCCGGCTTCATTTGGGCCCATTTACAGACCATCAAAACTTTTGGCCCATAAATGACCGTGAAGGATTTGGGTCATATTCGGCCATGTCTGAAATTCGGCCTATTAGAGGCCCACTATAGATTTGGGCCACTTTCGGCATGTTGTCATTTTCGGCCTGTTAACGCCGGACGTAAACCATGGGCCATATGTGGCCCAACGTCATATCGGACCCATTAACGGCCCATATGAAAATGACGATAATCTAGCCTGACCGAAGTTCCGGCCTGTTAAAGGCCCGTGTATTAGGTCGGCGCATTTACGGCCCATTCGAATTTCGGCCTATCAAAGATCCGTATCATAAATGGGCCACCATTTCGGCCTGCTAAGTCCAGTGGGTTATTTGGCACAATCAGGGCCCAATCTCACTTTCGGTCTATTAAAGGCCCATGTTTTTTATGGGCTCTAGATATTTACACATATAAACGGCCTATTTTTACTGAGGGCCCAAATTATGTTTAGGCCTGTTAAAGGCCCACTATGAGCACAGGCCTACCAGAAAAATATGAAAGCTTGTGCTAATTTAGTCCCAGATATTTTTAGTGGGCTACATGCCAATTTCGGCCCATAATCGTTTTTAGCCCAATTGGAATGGGCCCGACGAATGTTGGCATGTTGGGCTCCTACGAAGCTTTCGGACGAATACATTACTAAGATAAACCTACACTATACAAAAATAGTGTCGTAATTATTGCAGCCTGTGGCATCATCATAAATGTTGTATCACAACAAAATAAATTCCAACCATACAACAAAAGGCCTGATGACATAAAGTTTACAGTCCTTCCAGATAAAAGCACCATCAGATGTATAGAAGCACATATCATTTGACCTGAGTGCTAATGTTTCAGGCTGTAGAATCTGATGGAGCAGCATGATCTCCACCTTTTTCCGCCATTGCTCTTGAACAACGAAGCGAATGTCTGATAGTCTGGTTTCAAAACCATTTATATCTTGACGACATTTCTCAACCACCATTCTTGTTTCCGAAACAACGTCCATTAGGGATTGGACATGTGTCTAGAGCACAAATATATCACTCTGTCTAGTAGGAAGATTTTGTTCAGTAGGCGATTTGGACGAGGTTACCTTGATAACCAACCCAGAATTACGCAGGAAGGTGCTTTTTGCACTGTTAGTTGAGAGATACTGACACACTGCAGCAAGAGGTGACATTGTGCCTGTGGTAGCCTCGTCACCTTTAGGTGGTTGTGGTTGTTCAGTCATTTGTTCCATAGCTTCCTGAAAGTTTGAACTTGTAGATTAGTGTACCAGATAAGTTACTAATGAGACAAAAACAAACAAAGTAGGTTAACCGTTTATACATAACTTATTTTTGTGAACTACTATAATACATTAGCATGTATTGTAGTGCCAACTACATAATAAAATCACTTTCGGAACATATGTCCATGTGGCATGCCTACAGTATTGTCTATTTCCTCACATTCCTTGACATCTAAGGATAAAGAGACATGGTTTAAAGTAGGATGAACATAGTATGACATCATTCATATCATGGGTAAACAGATATAAAAAAACTTGCTATTTTATCATTGTGTGCGCACGTGAACATAACAACTAGATTACAGATCTAGACCAAAAGAATATCCTTCATCTCTTTTAAACCATGTAAGGTGAAATGATACGTGAAGACAACTGTGTATAAAAGTGAACAGAGTAATCGACATTGGCTGCAAACCAAGTAGTTAAATGAACACATCGAGTACCTATCGGTTCAAGGCGGGAGGAGTAAGGACTTACAACAAATGGCTTGAACTGTGTGCTCATGCCCTTCATCTTGCCGGTGTGGCAATCCTTGAAGATTTGCACCGCATTTGGTTCAGTTCTTTTTGGTCATACGGGCTTTCCTCTCAGATTTCGAACAAGTCAATGTATATACGATATATGGCACAAAAAAAGAAGGAAGTAGCAGCTATTTATAAGAGCCTCGCAGTGTGCAATATAGCTACGAGATCCTGTTGTCTGTTGGAATTTCACTTTAGAAGGGTTGGTTTTGTTCTTCAAATAGTTAGCCTAGAAGAAGATACACTTGTAAGGCACATACATAAATACAAGTTCAATATGTGGTCTGATCAAATACATATAGCCTACCTGATACTTTGGATCAGACCAGTGTTTAACAAGGGCTGTCCAGTCTTCATCTGTAATATATTCCATTGGAGATGTTTGGGCGATTTCATTGTTAGCCTTGCCTTCAAAGTGAGATTTTCTAAGGTGGTACCGACATCGTCAAGTCTTCGTGAAAAACATGAGTGCATGCTTGTTTAGTTGCATCATCTTTCGGATCCAACTTGAACCTCATCTGTTGAAAAAAGAATGTGAGTCTTATTAGGAGGAAGCTATAAAGTATGGGACATTGCAAGACAATATTACTAATTACGATGAATAACATTACTTACGGATAAATGGTCAATGAAGGTGTTAAACTAGGTATTGTCTTTCTCATTCCTGTACTGGATCCACGTTGGGAGGATACGTGCATGACACCTAACGGCAACAGCAGCCTCTGATACTAACTTGGCTGACTCTATAGCATCACGTGGCCTTTTTAAACCTGCCTCAAAATGGATCTCCATTCTTCTTCCTTTAGATTTTGTTAATCTGTCAAGCATTATCCCTGATGTCTGTTTCCGCTTGCGCTGTGGTGCTAGTTCAACAACGAATATGGAAAGTGTTAGTGTACATCAAACTGTGAGAGTGCATATAAAGGATGAAAGATCGTGGATGTCGCCTAGAGGGGGGTGAATAGGCGCTTTAAAATAATTATGGTTGAGGCTTGAACAAATGCGGAATAAACCTAGCGGTTAATTTGTCAAGCACAAAACCTACAACAACTAGGCTCACCTATGTGCATCAACAACTTATGCTAAGCAAGAAAAACTACTTAGGTGATAGCAAGATATATGACAAGAAACAATATGACTATCACAAAGTAAAGTGCATAAGTAAAGGGCTTCGGGTAAGAGATAACCGAGGCACGCGGAGACGATGATGTATCCCGAAGTTCACACACTTGCGGATGCTAATCTCCGTTTGGAGCGGTGTGGAGGCACAATGCTCCCTAAGAAGCCACTAGGGCCACCGTAATCTCCTCACGTCCTCGCACAATGCAAGATGCCGTGATTCCACTAAGGGACCCTTGAGGTCGGTCACCGAACCCGTACAAATGGCGACCCTTGGGGCGGTCACCAACCAGACACTTTGGCAACCCTTGGGGCGGTCACGGTGCATTCGCAAATTGCTCGGGGCGATCTCCACAACCTAATTGGAGACCCCGACGCTTGCCCAGAGCTTTACACCACAATGATTGAGCTCCGAACACCACCAACCGTCTAGGGCGCCCAAGCACCCAAGAGGAACAAGCTCAAGGGTACGAAGCACCTAAGAGTAATAAGCTTCTCAACTTGAAACTTCCACGTATCACCATGGAGAACTCAAACCGATGCATAACTGCAATGGCAAGGGCACACGGAGTGCCCAAGTCCTTCTCTCTCAAATCCCACCAAAGCAACTAATGCTAGGGAGGAAAGTGAGAGGAAGAACAAGAGGGAGAACACAAAGAACTCCAGCATCTAGATCCAAGGGGTTCCCCTCACATAGAGGAGAAAGTGATTGGTGGAAGTGTGGATCTAGATCTCCTCTCTCTTTTCCCTCAAAAGCTAGCAAGAATCCACGGAGGGATTGAGAGTTAGCAAGCTCAAAGAAGGTCAACAATGGGGGCAAAAACGAGCTCAAGAGATGGGGAACCATTGGGGAAGAAGAACCCCTTAAATAGGTCCCCACGAATCTGCCCATTATGTGCAGAATAACATAGGAGCGGTACAACTGCTATGAGCACCGGTACAACCGGTAACAGGCAATAAGCGGAACAACCGGCCCACAACCGCCCAACAACCGCACCACAACAGAAGCTAGTCCGGTGGTAGAGCGGTACATGGCCGGTACAACCTCCGGACCAATTTCGAGCGGTACAACCGCTCAAACACCGGTTGTACCGGTCCAACCGTACAACCTCTCTATGGGGCGGTACAACCTCTCTATGTAAAACAGGCAATATCAAAACAGCCACAACTTTCGCATACGAGCTTCGAATTCGACGAAATCAAGTTTGTTGGAAAGCTAACGACATGGGCTAACACAATCTTGATAGAAATATCAATAAGAAGGAAATGAGAAAATGCCCATAAGAAAATGGTGAGAACCCTTCCTTGGATAAGACCGGTAAAACCTCCAACACCGAAAACATCGTAGAAGACGCATGCGAACTCCGTTTTCAATGAACTCAAGCTTGTCATCAAGATGACCATAAGCTCTAAGACCCACAAAGAGAACCAAACAAGAACCAAGAAACATGATGCAAGGATGCAATGCACTACTAGGAAAAGGCCTACTAATGGCGCACGGTTTTGCCTACTAATGGCGCACTACCGGTGCGCCATTAGTATCACGCCATTAGTATGTAACACCATGCGCCATTAGTATGCCTCCCGGGGGGCCATACGTAACCATGTGCTTTGTCATACCAATGGCGCACTCTGTCGTGATGCGCCAATAGTATCCTTTGGCATACTAATGGCGCACCTTGTGGTGATGCGCCATTAGTATGAATATTTGGTTTTTTTTACTTTTCTGATTTTTGCACAGGTTACAAAATATATTATTGGACAAAATATAGACAGCAACACACATCAACAACAGATTCATCGAATACAATAGAAGATTAGTCTCCGAATACAATTCATCATATTAGTCTCCGAATTCAAAAGACCGAACAAAGATAAAACATTACAAGTCTCAACACCGCGAGTATTGAGTTTATCTTCACATTACAAGTCGATATCAATCATCTAAACTACCATCACATAGAAGAGAGCTGCGATCATCACGATGAGCATCATCGCGATCAAACTGGTCTTCATCCGGTTCCTCCAACGCTCCCTCCTCTCACCCGCTAGATAGCGGGCATATCTAGATTCGGTCTCCGCCCTAGTGGTGTACCCTTTGTAACTGTTACCGCTGAAACGGTGAACCTATCTCCGACACTCCTCCCGATTAAATCGAGACTCAGGAACCTTACCCTTGTACACGACATACGAAGACATCTCTATGCACAAGCCAAACAATGATAATACATAAGCAATATGTAAGTGCGCAACAAAAGGATCGAAAGAGAAAAGCAAGACATTAATAGCACGATTCATGGTCCTACTAATAAATAGCATCGATTACATCTAGGTTGAACGATTGTCCAAACCAAAGAGACATACGAATTCATTAAAGTTTAATTACAACATGAGCCAATCAATGTTTCAGAACTACACATCACTACTTTCGACTCGACTCATCGGACAGGAGCGTGGATGAAGCCGCCGTCTGTCGTGATGGTCATGAAATCACGGTCGTTGTCACCCTGCATTTGTAGCGTTCCATCTATCTCACTGTTGGACGGTTGATATCTGAGGAAGAACTGCCCCGAGGTATGAAGGACATCTTGATGGATGATGTCCGCAAACTCCGACTGGATGCGAAACAATTCTTGTCTGAGGTCCGCGTCCTGGATTGCCGACAAGGTCACGACCCAATCTTTGAGATTATCTGGTAGCAGAAGGTGATGATGGTCCCTTACGATCGCCCACATGTGATGGAGGGCGTAGTAGGCATCCTTCTGACCGCCAGGCGGCTGCTTGATGCAGCAGAACTTTGTATTGTGTGAGAACATGTGCTTTCCGTACTTACGAACTGCCCTGGTGAAGGTGCCTCCAGATTTGGCGGAGCCGGGGAGAACATCATCAAGAACTTTCTTGACATTTGTGTAGTCTATCTTGGAGTTAAGGTTCGGGTCGTAATACGTGGCCATGGAATATTTCGGGCTTAAGAGGATGAGTGTGCAATGTGTGTCACTGCACAGAACACGGAATGTTAGAAAAAAAAAGAACAATCGAAATCTAAGAAATCATATGTTACGGGGCGGTTAAGGGATGACTTACTCGGGAAAGTAAGCCACAAGGAAGTTATCCTTATCTGAGTTTGCCAGAATGACGCCTTCGAGGTGTGAACTCGCAACTTGGCGGTCCCCAGTGCTGCTCAAGTGCTTGGCACGCATGTTGAAGGGGTCAACTATCACGATGTCCGGGGTCTTGTTTCTAATGATCTGCATCTCCATACTCAGCGAAAACAGCCGAACAAAGGTGTGGTGCAACGGATGAAGGTTAAACATAGCAAAGATGTCATCAAACCGCAGGATGATCGTACCCCCGATGTCGCCATCCACAAAGCCCTTGCCCTCTGGCACCTTGGCCACGAAAACCTTGTATGCCACATCATTCTCTCTGAGACGCCGCTTCTCCAAAGAAAGAACACTATCGTTCAGACTCCGCATAGCACCGGTTGCAGCATTGAGCATATTTGGCGGTAGCATCGCCCTACCCGCCACATGCACCCTCCTCGAGATATCCTTAGGTGAAGGTGGCCCGTCCTGAGCATGGATCAAACTCGCTGCCGGCTGGCTCGCACCGGCGCCCTTGTTAGTCTTTCGTTTCCGTCCCTTCTTCTTGATCTCCTGTAATGGGACCGAGTTACGCTCACAGACCGCCTTCTTGAGCGTGTTGGGGCTGATAATATTTCGCACCTCAGCTATCTGAGGCTTGGTGAAGGCGGGAGCTGGAGGCGTCTCCTGAGAACTGAACGCCGACGGCGCTGTTGTAATTGGATTTCTCGCCGTACCAGCTAGATCGCGTCGCCTTGGTTGGGTTCTTGAGAAAGAGGCCCGTAGAACTCGCGTCAGCATTCCATGTTCGACAAAGTACTTATCGACTTTGGTAAATGTACCGTTGTTGTTGTCGTTGTCGTCCGGATCCTGTGCCATAGGGCTGTCCGGATCCTGTGCCATAGGGATGTCCGGTAGGTCTGGTAGCGTTGCGGCGTTCTTGCCATGGCTTGGCGCCGGCATGACTGGCGGTCTTGTCTGTGGGGTGGTGTCCCCGCCCCAAACGAATCTGGCTCTTCGGCCAAAGCAGGGACCAGTTTACGCAGGCGCTGAGGGTCATCTCATCTTCTTCGTCGGCCCCAGCGGGTCGAATCGGAGGTAACAGCTTGTCGCAGCCTGGCAGCACCCGAACCACTTCAACCCTATACACTGTGGGTGGCATCAGATTACCGTGGAACATGGGGTTTCCCGGTTTAACGATTCTGCCCTTGGCGACATCGACCAACTCGCCGCCCACGAAGTGCAGAAGAGTGCAAGGAACGTCGACGGCGCCCTGCGAAAACATGTAGGGCGTCAGGGATGCCCAGTTAAAGGCAAGGAGATGAAGTCATCGGCCGAGAGGCTTAGTTACCGTGATGCCGTCGAGCTCGGCTAATGTCGAGGCACCGCCAACGGTGGGCATGCAACTGACGGAGGGGCCGCTTCGTCGGCAAGGTGCCGCCGGCGACACCCGGTGCATTAAGCTCAATGCCGTGCGGGGCCGGAGACACGAATACCGCCTCTGCGGAGACACCAATGGCACCGCCACGACTTTGGTGAGTTGTCGGCCGTGGCGGGAACCGGGAAGGCCCTGTTGGCCGGCCGCAATCCACGTTGTCAGCCCATGAATCGACGTAGGCACCATGGCGTTGAGCTTTGTTCCCAGTTGTTGTTCCACTTGCTCTTGGACAAGCTCCGGAATCTGCGCCACTTGTGCCTTGAGTGCTTCAACCTCGCGCGACTGGCTTTCCGAGTTTGTCGTTTTCTCCTTTCGCCCACCAGCGGTATAGTATGACGACCATTTTGTGGACAAGCCTTTGCCGGTCACACAACCAGCTGATGTCAGCTTACTGAGCTTATCCTTGTTTTTCATTACGTTCAACGCCCTATTTAAAGGGGTGTCGAAAGGGGAGCTCTGAGACGACCCTGCGCTACTGCTTTCAGTGTCCTGCGGAAGGAAAGTGAACCACTTAGAAATATTGGGGATTAATTAGAATGCAACCATATGGAGCTAATTACGCGGGGGTGTACTCCTTACCAGAACAAGCTAGAGCGCCCTGATCTTCGGATCCGTGGTAAGCTCCTTTGTTACCGGGTCCTCCTTGTACCGGGCCCTGAGAAAGTTCCTGGTCTTCTTGCCACGGTATTTCTCGAAGCGGGGCGGTAGGCCTTGCTCGGCACGCTCCGCGTCCTCCTTGTCCCATATAGGCTCCGCCACTCTGTAACCGCCGGGACCGAGTTGGTGGACCCCTACGTTCAACTTCCGCATTTCTTTCCCCCACTGACTTGATTCGGAGGTTGCGCTGCTCTCGCACTTGATCTTGAACTCCTTGTACTCATCTTCGCTCATCAAAGGATATTTCGCCATGATCTTGTCATAACTACCACCTTTGTCAATCATTGCCTTCACCGTGCTTCTCCAAGTAGACAGGGCCGTGCTCATCCTCGTGAGGGCGGTACTGTTCACTTTATTCCCTGAGAGGCGTGTGTTTGCAAACTCAGCGGGGAACTTGTATCGTTCGTGCAGCTTCGTGAAGAGGAGGCTGTGCAAATTCCCGTGGTCCTTATGCCTTAGGTTCTCGGTGTTGATCGAGACGGTGCTCCGGAGAATGCACCCGAGCTGAACCGAGTGCCCCTTGACTACTTGTTTGGGCGCCGTCGGATTCCCGTCGGAGTCCACTTCAGTAAATTCCTCCCTGATGGTGCCGAGCGCGCTCGGGTGCCGGTCCTTCCGTTGCCTCTTCGGTTGGTTGCCATCTGTGTGTGCTCCGCCATCATCAGTGGTGGCATCCTCGGCGGCACCATTAGTGGTGTCATCCCCGACGCCACTAGGGGTTTTGTAGTCAGGATCGGTGTCTTCCGCGGCGTCCTCATAGCGGTGAGGTTGTTCCTCCAACTCCTGGGACAGCTCCCAGAATTGCTTGCCACCCGAACCGCCGGCCTCATCGTTGTGGGCCATGTTTAGCTCTAAATAGGAAAAAAGTTGGGTCAAAAAGTTGGTTATTGTCAAGGAACAAGATCATGGTCTCATCATTTAGGGTTTGTCGACACCGAGGCATCCTAAAAGCTAAGCTTTTATCATTTAGGGTTTGTCGACGCCGAGGCACCCTAAAAGCCTAAGCGTACATCATTTAGGTTCTCATCGACAGCGAGGCACCCTAAAAGCCAAGGTTTCATCATTTAGGGTTTGTCGACGCCGAGGCACCCTAAATGCTAAGTTAAGTTTTCATCATTCAGGGTTTATCGATGCCGAGGCACCCTAGGTTGGGCCTAATCACTTGGCACTAATCAGTTGGCTCTATTGCCACCTATGTTGGTTTGTCATCTAGGGTTTATCAATGCTGAGGAGAATTCTAAGTTGGGCCTAATCACTTGGCTCTATTGCCACCTATGGTTTAATGCAACAAGAATAAAGGGGCAGTTGATCCTACTTAATTAAGTACTAAGATACCCCGGCCCATGCATTAGTAGCAAGTACCTCATATGTCCGATTTTTAGCAAAGTCATGCTAAAATTCACGGAAAATTTCAGCATGACCTTTGCTGAAAATAGGACATATGGAGTACCGAATTTGCTTGAACGGAAGTTAATCGACATTCCGCAAACTCAAGGGCCTCTCGGGTACTGCAAAATCATCACGACACGAAGGGCCTCTCAAGGGCCTCAAGCAGCAGCGCCTCCCAGACCCCATTTTTTGCTAAATTTATTTGAGCAACAATCAGAGCAGAAAATTTAGCATATTTCTAGACAACAACACTGTAAATATGAAGAACAGTTCTATACCTGCCCATTTATATACAATAGCATCTTTGGTCATACCAATTTCTGAAACAATTCAAATCTGAACTGTATCTTTGGTCATACAAATCTCTGAAACTATACAAATCTGAAATATATATTTGGTCATACAAATTTATGGAACTAATCAAATCTGAACTGTATCTTTGGTCATACAAATCTCTGACTTTACAAATCTGTGGTCATACAAATTTACGGAACTAATCAAATCTGAATCAGATCTCGCATAGGCACCACTACACGCAAGTGCCATACTCTCAGAAGTGCCATACTGCAAGTGCTATACTACTGCAGGAAAGGAGGATCATCATACACCTATATATGTATAGCAATTGACAGGAGCTTCATCATTTTTAGTAACAACAATAGATATATAGCAATTGGAAGCAAACGGATGTACACATAAGATAAAAATGTAGTGCTGAAAGTTTAATGCTTACAAAAGACTTGCTGAAATAGTGAAAAATATGGAGTCACCAAGCTGGGTAAGAAACTCCCAAAGTCCACTAGCAAATCCAAGATCTAATCCTGTTACACACATCATAACTATTTAAGATAATTAGGATAAGGATAGTAGGAAATGAAAAAGAAAGAGCTCAAAAAACAATCACAATAGAAAAATAATGAAAACCTAGTCCTAGAAGAAAAGAAATCCTAAAAGAAAAGAAATCCTAAAATCTGGAGCAAGTCCTAGATGTAGTAGTCCAACTAGATGGCCACCACTACTACTCCTATCACTAGAGTAAACAACAGTTGTGTGTTCAACATCTTTACTAACAGTAAATTGGCAGTACTCCATTATCTACTCCTACAACTTCAACTACAATAACATCCTACAACTACTACAACAACATAAAACTACTATGCATCATCTTCCTACAGCTACTCATCTTCAGCAGCAACAACATAAAATTCATGTTTAGTTAAATTCATGTTAAACATCATTTGGACCAGAGCCCAGTCCTTTCTTCTGCTTGTCAGTAAAACTATTGTTTTTTCAACTTATGCAAAAATTGAACATCATATGAAGCATTAATTCCAGAGAGTTTAGCAGCTAAAGTGAGATACAATTCCAAACAATGCAACAGAAAGAAGGAATTACTGCAGATCATTTCAGCACCAAACTAATGGAATGAATTGCAACAGAACATTTTGCTGAAAAAGTGGACTATAATGCAATCATTAAACTGAAATGAGCAAGTGACCGAATTGAGAGGATAATCAACCATGTTTAATCGTTATCTAGAACAAAACTAGATAATCAGCCATCAGGAGCGGACGGCTGCAGGCCAGGGCGTGGCCCCGCGACTAGGGAATGGACAGGGGCGGGGTGAGCGCGGTCTGGTGTGGCCGGGTGACAGCCGGAGGCGAGTTCAGGCAGTGGGCAGCACGGTGCAGCCGCGCGCGGAGCAAGGCCCGACCATGGCGGATAGTGGTGCGGCAAAATCATAGGGGCGGCGCTAGGGTTTGCAGGGGAGGGGGTGGAGGAGAAGGGAGGAATCACCTGGGGAGGGGATGGAGGAATGGAGGAAGACGCCGACGTTGAAGCTCCGGCAGCGGCTAGGCGTTGAAGCTCCGACGACACGCGGCGGGCTCCTCCACTCGCCTGTCTCTGTGTCTCGCCCGATCCGTTCCACGCGGGTGCCCTCGAGGCTTGGGCGGGAGGACGTCGAGGGCGCGGGCGCGGGCGGAGGGGTACGGCGAGGGAGGCGGCGCTGCTCGGGAGGCGGGGCGGTGGTGGTGGGTGCGGCGGGGCAGCGAGCAAGGCTGGGACGGCGAGCACGGGCGTCTTGAGTGCGCGCGTCGGTTGGGGTGGAGGGGCAAAGTTAGGTCGAGTGGTGGGATCTAGCGAGGAGGGAATAGGTGGACTGGGGGGAAGCTTAGTAATGGCGCACCCCGCAGAGGTATGCCATTAGAATGTTTTTTTATTACAGTTCGAGCACTCAGGTTATATTCCACCTAACCCAGTCCACATCAGAACCCGCCCACTAGCCCGACTGGTCAGCACACAACACACACACCAGGAGGTCCTGTGTTCAATTCCCAGGCTCCCCAATATTTTTTTATGCATTTTAAATCCTGTTTGATATTTATTTGTGTTTAAATATGTTCAAACTTGTTTAAATCATAACAGTAATATTTTTTTATAAAAACAGTAATAATGTTTTTAAAAATATGTTCAAATTTGTTACTTGAAAATATCATCGGCGGCGGCGGTGGAGCGGGGGAGGGTGCGGGGGGTGCCCGTTGGCGGCGGTGGAGCGGGGGAGGGTGCGGGGGGGCGGGTGCTCGTCGGCGGTGGTGGAGCGGGGGAGGGTTGCGGTGGGTCGTCGGCGGCGGTGGAGCTAGCGGGGGAGGGTGCAGGTGAGATCGAGATTGAGGGGGATCAAGATCGAGATGGAGGGGGAATCGACATCGAGATGGAGGGGGATCGAGATCGAGTGTCCTCATGAATTGAAAAAGTGCCCATGAAATTTAAAAATATTCATGATATCAAAAAGTGCCCATGAAATACAATCGATAAATGAAGACTACGATTTAAATACAATCAATCTTAGCTAGCTATCTGTTCACAATCTTCTTACCCTTCTTTTTCGCAAATGGAGTTCTTCTGTGGAATGGACGTCCTTTAGGTAGGGTGGTCCTGCTTCTTCTTGTGGTGTGTGCTGCTACTTCATCGTCGTCGTCATGTTCGATCTTCGGGCTGCCGTACTTGTCGAAGTCTTGCTCATTGGCTACTCCATCCATTCCGATGATCTTCCTTTTGCCTCTCCTCACGACAACATGAGTGGGGTTTGACGGGTCGGTAATGAAGAAGCATTGGTCCACTTGGGAAGCCAGCACCCATGGCTCATTTTTCAAGGTGACGCTTATACCATGGTCTTGGATTTGGCTTCGGGTATAACCATGGTGGTGAAATACCGGTCTTCTTTTAGGACGCTCTTGGCCCATCTGACACGGAACATCGATTCCCAGGCTCCCCAATATTTTTTTATGCATTTTAAATCCTGTTTGATATTTATTTGTGTTTAAATATGTTCAAACTTGTTTAAATCATAACAGTAATATTTTTTTTATAAAAACAGTAATAATTTTTTTAAAAATATGTTCAAATTTGTTACTTGAAAATATCATCGGCGGCGGCGGTGGAGCGGGGGAGGGTACGGGGGGTGCCCGTTGGCGGCGGTGGAGCGGGGGAGGGTGCGGGAGGGGGGGGCGGGTGCTCGTCGGCGGTGGTGGAGCGGGGGAGGGTTGCGGTGGGTCGTCGGCGGCGGTGGAGCTAGCGGGGGAGGGTGCAGGTGGGATCGAGATTGAGGGGGATCAAGATCGAGATGGAGGGGGAATTGAGATCGAGATGGAGGGGGATCGAGATCGAGTGTCCTCATGAATTGAAAAAGTGCCCATGAAATTTAAAAATATTCATGATATCAAGAAGTGCCCATGAAATACAATCGATAAATGAAGACTACGATTTAAATACAATCAATCTTAGCTAGCTATCTGTTCACAATCTTCTTGCCCTTCTTTTTCGCAAATGGAGTTCTTCTGTGGAACGGACGTCCTTTAGGTAGGGTGGTCCTGCTTCTTCTTGTGGTGTGTGCTTCTACTTCATCGTCGTCGTCATGTTCGATCTTCGGGCTGCCGTACTTGTCGAAGTCTTGCCCATTGGCTACTCCATCCATTCCGATGATCTTCCTTTTGCCTCTCCTCACGACAACATGAGTGGGGTTTGACGGGTCGGTAATGAAGAAGCATTGGTCCACTTGGGAAGCCGCACCCATGGCTCATTTTTCGTGGTGACGCTTATACCATGATCTTGGATTTGGCTTCGTAAAACCATGGTGGTGAAATACCGGTCTTCTTTTAGGACGCTCTTGGCCCATCCGACACGGAACATCGACCTTCTCTCCAACAGAGCTCAACTCCCAGATCTCCTCGATCCTTCCGTAGTATCTGTCCTTGTCGTTACCGGTGTAGGATTCCATCGTTACCCCGGAGTTCTGATAACCATCACTCTTCATGTCCTTGTTCTCGGTGTAGAATGTGTAGCCATTGATATCGTACGGCTCATAGGTCATCAGGTTGTGCTCGGCGCCCTGTGACAAGGCGAATATGAGTTGTTCATCCGCGGAAGAATCCTCATGTAAAGGGTACGACAGAAGCTTCTGCTTGAACCAACGTGTGAAACATGAGTTGTGCTCTTTGATTATATCTTCGTCCGTCCTCTGTTGGCCTCGGTCATTGTACGTCTTCTCAATAAAGGTTTGTGCTCTACCACCCAAGGATCGACCACATCTATGTGTTGTAGCGCGACTAGGTTTGCTCTTTCAAAGTCGGCGAGTTGGCCCTCGAAGTCGACATGCATTTCGCGGCGACCCTCACGGTGACCCCATCCAGCGAGCCTGCCGAGGTGCCTGTTGACGGGCAGACCAACGGGGTTCTCGATGTGTAACGCCCCGGATACAACTTTCCATATTTGTAACTCCAACTCCTGCCTTTTCCGGAGATGTGAGATATTATTTTCTCCGTGGTTGGGTTTTGTCTTTCATTTTGCATTTTGTTCATGTCATGCATTTCATCATTGCATCATTCGCATTGCATTGGCATCGTTTTCATAAAACTTGCATCCGCTCGTAGTTGCCGCGTCCCCCCTTGCTTTTGTTGACCGTCCCGAGACCAACCGTGTTTTCGTTTCCCTCTTGTCCGACCACCTAATCCTCTCTCAGACCCCTCGTATGCACGTCCGAAACTCCCCCGAACCCGACCCGGACAGTCATCACCGTTGGGTTCGGATCATCCCCCAACGTCTACAAAACATCCCCGTTTTCTTATTTGGACTCCCTAGCTATTTTTTTTTTCGCGACCGTCCGTTTCCGATCCAAGGGGCCGAGATAGCCCCTACCTAATCTGGTGCTATATATATATCTGACCAATCCCTAATTTCTAGGGATTCCTAGCCGCCGCCGCCACTCTCTCTCGCATCTTCAATCTCCTCCCACCTCGGGATCCATCTTCACGAAATTGAACCCCCGCCTCCATTTCCGTGCCCGACCAACCTCCTCTGGCCGCAGCCCCGCGTCTCCACGCTCGTGCCCGAGCAGAAGCTCCTCGAGACGGAGCTCATCCAGCAGGCCCCTTGCCTCCCGCGATCCACCTCGTCCCGTGCCCGAGATCTAATCCTCCAACGCGCTCGGCCTCCACCATCCTCCTCGCCTCTGCCTCGCTCCAGCAAGCCGCTCCCTCGCCTGCGCCCCAATCCCCTGCACCACCTCGCCAGAGTTCCTCTCCAGCACGCCGCCGGCGACAGCAGCAACAGCAGATGAGCAACACCGGCCCTCCTCTTCCTCCTGTCTTCTCCTTTTTCCTCGTCTCTCAACTCCCCTCCTCTGCTTCCTATCGCAGGAACCGGACGCAGCTGTCGAACGCCACGGATTCGCGCCAAGAGCTCCTATGGGCCCTGAGGACCTCACTACCGGGATCCCTTCTCCTCGTCTTCCTCCGGTCACCTCCAGCGCCGCCATCCTCTGCGTCAGGAGGACGCCCGAACCTCCTCTGCTTCCCGCTCGCCCGCACGTGACCGCATCAACCTCCCCAGCTCCCGTCGCCGTCTTGTTCTGTATGCCGTCGTCTCCGTCCGATCCGACGAGGCCCTGTGTCTCCGGCCTCGTCCCCGCCTCCAGGTCGCCGCGCCTCCGCCCGCCGCCATCTTCTTCCCGGAGCACATCCTCCGTACCTCGCCTCGGCCGCACCAAGCCTCAGCGACCCCTCCTGAGCCGAGCCTCCGCCGGCCACCTCCGCCTCGAGCTGCCGGAGGTCGCGCTCGCCGGATCCGTTCCCCCTCGTCCTTCCACTCGTCGCCGGCGCGCCGCCCTTTGCCAGGTCCACCGTCGCCGGCCTCTGCTTCGCTCGCCTGAACCTGCATCCTCTGCTTCTCCTGCAACGAGCAGCAGCAGCTGACTCGTCGTCCCCGTTGACCGGTCGCCAGCGTAGGGCCTCCAAGACCCAGCGTGGGCTAGCGCCTCCCTAGGCCCAGCCTACTCTCCAAGCCGACCGGCCTCAAGGCCCAAAGAACCCCATGCCGCCTCCTCTCCACCGACCGGCTTGGCCCATGGTGAGCACAGCAGCCCCTCCTCTCTGCTCAGCCTCAAAGTGATCCAGATTCGCCCAAGGTGTTTTTTTTCCCCTGCACTACGATTTTAGCATTATCCTGTGTTTTACTGTTTTACAGTTTGCACCCTCATTTTCATGCATATAATAACTCCACAACCGTGCATCGGATTTAAATGATTTAAATATGAAAAATGATTAGAATTTCATCTAGTTTCATAATATGCCATTTTCATCCATGTTTAAAATGTTTAAAATGTTGTTTGATTAAATTTGCTTAAATGCCATGTTAAATGATTTATTTCATAACTATTTAACCGTAGCTCCGTTTTAAATAAACTTTATATGTAAATGGGGTGGAAAAATGCCTAGTTTAACATTGTCCACTTTTTTTCCTGTTTAACAACTTTAAAATATGTTTTAGGGCAGAACAGTAGCTAATTCATAAATTGCATATGAGGTTTTTCCGAAAATGTTGTTTGTTGTTCTGGCCTCATTTAAACTTGCCTAAATATTTAGTTTTCATATGCTTCACCCCTTGCCATGTTTAACAACATTTAACATATCTATGTACCTAAACGGGAGTGAACTAAATAACTCGATGTGGTGTTTCGTCAATATGCAACTCGTTGCATATTGAGCTCCACTTAATTTGTAGTGTTGTTTGTTTGCACTTTGCCATGCCATGCCTCATTAAACCGGACATGCATCATACTTGTTTGTGCATCATGACATGTTTATGCTTGTGTGTTTACCATGTTGTTTGTTTCTTTCCGGTTTGCTCCTCTCGTTAGCTTCGGTTTCGTTCCGGAGTTGTGAGGATCCATTCGACTTCGTCCGTTTGTCTTCTTCATGGAATCGTTCTTCTTCCTAGCGGATTTCGTGCAAGATGACCGCTACCTGGATCTCACTACTATCATTGCTATGCTAGTTGCCTCGTTCTTTCGCTATGCTGCGCTACCTATTACCTGTTTGTCCAGCCATCCCATATTGCCATGAACCTCTAACCTTTGACACCTTTCCTATGCAAACCATTGATTGGCTATGTTACCGCTTTGCTCAGCCCCTCTTATAGCGTTGCTAGTTGCAGGTGAAGTTGAAGATTTCTCCATGGTGGATAGGGTTTATGTTGGGATATCACAATATCTCTTATATTATTAATGCATCTATATATTTGGTAAAGGGTGGAAGGCTCGGCCTTATGCCTGTTGTTTTGTTCCACTCTTGCCGCCCTAGTTTCCGTCATACCGGTGTTATGTTCCCGGATTTTGCGTTCCTAACGCTGTCGGGTGATTTATGGGACCCCCGACGGTTCGCTTTGAATAAAACTTGTCCAAAGAAGGCCCAACCTTGGTTTTACCATTTGCCTCACCACCACCTATACCCTTCCCTTGGGTCGGCCAACCCAAGGGTCATCTTTATTTTAGCCCCCGGGCGGTGCTTGTCTAAGTGCTGGTTCGAACCGAGTAGATCGGGGCCCCTCGGGCAACTCGAGGTCTGGTTTTACTCGTAGGATGTCTCATCCGTGTTGCCTCGAGAACGAGATATGTGCAGCTCCTATCGGGATTGTCGGTTGCATCGGGCGGCTTTGCTGGTCTTGTTTTACCATTGTTGAAATGTCTTGATGTACCGGATTCCGAGACTGATCGGGTCTTCCCGGGAGAAGGTCTATTCCTTCGTTGATCGCGAGAGCTTGTCATGGGCTAAGTTGGGACACCCCGCAGGTATAAACTTTCGAGAGCCGTGCCCGCGTTATGTGGCGATGGGAATTTGTTAATGTCCGTTGTAGATAACTTGACACTTGATCCGAATTAAAACGCATCAATCGAGTGTGTAGCCGTGATGGTCTCTTCTCGGCGGAGTCCGGAAGTGAACACGGTTTCTAGGTTATGTTTGACGAAGTAGGTGTTCGGGATCACCTCTTGATCATTGCTAGTTCACGACCGCTCCGCTTGCTCTCTTCTCGCTCTTCTTTGCGTATGTTGGCCACCATATATGCTTAGCAGCTGCTTTGCACCTCACCACTTTACCCTTCCTTTCCCTTTAAGCTTTGCTAGTCTTGATACCCATGGTAATGGGATTGCTGAGTCCTCGTGGCTCACCAGATACTTCCAAAACCAGTTTGCAGGTGCCTATGTTACCGAGAAGGTGACGCAATCAAGCTCAAGGAGGAGCTCGATGAAGATCTTGCCCTTTGTGTTGTTTCGTTCTAGTTGATCAGTAGTGGAGCCTAGTTGGGGTCGATCGGGGACCTTTGTCGCATTTGGGGTTCTTCTTTTCTTTTGGTTCCGTAGTCGGACCTTGATTGTATCTGGATGATGTAATGCTTTACTCATGTAATTGTGTGAAGTGGCGATTGTAAGCCAACTATGTATCTCTTTCCCTTATGTATTACATGGGTTGTGTGAAGGTTACCTCACTTGCGAGATTGCTTTCAATGCGGTTATGCCTCTAAGTCGTGCTTCAACACGTGGGAGATATAGCCGCATCGAGGGCGTTACAAGTTGGTAATCAGAGCCTTCCCCGACCTTAGGATCCCCACTTCTTGATCGTTTTTAGCGGCCGAGTTGTGTCTAGAAAAAAATGTTTTGAGTCATTTAGGATTATACATATCGGAGAGTTAGGAATTCTTTTTACTCCTCAGTCCCTTCGTCGCTCTGGTGAGGTCTCCTGACGTAGAGTTTTGACTCTTCTCTTCTCAAATTTTTCACTAAATTTTTTTTAGGATCACGCGGGTATCTTAGAATCGTTCCGATGGTTTTATGATGACAACATTGTCTTGGTGCCTCCCGTCAGCAGGGGTTTTTGTTTTAGTGGAGGTGTCTCGGGGAGTTGAGCTCTGAGGTGTTGTCGTCATAATTTTATCGTTGCAGTTCTGGAATACCTGAGTTTAGTACGCCGACATCGAAAATCTCTTTTATGCGCTTGTTGGTGAGATAACCCCGCTAACCCAAAGATCGAGGTGAGTACGGGAGTATTGCCATGACTCGTATAACGGATGCTTTTCGAAGGTTGAGGTACACGATTTCCGAAGGTTTCTTGGTTATGTGTTGACGGATGGATATAGCTTGGATGTAGGTATTATTAGTTTGGGTGAGATATATTGCTTCCCCTGTATCCCCAACACCAGATTGCATAACCAGAAAGTTTCGGGAGTTTTATAGGTGGGAATTCAAGTAGCTCCTAGAATATCTTTCCGACAGATGCATGATATGGGATTGGGTAAATCTCTATCATTTGTATTTGTTCCGGCTTATTCTGCAAGCCAAATCCTTTGTTTTGTGTTATTTGTGGTATTCGAGTTGCTTCGATGTCAAATGTTGAATCCATACCTTCCCTAATTGGTGTTCGCACATTTCTATGTGAGTACTAATCCTTTTGATCATTGAGGTTGTCATGTTAATTCTTTTCCTACCGGCGTGCTTCTCTTCAAGTGGATCCGATCATTCTCCCCATCCGCAAGATCAATTCTATGTTTTCTCAACGGTGTTTGTTTCGTTCATCCCAAGTTGTCTTTGTTTTTCCCCACCCTCCCACCCTTTTTCTTCAAGAACACAGATTTCTTAATCAAGTATCCATTTATTCATCTGAAGTCACTTCATTCTTTTCAATCAATGTTCTGATCCGGTGATCCCTCGTGAAGATGCTCAACAGCTTCAAGTTCATCATCCTCCATTGTTGTTTCTTCTTCGGTGGATTTAATTCAAGCTTTCGATATTCATCATATTCCTTTCCTTGTTTCTAATGCTTTCTCATACCGATGCACCTCTTAATCACTCACCTCTTGCTATTCATTTGTTTTGGAGTGCTGAAGATATCTCACAAGATTTGTGCTTCCATTCTCAATCCGTTCAAGATATTTCGAGGTTGTTATCTCATTCAAGCCATTTAATTCAACCAGTGCAACATCTCTTTAAATCATTTCAACGGTGTTTCTTTTGAGTGGGCCCTAACCCACAGGTCTTTTCCCAGGATCTTACCTGACTCTTCTAATTATTCCGGAGCTATCCCAAATTCTTTTCCAAGTTTGATGTAAGAATGAATTTTCATCAGTCACATGCCTTCTCCAAGATCTCTTCCAAATTATTTCATAGTTGGCTCAACCTGTTCGCTTTTGATTCTTCCGGTGTGCCTCAACAATTCTTGGTGGCGTTTCTCATTGTCATTCTCATCATTTGAAGACCTAAGAAGAGTTTCTCTTTAATCTCGCTCTATTCTCTTCAAGATTCATGGTGCTAGCTTGTTGCCATCCTCTCATAATTGTTTTCGATTGTGAGAATCTTATTCAACCATCAGGAGATATTCAAGAGTCTTCTCAGTTTGTCATCCGGAGTCCATCAATTCAGGTTTATTCATTCTCAGCTGTCAGTTATCATTCTCCTATCTTGCCGGTGCACCAATCGAATATCCTCTAATCAGTTCTTCATCTCTTTGTTCTCATGTATCTAGTTTGTCTCAAGCACCTTCGTTCATTTGCTAATTCTTACCGGTGATGCACCCCTACTTCGATCATTTTCAATTCTAATGGTGGTTCTTTCAAGATCTCTCTTCCTTGTTCATCATATCAATTCATTCGTTCTTTCCAATCCTACCGGTGGTTCGTTGAAGACCTTCTCAAGTTTTGATATATCTCTTTTAATCCTTTCTACGAGAATAAGTAGTATGCCAAATCCATTGCTTGTCATCAATTTAATTGGTGAAGGATACGCATAACATAATTCTTATTCTTGTTTCATCCAAGTGTTTAATTCTTTTCTTCCGGAGATTGTTCATGATGAAGTAATTCTCGGCTCTAGTGTTTCATCTTTTCTTTTCGGAGTTCCAAGCTCTCTCAATTATCTCATCGCGAAGCTCCATCTAAATCATTGCAAGGATTCACCTTGTGTTTTCAACTTCTCTTTATTTTTATCATCCTTTTATTATCGGAGTTCTTCATGGAGGCTCTACATGGTGGTTCGTCAAGGATTCTTTTCATTCTTCAATTGTTCTTCAAGATTTCTCTCGAAGTTATGATCCGCCAAGCTATACTCAAAATTAAACAGGGTGCCCAACACTTGTTTTGTTTTGAGAAGCTCAAGTATTCTCCGTCTTGCATTCCAAAGTGCAATCCCTTCTATCTTATCTTTTGAGATGGTGTTATGTCACTCTTGACAATTTCCTTCATGTTTCATGATTCATATTGTTGTCAAGAATGAGGTATTTTAAATCCATCGGTCTCTTCATTGGAGTTATCTTGGGTTATATTTCACCTAAAGCTTTCCCTAAGGATTGTTGCTATTTATGGTGCTTATAAATGACCCAAGTTCTTCATTTGTCCTCCCGGTGAAATAATTTTCACTTATCTTCATTGATCTCAACCAATCAATTGTTTTCGTTAGTGGCAGAATGTCACCTCATAGTCTTGAGATGTTTTCCATAAGGCCACTACAAGCTTATTCGTTTCGTTGTTGGTTTTCCAACAACTCCGTTCTTGCATTTCTTGTAAGCGTGCTCTTTCAAGATATTGTTTCCCTTCGTTCATTCCATTCCATTCTTTCATTTCTTCCGGAGGCATTGTGATGTTGCTCTTTTCTCTCATCATCTCGAATTGTGAGGATCATGTTCTTCATGCTTATCCATTTAACCGGCGTGTCGTGTCCTCCATTCAAGTTCTTTTCATCTTATCAAGTTTTCCTTCTTCTTTCAGACGGAGTGCTGCCCAAATTATTTCAATCTTCTTCCTCTCCCATCTTGTTTTAACCGGAGTGGTTTCGAATTCTATCTTGTCCATTAAACTCTTGATTTGTGTCTTTGCAACCGTCAAGTTCTCGTAATACTCCTTGTTCCTCTTTTCTAACGGATTGTTTGCAATCTCGTTCATCTTTGTTGTACTCTCTCTTTTAAATTGCTCAACCTCTCAAGGTTCATGGTTTCACTCGTTCGTCAAAGAAGCAACTTAGTTTTACCTCTCCTCTTCCTCTTCCGTTTCCCACCGGTGCCATCCTAGATCTCGGGACGAGATCCTCTCGTAGTGGTGGAGTGTTGTAACGCCCCGGATACAACTTTCCATATTTGTAACTCCAACTCCTGCCTTTTCCGGAGATGCGAGATATTATTTTCTCCGTGGTTGGGTTTTGTCTTTCATTTTGCATTTTGTTCATGTCATGCATTTCATCATCGCATCATTCGCATTGCATCGGCATCGTTTTCATAAAACTTGCATCCGCTCGTAGTTGCCGCGTCCCCCCTTGCTTTTGTTGACCGTCCCGAGACCAACCGTGTTTTCGTTTCCCTCTTGTCCAACCACCTAATCCTCTCTCAGACCCCTCGCGTGCACGTCCGAAACTCCCCCGAACTCGACCCAGACAGTCATCACCGTTGGGTTCGGATCATCCCCCAACGTCTACAAAACATCCCCGTTTTCTTATTTGGACTCCCTAGCTATTTTTTTTCGCGACCGTCCGTTTGCGATCCGAGGGACCGAGATAGCCCCTAACCTAATCTGGTGCTATATATATATATATCTGACCAATCCCTAATTTCTAGGGATTCCTAGCCGCCGCCGCCACTCTCTCTCGCATCTTCAATCTCCTCCCACCTCGGGATCTATCTCCACCAAATCAAACCCCCGCCTCCATTTCCGTGCCCGACCAACCTCCTCTGGCCGCAGCCCCGCATCTCCACGCTCGTGCCCGAGCAGGAGCTCCTCGAGACGGAGCTCATCCAGCAGGCCCCTTGCCTCCCGCGATCCACCTCGTCCCGTGCCCGAGATCTAATCCTCCAACGCGCTCGGCCTCCACCATCCTCCTCGCCTCTGCCTCGCTCCAGCAAGCCGCTCCCTCGCCTGCGCCCCAATCCCCTGCACCACCTCGCCGGAGTTCCTCTCCAATAGCCGCCCAGACAAAGAAGAATAACGATAGATGAGCAATGCCAGCCCTCCTCTTCATCCTGTCTTCTCCTTTTTCCTCGTCTCTCAACTCCCCTCCTCTGCTTCCTATCGCAGGAACCGGACGCAGCTGTCGAATGCCATGGATTCGCGCCAAGAGCTCCTATGGGCCCCGAGGACCTCGCTGCTGGGATCCCTTCTCCTCGTCTTCCTCCGGTCACCTCCAGCGCCGCCATCCTCTGCGTCAGGAGGACGCCCGAACCTCCTCTGCTTCCCGCTCGCCCGCACGTGACCGCATCAACCTCCCCAGCTCCCGTCGCCGTCTTGTTCTGTACGCCGTCGTCTCCGTCCGATCCGACGAGGCCCTGTGTCTCCGGCCTCGTCCCCGCCTCCAGGTCGCCGCGCCTCCGCCCGCCGCCATCTTCTTCCCGGAGCACATCCTCCGTACCTTGCCTCGGCTGCACCAAGCCTCGGCGACACCTCCTGAGCTGAGCCTCGCCTCGAGCCGCCGGAGGTCGCGCTCGCCGGATCCGTTACCCCTCGTCCTTCCACTCATCGCCGGCACGCCGCCCTTCGCCAGGTCCACCGTCGCCGGCCTCTGCTTCATTCGCCTGAACCTGCATCCTCTGCTTCTCCTGCAACGAGCAGCAGCAGCTGACTCGTCGTCCCCATTGACCGGTCGCCAGCGTAGGGCCTCCAAGACCCAGCGTGGGCTAGCGCCTCCCCTAGGCCCAGCCTACTCTCCAAGCCGACCGGCCTCAAGGCCCAGCAGCCCCCATGCCGGCCTCCCTCTCCACCGAGTGGGCTTGGTCCATGGTGAGCACAGCAGCCCCTCCTCTCTGTTCAGCCTACAGTGATCCAGATTCGGCCCAGTGTGTTTTTTTTCCTGCACTACGATTTTAGCATTATCCTGTGTTTCTTGTTTCTGCTTTGCACCCTCATTTTCATGCATATAATAACTCCACAACCGTGCATCGGATTTAAATGATTTAAATATGAAAAATGATTAGAATTTCATCTAGTTTCATAATATGCCATTTTCATCCATGTTTAAAATGTTTAAAATGTTGTTTGATTAAATTTGCTTAAATGCCATGTTAAATGATTTATTTCATAACTATTTAACCGTAGCTCCGTTTTAAATAAACTTTATATGTAAATGGGGTGGAAAAATGCCTAGTTTAACATTGTCCACTTTATTTTCCTGTTTAACAACTTTAAAATATGTTTTAGGGCAGAACAGTAGCTAATTCATAAATTGCATATGAGGTTTTTCCGGAAATGTTGTTTGTTGTTCCGGCCTTATTTAAACTTGCCTAAATATTTAGTTTTCATATGCTTCACCCCTTGCCATGTTTAACAACATTTAACATTGCTGTGTACCTAAAGGGGAGTGAACTAAATAACTCGATGTGGTGTTTCGTCAATATGCAACTCGTTGCATATTGAGCTCCACTTAATTTGTAGTGTTGTTTGTTTGCACTTTGCCATGCCATGCCTCATTAAACCGGACATGCATCATACTTGTTTGTGCATCATGACATGTTTATGCTTGTGTGTTTACCATGTTGTTTGTTTCTTTCCGGTTTGCTTCTCTCGTTAGCTTCGGTTTCGTTCCGGAGTTGTGAGGATCCATTCGACTTCGTCCGTTTGTCTTCTTCATGGAATCGTTCTTCTTCCTAGCGGGATTTCAGGCAAGATGACCGCTACCCTGGATCTCACTACTATCATTGCTATGCTAGTTGCCTCGTTCTTTCGCTATGCTGCGCTACCTATTACCTGTTTGTCCAGCCATCCCATATTGCCATGAACCTCTAACCTTTGACACCTTTCCTATACAAACCATTGATTGGCTATGTTACCGCTTTGCTCAGCCCCTCTTATAGCGTTGCTAGTTGCAGGTGAAGTTGAAGATTTCTCCATGGTGGACAGGGTTTATGTTGGGATATCACAATATCTCTTATATTATTAATGCATCTATATATTTGGTAAAGGGTGGAAGGCTCGGCCTTATGCATTGTTTTGTTCCACTCTTGCCGCCCTAGTTTCCGTCATACCGTGTTATGTTCCCGGATTTTGCGTTCCTAACGCGTCGGGTGATTTATGGGACCCCCGACGGTTCGCTTTGAATAAAACTTGTCCAAAGGGCCCAACCTTGGTTTTACCATTTGCCTCACCACCACCTATACCCTTCCCTTGGGTCGGCCAACCCAAGGGTCATCTTTATTTTAGCCCCCCCGGGCCAGTGCTTGTCTAAGTGCTGGTTCGAACCGAGTAGATTGCGGGGCCCCCTCGAGGCAACTCGAGGTCTGGTTTTACTCGTAGGATGTCTCATCCGGTGTTGCCCCGAGAACGAGATATGTGCAGCTCCTATCGGGATTGTCGGCGCATCGGGCGGCTTTGCTGGTCTTGTTTTACCATTGTTGAAATGTCTTGATGTACCGGGATTCCGAGACTGATCGGGTCTTCCTGGGAGAAGGTCTATTCCTTTGTTGATCGCGAGAGCTTGTCATGGGCTAAGTTGGGACACCCCTGCAGGGTATAAACTTTCGAGAGCCGTGCCCGCGGTTATGTGGTAGATGGGAATTTGTTAATGTCCGGTTGTAGATAACTTGACACTTGATCCGAATTAAAACGCATCAACTGAGTGTGTAGCCGTGATGGTCTCTTCTCGGCGGAGTCCGGGAAGTGAACACTGTTTCTAGGTTATGTTTGACGTAAGTAGGTGTTTAGGATCACCTCTTGATCATTGCTAGTTCACGACCGTTCCGCTTGCTCTCTTCTCGCTCTTCTTTGCGTATGTTAGCCACCATATATGCTTAGCCGCTGCTGCAACCTCACCACTTTACCCCTTCCTTTCCCATTAAGTTTTGCTAGTCTTGATACCCATGGTAATGGGATTGCTGAGTCCTCGTGGCTCACCGGATACTTCAAAACCAGTTTGCGGTGCCTATGTTACCGAAAGCGGGTGACACAATCAAGCTCAAGGAGGAGCTCGATGAAGATCTTGCCCTTTGTGTTGTTTCGTTCTAGTTGATCAGTAGTGGAGCCCAGTTGGGGTCGATCGGGGACCTTTGTCGCATTTGGGGTTCTTCTTTTCTTTTGGTTTCGTAGTCGGACCTTGATTGTATCTGGATGATGTAATGCTTTACTCATGTAATTGTGTGAAGTGGAGATTGTAAGCCAACTATGTATCTCTTTCCCTTATGTATTACATGGGTTGTGTGAAGATTACCTCACTTGCGACATTGCTTTCAATGCGGTTATGCCTCTAAGTCGTGCTTCGACACGTGGGAGATATAGCATGCCTAGATAATTTGTGCAGTAGGAGATGCACTCTTCGGTCAGAAAGCCCCTGGCTATACTTCCCTCTGGACGTGACATGTTGCGAACGTATCCTTTGATGACACCATTCATCCTTTCGAACGGCATTATGCTGTGCAGGAACGTCGGCCCGAGTTGGATGATATCCTCCATGATATGGACCAGCAGATGCACCATAATGTTGAAGATTGCGGGCGGGAAGTACATCTCAAGCTCGCATAGTATCACCATGATCTCTTCCTGTAGCCTTCTGAGTTGCCTCACGCCAATCGACTTCCAAGAGATGACGTCGAAAAAGTTGCATAGGCCAAATAGCATTTCACGGACATGCGCGTCCATGATCCCATGGATTGCAACCGAAGTATCGACTCATCGACGACGTGTGGCAGGTCATGAGACTTCATCCCGCTGAACTTCTGCTTCGCCGGGTCCGCGTAACCGTAAGGAAGTTTTACTCCTACGAGGCAGGTGAAAAACTGCTCGATCTCCTCCTGACTTAGAGTGAAGCACGCGGGAGGGTAGTCATTTCCAGTCTTCTTGGCCTTTTTGCCTTTGTGATGAGTTTCTGTGTCCTGCTTCGCCTCATCATCATCATCATTAGCGTGAAGCTCCTGCCTGATGCCCATTGATTTCAAGTCTGCCCTTGCTTTCGGCCCATCTTTGGTCCTGTCGTGGATTTGTCACGGCAGATGTCCTTAGTGTCAGGACTTAGTCGCGAGGCCAACGCATCTATGTGGTAGCTTGAGAGGGGTTGAGTGGGACGAGAGACGCAGGGCGGATCAACACGCAAGACAAGAGTTTAGACAGCTTCGGGCCCCGGGAAACATCATCCGGAATAGCCCTACATGCTGTTTGAGGCTAGATCTCATTATCATCACGAGGGAGTCGCCGTAAACCGGCTCTCCTCTCATTGTGTCTAGCCCTAGTGATTGTTTCTTGATTGTAGCTTCTAACTTGTAACTTGTCCCTCTTTGGGAGCCCCGCCCTCCTTATATATCTTTGAAGGGCGGTTTACATGTGGAGTCCTATTAGGATTAGGACTAGTCTATCTCTAATACAAACCGGACACAAGTCCTAGTCTTAACTCCTTGTAAGGCAGATATTCCTTTCCTCTTAAACCGCCCACAATGGTTGAACCGCCTTCATGAACCGCCAGACAGGCCACGGGTCTTGTTGCTCCTCCGCCCGCCTGCGGATTACCAATGAGCTATAAACCGTCTGGTGCATGCAGTGTCGCCGGTGAATCGCCAAGTCCGGCGGTTTATCCTTCCGCGGTTTACACCAAGGCATATCCCGACATTAGCCCCCAAGTTTAGCTTGGATTACTCCATGGTAAACTTATGTCAAAATAAACACGTAACAATTTTGACAAAGTTGTGCTCGGGTTAAGAATTCTTGTAGACCGGCACCTGATCGTCCTTAAGTCCTTATCATTTTCTCCTTCTAGAAAATCCGGGTCAATAACCAGCTTCATACTCAAATTGCTGATGTTGGCTTCTCATAGAAAAACTTTGTGAAGAATAATCCACCTGAACCGGCTTCTAAAGCGCCGGTTTAAGAAATATTGGTCTTGACATACTCATCTGATATTCAGCCGGTTTGAAGATGTAAAATTTGCCGGATTAATATTACCAAAATTGCCGGATTGTAAATATGGATGGCACCAAGTCATAATTGTCACCAACTCCAGGTCATAATTATTGCTCAAAACTGAGAATTTTAAGATTTTTTCTCCCTTATATCCATATTACCTGTAGCCCCCAAGTCTTGAACAGAACAAAGTGATGACTTGAGACTTGTTTCCATATAATTATCGCCACTTTGAAGAAATCCATGTTGTTCATCCAGTCCACTTAGTAAAACTGAACACTCCATATTATGTAGCCCCCAAGTGTCGGGTTGTTATGCTTGCGACAATCGGGACTTGTAATTTCTGATGCTCATAAAACTTCAACCAGTGTAGCCCCAAGGGCCGGGTCATTATGCAATAATGAGCGGGGACTTTGATATATACTTCAATGAAAATAACATCATATGATGTAACCCCCATCATGGGGCTTGAATTCACGTCCACAAGGTTAAGAGCCTTTTGCTTTACCAACCGAAAGCGGTGGACCCTTCAATATAATGAATAAAAAGCTTTGTACCTTGAATTGTTTAACAGAGCAATTGGTAGCCCCCAAGGGCGGCTCATTATAATGTGATGAGTCGGGTCTTCAATAAGATGAACAAAGAATGACTTTGCATTAGCCCCAAGTGTCATGGTGCATGCTTGCGGCGACATGAGACTTGCATATTTGATGTAATCTCAACTTCAATAATGTAGCCCCCAAGTGCGGGTTGTAAGCCTGCAAAGAACTCGGGACTATTCCTTCAATTGTAGAATAAAAACCATATCCATTGATAATATGATAGCCATTGCGCTAAAGCGACTTTGAAAACCTTAATCATAGTAATCGTTCTTGATAACCATAATAGAAATCCAGCCATGTTGGCTATTCAAGATAATATAATCCGTATGAAAACCTTATTCATTCAATATCATAATGAAAATTCGCCAAGTTTGGCTATTTGAATAATATAACCCAATGATTTATAAGCGCATGATTCCAATGGCGCAATCCAAATATATCTTTGGCGACTTATAGTCGAAACCGGATCGGGCCGATAGTCTCCGGATTATAACTTGATCGTAATGACAACTTGTAGTTGAAAGCCAAGCGGGTTGATAAACACCGTCTAGTCCATAATAAGATGGTAATGTAAAATAAAACCGGGCAGATAACCTCCGGATTAAGATTTAACCGTGTTCCGTCAATTTGTAATTGACAGTTGAACCGATTAAAACGTTGTCGGTTTAAAAACGCAACAAAAATCGAATAACAATTATGAAAAAATATGGAAGCAAAGGCAATAACTCTTTGTAAAGGAAAGCTTCATGGAGCTGGTCGATGGCATTACCATGGTCGACGCAACCAAGCCCCGAAGGCGTGGCGATGGTGCTAGTCGGCAGTCCCCAAAAGACTCGTGGCGATCGCCGGCCAAGTGGCATGACATTGGTTCGGGTTCACCAAGCCTCAAGTGACGCCGGCCCTATTGGCCGACCAAGAGGCGTGACCGGTTCGAGACATGACCGTGTCCCCAAATGATCTGGTGGCTTACGCTGTTAAGAGGTGTTATGTTGGTTGGATCTGACCAAGCCCCAAGTGATATTGTGGCATTGCGCCGATCAAGAGGTGTGACTATGGTTCGGATACGACCAAGCCCCCAAGTGATCAATAATATGATAAACCAATAAGGCATGATACCCATGTTTGAACCGCGCATCACGGCAGCAGGTCCTCTTTGGCACCCTTTAATTTTTTTGCAAGAGATAGATACTTCTTGAACCGGACATTCTTAAACCGGATATTGAGAGCTTCAAAGCTTTGTGGGAGATATCTTCCCCTTCAACCGGGTATTAAACCGGAATCCTTCTTTTTAAGCCGGAAATTTTCTGACAGCCTTTAAACTCAAACTCGTGAGAAGTTAATTCCTTTTGAACGGACATTCTTAAACCGGATTTGAGAGCTTGATGAGGCCGCTTCCTTGAGCCGGATTTTAAACAGAATCTTTTACGATGACCCTAACTTCTTCATTGAGCCGGATTTTGTAATTGTCATATACTTTCTAAGCCGAAAATTTTCTCGACGGCCTTCAAATAACAGAGCCTCCGGGACCGGGTTATCTTTCCCTCCATCGTCCCGGGTTCTTAAATTTGTCAAATCGGCAAGATTTGCTGAGTCATGTCATCGTAGCCCCGAGTCTCAAGGTGACTCGAAGAGTTGGCTTGAGATTCTCAATATTTGACCGTGATATAAACCGGCATAACTTGTATATCATTGGTATTGATAGCATGATGTGAATCCACAAAAGGTTGAGGTGACTGCGACGGGTTATAAATGATCCCTTATGAGCCGTGTCAAGAACTCGCCAATGGTTCCTTCCAATGGCGATTTGAAGTTAACCAAACTGTAGTGGCGGTGACTTATCGCCTGCCCATTGAACCATCCAAAGGTAAACGGCGGTTGATGATAATTTGCCTCCCATTTGAAAGAAAACCGAGCTTCCCAAATAGTGACTTGCTCATACTCGATAAACAGCTCATGCAAACAAAAGCGGCCGGTGTGTTGGTGTAGACCAGCCGCGAGAGGCGGACGAAAAGGACGACCTCGGCGTTAGAGATGGCTCAAGCAGATGAACCGCCAGCGTATTATAAACCGGCGCAGGCGAGTCAACCACGTCGTTTTGATGTAGTGAACAATTGTCCTGCATCAACAATATTGCAGACCAAGGCAAAGATAAACTGCTCTTTGACAAAAAATAATATGTGCCCATAAAATATATTTAAAATGGATATCACCTGATGTGTGAGGCTAGAAATAATCCTCCACGAAATTGATGATCGCTAGGTGGAGTTGAAGTCGCTCACGGGTGAACCGGCCGCGGCGTGGTAAACCGGCGCGGACGGGTGAGTCGGCCGCGACGTTTGTAAGCCAGCGCGAGCGCGTGAATCAGCCGTGTGGGCGGACGGGCGAGTTGTCCGTGGCGTTGTAAGGCGGTGCGGATGAGAGAGTCGGCCGCGGCATTGGAAACGGCACGGACACGGGGTAGTCGGCCATGGGCACGGACAATGAGGAGGTCGCATGTGTTGATATAGCGGAAGCAGTGATTTTTCCATGTATCCATCGAGCAGCATGGCACGGACGAACGCCAGCGCAGAATAATACTGGCCCGCACTCCATATCCATAGTATCTTTGTGATGGATAATTATCCTGCATTTGAAACACACATACCAGAGTAGCTTGTTTTTTGAAAGAAAAAGCTAAAATAGATCGGACAAATATCACCTGGTATTTTTATACGTCAGGCGCTTATACTGGATAAGCACATTTTGTTCCTCAGATAACTCAACCTCGGAACCTGAACTGTGCATGTGCTTGGTCCAGTGACTTGTGCCCAGCCTTTGGGTTTCTTCTGAATGCGTGAGAGGTATCATCTCTGAAGACTACTTCTTTCCTGTATCTCATACTTATTGCTCCAACAAAGGCAGCTCGCGAGCCAGCGGCTCTCGACAGAAACAGGCCAAGGGGTGAGGGCGGCGACTTGGGGCAGCCCACACCAGCGGCGACTCGAGGTAGGAGCGGTGACTCGGCGCGGCAGCGACGTATGGCAAAAGCAGGTGATCGAGGTAAGCGCTCCTCGGGGACGAAGGCAGCGCGCTGACGGCTTAAGGCCGGGCCGGCAGAGGAAGAGCAAGGGCGCGGGCATGGGCGGTGAGCCGGCGCGCGTGCACAGGCGCTGACAGCAGTGGTGAGCCAGAGCGCGGGGAGCAGCAGTAGGCAGTCGGTTTAGCAGGAGCGGAGCATGGAAGCGGCCGTAACGGCGCCTCGCCGCGACGGTCCGTGCGGGGGCGAGTCAGAGGCGGACAGGCGGGCGACTTGTGGTACGAGTAACCCGGCGCGGAAACTCGCGCAGGAGCGGAGGGGCGTCGGCCGCGATGACGGCACCGGCAGGTCGACAGACGCTGGCTGAAACACCTGTTGATTTTGTAGCGCCTGGTGACCACGGGTGTGGATACAATATTATTTAGCTTGATGGAAGTTGAATTGCCAGGTTCCTTGATCGTCTTGGCGTGTGACTGCTGCTGCCCTTTTTTCGTACTCCGGTCTGGTAGTATTCCTGGTGTTTATGTAGCCACTGTTCGGAGAACAAAAAACTGAACTAGCACACTACTTTCACGTGGAAGCAGTACTAGTTGTCAAATCACCTTTGAGTTTTACGTAGTAGGAACCTCACTGCTGGTTTGGAGTAGTAGTATATCTAGCGATCAATCAAATCACTTTGGAATTGCTTCAGCGGTCACTGACGGCTTGGTTTCATCTGGCGGGCCCAGCAGCAACCCGGCGGCTTGAAGCAGTAGTAGAGGAAATAGCAGACGATGTGACGAAGACAACGGCTTCAGAGTCCAAGTCGGAAACAAGAGTCCTTGGGCGACTCAGAGTAGATGCAGCGACTTATGGCACCAAGACGGATTCGAAGATGAAGTGAGTTTAGCCACGGAGATGGCGCTCGAGTCCGTGGTTGAGGTGACAAAAAGCGAGGAACGTGCCCGCGAGGCAGCTGTCAGCGGCCACGCGCCTTTCCCACGGAGAGCTGATAATGGCTCATAGTAAAAGTGTTTCACGGTAGAAGCTAATAATAGCGGCTTGGAACACCTTGGCCTTGTGCATGTTGATGATTCGCACCCATCAGATTTCGGTAAACCAATACTGAACAAAACCTTGAGGTTGAGCAAACCAAGGATCCTTTCTGACCATCTTGCTGAACGACCGGATTAACACCATAAAAAATTTTGATCCTTTCAAACCGTCTTTCTTCATGCGGAAATTTGCGAACCTTTCGACCGAGAGAGATCCTCCAAGAACTCAACACCACCGCGCGGGACCCACGGTGGGCGCCAACTGTCGTGGATTTGTCACGGCAGATGTCCTAGTGTCGGGACTTAGTCGCGGGCCAACGATCTATGTGGTAACTTGAGAGGGGTTGAGTGGGACGAGAGACGCAGGGCGGATCAACACGCAAGACAAGAGTTTAGACAGCTTCGGGCCCCGGGAAACATCATCCGGAATAGCCCTACATGCTGTTTGAGGCTAGATCTCATTATCATCACGAGGGAGTCGCCGTAAACCGGCTCTCCTCTCATTGTCTCTAGCCCTAGTGATTGTTTCTTGATTGTAGCTTCTAACTTGTAACTTGTCCCTCTTTGGGGAGCCCTGCCCCTCCTTATATATGCTGAAGGGGCGGTTTACATGTGGAGTCCTATTAGGATTAGGACTAGTCTATCTCTAATACAAACCGGACACAAGTCCTAGTCTTAACTCCTTGTAAGGCAGATATTCCTTTCCTCTTAAACCGGCCCACAATGGTTGAACCGGCCTTCATGAACCGCCAGACAGGCCACCGGGTCTTGTTGCTCCTCTGGCCCGCCTGCCGGATTACCAATGAGCTATAAACCGTCTGGTCTGTGCAGGTCGCCGGTGAATCGCCAAGTCCGGCCGGTTTATCCTTCCGGCCGGTTTACACCGCGGGGCATATCCCCGACAGGTCCTCTCTGGCATGTTGAGCAGGGTACCAAGCAGACTCTCGCACACGTTCTTCGTGATATGCATGGCATCAAGGCTGTGAGGCACACGGTGGATCTTCCAGTACGACAAGTCCCAGAAAACAGACCTCGTTTTCCATACCTTCAGCAGCAGCTCTGGCGCCTTTCGCTTTTTCCCTGCTCTGGCGCCTTTTGCTTCTTTCCCGGCAGTGGGCAATCTTTCCAATTTTTCAATAGCTCGTCTATTTCCTCGTCGCTCCTCGTACGCGGGCGTTTTCAGGGTTCAGTTTCACGATCGAACAGATCCTTGTGTTTCCTCCACGGGTCATCGTCACGAAGCCACCTTCGATGTCCCATGAACACGGTTTTCGAAGACCCGGGATCTCTATCTAGCTGGAGATACGTTGTGTCATCCATGCACCTTACGCATCCAGAAAATCCGTGGACTACCCGCCCCGCAAGATATCCGTAACCGAGATAGTCGTGCACCGTCGTGAGCAGTGCGGCTCTCATAGGGAAATATTCTTTCTCTGCAGCGTCCCACGTATTGGTGGCGTTTTCCACAGCGTGTCTAGCTCCTCTTCAAAGAGCCCCAGATACAGATTGATGTCGTTCCTGGTTGTTTCGCCCTTCAATTAGCATACTCATGTGAATGTACTTCCTCTTCATGCACAACCAGGGGAAGGTTGTACATCCACACAAACACAAAGCCAGGTGCTATGTGTGCTTCTCACGCTGCCAAACGGATTGACTCCATCGGTGCTCGCGCCCGGCACGATGTTCCTTGGATCCTTCCCAAATTCGGGTATTCGTTCAACGCTTGCATCGACTCGCATCCTTAGGGTGACTCAGCATCTTGTCTTTTTTATTTATCTCCGGATCATTTCCGTCATCTTCCCGCTTCTTCTCCTCCCTATTCGCGTGCCAACGCAGGAGCTTTGCTACCTTAGGGTCCGCAAAATACCGCTGCAGACGAGGAGTGATCGGAAAGTACCACACCAATTCTCGAGGAGCTTTCTTGCTCTTCTTGTATCGAGTGACGCCGCACACCAGACATATGGTAGACTCCGCGTGCTCGTCCCGATAAATGATCCAATTGTTCATGCACACATGGTATTTCATGTGTGGTAAATCCAGAGGACACACGATTTTCTTCGCCTCCTCGAAACTGGTCGGGCACTTGTTCCCCTTGGGAAGACGTTAGTGCGTAATGACATGTTCTCGTCGAAGCATCGCCGGTCATTTTGTGTTTTACCTTCATCTCCGAGCCATGAGCGTTACTTTCAAAGGGTATCCTCGGGCTGCATCCTTCATACAATGGAGTAACCGCGTCTATCTCCAGTTGATCCAGCTTGGCTTTCTCAGGCGGCAGCTCTTGCGTTATCCGTCGCTTGAGAAGCAGCTCTTGAATATGAGGGTCCTGCAACCAACCTCCATCGTCGTCTGCTCCGACATCTTCATCTTCATGATCATGCCCTTTGTCTTGATCTTCCTCATCATCATGTACGACATCTTCTACATGATGATCGTACAAGATCACCGTCGTGATCATGTCCTGGAGATTCTTCGTCTTCTCGCCCGCCCTCGCCGCGGTGGTTGTCTTGTTGCCCTTCCTCATTTCTTGTCCGGCCCCCATGGACGACTTCATAGTCATCTTCATCACCTTGCCACCGATAGCCATCCATGAAACCACGCAAGAGCAGGTGGTCCCGCACCTGCCCGGAATCCGGGTCCGCAATAAGGCTCTTCAGCTTGCATCTTCGACACGGACATCTTATCTCCATCTCGTTCTTTTGAAGCATCTCGGCCTTCGCGGAGCTCAAAAACCTATTCACGATGCGGACCATGGTCGCCTGCGGGGTAGAGCAAAATGATATTTTAGAACCAAGAAAAATTTTGGCATGACCTTCCCTAAAAATAGGACCAAATAGAATGCATAGTGCCAAAATTCTCGCCGAAACGGAAATGAATCAACATTCCGGCAAAATATTGGCAACTATCGCATTTCAAATACCGGTACCTACAAACACAAACATATATGCAACACCACAAACACATGCAACACCACAAACATACATAGATCTAGCTAGGCCACAAAAAGTGCATGTGCACGTTGTTGGAGCGAGCTAGGGAGAAAAAAAGTAGATCTACATCATGAAGATAGCTTTCCCCTTACTTACCTATCAAAAAAAAGGTAATTTCAACACTTAATTTTGATGAATCTATGGTGCAAATGAGTTGAGGAGGAGGCAGCCGAAAGCTTGGAGAAGGAGGTGGAGGGAATGAAGTGGGGAAAGTGAGTGGGTAGGTGTGGCTGTCCAAAATATCTTGTTGGGGTCCCAGGTTACTAATGGCGCACCACCGCAAATGCGCCATTAGTAACCCTCAGTTACTAATGGCGCACTGCAGTGGTGCGCCATTAGTAGTTTTGCAAAAAGTAAAAAAGTATATATATATATACTAATGGCGCATCTGCGACACATGCGCATCATCGATAGTTTTGCAAAAAAGAATAAAAAAGAATACAAGATCAAGGCGCACTCTATGGCTGGTGCGCCATTACTAGTTAGAACTAGTAATGGCGCACTTCGGTCGGATGCGCCATTAGTATGTACGGAAAAATGAAAAAAATTATCACTAGTGGCGCACCTTTTGTCTGGTGCGCCATTAGTGTCTTCCACACTAATGGCGCATCACCAAATGGTGCTCCATTAGTATATAGTAGTGGCGCACTACTTCCCTGCTGCGCCATTAGTGTCCGTCCCATCTATAGCCCTTTTCCTAGTAGTGATGGTTTGAGCTCTCTACTAACGATACGATCAAGCTACCAACTTGAGAGCCCCCCTTGATAGTATGGCAAACGATACTATAACCCGGTCACCCAACTACCACCACGAGATCGGTAAAATAGAAAACCTATCAAGGGCAAACCTTTGCCTTGCACATGGTCCACTTGAGCTAGATGCTGACGATCTTGACTCCCTCAAGTTGGACCACCTTTCTTGATTGCGTTGGCTCGATGAAGACTAGATGATTGCTCCCCCATAGTCCACTATGGGTGAGCGACTCTTCGGCACATCTTCACAAGTCCATTGACACCACAATGGATGGCAAGATTCAAGCTTGATTGCTCCCCCATACTCCATTATGGGTGAGCCACTCTTCGTGTTGCTCCACTTGAACTTGCACACTGCAAACTTGATGACGATCACCACTTGATGTCATCCTCCATGGGTTGTATGGGATCTTCCTCTTGACGCAAGACCATGGAAACATACCTAACCCCACAAAGAACTCTCATGTAGACCATGGGTTAGTACACAAAGTGTAATGGAGAATGCTTACTGAGGGAGTCCTGGACTAGGGGGTGTCCGGACAGCCGGACTATCATCGTCCGCCGGACTCCAAGACTATGAAGACACAAGATTGAAGACTTTGTCCCGTGTCCGGATGGGACTTTCCTTGGCGTGGAAGGCAAGCTTGGCGATACGGATATGTAGATCTCCTACCATTGTAACCGACTCTGTGTAACCCTAGCCCTCTCCGGTGTCTATATAAACCGGAGGGCTTTAGTCCGTAGGACAACAACGATTACAAACAAGCATACCATAGGCTAGCTTCTAGGGTTTAGCCTCCTTGATCTCGTGGTAAATCCACTCTTGTACTACCCATATCATCAATATCAATCAAGCAGGAGTAGGGTTTTACCTCCATCGAGAGGGCCCAACACAGGTAAAACATAATGTCCCTTGTCTCCTATTACCATCCGCCTAGACGCACATTCGGGACCCCTACCGAGATCCGCGGTTTTGACACGACATTGGTGCTTTCATTGAGAGTTCCTCTTTGTCGTCACCGATAGGCTTGATGGCTTCTTCAATCAACAACAACCCTGTCCAGGGTGAGACTTTTCTCCCCGGACAGATCTTCGTATTCGGCGGCTCCACACTGCGGGCCAATTTACTCGCCATCCGGAGCAGATCGAAGCTACGCCCTGCCGTCAGTCGATTGAAGCCTAAACTTCACGGCGGATATCCACAGAGACTTGATCTTCGATGGATCCGAGCCGCGGCTGGCGTGCCGCCTTTACACGATGGGCATGATCTAACTCGCCACGGACAAGACCTTGAGGTCGCTGCACGAATCTGCTCCGACCCATAGTCCGGAGCCGATTGCGCAGATCGAGGACGGGTGGCTGGACACCGCCTCGGGAGCTGCAACTTCCACGGCGATGGAGCCGAACACTGGCCTTGTCCCTTATAAAGCTCGTGACTCCGATGTGCCGGACTCCCTGCCGGACTCCGAACCTCCTGCGCCCCTGCCAATCGAATCCGATTGGGCGCTAATCATGGAGTTCACCGCCGCGGACATCTTTCAGCACTCACCCTTTGGCGACATCCTAAATTTGCTAAAGCATCTCTCGCTATCCGGAGAGCCCTGGCCGGACTACGGCTAGGATGGTTGGGATGCGGACGACGAAGAAATTCAAAGCCCATCCACCATCCACTTCATAGCCACTGTCGACGACCTAACCGACATGCTAGACTATGACTCCGAAGACATCGACGGTATGGACGATGATGCCGGAGACGATCAAGAACCAGCGCCTACAGGGCACTGGAAGACCACCTCGTCATATGGCATATACATGGTGGACACCCCAAAAGATGGGGACGGCGAAGAAGCAGTGGAGGCAGATTCCTTAAAGAAACAACCCAAGCGCCGACGTCAGCGGCGCCGCTCTAAATCCCGCAACAGCAAGAATGGAGATTCCGGCACAGGAGATAATAACACCCCAGAGAGTGCTGAAGACAATCCCCTCCTGCAAGATTCAGCGCAGGAGGATGTAGAAGCAAGCCCTCATGAGAGAGCGGCAGACGAAGAGGTCGAGGATGATAATTACATACCTCCCTCCGGAGACGAGGCAAGCCTCGACGACGACGAATTCGTCGTGCCTGAGGATCCCGTCGAACAAGAGCGTGTCAAACGCAGGCTAATGGCCACAGCGAATAGCCTAAAGAAAAAACAGCAGCAGCTTCAAGCTGATCAAGACCTACTGGCCGACAGATGGACCGAGCTCCTCGCGGCCGAAGAGTATGAACTCGAATGCCCCTCCCAGAGCTACCCAAAACGCAAGTTGCTCCCCCAATTAGAGGAGGAAGCATACATACCTTCATCACCAGTGCACAATACGGCCGACCGACCACCCCGTGGTCACGACAGAGAGGCATCCAGGCCCTCCATCAAGACCGTACCCCGGCATCGCTCGAAAAGCACGAAGCCACGGGGGAACGCGCCGGACTTGCGGGATATATTGGAGGATAAGGCAAGACAATCCAGATCCATCTATGGATCACGTGGGCGCCCCATGACCCACGACGAATATCGTCGCGCCGGATACAACAACTCCGGCCGGGACGAACACAGCAGACAACGCTCCCTTGAGCTACGTCGTGATATTCTTCAATACAGAGGCGCCGCACACCCGCTATGCTTTACTGACGAAGTAATGGATCATCAAATCCCTGAAGGGTTTAAACCCGTCAACATCGAATCCTACGATGGCACAACAGACCCCGCGGTTTGGATCGAGGATTATCTCCTTCATATCCATATGGCCCGCGGCAACGATCTCCATGCTATCAAATATCTCCCGCTCAAGCTTAAAGGACCAGCTCGGCATTGGCTTAACAGCCTGCCCGCAGAGTCAATTGGGTGTTGGGAGGACCTGGAAGCCGCATTCCTCGAAAACTTCCAGGGCACATATGTGCGACCACCAGACGCCGATGACCTAAGCCACATAATTCAGCAGCCAGACGAATCGGCCAGACAGTTCTGGACACGGTTCTTAACAAAGAAAAATCAAATTGTTGACTGTCCGGATGCAGAGGCCCTCGCAGCCTTCAAACATAACATCTGCGACGAGTGGCTAGCCCGACACCTAGGACAGGAAAAGCCGAAATCCATGGCAGCCCTCACATCATTAATGACCCGCTTCTGTGCGGGAGAGGATAGCTGGCTAGCTCGCAGCAACAACCTCAGTAAAAATGCTGGCAGTCCGGATACTAAGGACCATAACGGCAGGTCGCGTCGAAGCAAAACAAACGCCGCGGCGACAACAATGAGGATACGGTAGTCAACGCCGGATTCCGAGGCTCTAAACCCGGTCAGCGGAAGAAGCCATTCAAAAGAACCACTCCGGGTCCGTCCAATTTGGACCGAATACTCGACCGCTCTTGCCAGATACATGGCACCCCCGAAAAGCCAGCTAACCACACCAATAGAGATTGTTGGGTATTTAAGCAGGCAGGCAAGTTAATTGCCGAAAACAACGACAAGGGGCTGCACACCGACGACGAGGAAGAGACCCGGCCACCAAACAGTAGAGGACAGAAGGGTTTCCCCCCCACAAGTGCGGACGGTAAACATGATATACGCAACCCATATACCCAAGAGGGAGCGGAAGCGTGCACTAAGGGACGATATGCGATGGAGCCATCGCCCAAGTTCAATCCATGGTCCTCTTGCCCGATCACTTTCGATCGAAGAGACCATCCGACCAAGATCCGCCATGGCGGATTCGCCGCATTGGTTTTAGACCCAATCGCTGATGGATTTCACCTCACGAGTCCCGATGGACGGCGGCAGAGCTGAACCTGCTTTATCGGGATACGGGCGCAAGATGGGCATAGACCCTCAAGGATTAAACCTACAAAGATGACCTTCAAAGGTGTCATACCAGTGTCGAGGCCAATTGTACAGTGCTCACCACACCGAAGTGGTCTTGGATCCCGGATAATTTCCGGCGAGGAGTTAATCTTCGACATAGTCCCGCTCGCAGCGGCTATCATGCTCGCTTTCGGACGAACCGCGTTTACAAAGTTCAACGCGGTGCCGCATTACGCATACCTCAAGCTCAAGATGCCAGGCCCTCGCGGAGTTATCACGGTCAACAGAAATACGGAACGCTCCCTCCGAACGGAGGAACATACAGCGGCTCTCGCGGCAGAAGTACAGAGCAGCCTTCTAAGGCAATTTTCGAGCCCGGCCGTTAAACGACCGGACACAGCCAAATGCGCCCGCAGCAATATCAATCAAGACCACCTGGCACGTTCCGAGCACGCGTAACAATGCAGCCCCAACCCCAGCCCTCGCACGATTGCAAGACCAGCCCTCCGCGTACATCATTACGCTCTGGAGATACCATGGGCGTAGGGGGAAGGGCACGACCACAATAGACCCAGAGTGCGGCTCGACCACTCCAGGGGCTCCCAAGTGTGTCGCTCTTTTTATTTTTTATTTTCCTTCTTTTTATACACAGGACTCCGTTCACCAGAGGCCCTGTCCGGCGACGAACCCGCCGAACTCACGATGCAACAGCCAGGGAGGCTGCGACGAACACTTAGGTGGTATCCATTACGAGCATTAAATTTGATTATACACACCAGTCCGCAGCCCACCCCTGGAGGGGGGCATGTTTAATTAGTACAATCCCTTGCTTACCGCACTGTTTGTATCGTTCCGCACTCATATCAGAATTCCTTAAATAAATAATGCAGCACTTTTTGCCTATAATTGCATTACTTTACATATATGTTCATTAATGACATCTTGCACCCGTACATTTTGGTATGGCTGAATACACCAGGGGCTTATGTTCCCCGCATTATGGTGTGATAAGTCCGAACACTTTCACAAGTGCGGCACCGAACTTATAGCATTATATGAATCGGCTCAATCATGTCTTGGGTCAATAGTTGGGTTTGCCTGCTCCCATGTTCTCGCACCTTACGCCCCGCTCACGGCTAAGGTAGCACTGGAGAACCACTGCGATTGCGCCCCGGTTGAGCTGGGCGAGCGCCTCAGTGGAGAAAGCTAAAACTGACTGGCATGATATGGCGAGAGACTAGTCGTTGTTCGAGAGGTCTTTTCGAGTCCCTAAAGACATATGCCGCTTCGAGCGAAGAACTGGATAATGTCCGGCCAAGGCGTGGATAGCGCCTCGAACTCGGTCTTCCGAATACTAGGGGCTTCGCCGAAATTTAAAATTATAGAATTCTATGGCTAAGTGAGAGTGTTCAAGCATTATAATTCCAGTTGCCTTGTTCGTTGTGTTGAGCGCCTCCTAGATGGACCCAAAATGGGAACAAGAGTGCTCAAGTTTATCCCTAACACCCCAAAGACTCGTGGCATGGGGCTGAAGCCGACGACTTGCCATCTCTCGATTTTATAAACGGCCGCATGTAAGGTAATATTTTAAATCAAACAAGCGTTGCTTAGCGCATATGAACAAAGTTTTCAGCGCACATGATAACACATAGCGAGTTTACTCAATAATTACATCTCTGGGGCACTCATCCACAATCTTGCGAGCACCCTTCAGGACAGTCTTATAGTACATCTCGGGCGTACGATACTCCTTGCCAGCTGGCGGCGAGTCAGTAATAAGCTTCTCCGCATCCAGCCTGCCCCAGTGCACCTTTGCGCGGGCAAGGGCCCGACGAGCACCTTCAATACAGGCGGAGCGCTTGATGACCTCCACCCGAGGGCACGATCCACCACCGCCAAGACGAGGCCAAAGTAGCTCCTGTGCATGGCCTCTCGAGCCACAACCGGACTATGAGGCCCTTCATGGCCTGCTCGGCTACCTTAGGAGCTCGACCAGCTGCTTCACTGGTCGCTAGGGGCACTGGATGGCCGGCCTCAACAGATCGAGACCGAAGACCTTCTCCGTTGAGCTCCCCTCCTCGGCTCGGTAGAATGCGGCGGCATCGGACACACTGCGAGATAGATCTGCAAACGCCCCTGGAGAGCTCCGAATTCGGGTAAGTATCAGGAAGTTTACATTAACATGCTTGCTTTGCATGAAAAATGCCTTACCCGCCGCTATTTTCTTCATATCCTCAACCTCCTGAAGGGCCTTATGGGCATCGGCCTTGGCGGCTTTGGCACTTTCGAGAGCCAAGGCAAGCTCGGACTCTCGAGTCTTTGAGCCGCACTCCAAACTCTCATGCTTTTCCATGAGAGCCTGGAGCTCTTGCCGCACCTCCGCCACCCGCGCCTCCTGCTTCTCTCGCTCTGCCCATTCGGCGGCCACATTGTGTTCGGCCGTGGACACAGCCTCCTTCAGGGTTGCCACCTCGTTCGTGGCCCCTGCAGCACCCATGTTATCCTTGTTATTCTTATTTGCAACCTAAATCCTTTTTTGTAAGGTAACTATTCAAAGTGGTGTTACCCACCTTCTTTGTCCTCGAGCTGCTTCTTGGCACGGCCGAGCTCTTGCTCGGACCGCTCGAGGTCCTGCTTCAAAGCACCGACCTCCATGATCGGTCTGGCAGAGGTCAAGCAGCGCAGCCTGCAAACCCATATTGACATAATTTTTAGCAACCCTGCGTATATCTTTTTAGATCCCCAGTCCGGCTTTTCTTTCCGAACACCGAACCGAGCATCAGGGGCTACTGTCTATGCAGTATTACATTACATAATTTTAACTTCTTACCTCAAAGCCTATTAGAAGGCTGATGTAGGCTTCCGTCAGCCCGCTCTTGGCAAGCTGAACCTTCTGAATCACCGCACTCATGATAGTGCGGTGTTCTTCCTCGATGGAAGCGCCTTTGAGCACCTCCAACAAGTTGTTCGGCGCCTCCGGTTGGACGGAGGCCGCCGGCGTCACGGTCTTGCCCTTCTTGCGAAGGGGCCGCCTGCCGGACTCCGGAACCACTGCAGGTTCCAGTGTGGAGTCCGGCGCAAAGTCTGGGAGGCTGCCTTGCGGCGCCTCCGGAGCCTCCTCCTGATGGGTCCCTTCCCGGGATCCCACCATGGCGTCCTCAGCGGCGCGAGGGGTGGAGGCAGCCGGGATGGAATCTACATCCGACGGAGCCAACGACCCGCTCGACGAAGTGGGGAGATCATCATCGGCCGGACTGCAGGCAGAGAGCGGCATTAGAAGGACACTATGTGACGCAAAAGAGATATTACAAATCATTCAGGAATCCGGATACTTACAATCTCGCCGGAGGCCTGGCCCTCGAGGGCCACTCTTCTTCACCAACGTTGGCGTTGACGGAGCTGTCCGGGGGAATAGTTCTTCCCCTCTTGGACCCTTCGACCTCCCCTGTCGGAGAAGCCTTCCTCTTCCTCTCTCCTTCCTCTAGGAGAGAGACTTCTTCCTCCTCCTCGCCTTCGGGGGAGGAGTCCGCCCCGGAGTCGTCAGACACCTGAAAACGGGAACTCTTTCGAGTACCCATGGCCTCCTTCTTGGCCTTCCTCTCTGGCACCACATGCGGTGCCGGAACCAGCAGCCCCACTAGATGGGCGTCAACTGGGTTTCCTGGCATGGGAGCCGGGCAGATGATCTGCTTGGCCTTCTTCATCCAGTCCTGTCAAAGGAAAAGGAAGATTGAAACTCGCATAGGGTCAGACTATTAAAAACAAGTGTCCCGTAAAGGGGTAGAATCACTTACCTCGTCAGCTGGTCGTTGCGAGTGAAATCCGCGATCTTCAGTGGCGGATGCGGGAGCTTCGGCGGCCTTGAACAGCACCCTCCAGGCGCCTTCGTACATCATGTCGAAGAGCCTGCTCAATGCCTGGTGCTGTGCCGGATTGAACTCCCACAATTTAAATGCCCGTTGTTGGCAGGGGAGAATCCCGCGGATGAGCATGACTTGGACTACATTGACAAGCCCGAGCTTCTTGTTCACCACTTCGGATCTGTGCTTGGAGTCCTGTCACCTCCTCCGAACTACCCCATAGCAAGCCCTTCTTTTCCGGAGGTGAGCTGCATAGGTATACCAGATCTAAACTCGGGGCCGCCGCCCACGAGGGTCGCAAGGCCGGTGATGTAGAACCACCCGATTGCCACCCCTTGACGGACTCCACAAAGGCCCTTCGAACCAGAGGACGCTGGGCATCTTGCCCAACATGGCGCCCCGCCTCCTCTTGAGTGCCCTTCACTACCTTCGCTTCACATTGAAGGTCTTGAGCCACAAGTCGGTGGGGCTGGATGCAGAGGAAGGCCTCGCACACGACGATAAACGCCGAGATATTGAGGATGAAGTTCGGCGCCAGTCGTGGAAATCCAGCCGTAGTAGAACATGAGCCCCGACAAAGGGGTGAAGTGGAAAGCCTAGTCCATGGAGGAAGTGGGGAAGGAAAACGACCTCTCATGGGGCCCGGGGTTGGGGATGAGCTGCCCCTTGTCGGGCAGCCGGTGCGCGATGTCGCTGGAGAGGTATCCGGCGCCGCGCAGCTTTTTGATATGCTCCTCCTTAACGGTGGAGGCCAACCATTTGCCTCGCGCTCCAGACATGGTTGGAGAAGGTCGAGACGAGATGTGCGAACTTGGGCGCTGGAGCTCGAGTGCGCGGAGATGGATAAGCAAAGGAGGAAGAAGGCGTAGGTGAAAAGGTGGATCCTTATCCCCTTATATATAGGTGGACGAAGACTATGCATCCCCATCGGCCTAGTAAAACTCGCTTATCTCCCAAGCGCCACCATCAATGGCGTGGTTGGGTTACCCACGTCCGTATTGATGGGAATCCCGGAATAAGGGGAACACGATCTCTGCTTCGACAAGACGTGCCAAGGAAACCGCTTCGCTAAACGCACTGAGGTGGTACAATAAAAAACGATTCAAATAAAGGCTTGGTAGTGGCGTGACGTCATGCCACGAAATACGTCAGCGGATTGATCTTGTGTACATATTATTCTCCCTACGGTGGAATGTGGAATTTATTTTGCAGAGCCGGACACTATCCTGGTGTTCACAATCTTCTATGGTTATTCGGAGGAGGAACCCGCCTTGCAATGCCGAACATTATGCGCGCCGGACTCATCGTCATTGAAGCCAGGTTCAGGGCTACCGAGGAGTCTGGACTAGGGGGTGTCCGGACAGCCGGACTATCATCGTCCGCCGGACTCCAAGACTATGAAGACACAAGATTGAAGACTTCGTCCCGTGTCCGGATGGGACTTTCCTTGTTGTGGAAGGCAAGCTTGGTGATACGGATATGTAGATCTCCTACCATTGTAACCGACTCTGTGTAACCCTAGCCCTCTCCGGTGTCTATATGAACCGGAGGGCTTTAGTCCGTAGGACAACAACGATTACAAACAATCATACCATAGGCTAGCTTCTAGGGTTTAGCCTCCTTGATCTCGTGGTAGATTCACTCTTGTACTACCCATATCATCAATATCAATCAAGCAGGAGTAGGGTTTTACCTCCATCGAGAGGGCCCGAACACAGGTAAAACATCGTGTCCCTTGTCTCCTGTTACCATCCGCCTAGACGCACAGTTCGGGACCCCCTACCCGAGATCCGCCGGTTTTGACACCGACACTTACCATACCATGGGAACACTTGGTCCCTCTCGGTACAACTTGTGCGCTTTGTGTGTTGATCAACTTTAATCACTCTCTGTACTTAGTCTAGATCAACCTTGAATCTTTCCAACTCTCTTCATTAGGATGATGTCTTGAAGGTAAACTTGAATGTTCACACAATCTTCTTCTTCAAGATATGCTTGCAATAAGCTCAACTCTCACATGACCAATCTTTGGATAATTCCTTGAAAAGCACTTTGGCCATCTCATAAACTCCTTGAAACCAACACATGGACTTCAAGATAATCCTATGGACAAATCCTTCAAATATAACTCAAGGCAACCGTTAGTTTATAGAGATTGTCATCAATTACCAAAACCATACATTGGGGCACCGCATGTTCTTTCAATCTCCCCCATTTTGGTAATTGATGACAATCACTTTCAAGAGAGTTTATACCAGGAATTATGCATCACCATGCAATGCAACAACCAATGATGCAAAAGCTTAGGAACCAAAACCAAAGCAAGGAAAAAACTCAGAAGACTTCTCCACAAAACTCTCTGAGACTTTTCCCCCATTGGCATTGATTGCCAAAATGGGTGAAAAGCTTAGAAGGCCAATATAAATTGTGGTCCTCCATAAATTGTGTATTTCTCAACAAAAGAGTGGAATGAAATACACATATCCAACTGTCAATAGTTGGAGGAAGACAAACTATATTGAGGCCGAAAGATTGCAACAGAAAGATATGCCATAAAGACATAACAAAGAGAGAAACAAGAAATTGAGCAATCAAAAGATAACAATTGAAGCAAGCAATCAAAGGATATCAACTGAACCAACTAGACCAATGATCCTACATGCCACAAGAATAAAGATATTATGATAAGCGCAAAGGAGTGTTCTAAAGAAACTAGAGAAGCTCCCCATGATTTGTGCACACATAAGAATTTTGTATTTGAATACAAAGTGCACAAAATAGGATCATAGCTCCCCAAAATCAACAAAACTCATATCCAAAGGCAAGTGAGCATATAGGAAACAAAGCCTAGCGCTTGCAACAAGCACATGGTTGAGCAACATGTAAAAGAGGCAACTTAAGAATAGGCTCAACCAAAATGATGTGTGTGAGTCATGGCGAAGCACTTGAGAAGACTAAAATTAGGATGAGCATTAAGCATCAACATAGTCTTGAAAGAATGAGGCACACGGTGCAAGGCCTATCATTCCCACACACAACTGGCAAATGGGTTCACAAGCTTACTAATACGCAAAAGAGAACCTATGCTTGTGACAACCCATGGTGAAGATAGACAATGAAAGCCTCATCAAGACGAGGGATACCAATTAAGATGGCAAAAGCCTCGTAAAGACAAGCATGAGGAAAATAATCTTCACCACAAGAGAGTGCATCAAGATGCAATGAGATAATACACACACTCAAGGCAAAAGCTTTCACAGAGCCACCAAAGAAATAACATAAGAAAGACAAGGTGGACGTGAAAGAAAGGATATCTAGAGATGTAATTTCTCTCAAGTGTATAAGGTTCTAGGTAGATGGAATCATGATGATATATATCTACAAAGGAGGATGTACACCCAAAATAGTTACAACATGAAGGAACAAGATATCCAAAAGGAAGTCAGGCATATACCAATAAGATATTTGCTTGGAAGCATAGCACATGGCTACATATGGTCTTATTGTATATAAATGAATTCCTACCAGACAACTATTAAAGACATCACAACTAGCAACATGAGATCATCGTTGAGATGCTTAGAGAAAGGAAACAAGTATCACAAGAAAGAAAGAATAACATGCCATGATACAATCTACACACGATTGATGCAATAATGTGTGCATGTAGTAGATGATGATACTTGTTACCGAGATAACATTGGAAGGATGTAGTAGATACCAATTGAAGGTAGAAACTAGTTCATTGGTCATCCTAGCTTGACTCCAATAAGCACATGGTGACAACACCTTCCTTTTGAATGAGCCGAGTATCCAATGCATCTCCAATTGTTCCTAGAACAACAACACAAACAAAATGGTACCCAAACTCATTGGGACCAAAGAGTTAAAGAACCAACAATACATAGGACAAACTCCACATAGATGTGTGCATATAGATATGAAAATGAATCTCATGCACATCTCATCCAATTTGAGACTTGGTGGAGTTTCCCCTATATATTGGGTCAAAGAAAGAAAACATGCCAAAGGAACTAAATGAAGTTAAAATGCATGCTCAAGACTTTCAAGAACCGATACCAAAATACAAAGAAATGCCAAGTGAAAAGGATACCAAATGGAGAAATCATCACTTGGAAAATATCATTAAAGATACAACAAGGAATGAGATATCCATTGATACACACTAAATTAAAGATGTCAAACTCCCAAAGAGAGGATGGTTCCAAACAAACCAAGCTCTCAACAAAGTTTCATGATGGCACAAGGTACCAAAAGAAAACGGCTTGCCTTCCACCACCACACACTTGATAAGGATCACAAGAAGAGTGTTCTAAAGAAAATAGGATAGCTCCCCCACGAGTTGTGCACTATAGAGAATTTGCTTTTGAATAAAAATGCACAAGGTGGGATCACCACTTTCACTATATCTGGAAAACACTAGACAAGAACAAGAAATTAACACGATCCACAAGTGGTATGGAAGACAACGGGAGTTGACACAATTCTTGGCAAGAGAAAAGAGAATGTAAAGATGATCAATAAATTCTACCACACATAAGTGACTACCAATTGTCAAAAGACAAGAAGTATTTGGAAATAATTCCTGGTGGTAGATAACAAGGATATCCAACATCATCTTTACAACAAACATAAGCAAATTGCCACTTGTAGAGCTAACATGTCACCTAGGAACAATATAATTTACAATATTAATTCTAGGAGACAATATCTCAAATGTACACATTTTTTAGGCTTGTATATGCACATAGCATATTACTCCCCCATATATGATACCAATAAGAACTTAACAAGAGGCAATAAGAGGATCCAACACGAGATAATCAATGGAATTTTTAGAATTTGAATTTCTCATGAGAGATGTACCACCTAGCGACTAGATAATATTGTAATATCAATACTAGATGGTATTCCTCATGTACACACATTTATAGGATTGTGAGGTGCACAAAGCACATCACTCCCCCAAAATGGGATGTTCCATTAATCTCTCACATGAGCCAACTAGGATACAAACAAGAAGCAAAAAGGCTCAACGCACGACGCACACGTACATGATGTGCAAACCAACACACACATACTTGATTGCTCAAGATAAGCAAGTTGGAAGCACAACATATACAAACACATGCAAGGAACAAAACCAAAACATGCATAGGGGAAAGTAACTTTCAATGTAAACAAACAAGTTACCGCAAGGAGGCACATTGGATATAAGATAGAAACTTGACAACCCAATTGACTTGGCTTGAGACAACAAGAATGATGAAGTTCCCTTAATTCTTCATAATGTAGCCAAGTCTCCAATGATCTCCAACAACACCTATTGATCAAGTTTGACCTTGTTGGTCCCCAACCAAGTTGGGTCCTAAGAGGTTAGTCACAATAGGCTTGGCTACCCAAATGGTTCTTTTCTTGACACCACTTTGAGTACCAACAAACTTGGCAAGCACATTGCCAACCTTATCCTTCCCAAGACAATAGATATCATCAATAATAATTGGGTTGGATAAATTACCACTAGTGCATTAAGCGACGTGGCCTTTCTCGCGACATAAGTAGCAACGTCTACTCTTCACTTTCTTCTCACTTGATTTCTCAACAAGAGAAGCATTAACTTGAGTCTTCTTGGGAAGAGGCCTTTCTTCAACTTGAGGTTGAGCATGAGATTGAACTTGTGCCCTCTTCCCTTGTTGCTTGACACTAATGGCCTTCTTCTTCAATGGGCAAGATCTAACATGATGCCCTTCTACTTTGCACTTGAAGCAAACAATCTTGGCCGAATTCTTGACTTGTTCAAGGCCCTTCCTTTTGTTCATCTTGGACTTCTTATTTTTATTGGAGTTGAATCCAAGTCCACCTTTGTCATTGGGGGATTTTTGCACACTCAAGATATTGTTGAGTGTGGATTTCCCCTGATGACTCTTTTCCAAGTCTTTCTTCAAAGAAGTGACTTGGGCCTTGAGCTCTTTGATTTCCTCTACATGGTTAGTCTCAACACAAGTACTAGAGGAAGTATAAGCTTCATCATTAGAGCAACAAGGCAAGGAAAGCAATTCATCACAAGATGTACCAACATTGTGAGTAGATGAATTACAAGGACTAGCACATGGCAATATAGTATTTTGACTAGAAGTAGTGCTAGTATCCACATGAGGCTCACTAGATGTTACCTTAGCAATCATGGCCTCATGAGCTACCTTTAGCACATTATGGGATACTAGAAGATCATCATGAGAGCTTGAGAGCTTTTCATGGCTTTCTTCCAATTTCCCATAATTGCTAGATAGCACCTCAAGTTGAGCCCGTAGCTCAACATTCTCCTTCAAAATGGATGCTTCACAAGAACTAGAGTTAGTAGCACAAGCATCATCATTAACAACAAGAGGAGAAGGCAACTTGGAAAGCTCTTTTAAATAAGAAGCTTCAAGTTGAGCATGAGACTCGGTGAATTTGGTGAGCTCACCCTTGATGACCCTTGAGCCATTTTCGAGGTGCTCAAAATCCTCAAGGAGTCCAGCATGAGCAACTTCAAGCTTAGCATTTTTAGTTTCAAAAACATTGGCCACCTCAAGAGCTCTATCATTAGATTCCTTCACTCTAGATAATTCTAGAGCAAAAGTCTCCTCAAGAGATTCTTTGGTGGTTTGTTCAAGTTCAAGAGCTTGAGAGAGGTCCGCAATCTCATTAGCGCAATCACGCCCATGACCTTCCATTTTATCAATGGTGACCTCATGCTCCTCAAGACGAGATTCCAACTCATCAATATATTTCTTGCTCTCAATAGCAATCGACATGATTTCCATGAAGTTGGAACGAGCAATTTTATTCTTAAGAAGAGCTTTAAAAATCATTTCCCCCTTAATTTTTAAGGAGGCAACATCATCATTCTCTTAATCATAATCGACATCATCATCATTCTTGCCATCATCAATATCATCACAAGATATATTGGGATTCAAAGTGGGAGATACCTTCGAGGCCTTGGCCATAAGGCAAAGTGCAATAGATGATGATGTAGGATCCCTTGAAGCACCATTCAAGACCACATCTTGTTCCATGGAGTGTTGAGTTTCCTCTACATTGTTAGCACAACAACTCGAGGAAATAGATACATTTTTATCATGGCAACAAGACATAGCAAGCATATTATCATGAGATTTGAGCAAGCAATTTCTACATGATATGAAAGGACTACCAACACGAGCAAGTGAAACATGTAAGGTGCTCTAAGTGTTAAAGTCCAAAGAAGGACCATTGCAATAAGATAGTGATGAAGAATCACCAAGAATAAGCACACTATCATCATTACAATGACCACCACTACTCACCCTAGCATTACCTTGTGGCAATCCACATGTAGGTGATGTAGAAGAAGTTGAGAAGGCAACACGGCCGGAGGAGGAGGGAGAACAATCATCCCCACAAATCTTGGACACAACACATTTATCTTGGAGCTTCATCCACAACTCATGAGCATCCCGGAACGGCATGAGTTCAAATATAACTACATTGCTCAAAGCATCGAAAAGCACTGTCGGTGTACTAAGGTAGGGGTACCTCAATACCCCAACTTGTGCACGGGCAGCTGCAGCTTCCCGCGGCTGGATCCACCATATGCTTGCCGGAGATCATTCCCACTCCACATCAAGCCATTCAAGGGCAAAGAGTACAAGACAGAAGATCGAGACCCCGGCAAGAGGAGCTTGCCGGAAGGCCGCCCCTGTGCTCAAGACTACATCACCAAGAAGACCACGGGCGAGAGGAGCTCGCCGGGAGACTAGAAGATTATATCATAGAAGACACGCCTCGGCGCTTATACGCGTCGGCGAGGACCCGGGAGCGACAAGTTACAAAGCCCGACAAGTCCCCGGTCCGCAAGATCAAGATCCCGCAAGGTGCTTGCCGGAGAATCTATGCTGCGTGCAAGACTCCACTCATCGCCCACGCGTCGCCTTAAGCCCTCTCCAGAGACGCGTGGCGGATGGTCTGTCAACCGAGGAGGTGCGGTGGCACTCCACGGCGGTGGATCCATCGCCGTGGCAAACGGAGACGCAAGGGCGGAGTTTTGGGGCGACGGCGACGGCATTAAATGCTCTTGTCCCCTCGGTCAAAAGTAGGTAGAATCCATCGCTCAAGCTAATCGTAGCTGCACTGTTCCCGACCGCTCCAACTACCACCTCTTTTACGCTTTTACCCCTCTCTCCTCGCTGACACCGCCGGTGACCCCTTGCCCTATAAAAGGAGGCCCATGCACAACGAGAGGGGTTCGAGGTTCAATCTTGGCAACTCTAGCGCTGGGATTCGCTAGTTCCATACGCCACACCACCATTCGCTCGCATTCTTGAGCAAGATCAAATACAACACAAAGCAGCAGAGGGTTTTACGCGACCATCGCGCCCGGCTGGGTAAAATCCGCCCAGCGCATCGCCTCGATCTGCTCTCAGGCCTCCTCCGCCTCGCATCAACACACGAAGGGCTCCCGCCCCATAGGTGCCGCCGCCCGCGACATCTTTGGCGCGCCAGGTAGGGGGCGTCGAGGTTGTGCGGACCTGATCCGGCCACTACAAGAAATATGTCAACTTGTGACCCTCACTATTGGTCGCTGAAAGGTCATAGTTTTTCATTTGCGACCTTTTTGTGACCAAAAACAGAAGGTCAAAAGCTGAGGGTCATTAACTGACTATAGCGACCTTCTCTGTGATATGTAAAAGGTCGTTGGTTCTTTGACCAAAATTTTGGTCACTAGCAGCCTTCCCAAGCCACGTAGGCATCCAGCGTGGCAAGCTGATGTGGCACAAGATTCAGCCCGGTCCAATTCGGTTTTCTACATGGGCCTAGCCCAACAATTCGGCCTTTTCAATATATATTTTTCCTATTAAATTTTTGCTAGCTACATGGGCCTGGCCCAACAATTCAGCCTTCTTATTTCATTCCATTTCGCAGTCCATTTCATTAAGCCGTTTTTACAGGTTTTTCATAAATACTGAATATTCCAGTCCACTATTGTTTGGGCCATAGCCTTTTTAGAGCCAAAATACTAATCGATCCAGTAGAACATTCATCTTTTTCATTCACATATTTCATTTTACACATTTCAAATGCAAACAATCAATAATTCTCTCAATGGTGCACATACATGTGTGCACATACATGTATGCACGATCCACTAACTGCACATGTGTGCACGATCAAATCCACAAACTCACAACAGCACATACATGTGTGCACGATCCAACAACTGTACATATACAATAAAAACAAATACACAGTACCATCAACTAAAACTATGGTGCACATATCGAGTCTTCTTCTCGATCTTCTCATAGAGCAGCAAAGAACCTCGATTTACATTAGATCTTGATCTACATAAATTATTAGTGAGATACAAGGGAGTTAAATCATTGCCAATAAAAGATATCCATTCAAGAGAATAAAATTATACATAAATGCCCAAATGCCTCAGTTCAGCAAGCACTAACCATGGCATAGCAAAACATCCAAAACTTGATCAAAGACGTTAACATATGAAGCATAATGATAAAATGTAACAATGGATTTATCTGTGTCTATATTCGGTGACCTGTCATTTGTTACATGATACACTCATGTGTACATATTCGATAACCATTACAATCTAGCCAAGAACAACATGGACATGATACCGCTACCTACAAAGACATAGAAAGTCATTCACTACAAACAATAAATGCAGAAAATACAGCAGAGAGAGTGTCTCTCACCGATGTGGTGGTGGCTGCTGGAATTAGAGAGTTCAATACGCATAAGGCAGCTTAATAGAAGATAAGATAAAAATAAGCCACATATTTTCTGCTAGCAAACAATAGGTTGAAACTATGTCATGGCTAAGCATACAGAACTAAGTTATAATGACACCGCCCTTTAATGTTTTACTTTATCTGTCCATCAAGACCGAAAGTTCAAGAGAACTACTTGGATGTTATAACAGTTTCAACGCATTTAAATAACAAAGTAACAAAAGCAAACCATGCTCGATGATCGTGGTATCAAAGACCACGAGGCAAGAAAGGAGAGGGACCAAAGAACTCACCTAAACCACTCATGCTGCATCCAAAGAAATACTGAACCACCTATTCCTGCTCAAATAGAGTAGTATGTCATGGGACGAAGACTTATCAATAATAGCATTTCAGAAAATAGGAGTTTTACATGATAGTATATAATGGGACAATGACCTATCAATCACATAACACAGTCCAATGTAAACATCTCTATTTGGCCCTAAACTAAACCAAGATAGTATGTATTGCAGATAAAACCAACCTACAAAGAGCCATGGTACTAAGAAGAGCAAGAGGTCATCCTCCTATACACCCAATCTACAGCAATTGCGGCTACACCCAAACTACATCAGCAGCTTCTACCGATAGAAACAATCGAGTCAATTGTCTCACCTCAAAGAGCTCACCATGAGCGGTTGAGGAGGGCCGGGCAGGAGCAGCCGGGTGCAGTCGCGGCATGGTCGGGAAGGACGAGGTCGTCCGAGGATCCTGCTGACGCTGCCGCCGCCTTGGTTGCCGGAGAGCTGTGGCGTGGCTGTGTCCACATGCTCGTATCCAGCTCGCAGCCATCATACATACATTCAGTTTATTCAGATAATCCTCTCATCATTTCCAAGCTTAACTAGCAAGAGTTACAGAGTGTAAATATGTATCCAAAATTGAATTATTTGTATCAAGGATAGTACTATGAAATAATTTCTAAACCTGGTTCAGATTGCCTTCTAGCATCTTTACTAGTAGGCATAATGCAAATACCAATTGTTTCCATTCAACTCCTTCTACTTATGTATAATACTACAAGAGTCCGATAGCTCCCAATTTCTAATCAAGATTAGCAGCAGCTCAGTTTGAAGAATTGTTATTCGACAGCCATTCATTACTGCGTCTTCCAAAGACAAGCTGGTCATCTCAATGCAAAGAAAGAGTATCGACCAAGAGGAACAAGGAATGAAAAGGCACGCACCTTGCGGGACGGGCCTTGATGACGATGTGTCCACCCTTGCGGATGGCGCCACCGCGGTAGGTCTTGAGGCGCCGGAGTTGGCCTTGGACTCGAAGTGGTGCTCATCGGTGTCGACATCTCCGGCGATCCTCCCGAGTCCCGGAACAACAACGAGGAGGTCAACGAAAGCAGGAGGTGCGAAGGGCAAACTCGAAATCGATCGGATTTTCTAGCGGATCTGGCTAGCAAGGGGCGCCGCTCACCTACAAAGAAAGCAGAGGCATCGGCGGCGGCTGCGTGAGGAGACGATGCGCCAAGCGGAAGCTCCTCGCTGCTTGTTCCGCAAAGACGCGACGGCGGCAGCCCTCGTGCACCACTCGCGGCGCCGACCCACCGGAACAGCCTCCCGCGCGTAGAAAGGGCACAGCACGCCAGTGGGCCCGTTAGCGTCGCCGCTGTCGCTGGTGCCGGCGCCGCTATTGGGAGACGACGTGCGCCGCGACACACCCCACGACGGGATGGTGGGTTGGTGTGGGGATCCTTAGCGGGAGGAGGAGGCGGCCATGGTGGACAATCGATGTGCTTGCGGGGCGGCGGGTTGTGTCGATTGGATCTGGGGGATCGAGGCAAGAGGCAGAGGGCGGAGGGTAGGGAGAGATGGTGAGTAGAGGGACGAGGTGGGCGGTGGGTGAGGAGGACGGCGAGGTCGGCGGTGGGTGGATCGGATCTCCGCTGCCCTGGTTGAGGTCGGCGGTGGGAGGGAGGACTGGATCGGGAGGGGCGGTGGCGCGAGGAGATGGGGGATCTGAGCTAGGGTTTAGGTGGGGAAGGGAAGGGCGCAAGGGAGGCCATGGATAGCTGCCAGCTCCGCGGAGGGAGGTACCAACAAGCGATCTGGAAGGGAGGAAGCAACTCTCTCTCTCTGTCTCTCTCTCTCTCTCCGTCGGGCAGCGAGGAGATCTGGAAGGGAGGAGGCAGCGAGGAGATGGACGGATGTGGGAAAGAAAGGAGGCGGGGGTGGATGGAAAATGACCAGCTAGGGTTTCGGGTTGGTGTGGAAGGGTTGAGGACAGCCGTTGATCCACGAGCATCCAACGGCGTATGATGCACGATCCGCGTGAAACGCCTACAAGCCAATCGAATGTAAGATGATGCTATGACCATCTAAATTGGTCATAGTTGTCTAAAAATAATATGTTAAAATCATGTCACTATTTTATGATCTGAGAAATTCAAAAGAAAATAGAAAACCTTCTCATTGTGTCACCAAAATGTGAACGAAGTTTTAGAAAAATAACAAACATGAAAAAGATAAATATCTTCAAAAAGGTGTAGTGAGAAATGAGTTTTTTTTGCAAAAATAAACATTTTTCATTTTTTGAGAGCCCAAAATGAGTTTTTTTGTGAAGGACCTCCCAAATATTTGTTGTAAAATTGGACCGATCATTTTTCTAAAATACTAGGACATATTTAATGCACAATTGACCAAATGGTTGGGTGTAAAAAGTTTTGATCCACCTCTCGTGAAAAAGACAAATTTCCACCGATTCAGCTGGAAGCGGGTCAAATTTGAACTGCAGCTGCCTCATAGTTTGCTATTTATTTTTTCCAAAAATTATTTCTAGGTACATAAGTACCTATTTAATCAGAGAAACACCAAAAAACTTCCAAGATTCAACAACTAGCTAGGAACGGTCATTCCCGCCGTTTTGACCGCATTTTGAAACGGGCATAAAAATTCAAAAAATCAAAAATTGGGAAACCTTCGATTGTGTCATTATATGTGGACAAGTTTCCAGGAAAAATAACAAACTTGTAATACGACAATTATTTTAAAAATGTGTTCTCAGAAACGATCTATCACGTGTGGAGATCAATGGCTTTCAAGCCAAATGATCAATCTTATGGCCACATTCATGGCATAGTTTGTTCAAATGATCTCATATTGTGCACAAGGGTGCATATTAGAATGGCAAACAATGTTGCCTAAGGAAGTTTTCATTTTCTTTGGACGAAAAAACCATTTTTCATTTTCCGAGTGCCCGAAATGAGTTTTTTTGTGAAGGAACTACCAAATATTTGTTGCAAAATTGGACCGAATCATTTTTATAAAATACTAGGCCATATTTAATGCACAATTAACCAAATGGTTGGGTGTAAAAAGTTTTGATCCACCTCTCGTGAAAAAGACAAATTTCTGCCGATTCAGTTGGAAGCGGGTCAAATTTGAACTGCAGCTGCCTCATAGTTTGCTATTTATTTTTTCCAAAAATTATTTCTAGGTACATAAGTACCTATTTAATCAGAGAAACACCAAAAAACTTCCAAGATTCAACCACTAGCTAGGAACGGTCAAGCCCGCCGTTTTGACCGCATTTTGAAACGGGCATAAAAAATTCAAAAAAAAATCAAAAAATTGGGAAACCTTCGCATTGTGTCATTATATGTGGACAAGTTCCTAGGAAAAATAACAAACTTGTAATACGACAATTATTTTAAAAAAGTGTTCTCAGAAACGAGCTATCACGTGTGGAGATCGATGGCTTTCAAGCCAAATGATCAATCTTATGGCTACATTCATGGCATAGTTTGTTCAAATGATCTCATATTGTGCACAAGGGTGCATATTAGAATGGCAAACAATGTTGCCTAAGGAAGTTTTCATTTTCTTTGGACGAAAAAACCATTTTTCATTTTCCGAGTGCCCGAAAGGAGGTTTTTTGTGAAGGAACTACCAAATAATTGTTGCAAAATTGGACCGAATCATTTTTATAAAATACTAGGCCATATTTAATGCACAATTGACCAAATGGTTGGGTGTAAAAGTTTTGATCCACCTCTCGTGAAAAGACAAATTTCGCCGATTCAGCTTGGAAGCGGTCAAATTTGAACTGCAGCTGCCTCATAGTTTGCTATTTATTTTTTACAAAAATCATTTCTAGTTACATAAGGACCTATTTAATCATAGAAACAACAAAAAAATTCCAAGATTCAACCACTAGCTAGGAACGGTCAAGCCCGCGGTTTTGACCGCATTTTGAAACGGGCATAAAAAATTCAAAAAAAATCAAAAAATTGGGAAACCTTTGCATTGTGTCATTATATGTGACCAAGTTTCCAGGAAAAATAATAAACTTGTAATACGGTAATTATTTTAAAAAAGTGTTCTCAAAAAGGAGGTATCAAGTGTGGAGATCGATGGCTTTCAAGCCAAATGATCAATCTTATGGCCACATTCATGGCATAGTTTGTTCAAATGATCTCATATTGTGCACAAGGGTGCATATTGGAATATCAAACAATGTTGCCTAAGGAAGTTTTCATTTTCGTTGGACGAAAAAACCATTTTCCATTTTTGAGTGCCCGAAAGGAGGTTTTTTTGTGAAGGAACTACCAAATAATTGTTGCAAAATTGGACCGAATCATTTTTATAAAATACTAGGCCATATCTAATGCACAATTGACAAAATGGTTTGGTGTAAAAAATTTTGATCCACCTCTCGTGAAAAAGACAAATTTCTGCCGATTCAGCTGGAAGCGGGTCAAATTTGAACTGCAGCTACCTCATAGTTTGCTATTTATTTTTTCCAAAAATCATTTCTAGTTACATAAGGACCTATTTAATCATAAATACATGGTTTGGTGGCGATACGTCGAGGTTTGGGCGGTGGCCGAGGGCCCCAACTCTAGAGCGCGTAAACTCGCATGCCCACCGCGTGGTCACCGCGTGACCGTGGCGTTGCCATGTGTTTTGGGAGGCCTAGGCATGTCTAGTGGGTTGGGAACTCCCCAGATTGGTGCTACGAAGAAAATTACAACATAAGATTCTCACGAGGAGACCAATCGATGCTCAAACATGAATTAGCATCCAAGTGTTTGATTAGCGGTGCGGGAAATGTACATGGCTAATGGGCATGAGTTTTGGCCGAGGATGATCAGCCATTAAGAAGACCGCTTTCACAAATTTTCAGCTCAAAAGGAGGAGCCTAGGTGGTACTTGCTTTGCAAACCACCACACCGACATAAATATGAATGTTGAAGCTCGGCTCAAAATAATGAATGGACTGAGCTGGCATTTGGTGGAGGATGGTTATTTGGGCATAGGAAAGCACTGAGAAAATGGATACTATTTGGACATGCCAAAGTGGTACTTCCTTCACAAACTGCACTCTGACAAAATAGGAAAATGAATATTTTTGAATTATTTTTGAACTAGTCAAGGAAGGTTTTTACATATTTGACGTAAGATATGACCCAAAGAATTTATGAGATTTTTTGGGAATTTTGGGAATGATAGAAATATAGGTTGCTTCACAACCTAGGGCAAAACTGCCACATGGACATGACACATAGGCAAACTCGATGAGGTGGCGCCTAGTCATAGCAACCCACCACAATTACAAGGCTATGACCATCTATATTGGTCGTTAGCAACTAGAAATAAGGCAGCGGACTAGCACTATTTGCTTTGTGACCATTTCGTAAGGAAATTACGACCTTCGACCAAAATGGTCGCAATGGTTCAGGTTTGGAGCCCCCAACAGCTTTTGACCAATTGTTCTAAAATGGTCATAGATTTATGACCAATTCTTCGAGGGTCACTGACAGAAGGTCATAAGTTGACATATTTCTTGTAGTGGGTGTTCGCGCGGCCGCGCTCTTCATCAACCCCTCCAGCTTCGTCAGCAACTTCATCGACAACTGCGTCATGGCCCCGAAGACGAGGGCTTCAAGGGTTGCAGACCCGCTCATGTTTCACCCGCCGCCACCGAGCCAACGGTGGGCGGAGGAGACGCCAATGAAGGGTGGCCGCCGGCAAGAGTGCTCGCGGCGCCACCAGATCTGTGGACAGACGGATGACCGTGCCTCGTCTCCGCGAATCCACGCCCACCCCAAAGACACGGCGACTCCAAGAGCGCCATACCACGAGAGGTGGTATCCGCCGGGCAAGAATAAGCCGGAGGCTCGCGGGATGCTCCGGACCGCTGCCGTGCATGAGCAAAGCGAAGTGCCGGGCAGGCCTTGCTCCTCCTATCGCTACTAGAAGTCCGAGCATGTCCTGTTCTCGCACCGCCGCTCCCCGCCTCCTCCATTCCGCAAGCGATCTCCTCGAGCGCTTACGCTGCCGCCGAGGACGCGCCATCGAGCTCTAAGTCCGGCGAGGACGGCTCGAGCTCACTCCGACAAGCGCAGCTCCTCGAACGCTTATAAGCCCGGCGAGGACAGCTCGTGCTCGTTCCGCAAACGCACCTCCCGAGTGCTGCGCGCTGCCGAGGGCGCACCATCGAGCTCCACCAACGAGTGCAAAGAAGCGAAAAAAGAGAAGAAAAGCTAAGTTGCTCAAGCTTTTGTGCAGAGCTCTCTTTGATTCCATGCTTTTTGTGTTATATCCCTCGTGCGTTCGTCCTTTGTGCGCAAAGCCTGTGCGCGGAGGAGCCTGCCTGTGAATAGCCGCACTTTATCTTGCTTCAACACACTCAACGAAGTTAAAAGTGAGCCGCGACCAGCTTCGCGCCTTTGTTTCGCTTTCGAGTCCGCTCAAGAAAGTTAAGTCGCCGCGATCGACACGGCAAGGTTGCTTGCCGGAAGCGACACCAGCCAGCGGGCTGCTGATGTTCCGCACTCAGCAAGCGTGTTAAGCGCCGGCAAGTTACCTAGAAGCGTAGGGTAAAAGCGCACAAAGGGCGAAGCGTAGGGTATAACGTGGCGAGCCCTGCCGTGAGATGTCCTTCGATGAGAGACTTGAGCGAGAGGAGCCGAGTCGTGGTTCAGCTTATGCATTTGTTTTGTTTCCGAGTCCGCTCAACAAACACAAGTGTGTTGCTGCGCCTTATCTTGCTTTCGAGCCCGCTCAGAAGGTAAGCGCCGAATCGCCCGGCAAGGTTGTTTGCCGGAAGCAACACCGCCGGGCGGGCTGTCCCGCTTCCGCAAGCGTGTTCGCCCGGCAAGCTCCCCAAAACGAGAGTACAAACATACGAGGGCAAAGCGGAGGCATCATATTGCGTAATCGCATAGTCAAGATTTATATACATATACATGAAGATGTTGCGATCTACCTCAGCTGTTTTCATGACCGGAATTGCAGCGACAAGGAGGAACAAAAAATCACACCAAGACTGGGCCCGGCAAGCTGTGGTCGCCGGGCTGCAAGTGCCAAGGTTCTTCCCGCAAGCCAGCCTCGCTGGGGCTGCGAGCACTAAGATTCGCCTCCGCAAGCTAGAGTTGCCGGGGCTGCGATATCAGATAAGTTTTTCATCCCTCGTCATGCATCCTCCTATGGACCGGGAAATGCGGATCTGCGTCTTTGAACGAGCGTGTCTTGTAAAACCCGTACGTGGAGGAGCCGAGTCGTGGCCTAGTTATGCATTTGTTTTGTTTCCGAGTCCACTCAACAAACACAAGTGTGCTGCTGCACCCTTATCTTGCTTTCGAGCCTGCTCAGCAAGTTAAGCGTCGCAACTGGCCCGGCAAGGTTGCTTGCCGGAAGCGACACCGCCAGCGGGCTGTCCCGCGATCGGCAAGCGTGTTCGCCCCGGCAAGCTCCCCGATAGCGTAAGAACACACAAGGCGCGCAGTCAAGTAAAAGACTCAGTCCGGCAAGCTTTCTCCTCTTTTCATTAAAAAACATCCCAGTTTGGTACAAGTCCATAGAGGATGAAAAACATGATAGAGAGGATTACAAGTTCTTAAATGCAGCTAAGGCCCGAGGGCTTACAAATTAAAAAGATAAGGTGCCCGTGATCCCTCTCCTGTTTCTCTGTTCAGGAGTTCAGGAGGTAGGTCAAGGAGCCCCCGGCAAGATGAGCCTGCCGGGGAAGGAGGCCCCGGCGAGAGGAGCTTGTCGGAGAAGGGCGAAAGGAGCGCCTAGGAGAGCGTGGCGGTGGCGCCGCTGCGTTCCCGTGAGCTGCAGAAGGTGACGGGCATGGGGAACGATGCCCGAGAGCCGCAGCGCCAGAAGACACCAAGAGAACACCTGTGGGGCCGCCAGAGCTTGGCGGAGACGGCGCCGGAGGCAGAGCTTGAAGACGGGTGGTGGGACATCGGCCGCAGCGAGGGCACCTCGCCTCGTATTCGACTTAACGGCCTTGCCGCCGCCCCTCTTCCTCTTCTGCTGCCTTCACGCCAGCCGCCAAGGAGACGGCCCCGGAGTTCAGGAGGCCGCAACCCAGAAGATGGGGTTGCCGTGGCGCGAGGCAGCGGTGTCCGACGCCTAGTCGGGCCCGCCATCCCCTCGCCGCCGCTGCCGCTCTCCTCCTCGCCACTCGCCGGGAGGAGCCTCGCTATCCGAGGAGCTGTCCACACAGCAGCGCACCGGGTTCCATAGTCCTCGAAGACCTTGACGGCGAGGAGGTCACCATCCATTAACTTGAAATGGAGGGTGAACCCCGCCGCGAGCTATGGATCCGGCGAATGTCTTCCACCCTCGGTCGAAGAACATCACGCCGGGCTGGGGACACGACACTCACTCGAAAGTGCCGCTGATCCCGCAGCCCCTCGCGCGTAGCTCCATCACGCCGGGTGGATCCGGTCCCATCGCGTCCGCAAACGGGCCGGCAGCCGGAGGCGGCGACGAGGCGCCGGGCGGCTTGATGAAGAACTCCTGTGGGTCATCTCCAGTGGGACCGCACCGTGGTCGAGACGCCGGGAGACGGGAGGCGATCGCCACGACCGCCTCTCCCGGCCGCCTCGCCACGCCCTCGGCCTCGTCTCATGCCACGCCTCCTCTCTCTTCTCGGAGCGGGCTCCGCCGCCACGGGAGCAGGATGGGGAGTGGTGCGCTGCCTAGAAGCGACCCGCCGCCACCGTCAAGAGCCGGATTCCTCCTTCCATGGCGGCAAGAAGAATTGAAGATGAAGACGAAGGAGAAGAGGACGAGTGTGGCCATTGTGCTCCCCTTCCGCCTTTTTAAAGGGGCGAGGTGGGGACTCAACCGCCTGGCCGACCAATCAGAAGCGAGGAGGCCAGAGGAGCGGGCCGACTCGCTTTCTCCTCCCGTGGACGGCTCGGTCTCCCACCTTCGCCGCCCACCCACCCCGCGGCATGAGGGCCGCGTGGCGAAAAAGTGGAGCCGAGCGACGGTGAAGCGACCCGCTCTGCGCCACAATCACGGGTGGATGCCTTAAAGGCTGCATACGCCGCCACGCCTCCCACGACGCCGCAATCGACGCTGCTGCTTGGGAAGCGGCGGACGCAGGCAGATTCGGCACGCCAGGGCCTCAGATGCCTGCAGACCGCTTTTGGCCTGGCCCAACAGCGCTCGGCACTGTATGGCCCAGTTCGGGGCTCTGCCGGTGTACTAAGGTAGGGGTACCTCAATACCCCAACTTGTGCACGGGCAACAGCAGCTTCCCGCTGCCGGATCCACCATATGCTTGCCGGAGATCATTCCCACTCCACATCAAGCCATTCAAGGGCAAAGAGTACAAGATGAAGATCGAGACCCCGCAAGAGGAGCTTGCCGGAAGGCCGCCCCTGTGCTCAAGACTACATCACTCAAGATGAAGACCTCGGCGAGAGGAGCTCGCCGGGAGACTAGAAGATTATATCATAGAAGACACGCCGGCGCTTATACGCGTCTGGCGAGGACCCGGGAGCGACAAGTTACAAAGCCCGACAAGTCCCCGGTCCGCAAGATCAAGATCCCGCAAGGTGCTTGCCGGAGAATCGCTGCGTTCGCACTCCAGCTCATCTCGCCCACGCCGCCTTAAGCCCTTCCAGAGACGCTGCGGCGGATGGTCAGGCAGCCGAGGAGGTGCGGTGGCACTCCACGGCGGTGGATCCATCGCCGTGGCAAACGGAGACGCAAGGGCGGAGTTTTTGGGGCGACGGCGACGGGCATTAAATGCTCTTGTCCCCTCGGTCAAAAGTAGGTAGAATCCATCGCTCGCTAATCGAGCTGCACCGTTCCCCGACTGCTCCAACTACCACCTCTTTACGCTTTTACCCCTCTCTCCCACGCTGACACCTGTCGGTGACCCTTGCCCTATAAAAGGAGGCCCATGCACAACGAGGGGGGTTCGGAGGTTCAATCCTTGGCAACTCTAGCGCTCGGGATTCGCTAGTTCCATACGCCACACCACCATTCGCTCGCATTCTTGAGCAAGATCAAATACAACACAAAGCAGCAGAGGGTTTTACGCGACCATCGCGCCCGGCCGGGTAAAATCCGCCTCAGCGCATCGCCTCGATCTGCTCTCTGTGCCTCCTCCGCCCTCGTACCGAACACACGAAGGGGCTCCCCGGCCCCATAGGTGCCGCCGCCCGCGACAAGCACATTAGAAGCTTGTTTAGTTGCATCATCTTTCGGATCCAACTTGAACCTCATCTGTTAAAAAAAAGAATGTGAGTCTTACTAGGAGGAAGCTTGCAAGTACGGGATAGAGCAAGACAATATTAGTAATTGCGATGAATAACATTACTTACGGATAAATGGTCAAGGAAGGTGTTAAACTGGGTATTGTCTTTCTCATTCCTGTACTGGATCCACGTTGGGAGGATACGCGCATGACACCTAACGACAACGGCTGCCTCTGATACTAACTTGGCTGACTCTATAGCATCATGTGGCCTTTTTAAACCTGCCTCAAAATGGATCTCCATTCTTCTTCCTTTAGATTTTGTTAATCTGTCAAGCATTATCCCTGATGTCTGTTTCTGCTTGCGCCGTGGTGCTAGTTCAACAACGAATATGGAAAGTGTTAGTGTACGTCAAACTGTGAGAGTACATATAAAGGATGAAAGATCGTGGATGTCGCCTAGAGGGGGGGGTGAATAGGCGCTTTAAAATAATTACGATTGAGGCTTGAAAAAATGCGGAATAAGTGTAGCGGTTAATTTGCCAAGCACAAAACCTACAACAACTAGGCTCACCTATGTGCATCAACAACTTATGCTAGGAAAGAAAAACTACTTAGGTGATAGCAAGATATATGACAAGAAACAATATGGCTATCACAAAGTAAAGTGCATAAGTAAAGGGCTTAGGGTAAGAGATATCCGAGGCATGCGGAGACGACGATGTATCCCGAAGTTCACACCCTTGCGGATGCTAATCTCCGTTTGGAGCGGTGTGGAGGCACAATGCTCCCCAAGAAGCCACTAGGGCCACCATAATGTCCTCACGCCCTCGCACAATGCAAGATGCCGTGATTCCATTAAGGGACCCTTGAGGTCGGTCACCGAACCCGTACGAATGGCGACCCTTGGGGGCGGTCACCAAACCCGTACACTTTGGCAACCCTTGGGGGCGGTCACCGGTACCAGTCAAATTGCTCGGGGCGATCTCCACAACCTAATTGGAGACCAGGACGCTTGCCCAGAGCTTTACACCACAATGATTGAGCTCCGAACACCACCAACCGTCTAGGGCGCCCAAGCACCCAAGAGGAACAAGATCAAGGGTACGAAGCACCCAAGAGGAACAAGCTTCTCAACATGAAACTTCCACGTATCACCATGGAGAAGTCAAATCGATGCACAAATGCAATGGCAAGGGTACACGGAGTGCCCAAGTCCTTCTCTCTCAAATCCCACCAAAGCAACTAATGCTAGGGAGGAAAGTGAGAGGAAGAACAAGAAGGAGAACATAAAGAACTCAAAGATCTAGATCCAAGGGGTTCCCCTCACATAGAGGAGAAAGTGATTGGTGGAAGTGTGGATCTAGATCTCCTCTCTCTTTTCCCTCAAAAACTAGCAAGAATCCACGGAGGGATTGAGAGTTAGCAAGCTCAAAGAAGGTCAACAATGGGGGCAAAATGATCTCAAGAGATGGGGAACCATTGGGGAAGAAGACCCCCTTAAATAGGTCCCCACGAATCTGCCCGTTATGTGCAGAATAACATAGGAGTGGTACAACCACTATGAGCACCGCACAACCGTAACAGTAATAAGCGTAACAACCGCCCACAACCGCCCAACAACCGCACCACAATGTGGTTAGTCCGGTGGTAGAGCGGTACATGGCCGGTACAACCTCCAGACCAATTCTGGAGCGGTACAACCGCTCCAAACACCGGTTGTACCGGTCAACCGGTACAACCTCTCTATGGGGCGGTACAACCTCTCTATGTAAAACAGGCAATATCAAAACATCCACAATTTCGCATACGAGCTCCGAATTCGACGAAATCAAGTTTGTTGGAAAGCTAACGACATGGGCTAACACAATCTTGATAGAAATATCAATAAGAAGCAAATGATAAAATGCCCATTAGAAAATGGTGAGAACCCTTCCTTAGATAAGACCGGTGTCGGTGTCAAAACTGGCGGATCTCGGGTAGGGGGTCCTGAGCTGTGCGTCTAGGCGGATGGTAACAGGAGACAAGGGACACAATGTTTTTACCCAGGTTCGGGGCCTCTCGATGGAGGTAAAACCCTACTCCTGCTTGATTAATATTGATGATATGGGTAGTACAAGAGTGGATCTACCGCGAGATCAAGGAGGCTAAACCCTAGAAGCTAGCCTATGGTATGATTGTTGTTGTGATTGTTGTCCTACGGACTAAAACCCTCCGGTTTATATAGACACGGAGAGGGCTAGGGTTACACAGAGTCAGTTACAATGGTAGGAGATCTACATATCCGTATTGCCAAGCTTGCCTTCCACGCCAAGGAAAGTCCCATCCGGACATGGGACGAAGTCTTCAATCTTGTATATTCATAGTCTTGGAGTCCGGCCGATGATGATAGTCCGGCTATCCGGACAACCCCTAGTCCAGGACTCCCTCAGTAGCCCCTGAACTAGGCTTCAATGAGGAGAGTCCGGCACGCATATTGTCTTCGGCATTGCAAGTTGGATTCCTCCTCCGAATAATTCATAGAAGATTGTGAACACCAGGATAGTGTCCGGCTGTGTAAAATAAATTCCATATACCACCTTAGAGAGAATAATATTTACACAAGTTCAATCTGCTGACGTATTATGTGGCGTGACGTCACACCACTACCAAGCCTTTTCTTGAATCGTTTTTATTATACCACCTCAGCGTGTTTAGCGAAGCGGTTTCCTTGGCACGTCTTGTCGAAGCAGAGATTGTGTTCCCCTTATTTCGGTATTCCCATCAATATGGACATGGGTAACCCAACCGCGCCATTGATTGCGGCGCTTGGGAGATAAGCGAGTTTTACTAGGCTAGTAGGGACGCATAGTTTTCGTGCGCCCATATATAAGGGGATAAGGATCCACCTCCTTTACCTACGCCTTCTTCCTCCTTTGCTTATCCATCTCCACAAGACTCGAGCCCAAATACCATGTTCGCACATCTCACCTCAACCTTCTCCAGCCATGTCCGGAGCGGAGGCAAGTGGATGGCCTCATCCGCTACGGAGGGGCACATCGAGAAGCGCGGCGCCGATACCTATCCGCGACATCACAGACCGGCCGCCCGACGAGGGCAGCTCATCCCCACCCCCAGCCCCATGAGAGGGTCGATTTCTTCCCCACTTCCTCCGCTGTCTGGCTTCCCACTTCACCCCTTTGTCCGGGGCTCATGTACTACTACGGCCCGGACTTCCACGATCCGGGCGGCAAACTTCATCCTCAACATCTCGGCGTTTATCGTCAGGCGAGGCCTTCCTCTCAGATCCAGCCCCACTTCGCTTGGCTAAAGACCTTCAATGTCAAGTCAAGGTTGTGAAGGGCATCCAAGTGGAGTGCGGAGGTGCCATGGTGGGCAAATGCCCAACGCCACTTGGCTTGAGGGCGCCTTCGTGGAATCCATCAAAGGGTGGCAATCGGGTGGTTCTACATCACCGAGCCGCGGACCCTAAATGGGTAGCGCCCCGATTCAGATCTGGTATCCCCATGCAGCTCACCTCCGGAAAGAGAAGGGCTTGCTATGGGGTAGTTCGAGGAGCTGATCGGACTCCATCCCGCTCTGCACTCGTGAACAAGAAGCTTAAGCTTGTCAATGTGATCCAGTCATGCTCGCTCACGGATTCTCCCCGCCAAAGAATGGGCCTTTAATTTATGGGAGTTTGATCCGGCACAGCACCGGACCTTGAGCGGGCTCTTCGACACGACGTACGAAGCCGCCTGGAGGGTGCTGTTCAAGGGCGGAGAAGCCCCCGCATCCGCAACCGAAGATCGCGGGTTCAGCACGCAGCGCCCGGCCAGCGAGGTAAGCTATGTTATCCTTTATGGGACACTCATTTCTTTCATAGTTTGACTCTATGTGGGATCTAAACTCCCGATGCCTTTAACAGGACTGGCAGAAGACGTTCGGACAGGTTAACTGTCTGGCTCCCCTTCCAGAAGACCCAGCGGACACCCGTTTGACGGGGCTGCTGGTCCTGGCACTTTACGTGGTGTCGGAGAAGAAGGCTAAGAAGAAGGCCACGGGAACCCAAAGGAGTTCCCGGCGTCAGGTGGTATCGGACTCATCGTTCGATGACTCCGAGGAGGACTCCTCCCCTGAGGATGAGGAGGAGAAGAAAGAAGCCTCTCCCCCAGCAGGGGGAGAGAAGAAGAGGAAGGCCTCCCCTGCGAGGGAGGCCGAAGGGTCCAAGAAGGGAAGGACCCTTCCCCCGGACTGTTCCACCACGCGACGGCAACGAGGAGTGGCCTTCAAGGGCCAAGCCCCTGGCAAGATCGTAAGTATCCGGACTCCTAGATAGTTTATAATTTTTCATTTTTCCACACGGTATCTTTCTAATGCCGCATACAGCCTGTAGTCCGGCCAAGGACGATCTTCCCGCGTCGTCCAGCGGGTCCTTAGACACGTCGGATATGGATTCCCTTCCGACTGCCTCAACTCCCCATGACGCTGACGACGCCGAGGTGGGATCCTGAGAAGGGACCCGCCAGGAGGAGGAGGCCTCGGAGGTGCCGCAAGGCAACCTCCTGGACTCTGCACCGGACTCAGCCCCGGAACCTGCAGTGGTTCCGGAGTCCGGCGAGCGCCCTTCGAAGAAGGGCAAGATCAGGACACCGGCGCCTCTCTGCCCAACCAGAGGCGCCGGATAACTTGCCGGAGGCGCCAACGACGCTCCATCAAAGAAGAACACCACACTATCATGAGTGCGGTGATTCGAAGGTTCACTCGCCAAGAGCGGGTCGACTGAAGCTCGCAGCAGCCTTCTAACAGCTTTGAGGTAAGAATTTTAAGATATGTAATTTAATACCGCATAGACCGTAGCCCCTGATGCTCGGTTCGGTGTTCGGATAGAAAAGCCGGACTGAGGATCTAAAAAGATATACGCAGGAGTTCTAAAAAATATGTCAATATGGGATTGCAGGTTGCGCTGCTGACCTCTCGCCAAGACCGATCATGGAGGTCGATGCTTGAAGCAGAACCTCGAGCGGTCCGAGAGCGAGCTCGGCCTTGCCAAGAAGCAGCTCGAGGACAAGGAAGGTGAGTAACACCGTATTAAATTTGTACCTTATAGAAAAGGATTTGGTTGCAAGAGAAATAACAAGGATAACATGGGTACTACAGGGGCCACGAACAAGGTGGCGACCCTGAAGGGGGCGGTGTCTGCGGCCGAACGCAATGCGGCCGCAGAGCGAGCCGAGCGGGAGAAGCAGGAGGCGCGGGTGGCGGAGGTGCAGCAAGAGCTCCATGCTCTCATGGAAAAACATGAGAGTTTAGAGCGCGACTCAAAGACTCGAGAGTCCGAGCTTGCATCGGCTCTTGGGAGCGCCAAAGCCGCTAAGGCCGAGGCCCACAAGGCCCTCCAAGAGATCGAGGATTTGAAGAAAATAGCAGCGGGTAAGGCATTTTTCATGCAAAGCAAGCATGTCAATGTGAATTACCTATTACTTACCCGAATTCGGAGCTCTTCAGGAGCGTTCGCGGATCTGCCCCGCAGCGTGTCAGATGCTGCCGCTTTCTACCGGGCCGAGGAGGGGAGCTCGACGGAGAAGGTCTTCTGGTCTCAGTATGTTGAGGCCGGATGTACGGTGCCCCCTAGCGACCAGCTGAAACACCTGGTCGAGCTCCACAAGGTGGCCGAACAGGCCATGAAGGGCCTCATAGTTCGGCCGTGGCCCAAGGACGCCATGCCCGGAGCTACTTCGCCCGGTGCGGGCGGCCGGTGGACGCGGTCCTCGGGTTGAGGTCATCAAGCACTCCCCAGATTGAAGGTGCCTGTTGGCCCTTGCCCGTGCAAAAGTGCATCGGGGCAGGATGGACGCTAAGAAGCTTCGACGGACGCGCACAAGCGGCAAGGAGTATCGTGACGCCAAATGTATTATAAGAGTGTCTCAAGGGTGCCAAGATGATTGCGGTGAGTGCTCCAAAGATGTAATATTTGAGTAGACTCAAGATTTTGTTATCATGTGCGCTGAAAACTTTGTTCATATGCGCTAAGCAACGCTTGTTAATTTAAAATATTACCTTCAGGCGGCCGCTTATCAAATCTAAGAGATGGCAAGTCGTCGGCTTCAGCCCCCATGCCACTAGTGCTGGGTGTTCGGATAAACTTGAGCGCTTGTTCCCATGTTTGGGTCCATCTAGGAGGCGCCAACACAACAAATGAGGCAACCGGACTTATAATGCTTGAACACTCTCACTTAGCCACGAATTCTATAATTTTAAATTTCGCAAAGCCCCTAGTGTTCGAAGACCGAGTTCGGGCGCTATCCACGCTGGGCCGACGGCCGCCTCACTCTAAGCGCATAAGTCTTTAGTGACTCGAAAAACCTCTCAAACAGCGACCAGCTCTCGCTTTATCATGACGGCCGTTTTAGCTTTCCATCGAGGCGCCGCCCAGCTCAACCGGGCGCAATCGTAGTGGTTCTCCCAAGGCTACCTTAGCCGATACAACGGAACGTAAGGTACCAAAACATGGGAGCCGGGCAAACCCAACTATTGACCCAAGACATGATTCGAGCCGATGCATATAATGCTATAAGTTCGGGTGCCGACTTGTGAAAGTGTTCGGACTTATCACACCATAATGTGGGGAACTTAAGCCCTCGGTGTATTTAGCCGCATCAAGTGTACGGATGCAACATGTCATAAATGAACATATATAAGAAAGAAATGCAATTATAAGCAAAAAGCGATGCATTGTTTATTTCAAAAATACTGCCATGAATGCAGAACGATACAAATAGTGCGGTAAGCAAGGGATTGGACTATTAAACATGTCCCCCTCCAGGGGTAGGCTGCAGAATGGTGTATTAAATAGATTTAATGCTAGTAATGGAGACTACCTGAGTGTTCGTCGTAGCATTTCTCCTTCCTTGGCAGTTGCATCGTGAGTTTGGCAGGTCTGCTGCCGTACAGGGCCTCTGGTGAACGGAGTCCTGTGGGTAAGAGAAAAGAAAAAAAAAGAGCGACACACTTGGGAGCCCTTGGTGTGGTTGAGCCACACTCTGGGCCTGTCGTGGTCGTGCCCCTCCCCCTATGCCCATGGTATCTCCAGAGCGTAGTGATGTACGCGAAGGACTAGTCTTGCAATTATGCAAGGGCTGGGGTTGGGGCCGCATTGCTACGCGTGCTCGGAACATGCTAGGTGGTCTTGTTGTAGGTTACTCCGGGCGCGTTTGGCCATGTCCGATCGCTTAACGGCCGGACTCGAAAATTGCCTTAAGAGGCTGCTCTGTACTTCTGCCGCGAGAGCCGCTGGTGTTCTCCATTCGAGGGAGCGCTTAGTGTTTTCGCTGACCGTGATGACTCGAGGGCCCGCATCTTGAGCTTGAGGTATGCGAAAAGCGGCACCGCGCTGAACTTTGCAAATGCGGTTCGTCCGAAAGCAGAGCATGATAGCCGCCATGAACGGGACTATATTGAAGATTAACTCTTGCTTCGAAGTTATCCGGTGATTCAAGACCACTTCCAGCAGTAACCGAGCCTGCATAATTGGCCTCTACACCGGTATGACGCCTTTGAAGGTCGCCTTTGTGGGTTTAACTTGAGGGTCTATGCCCATCTTGCGACCGTATCCCGATAAAGCAGGTTTAGTTGCCGCCGCCATCCATCAGACTCTAGTGAGGTGAAATCCATCGACGATTGGGTCTAAAACCACGCGCGAATCCGCCATGGCGGATATCGGTGGGTGGTCCTTCGATCAAAAGTGATCGGGCAGAGGACCATGGGTTGAACTTTGGGGCGATCGCTCCATCGTATACGCCCCCGAGTGCACGCTCGCCCCCTCTTGGGTATGTGAGTTGCGATATCATGTTCACCATCCGCACTTGTGGGGGAAACCTTCGTCCTCTATTGTTCGGGCGGCCGGTCTCTTCCTCGTCATCGCTATGCAACCCCTTGTCATTGTTTTCGGCAATTAACTTGCCTGCCAGCTTAAATACCCAACAATCCCTATTGGTGTGATTAGCTGGCTTTTCGGGGGTGCCATGTATCTGGCAAGGGCGGTCGAGTATTCGGTCCAAATTGGACGGGCCCGGAGTAGTTCTTTCAATGGCTTTTTCCACCGACCGGTTTAGAGCCTCTCAATCCAGCGCTTGACCGCCAGATCCTCGCAGTTATTGCTGCTAACGCGTGTTTGTTTTTGTTTCGCGCGACCGCCATTGCGGTCCTTGTTATCCAGACCGCCGAAATTTTTGCCGAGGTTGTTATCGCGGGCTAGCTACTGTCCTCTCCCGCCAGAAGCGGGTCATGAGTGATGTGAGGGCTGCCATGGATTTCGCTTTTCCTATCCTAGGTGCCGGGCCAGCCACTCGTCATGATGTTATGTTTGAAGGCTGCGAGGGCCTCTCGATCCGGACAATGACGATTTGTTTTTTCTTTGTTAAGAACCGTGTCCGTAACTGTCTCGCCGATTTGTCCGCTGCTGAATTATGTGGCTTAGGTCATCGGCGCCGGTGGTCGCGCATATGTGCCCGGAAGTTGTCAAGGAATGCGGCTTCCGTGTCTTCCCAACACCCAATTGATTCTCGCCGCAAGCTGTTAAGCCAATGCCGAGCTGGCCCTTTAAGATTGAGGGACATATTTGATGGCGTGAAGATCGCCGCCGCAGCCATGTGGATATGAAGGAGATAGTCTTCGATCCAAACCGCTGGGTCTGTTGTGCCATCGAGGATTCAATGTTCACGGGTTTAAACCCTTCGGGATTTGATGATCCATTACTTCATCCGTGAAGCATAGTGGGTGTGCGCGCCTATATTGGGCTATATCACGACGTAGCTCAAGTGAGCTTTGTTCATCGTGTTCGCCCGCCGAGTTGTTGTATCCGCGCGATGGTTGTCGTCGCGTGCCGTGGGGCACCCACGCGATCCGTAGATCGATCTTGATTGTCTTGCCTTATCCTCCAATATATCTCGCAAGTCCGGAGCATTCCCCTGTGGCCTTGTGCTTTTCGAGCGATGCCGGGGTACGGTTCTGATGGAGGGCTTAAAGGCCTCTCTGTCGCGGCCACAAGGTGGTCGGTCAGCCATATTATGCTCTGGTGATGCAGGTTTATATGCCTCCTCCTCTAATCGGGGAGCAACTTGCGCTTGGGGTAGCTTTTGAGGGCTGCTCGAGTTCATACTCTTCGCCGCAAGGACTTCACCATTTGTCGGCTAGCAGTGTCTTGATCAGCTCTAAGTCGTTGCTGCTTTTTCTTTAGGTTGTTCGCCGTGGCTATTAGCCTGCGCTTGAAACGCTCTTGTTCGACGGGATCCTCGTGCACGCATTTAATTGCTGTCGCTGAGGCTTGCCTCGCCTCCCGAGGGAGGCATGTAATTATCATCCTCACCTCTTCGCTCGCCGCCTCTCATGAGGGCTGGCCCGCCCTCCCCTGTGCTGAATCTTGCCGGAGGGGGTTGTCTTCGCACTCTCTGGGTGTTATTATCTCCGTGCCGAATCTCCATTCTTGCTGTGGCGGATTTAGAGCGGCGCCACCGACGCCGGGCGCTTGGGCTGTTTCTTGGAGGAATCTGCTCGCTGCTTCTTCGCCATTCCCATCCTTTGGGATGTCCACCATGTATATGTCGATGATGAGGTGGTCTTCCAGCCCCGTAGGCGCTGGTTCTGGTCGCCTTCGCATCGCCGCCCATACCATCGATGTCTTCGGAGTCGAGTCTAGCATGTCGGTTAGATCGCCGACAAGGGCTACAAAGTGGGTGGTGGGTGGGCTTTGAATTTCTTCATCGTCTGCATCCCAACCCTCCCGACCGCACTGCCAGGCTCTCCGATAGCTGAGATACCTTAGCTAATTCAGAATGTCGCAAAAGGTGAGTGTTGAAAGATGTCCGTGGCGGTGAACTCCATGATCGGGCGCCCAATCGAATTCGATTGAGGGGCACAGGAGGTTCGAGTCCGGCGAGGAGTCCGCACCTCAGAGTCACGAGGCCACAAGGGACAAGGTTAGTATTCGCCCCATCGCCAGAGGTTGCAGCCCCGAGGCGTGTCTAGCCACCCATCTCGACCTGCGCAATGGCTCCGAATTAGGGATCGAGCGACTCATGTGCGGCTTCCAGTGGCACCGTCCGCAGAGAGAGCTAAATCATGCCCATCGAGACAAAGGCGGCGTGCTTTCGTCAGGCTCGAATCCATCAAGATCAAGTCTCCGCGATGTCACCGTGAAGTTTAAGCTTCCAAATCTGACTCGATGGCCAGGGGCGAGCTTTCAATCTGCTCCAGATGGCTGCTTAATTGCCCGCAGCAAAGTCGCCAACACGAAGATCTGTCCGGGAGAAAAGTCTCACCTCGATCTGTGTCGTTGTTGATGATCGAAGGAGCCATCAAGCTTATCGGTGACGACACGAGGAATTCTCAATGAAAGCACCAATGTCGGTGTCAAACCGGCGGATCTCGGTAGGGGGTCCCGAATCGTGCGCTCTAGGCGGATGGTAACAGGAGACAAGGGACACGATGTTTTACCTGTGTTCGGGCCTCTCGATAGAGGTAAAACCCTACTCCCGCTTGATTAATATTGATGATATGGGTAGTACAAGAGTGGATCTACCACAGATCAAGGAGGCTAAACCCTAGAAGCTAGCCTATGGTATGATTGTTGTTGGATTGTTGTCCCCACGGACTAAAACCCTCCGGTTTATATAGACACCGGAGAGGGCTAGGGTTACACAGTAGTCGGTTACAATGGTAGGAGATCTACATATCCAGATTGCCAAGCTTGCCTTCCACGCCAAGGAAAGTCCCATCCGGACACGGGACGAAGTCTTCAATCTTGTATCTTCATAGTCTTGGAGTCCGGCCGATGATGATACTCCGGCTATCCGGACACCCCCTAGTCCAGGACTCCCTCAACCGGTAAAACCTCCAACACCGAAAACATCATAGAAGACGCATGCGAACTCCGTTTTCAATGAACTCAAGCTTGTCATCAAGATGACCATAAGCTCTAAGACCCACAAAGAGAACCAAACAAGAATCAAGAAACATGATGCAAGGATGCAATGGTTTGAGCTCTCTACTAACGATACGATCAAGCTACCAACTTGAGAGCCCCCTTGATAGTACGACAAACAATCCTATAACCCGGTCTCCCAACTACCACCACGAGATCGGTAAAATAGAAAACCTATCAAGGGCAAACCTTTGCCTTGCACATGGTCCACTTGAGCTAGATGATGACGATCTTGACTCCCTCAAGTTGGACCACCTTTGTTGATTGCGTTGGCTCGATGAAGACTAGATGATTGCTCCCCCATAGTCCACTATGGGTGAGCGACTCTTTGGCACATCTTCACAAGTCCATTGACACCACAATGGATGGCAAGATTCAAGCTTGATTGCTACCCCATACTCCATTATGGGTGAGCCACTCTTCGTGTTGCTCCACTTGAACTTGTACACTGCAAACTTGATGACGATCAGCACTTGATGTCATCCTCCATGGGTTGTATGGGATCTTCCTCTTGATGCAAGACCATGGAAACATACCTAACCCCACAAAGAACTCTCACGTAGACCATGGGTTAGTACACAAAGCGTAATGGACAATGCTTACCATACCATGGGAACACTTGGTCCCTCTCGGTACGACTTGTGCGCTTTGTGTGTTGATCAACTTGAATCACTCGCTGTACTTAGTCTAGATCAACCTTGAATCTTTCCAACTCTCTCAATTAGGATGATGTCTTGAAGGTAAACTTGAATGTTCACACAATCTTCTTCTTCAAGATATGCTTGCAATAAGCTTAACTCTCACATGACCAATCTTTGGATAATTCCTTGAAAAGCACTTTGGCCATCTCATAAACTCCTTGAAACCAACACATGGACTTCAAGATAATCCTATGGGTAAATCCTTCAAATATAACTCAAGGCAACCGTTAGCCCATAGAGATTGTCATCAATTACCAAAACCATACATGGGGGCACCACATGTTCTTTCAAAGGAGCATGCAACTGCAACTTGACTCGGTCAGGTACCGTCTTGGTGTTGATTCTCATGAGGTTCATCTGATCTTGCCAAGTCCTGTTGTTTCAGGAGTGCTTCGGAAGTAGTGTTCGGTGTGAAGGCAGCTTGGGGACCGCCGCCCGAGCAAACGAACGAGTAACTGGTTGAGATGTCGGTACTGCTTGAAGCGGATGTCAGAGATGGTGGAGCATGTGAAACTGTGGTTTGTAGATTTAGCTTGTGGACTTGGACCTTCTATCGCACTATAAGTACCAGCAGAATCTCGACGGCGTAACCTTTTCCGCTTTCACCCGACGAGTAACAAAGACTCCCTACTATATTATTTTCTCGCTTTTTTGACTTTGCCATGTCAAGCTGTACCCACAACACAAAAGAATAAAACCACTCTTCGTAACTCATTGACGCATGATACGCATAAGCAATACTTTGATGTAAGACAACCGTATGAGGATGGAATATGTAAGAAAAATCGACAAGATGACATATTCACAGCCACGATGTGCAAACTAGCGTATGATTTTCAAGAAAATAGAAGTAATGCAAGCTAGATACCATATGAAAGATGCAACCAATATTACATCGCCAAGTTAAAAGTGTCTTGTCATAAGTGGCAATTCAAAAATTAGAAGCAAGACAACATAGAAATCAATGCAAGATGCAACCACTATCAAACTGCCATGTTAAAAGCGCCCAATCATGAGTGATCGATGCGGATACACAACAGCAAAGATTTTGATGTAAGAACATGGTATGATAGATAGATAGATGCAAGGTATTCTAGACACGTAAAGCCATGTCATATGCACATGTATAACGATAAACTCAGCGGTGCAATTTAATCAAAATAGAAGAAATACAGGCTAGACAACATATGCAACATGAAACCAATTATCACACCATCAACTTAGAGCAAGCACCTACGATGGTGGAGTACGGGAGATGAACTCATCATGTAGACTTGGGACTTCAACTTCATTAGCGAGCAGTGGCAAATCTAGAGAGTCTCTGCTTATGCCCATGCGAGGACCACTAACATCCCCGACTTACTCTTTTCCTTCCTATTTTCTCGATATTGCCTTATGAAGTCAAAACCACAAGAAGATGAATAAAATTAGCTCGATAACTGGTTGATGCATGATACGCATTTAACACTACTTTGATGTAAGGCAAGTGTAGGATAGGAGGATGGAATATATACAAAAAGACAGCGCTTCATATTCACACGCATTTATAGGAGGATGGAATATGTATGAAAAAAAAGAAGTGGAAGGCATTTCAACAAAATTAGAAGAAATGAAAGCTAGGCACCATATGAATATGCAACCAATATCACTTATCGTAAAAACTGTCTCGTCAGAAGTGCCATTTCAAGAAATTAGAAGCAAGACAAACTAGAAGACAATGCAAATGCAACCTACATCACAGCCCCAAGTTAAATGTGTCTTATGGGTAAGTGATCGCAGCAGTATAAGTTGTAAGCTACGCAGATGCAATTCAACATAATCAAGCAATACAAACTAGACATCATACTTAAAAACACAACCACATATAACAGCTCCAAGTAAGAGCAAGCACCTGTGATGGTGGAGTAGGGGAGATGTGCTCATCATGTACACGTATATTCTAGAAGCAGCAACACATGTCATATTCACAGGCATTATGTGTAAAGTAAGTAGATGCAATTCAAGTTAGAAGCAATACAAGCTAGACATCATACGCAACATGCAACCACATATAATAGTGCCAAGTTAGAGCAAGCACCTGTGATGGTGGAGTAGGGGAGATGTGCTCATCATCTACACAACTACGTTGACTATCCAGCCTTGTGTTGTCTTGCGAATCTTGTTGGGAGGATGGCGGAGTAGAATCTGTTTGAGTTGCTCCAAAGGACCACCATCATCCACTGCCGGACTAATTTCCTTCAGCTGTAATGATTTTGCATTGTGAAGTCAAATCGATAAGAAAAAGGAACAAAATTCGCTCTTCAGAACTCATCCATGCATGATACTGACGAACACTACTCGGATGAAAGGCAAACACATGATGTGAGGATGGAATATGTATGAAAAACAGGATGGTGTGACATATTCACACCTATGATGTGGTAACTAAGCAGAAGGCATTTCAATAAATTAGAAGCACTGCAAGCTAGACACCATATGAAAGATGCAACCAATATCACTCTGCCAAGTTCAAACTGTATGGCGTCTCAACAAATTAGAAGTAGTACATGCTAGAAATCATATGCAAGACACAACCAATATCATAGTGGCGACTTAAAGGAGCCTTGTCATAAGTGACTGATGCGGGATATGCAAGAATAGTAGTTTGATGTAGAAACAGGAACACATGTCATATTCACGGGCATTATGTGTAAAGTAAGCAGATGCAATTCAACAAAGTGAGAAGCAATACAAGCTAGACATCATACGCAACATGCAACCACATATAATAGTGCCAAGTTAGAGCAAGCACCTGTGATGGTGGAGTAGGGGAGATGTGCTCATCATCTACACAGCTACGCTGACTGCCTAGCCTTGCGTTGTCTTACTTAATCTTGTTGGGAGGATGGTGGAGTAGAATCAGAGAGAACCTCCGCTTCAGCTTGCTTCGAAGGACCACCATCATCCAATGCCTTGCCAATTTCCTTCAGCTTTATTGATTTTGCATTGTGAGGTCATACCGACAAGAAAAAGGAATATCATTCGCTCTTTAGAACTCATTCATGCATGATACTGATGAACACTACTCTAATGAAAGGCAAAGTCATGATACGAGGATGGAATATGTATGAAGAAATGGACGGCTTGACATATTCACACCTATGATGTGGTAACTAAGCAGAAGGCACTTCAACAAATTAGAAACACTGCAAGACACCATATGGAAGGTGCAATCGATATCACTCTGCCAAGTTAAAACTGTCTCGTCATAGGTGGCGTTCATCAAACTAGAGGCAATACATGCTAGAAATCATATTCAAGACGCAAACCAATATCACACTACCAACTTAAAGGTGTCCTGAGGGAGTCCTGGACTAGGGGGTGTCTATATAGCCGAACTATCATCTTTGGCCGGACTCCTAGACTATGAAGATACAAGATTGAAGACTTCGTCCCATGTCCGGATGGGACTTTCCTTGGCGTGTAAGGCAAGCTTGGCGATACGGATATGTAGATCTCCTACCATTATAACCGACTCTGTGTAACCCTAGCCCTCTCCGGTGTATATATAAACTGGAGGGTTTTAGTCCCTAGGACGAACAACAATCATACCATAGGCTAGCTTCTAGGGTTTAGCCTCTCTGATCTCGTGGTAGATCTACTCTTGTACTACCCATATCATCAATATTAATCAAGCAGGAGTAGGGTTTTACCTCCACCGAGAGGGCCCGAACCTGGGTAAAAACATCGTGTCCCTTGTCTCCTGTTACCATCCGCCTAGACGCACAGTTTGGGACCCCCTACCCGAGATCCGCCGGTTTTGAGAACGACATTGGTGCTTTCATTGAGAGTTCCTCTGTGTCGTCACCTTTAGGCCCGATGGCTCCTTCGATCATCAACAACGACGCAGTCCAGGGTGAGACTTTTCACCCCAGATAGATCTTCGTATTCGGCGGCTTTGCACTGCGGGCCAATTCACTTGGCCATCTGGAGCAGATTGATAGCTACGCCCGCCATCGTGTCGACGGAAGTTTGAACTATACTGGCCGACGTCATGGAGACTTGATCTTCGACGGGTTCGAGCCACAGCCAAGCGCGCCGCACTGTCATGATGGGCATATGATCTAGCTCTGCTGCTGAACAGTGTCCTGGAGGCCGCACAAGTGTCTGCTCCGACCCTTAGCTCGGAGCCGACTGTGCCGATCGAGGACGGATGGCTGGACACCGCCTTGGGGGCTGCTACCTCTACGGTGATGGAGCCGAATACTAACCCTGTCCTTTGCGAAGCTCATGACTCCAAGGCGCCGGACTCCTCTCCGAACTCCGAACCTTCCGCGCCCCTGCCAATCAAATCCGATTGGGCACCGATCATGGAGTTCGCCGCTGCGGACATCTTTCAACACTCGCCCTTTGGCGACATCCTGAATTCGCTAAAGTGTCTCTCTTTATCAGGAAAGCCCTGGCCGGATTATGGTCAGGACGGTTGGGATGCATACGACAAAGAAATTCAAAGCCCACCCACCACCCACTTAGTGGCCACCGTCGATGACTTAACCGACATGCTAGACTTCGACTCCGAAGACATCGACGGTATGGACGACGATGCAGGAGACGACCAAAAACCAGTGCATATGGGGCACTGGAAGGCCACCTCAACTCACGGTGTATATATGGTGGATACACCTAAAGGAAATAATAACGAGGAACAACGGGACGCGGCGAAGGATAATTCCGTCGAAAAGCAGTCAAAACGGCAACGTAAGCGCCGCTCAAAGTCCTGCCTCGACAAAGACAGCACCCGTGCAGACCCAGCCATAGAGCAGGGCGAACCGGTGGACGACAAACATGCCCTCGAGCAACCATCCGAACAGGATAACATGGATAAACAATCCGTCCCCGGTGAAGATAACACCGACGATCTCACGCCGACACATCGCTGGAGCAAAGAACCTCCACAAAAGGCTCGCCGCCACTTCACGAGTCTCAAGAAGCGTAGCGAAGCTCAAAACAGCGGAAGACGAACTCGAAATGAGATGGAGCAAAGTACTCAACACCGCAGACAAATACGGCGATAGTCGCCAAACAAAGAGCTACCCAAGCGCAAACTATCGCCTGACTTGACGAGGAGGCCATAGAGCCCCACAATCAAAGAACAAAGAGGTCGCCTGCTGGATAGACAACCACATGGCAAACATAGAGCGGCAAGCGGCGCCAAGACACAAGCCGGCACGCGATCCGCATACGGATCCACACCAAAAGGATGGCCCAGTCAGGTCTATCTATGGGCCAAGAAAGCAAGCTCCAGAAAGCAATACAACACGTCAAGTATTCGAACATCACGGCACACCCAAATGCAGGGGTGCCGCACACCCCCTATGTTTCACCGATGAGGTGCTGGATCATGAATTTCCAGCGGGATTTAAGCCCGTAAACATAGAGGCATACGACGAAACAACAAACCCTGGAGTCTGGATTGAGGATTACATCCTGCACATACACATGGCCAGAGGAGATGACCTCCACGCCATAAAATACTTACCCCTCAAGCTCAAAGGGCCAGCCCGGCATTGGCTCAAAAGCCTCCCGAAAAATACCATTGGAAGTTGGGAAGAGCTCGAGGATGTGTTTCGGGCAAATTTTCAAGGGACTTACGTCCGCCCTTCGGATGCAGACGATTTAAGTCACATAACTCAACAGCCCAGAGAGTCAACCCGCAAATTCTGGAACAGGTTCCTTACCAAAAGGAACCAAATAGTCGACTGTCCGGACGCCGAAGCCTTAGCAGCTTTCAAACACAACGTCCGAAACGAATGGCTCACCAGACACCTTGGCCAAGAAAAGCCGAGAACAATGGCTGCATTAACAAGCCTCATGACCTTCTTTTGCGCGGGAGAGGATAGCTGGCTGGCAAGGCACAGTACCAGTGACCCAAGTACATCCGAAGTCAGGAATGGAAATGGGAAACCACTACGCATCAAGGACCAGCGCCGGACAAAGGGAAACAGTCCGAAGAGCACGACAGTCAACGCCGTATTCAAAACCTCTCGGTAGAACAACAAAAAACTACCTCTGAAGGACAACAGCGATGAGCTATCCAACCTAAACAAAATCTTGGACAAGATATGCCAACCAGCACTTCGGTAGCTCGCAAACCATACCCACAGAGATTGTTGTCTTCAAATAGTCCGCCGACTTAACGCCAACACAAGGGGCTCGACACACAAAGTGAGGACGACGACGAACCCCACAAGCAGAAAGCAATCGAAAACAAAAGAATTTCCCACAAGAGGTCAAAACAGTGAATTCACTTCAAGTGACAATAGGGAAAAATAGAGCGGCGCCCATTGAAATACGCGCCGCACAGTCCACCTTAGTGGAGTCCCGACATTGGATGTCAAAACCAATCACCTTCGACCATCAGGATTACTCCGGAAGTATCCGGCACGCAGGATGGACTGCCTTGATATTAGATCCCATAATCGACGGACTACAATTTACACAAGTCCTAATGGACGGCGGCAAAGGATCTAAACCTCGCTATATCAGACACAATCCGCAGAATGGGGATAGACCCAACCAAAATTCGCCATAGCAACACTTCCTTTAAAGGAGTGATGCCAAGCCCATATGCCCATTGTACGGGCTCTCTACTGCTAGAAGGAGAGATGAAAAGTTAGTCTTCCACATCGCCCCATTTAAAAGTAGCTATCAAGCACTATTGGGACGCGAAGCTTTCGCCCGCTTTAATGCAATACCGCATTACGCATCTCTTATACTGAAAATGCCCGGTCCACGCGGCATCATCTCATTAAAGGGAAACTTCGAGCGTTCCTCGAATACGGAAGAACGTGAGACTGCCTTGACAGCCACACACTAATCCGCTTTGTTGATCAAAGCACCTAAACAGGTCATTCGCACCTCGGACACGTTAGGCGGGTCCGTATAAATAAACAAGGGTTTACTAGCCGCTGCACTTCTCACAAGGGCTCCACGACGCATAACAAGAGACAATAAAGCTCAATTTTATTCATTTTCTGAATCATACTTTGTTTATTTAATATAAATTTTTCGCACAACCTTTCTTCAACTAAGTTCCTCTCTTTACAGATAAACACCATGCTACACCCGGCCCGTGATACGCACAACGGAGACACAGCGCAGACGCAAGAGGGACCCGCTGTAAGGATTCTTTTCAGATTAAGACCCCGCGTAAACATTTTTATCGCTCTTGTTGATACACATCCCCGGTTTCTTGCTATAACCAAGGAGGAGGCTGGCTTTTGGCATCGGGCCGCTGTAAATTTTTATGCCGCACTGACACTAGGGGCTTAGGGCATTGTTCTCGCCTGCTTTCATAAAGACCAATACCTTAGGGAGTGTTCGCGCCTCGAAGTTAGGCCTTATATGCATCAGCTCCGAATCATGTCTTTGGTCAAATGTTGGGTTTGCCTGCCCTCGTGTTTTGCTGCCTTACGCTCCACTCTATCGCTAACGCGCACTGTGGAGAACTATCGGATTGTGCCCCGTTCGCCGGGTGAGCACCTCAAGAGAGAAAGCCAAAACCGATCGTCATGATATAGCGTGAGACTGGTCAACCACTCGATGACCCACTAGAATGTTTAGAATTCTCCACATTAACGGCGAACGCTTTCCGTCAGCACATACGCGCTCAATTCGAGAGCGCGGTGCCCCTGGGGGCTATATAGTAGCCCCAACATCGAACTCCTATGGCTAAGTGAAAGTGATCAAGCATTATAGTCCGGTTGCCTAGTTTGAGACGCTATCACCTCCTTCACAAGACCAAGACGTTGGATTAAGTGTGAAAATGCGCTTTTTAAAAACACCCCGACTATGTGCGTAATGTCAAGACGAACGCCATCTTTCAGGTTATATACACATATACATTAACGGCCGCACATGAGGTATTTCAATACTTGAACGCACAAGTATAAAAAGCCTTTATATTACATTGCAACATCGTTTCACAACTTATACATGTCATTTGAACATAATATCCTTCGAGCATCGCGCTTCTATTAAACGAAAGCGCCCGCAGACTTCTCAAAATAGTGCTCGGCAGTACTCGGCTTCGTCCAATCCCGGATGCAACGTTGGTGGCCTTCATCTCTGCCAAAGATGTCTTGACACGGCAAGAGCCATCCGCTACATTCTCTATGCACGCCGACCGCTTCATTGCATCGATATGCGGCACCGCATCAAGGAACTGCTGCACCAAGCCAAAATAACTCTTCGGCTCGGGCCTTTTCGGCCACAAATGAGTCGCGACATCCTTCATGGCAAGTCCGGACAACCTATTCAGCTCAGCCCATTCGGCTAAGCGATCTGTTAATGGAAGTGGACGCTTTGGACTATGGAACTGCGACCAAAAAAGCTCTTCCATTCCGTGGTCCTTTTGGCCCCGGAAGTGTGTGACCGCGTCTGCGGCACTCGCCGCCAAATCCAGATACGCATCTTCCGCTCCCCACAGCTGGCCCAACTGAGCATATTTAGGATCCGTAAATTTCCTCCACAGCAGAAAGGGCTTTCCAGCCGCAATATCCCCGGCTTGACGCAGCTCCTCCTTTATAGCTCTCATCGCGGAGCGGGCATCCTTGGCTTCGGCGGTGGCCTTCTTCAGTCTCTTGTTCGCCGACGCCTTTTCAAGAAACTCGCAGCGGTCGGTAGCATTCTTCAACTTCCCACCATCTCGCCATTTCCTCCCTGCTTTAAAGTGAGCAGCCTGTTCGCTTTTAGCTCTTCGCGCCTCAAGGCAGCCGATCACTTTTCCCTCGCTTGCTCCTTGACTTGGGCTAGCTCCGCCCAAGGTTCTCCATAGCAGCGCACCATCTGCATAAAGCATACATGTTGTAAGGCATGGGCGCCAAAGCTCGCTTACTGTGTGCCCGCGAGAAGTCGCATACCTTGTGAATCGCTGCCGCTTATTTACAAGCGCGATGTCCGCATCCGCCACGCCAAGTTGCCGCTTTAGTTCGCAATTGATCAGTCCGCTAGCCACCGCCGCCCGCCACCTATATAGGATAGGCGACATCTTACAACCGAGGTTATGATCCTAGGCGCTATTGTCAATTTCGACAACGCATCGAGTCTCGTGGGCTACTATCTATACAGGCGATTCTATATGCAAACCGCCGAAGGTATATCATTTTCACGCATTTCAAACCCCGCACAAGAACTTCGACGGCTTCATGCAATCTGCTCGATGGATGAAATTTTTCAATCACCGTACTCCATTAACGCACGGTGATCTTTCGAGATAGACGGCCGCCTCGAGCAGATCCTTCAGCCTCCGACCGCACACCGCTTGGTGCCGACTTGGGAAACCTCCGCGACGACACTCGTGGTCGCCCGCCCCGCCCGACGGCACGGGCAGATGGAGGCGTTGGCTCTCCATCATCTCCGGACGAAGATCCACCGAAGACGAGCTCTCCTGAGATGGGCTGAGATCCGAACTGCAAGATAAAACTTCGGTTATCTTCAGAAATAAAAACATGGATGTCCCTTATTACAAAACTCCCCTTTCTACTTACGGCTCGCTGGAGGGTTGATTCCCTTCGGGAAATAGTGCGGCCGGGACTTCTCCTGGCGCAGGACCCTCTAGTGAAGATTTCTTCCCCCGCTTTGAGGCCTTGCCCTCCGGATCTTCAGAAGCGGTCCTCTTCTCCCCTTGGAGGGAGGGATTTTTGATCACTCCTTTCTTGATAAACTCCTTTGTGGAGGTAGTAGCTCCCTTGTTCCCCCCTTCGCCTTCTTCAAAGGCATGCAGCAGCCAAAGATCTTGGTTAACACAGATCCGGCGTGGTCTCGTGGAGGGGGCCGACACCTTATCGCTTTGCTTTCGCTATCCATTCCTGCCAAGGGACATCTCCTTAAAGGACAAATTTATGATAAATGTTCTGATAGCGTGTCCGGCACAGGCTACTTACTTGAGTATCCGGCGATTGCAGCTCAGACTGCGGCCCCGGTCAAGTCCGGATGCATCTCTTGTGATCCAAAGAACAGTTTATACATCTCCCGGCGCAGCCCATGAAGTGTTGAGAGCTCGCGGTCCCTCCGCATTAAATTCCCACAGCGGAGGGGGCGACGCCAGGCGTATACGCCGAATCAGCATGACCTGCGCCACTACGACCAGATTGATCTCTCTCTTGGAGGTCTCGAATACGGCCCTGCGGCAGAGGAACGTCCTTGTACGGCCCCCAATCGAGCCCTTTGTTGACCCATGACGCCATCCGCTGTGGAGGACCCGAGCGGAAGGCAGGTGGTGCAACACATTTGGTGCCCCTGGGAGCGGTAATGTAAAACCACTCCTGTTGCCCCAAATCAAGCTCCTCTTGAAAAGAGCCCTCGGGCCATGGAGCATCATCACTCTTGCTTATAACAACCCCTCCGCACTCTACCTGCTGCCCCTTGATCATCTTCGGTTCCACTTTGAAGGTCTTGAGCCACAATCTGAAGTGAGGGGTAATGCGGAGGAAGGCTTCGCATACGACGATGAACGATGTGATGTGGGGGATGGACTCCGGATCCAAGTCACGGAACTCCAGGCCATAATAAAACATGAGCCCCTCACGAAGGGGTCCGTCGGGAAGCCTAAACCCCGAAGGAAGTGAGATACGAACACCTACGCTCTCACCAGGCTTGGGAGTAGGAATAACCTGCCCTTGGGCAGGCAGCCTATGCGAAATTTCACCGGTTAGATACCTGGCGTCTCTCAGCTTTAGCACGTCTTCTTCCATGATGGAAGAAGGCATCCACCGGCCTTGCAGGTCGGAGCCGGACATTGCCAAAGGTCAGAAGCGCCTGAATCTGGAGCTTTGGGTGTTGGAACTCGAGGCAAAGGGCGGATTCGATTGAAAGAAAGGAGCAGGCCTTGGTCTCGTTATAAAGAGGTTGAATACCAAGCGTCCTCCCCGTGGCCGTTTGGGACTCTCCTTCGATAGAGGGGGGGCGTGCCAACGGGCCCGGTTGGGTTACCCACGACCGTATTGATGAGGATCCCGGAATAAGGGGGCACGATCTCCGCTTTGATAAGACATGCCAAGGAAACCGCTTCGCTAAACGCGTTGAGGTGGGACAGCAAAAAAACGATTCAAATAAAGGCCTAGCCGTGGTGTGATGTCACGCCACGGAATACGTCAGCAGACCTGTGTAAAAATTATTCTCTCTATGGTGGTATGTGGAACTTGTTTTGCAGAGCCGGACACTATCCTTGTGTTCAAAATCTTCTATGAAGTATTCGGAGGAGGAACCCGCCTTGCAATGCCGAAGACAATATGCGCGCCGGTCTCGTCGTCATTGAAGCCTGGTTCAGGGGCTACTGAGGGAGTCCTAGAATAGGGGGTGTCCGGATAGCCGAACTATCATCTTTGGCCAGACTCCTAGACTATGAAGATACAAGATTGAAGACTTCGTCCCGTGTCCGGATGGGACTTTCCTTGGCGTGGAAGGCAAGCTTGGTGATATGGATATGTAGATCTCCTACCATTGTAACCGACTCCGTGTAACCCTAGCCCTCTCCGGTGTCTATATAAACCGGAGGGTTTTAGTCCGTCGGACGAACAACAATCATACCATAGGCTAGCTTCTAGGGTTTAGCCTCTCTGATCTCGTGGTAGATCTACTCTTGTACTACCCATATCATCAATATTAATCAAGCAGGAGTAGGGTTTTTCCTCCACCGAGAGGGTCCGAACCTGGGTAAAAACATCGTGTCCCTTGTCTCCTGTTACCATCCGCCTGGACGCACAGTTCGGGACCCCCTACCCGAGATCCGCCGGTTTTGACACCGACATGTCCCATCATAAGTGACTGATGCAGGATACACAAGAAGAGTAGTTTCATGTAAGAACATGGTGTGATAGACAGATATAGTATGTACCAGAAACAGGAAAGCTTGTCATATTCACATGTATCATGTGTAAGCTAAGCAGATGCAGTTTACACTAATTAGGAGCAATACGAGCTAGACACCATATGCAACATGCAACCAGATATCACATCGCCAAGTTAGAGCAAGCACCTTGATGGTGGAGTAGGGGGCGGAGACTTGGACCTTGTAATGCACTATCAAGACAAGGAGAATCGGCATGATGTCTCCGTTTACGTTGTCAAGCAGAGGACCACCATCATTGCCTTCCTTACCTTTTTCCTTCCTCTTTCTTGATTTTGCCTTGTCAAGTCAAACCCACAAGAAAAAGGAATAAATTTGCTCTTCGTAACTCATTGATGCATGATACCGATTTAACACTACTTTCATGTAAGGCAGCAGATGATAGGAGGATGGAATATGTATGAAAATCAGGACGGCGTGACATATTGACATGTATGATGTATAAAGTGTAAACTAAGCACAAGGTGCTTGAACTTGTTAGAATCGATGCAAGCTAGAAACCATATGAAAGATGAAACCAATATCACTCGCTAAATTAAAAGGGTGCCCTAAGAAATGTATTTGACCAAATTAGAAGCAATACATGGCAACAGTTAGAAATAATATGCAATATGCAACTAATAAAGGTGACTCATCGTAAGTGATTGATGCAAGATACAGAAGAGAGGTAGTTTCATGTAAGAACAAGGTTAACACATAGATGTAGTGTGTACCACAAATAGGAAGGCATGTCATATTCACAGGTATAGTGTGTAAACTAAGCAGATGCAATTTACCCTAATTAGAAGCATTACAAGCTAGACACCGTATGCAATATGCAACCACATATCACACTGCAAAGTTAGAGCAAGCACCTGTGATGGTGGTGTAGGGAAAGTGCGGTCTTCAGGTATAGAGCTACGTTCAATATCTTCATTTAGGCTTGCTATTTCTTGAGAATCATGTGGAGAGGATGAAATTGCATTCTTTATAAGAGTATTGCATCTCATATTAACCCACGCGCGTGACTGTCTCATCATAAGCGATAGATGCAGGATACACAAGAACAATAGTTTGATGTACAAACATGGTGTGATAGGCAGACGTAGTATGTACCAAAAACAGGAAGGCATGTCATATTCACATGGATAATGTGTAAGCTAAGGAGATGCAATTTAACAAATTAGGAGCATTGATGAGGGATACACAAGAAAAGTAGTTTGATGTAAGAACATAGTTAATAGAAAGACGTAGTATGTACCAAAAATAGGAAGGCATGTCATATTCACAGGTATAATGTGTTAACTAAGCAGATGCAATTTACCCTAATTAGAAGCATTACAAGGTAGACACCATATTCAACATGCAACCACATATCACACTGTCAAGTAAGAGCAAGCACCTGCGATGGTGGTGTGGGCGAATTGCGGTGATCAACTAGAGAGCTACGTTGACTATCTTCATTTAGCCTTGCTGTTTCTTGAGAATCATGTGGGGAGGATGACACTGCACTCTTTAAATGAGTAGGGCGTATCACAGTAACTCACTCGGGTGACTGTCTCATCATAAGTGATTGATGAGGGATACAAAAGAGCATTAGTTTGATGTACGAACATGGTTAATAGACATATGTAGTATGTATCAAAAACAGGAAGGCATGTCATTATCAAAGGTATAATGTGTAAAGTAAGCAGATGCAATTTAACCAAATTGGAAGCAATACAAGCTCGACACCATATGCAACATGCAACCACATTTGACAAATGAAGTTAAAGCAAGCACTGGATGGTTGTGTGTGGCAATTGAGATCATCAATCGCAGAGCTATGTTTATCGCTCCAACTCACGACATCGCACCTATTAGAGAGCTGAAAAGCTCAGTGCTTATCTTCGAGTTACACTGGAGCGACTTCTATCTTTTCTTTTTTGCATTCATCAACACTACGTCAGAGTCTGAAATACCCATGCATAAAAAGACAATCGTGTGAGTATGGGTGAAGTGTGTGCACAATTAGTATAGTGTAAAGGTAGCAGATAGTAGGTCTGTGAGAAATAAATGACGGGAGACATATGATAGCTCTACAACATGCATGGTACACTAAATTACTACAAGATTCGATGATAATAACAGTTGACTAAAAGCAAATATGTCAGTCCATTTTTTCTGCACCGTCCGATGTACAAAGAACGGGAAGATCGCCTTCATCTACCTCCAGCTAGTCAGTGTTGACGATCTTCCTCGAAACGCCAGCGACCACCGGCCTAGTATTCCTCCCCTGCCTGCGCCCTCCCCTCGACCTCACTGCACCGCCGTGCTTAGCACCGCCCCCAGCCATCCATTCAAGCCCCGCCGACCTCCAGATCGGGCGCAAGCAGATCCTGCGCCCCACACCCCTATGATAGGCACCGATGCGCCGCTTTCCTGGCGAACAGGCAGACTAGGTGCTCCGCGCGCCTAAGCGGGTGCTGCTTATTTTAATTGCGATTCGACTGACCCTGAATTGAAATCCAGGTGGGCTACTGACCTCTAGCAAAGGTGAAATAGTAAAAGGGAGGAAACCTTGTGCATTTAGTATCACAAAGAAGATAAAGTAAGAAGCGCTCAACTAGTTTCTTTCATGGGATGAATATGGTGTGAGCGAAGACATAAGATTTGCACGAATAAGGAAAGAGGAGTACCTCTTTCTGCTAGCAGTGTTGTGTCCTCCTTCTATTTTTCTGACGATCTTCTTGTTGTTCGCCGGAAACCAGAAGTTGTGGAGGACGGTGCAGCCTTGGACGAACCCATGGACAAGTTTTTGAATGTGGTGCGGTGCCCGTCTGTCGGCGGCGGGGAAGCAGATTCGAGGCGGCGAATGACGGCATAGCGGGAACAGCTCCGGTGCGGTGGACGGTTGCGAAAGTGGAGCCGCAGCAGTGAGGCGCAGGACGGCGTGGTCGGATTGGTTCTTATACGGCGCACGTCGGCGTCGGTGTCGTGGCGGTAGCTCTGCCTCGGCTTCAGCTGCGAAGTCCTTGAGGGCATTGCAGTTGTGGTTGTGTTGGACGACGACGTCGGGGTAGCGGCTCCGGCGTGATGGAGGAGGCGGCGGTGGATTGGCCGCTATGGGGTGGAGGACGGAGGAGGCTGGGGTTTCGCGGCTGGTGGAGAGGGCATTTTCGCGCCCATGGAGTATGAATGGGGAAACGAAGGGAGACGGGGAACTAAGGGGGAACAATGTTTTGGTTTGAGACGCGCTTGTTTGAAATTTGGGGAAAGTTACAAACTTTACCCCCATCTAAAATTTCGGACATATTATGGGTTGGGGTACGACACCATGTCGTGTCCCAAATGTGGGCGGATAGATTTCGCCGAGCGCATGGGTGTTTAGGCGCCACGGCATATGAATGCTTCTCGAGGTGGTTGAGATCATGCCTTGGTGAAGTTACAAACCTACCCCGGTTTAGACCTTTGGACATCGGGCCGATAGGCTACACGGCTAGAGTCAGACAAGAATTTCCTACCACCAAACATCACCACGCTGGGTTCAGTGACCAGAGGCCTATTTGGCACTTCGCTCAATATTTTGGAGCGTACATTAACGCTGTTCTCTTGAATTGAACTTTCAGGATTTGTCAAACTTCACAAATCTTTACTCTTGAAAATCCTAAAGCTACGATTATTTTGGAATGGAGGGGGTACATTTGAATATACATTGTACACAAGTATATATTAAAAAATATGCAACTTACCTCAGTTCATGCATGGTTCCAGATATAATTTCCTTGGTTGTAAAAAAAAGTTAGATATGTGCATGAATATATATAGCATGTTCAAACTCACAACAAAGATTGATGCCCCCTCTTACATCTGATTTACAAATGCCATTATCTCGGGTTCAAATATCTGAATGCACTTCCTATGAATTTGAATCTTCGAAACCCCCTTTATGTTGAATTTGACATGTATTCTATTTCGTAGCTAGCAATTTGGAATGTATCCATGCAAGTGACAAATGTATAAAGTGCTTCACACTAACAACATCGAGTGCACTAATTAATGTTTATATATGAATTGCAAAAGCATCCATTGCCTGTATTTCAAACCGCTCTCACTCTATGGATCAATAATATGAAATAAACACATGCACAATCTAGAAATCAATAGAGTATGGGTGTCTGATAGACCAATTTACGTCCATACGCAATTTGAAAAATTCATGATCCCATCCAAAAATAATAATGCCATTTATATTTTAATTTAATGCGTAGAACCGCCTTTTACACGTAGATGCACTATGCCTCGCCTGCTCTCACAAACGCTTATATATCTTCTATCTAACGATAAGTGCACACACTTTATATGCGCCGGCATTTCTCTTTCACACATGCTCACAATCTCTCTCGTGGTGTCGGGGTGTCTCACGACATGCTCTCTCTCTCTCTCTCTCTCTCTCTCTCTCTCTCTCTCTCTCTCTCTTTCTGACTACTATGTACCACTCTTTTCACTAATCTCAGTTGGAAAACACTATTTCTCTCACTTGCATATATACACACGCACGGTCTCTACTAGCCCTCTATACACACATATATGTGCCTACATGTCTCCCGCACGCACATTATCTTTAGGCCTCTCTCGCACACATTGCCCCCCCCCACACACTCTCTCGTACTAGTTGGATATCCCTGGCTGTTAGGCTGGATGGTAATACGAGGCAAAGTTTTATGCCCTAGTTCGGATCGGACCCTTGGAGTTGAAGAAAGAGCCTGCTCATGGTACTGTATATTGGTGATAGGGGTGTGTATAAAGTAGACATGAATACCAGGCATTGTGTGTGTGTATACTATCGACGAACTATACCCCAAGCTTGTATAACATACTAAGGGCCTAGTGTTACAAATCATATATAGTCGGCTTATCACCAGTGGGGATAGAGTCCTCCGAGACTCTGGTAGCTTCGTGTTGTACACCGAGTCCTCCACATGGGTCTTCGTATAACACGTCTCGGTCCAACCTATATGTGCTGCAGGATGGAACCGACCCATGAGTCTTCATGTTGACCCCCCACAACTAGAAATGATGTGCCCACCACACCACACACGCAATCAGCCACTAAGAAAATAAGCATATACAATAGTACAACTGTATCTAGCTCACGATACGTCTCCATATTTTGTTGATGACACCGACGGACATTGCATTTGATGCTTGTTCAGATTTTGTCGATTTACACTTACGGTCATTGTATTTGAAGCGAAAGCACGATATGGTCACTGGACTTCAGAATAAGCTCATCACGGTCACCACATATATTTTGTTGTGCTAACCAACATGTGGTTGGATGGTTAGGAGGACAGTGGTTTCTCGAGCCCACCAAGGTTAAAGTCGCGGTGCTCGCATTTATCTTGTGTTAATTTCAGTATTTTCCGGCGATGTACGTTCAGTGGGAGGAGATGTTCCACTCGACTACGAGGCATCTATGGTGACTTCAAAAAATCTCAAAATCATATATGCTGGCCCACTCTCTCGAAGGTGCTCATAGGGGTAGGGTTCGCGTGTGCGCTTATAGCGTGAGTGCTTGCAGTATATATGAGCCCTTGCGTCTGCACTCATGTTAAACAAATACATGTCATGATTATACGGTCACCGCTCACCCGTGCGGCTCCGTGATTTTGTTGATGACACAATCAATCGACCACCAACGTTCCACGTGGTGCAACTAGTGTTGCACCATCGGGCGCCAGAACTGTGGGGCCCACCACATCCCGTATATGAAAGAAAGAAATGGTAGTTTGAGTCTGTACCGTGTTAATAAAATAGGAGTACATTTTAGGGTGATCATACGGTCATTGGCTCACCATACAGCTCCGTAATTTGTTGATAACACGAACAATTGACCAGTCAAACGGTCCACATTCAGCAGCGCACATTACCATATGGCCCACCAGTCAGCGCGTATATGAAGGACAGAAATGGTAATAAATTAGTGGTCGGTGGGTATTCAAAGTCGTGAGACCTCTGGTTGGCAGTCACCGGCGGCTGGGGGGCATTCATTGGGCGGTGGGGTGGGGATTGCCGGAGAAAAAGCTCGGTGCGGGGGGGGGGGGAGGGGGGGCTAGATGGATGGCCGGTGCAGCGGCGGACCGGCGGTGGGGAGTGGTTTCGGGGAGGGCGGGGGGGCGGCGGGGGCTGGCAGTTCGGCCGGTGGTGGCTGGCGGCTTAGGGGGGGGTGGAGTTTGATGATAAACTGGAGGCCCTTGATTTCGTATCCAACGGCTGGAAAATTGAATGACCAGAGATGAAAAAGTCAGTCGACTGACGTGTAGCCTCACCCCGCACGTACACATGCACACACGCAAGACACGCACGCATGCAGGCATGCAACACTCACACATACACATAACGTACACACGCACGCATGCTGGCGTGCAACACTAACACATACACATGCACTCACGAACACACGCACGTACGCCCATGCATGCAACACTGAAACATACCCTTGCACGCACGCAACACTCGCACGCCTGCATGCACACAGCACACGACGCAAGACACACGCTCAACCTATATGTGCATACACCCTTTGTTAAGGACATGGATTGTTACGGGTATTAATCAATCTTATCTGTGATAAGCAGAACATTGATGTTTGCAGGGGTCTTTATGAATCACAACGTATCGAACGGGCTATCAACATAGTAGGCTTATCTACGTGAAAAAGATGATGTCACACTCAATGAACAATCATCGATTTATGAAATGCCCACTTCTGACCGCCCTGACCCACCAAAGGTTTCTCTATTGTGCGCTGCCTGCGTTGGGTCATTGACATGCAGGCCATGCACCCAAAGATCCCACACGTCAGTGGAGGAACGGAGCGGTGTCCTAGGTCAGAGTCAAGGGCGCCACTCACTGCACGCCCGGCTGAACACGCCTCCGTGCCGCATTCAAACGCCTCCATGAACCCCTCCCGTGTGGAAGCCGAGAAACCCACTCTGGACACATGTCCGTTCATGACCGGGCCGGTGTTAAATGCAACGCCGGCCAAGCTCCTCCCGTCCGCTGTCTATTTGATCTCCTATTTAAACGAGGCCAAACGCCGGCCAAGAATGGCACACCTCCGCCGCTCCCCTATCTCCTCCACCATTTTGTCCACTCTTAAAATGGCTTACGAAGAGTAGTTATTTCGCATCCAAGCCGGCTGGGTAGCCTGCCGGATATGAGCTATGCAGCTCGCTGATCCACCTCCCTCCTCTTGCCCGACGGAGCCAGTTGTCGCCCCAAGCCGGCGCTGTTCAAGAACTTCGCCGCCCGAGCCAGCTCGACGAGGAGCGGCGACGGGCGCTGCTTGCTGGCCCACGCTGCCGCTTTGTACCGCTCTCTGTTTACGGGTCGAGACTCCCATGCCGGCGGCCGCACCATGCAAGTAGCGTCAGAAGCCGGGTGCACGGAGAGTGACAAGTCGGTGGCCAGCGCCTCCGCGTCCGCCGCCATCATCGAGGAGAAGTAGAACACGGGAGGCCGCCGCCGCTTGGGTCCCATGAAGGCCACTGCAGAGGCGACGCCGGCGTACACAGCAGATGTCTTGCCGAATCCTTTTGTTGCGAGGACCTTCGTCGACTCTGCATGGACTCCACGGAAGAGGGAATGTTAGGATGAACTCGGGCCGGTGCCGGCCATGGCAAAGTAGTGGCCGATGATGAACTCAAACCGGTGCCGGCCACCATCATCTTTGGCACCAGCCAATGATATCAGTTGGGCAGTGGGGAAGCGAGCCGTCCTTTGCGCTGAAGCATATACCTTCGGGGCTCCCGATAGTCCAGTGATCATGCCGCCGGACATGAGGAACACAAATCGATCGGCGGGCGACCATTTAGGCCAGGTATTATATACCTGTGCTGTCCAGAACTAGCACCGCATAGTTCATTTGAATGTAATGAAATCTGTCATGTTTGTATGAAAATCCGATATTTTATATGATTTCCGTCCTTGTTTATATGAAATATCAGTTTGTCTACGTGTTTGCGTGAATTTTGTCCGGTTGGTTGAGTTGTTGTCATAATGTGTGCGCTACGCTTGATGGCATAATTTGTGGGTCGCCGATCGGTCTCGCGGGCGGCTCGGTGGCGCCAGGACAAAAACACAGCTCGTGGCGAAGCTCGCTCTCAACGTATGCGCTACTGGATGCATGACAGATGAGCACCGAGCTATTCTCGCTCATCGGTGGCAAAGGCACCGGTGGACAAAAGGGTCGCCAATATTTTGGCTACCCCGGGCAAGATCAAAACAACCCCTCCCAACATATTCAAATCCCTCGTTCGCCGTGGAATTTTGCCATGTGTTGTTTTCATGGACTAGCAAGATGCCCGTGCATTGCACGGAACATCAAGATGCATTTTTTACAAACTCCCGCATGCTTGCAAGGGATAATTAATGTCCTCCTTTGCTAGTACCACGAGGCAAACACCATTAATATTGCATCGATTAGTGTTAGTGGCCTTGTATATCTACAAATTGTAATTTTGATAGTGGCCACTTGTATATAAAAATGGAGGGAGAAAGATGAGAGATAAGGTGAGGAGGAGTGGGGCGTGGTGGTGACTGGTGGTCGGACTCGGCGGAGGCATGGAGATGGATGGCGCATTATGTCTAGGTTTGTATCTCTCTCACACACACACCCACGTAGGTGGGGGACGTGCACGAAGAGAAGAGGTGCACGCACGGCGCACGTACTCCCGTCTCTTTCCCAACCACACCCGCGCGGGTACACGGTGGAGCTCATTTCTGTACAAAAAGGCAACCCAAGTGGTAATTTGGCACGTGTACTGGTTGTCCACTTGGTGGAGGGAGGATCGTCTACCACGGGTGAACAAACAAATTGTGACTTGACGCGTTATGTTAAATTAAAAAAAGAGGCAAACCATGTGGGGCCTACCTTAGAGGCAAGGCTCTATACACTGGAGAACTTTTGATGTGTCCCGTCAACTTGCAGATCAAGGAGAAGCTTGCTTAGTATGCCGTCTCCCCTGTCCACGGCCGCGGTGGCTCGCAGGATGAGGTGAAGCTTGCTTACGAGTACTACTTATCGTGGAATTGTCACGGCAAATGTCCTTAGTGTCAGGACTTAGTCGCGAGGCCAACGCATCTATGTGGTAGCTTGAGAGGGATTGAGCAGAATCGAGAGACGCAACACAAGACAGGGATTTAGACAGCTTCGGGCCCCGGGAAACATCATCCGTTAAAAAACCCTACATGCTGTTTGAGGCTAGGTCTCATTATCATCACGAGGGACTCGCCGTAAACCAGCTCTCCTCTTTGTGTCTAGCCCTAAGATTGTTTCTTCTTGCTTGTAGCTTGTCCTCTTTGGGAGCCCCGCCTCCTTATATATGTCAAGGGCAGTTTACATGACTAGTCCTATTTGGATTAGGATTACTCTATTACAAGTGGAGTCCTAGTCTTGCTTCCTTTGTAGGAGAATAGTCCTTACGCTTTCCTCATAAACCGCCCACCATTAAACGTGAACCGCCTTCGGGCCTTGGGCCTCGCTATCCATCTAACCCGCCCACCGGGTTACTAATGAACCGCCAAGACCGGGCGGGTAGCCCGTGAACCGCCAAGCTCTAGGCGGGTTACCAGTGAGTCGTCCAGTCCGGCCGGGTTATACTTCCGGCCGGTTTACGGCACGGGGTATATCCCCGACACTACTACTACTACTACTACTACTATTGTACGCCTTTACGCCCACTCCCTCACCCACGCGTGCGGTGTCTCGCAGAACGAGGAGAAAATTTTACTACTCCCTCCGTTTACTCCTCGTCCCTTCTACGTACTTTGGTTAGTACTCCCTCCATTTACTTATACAACGCCACTATAAAAAATACATTTTGCATCTATACAAGGCCACAAATAGTAATCGAGACAAAAGTTACTACTCCCTCCTTTCCAATTTATGGCTCAATTTCAAAATGTCTCCAACCAAGGTAGACGGTGAGTGGTTGAATTAATTTCGTAGTTTGCACAAGTAATTAGTACGCTCATTTTTCTCAAGAAGTTTTGTTTACCGAGGCATCAATTAGAACGAGTGCATGAATGACCACTAAATTTCCATGAACTTGTACATGCATTGGTTAGTTTCCTCTTGACACTGCTTGCGTCGGGTGATCTAACGCACCTTGAAATCCAACATGTAATGGTACTACTACTAGTGTGGTAGAATTGAGACTTATCAAACGGAAAAACAAATGTTTTTTAGATGAGCCCTATAAACCCTAGTGGGTACGTACTCCGTAAAAATAGTTTTTTTTCCAAAACTAAGTCGCTCCCTTTCATGAATTCTGTAGTATACTCCTCCGTTGATGCTCCCTTTCATGAATTTCAGATTTCGTCACGACATGTGGGACATATAGCAACCGGGTCAATGTGTCAAGCACCAAATAACAATGCAGAACCGCAGGGGGGACGCACCCCACTTGTACCGGTCCAGTAGTAGTAATGAGCAATGATACGTCAAATCACAATGCCGCACCTTCCCAGACGAAGGAAGCAACCATTATTTCACACTTCGGTTCGCCATCATCTCAAACTACATAGTATTGCCTCTGCCTCAGAGGGACACGCGCATTGCCTTGGTACATCATGACACGTGGGACCGCATGACAGGCCATGCTCCCTCGCCGATCGCTCGGTAAAATCACCTCATTTTTACTATACTTCCTCCATATCGGTTTACTACATGGCATGCACGTCATTCTAGGTTGAGAATTTAACTGGCTATATATGTGATGAACAGTACTCTAGCCTTTTAAAAAATGTATACTTTTGTACAATAGTACTATCGATGGATTGTGCCATGGAGCAAAGATTGAAATTAAAAAAAAGGTCGTACATATAGAGAGCGCTCATCGCCAAATTATGCATATAGTACTATTAAAAAAGCTAGTACGTGCTTAATTGGGGTGCTAAATTCTATTAAAGAAATACTAGTAGTATGTACATACTGAAGAGTTAAAGTAACGAGAAGAAACATAACATAGTTCTGCTTGGGGGCTCAAGACAACACACCCTCAAATTAAACTAAGCACACCTGAAATTAAACTATGCAACTAATCCAGTAGACACTGCATTAGAAGTTTAGAAGCACCATGAGCAATGACACTGCCACCTTACTTGGAGTCCTCGTCCACGTCCTCGACTTCGTCCTTGTCCCTCTTCCTCTTGGCCGATACTTCTTTGCTTAAACCGCACACTTGGCTGTTGCTCTTCATCCAACCCTTGTAGATATTGAAGCAAAGGTAGCCATCCAGTGCAGCGTAGTGGATGTGGTCTACATCTAGTACATTCCGCTGCCATGCATGACGATGAAACGTGTAATGAGGTTTCTCCAGTTTACGGTATGAAGGATGAACCATGGCTCCTGCCAGGGTCAGCATTGAAGGCTGACGAGAGGGCAGCAGCCGATTCTTCTGGAGGTCGAAGGGGTTGCCTACAACGAGGCCTATCCAACCCAGGACTTCTTTGTCGTTCTTAATGTCTACAAGAACGAATTTCACTGCTTTTGTCCTTGAGGAAGTTCTTAAAATCTCGCACTCAACGCCGGCATGGCATACGTGGTAGACCAAGCAAACGTTATGTACACAAACCTGGATCACGGCGGGCTTCTTCCTCTCTTCGTCCTTTAGATCCTTCTCTCGTCCCAAGACTATGGTGTACTCAACATCTAGCCCAGCGACCCACTCATCATCTGAGTTTTCGAACATGCATCTGAAGTGAGAAAGGCATCCTTTCACCGTCGCGGAAGAACGGGTGTAGATGATGTCGAACTCATCGCCGGTGATGGTTCTAACCTTGTACTCACCGCCGATCGTGGAGATTTGGGACGCCATGGATTTGGGAGGAGGGTTAGGATTAGTGGAACTGCCGTAATGTGAATGGACGGGAGGACTAGGAGCGAATCGCCGTAGTATTGAAGGACGTGCGGGGACGAGTAGGAGCGGACTGCCAGCGTGCGAACGGTAGGGTAGTGGCTTTCCATTCTCCCATGATACGGGCTTCCGAGAGTCCTTGGATCTGAGATCAAACAGTTGCATGGCGTGATCCTAGACCTATGGGTGAATATCCTATCCTGGAGGGTTATTCTGCAAATTTTCAGCAACTTAGCATGCGACCGTTTGATCAATGGAGATTTAACACGGTGCGTTAGGCTATCTGATGTTGGCATGTCATACATGGTCATCACTTAGTCACTCATACTACAACAAGGTTGGCTATAAGGCTGGCTATAAGTGTATTTTTTTACTTCTCTCTATCTCTTTCTTCGTTCTCCCTCCGTCCCATAATATAAGAACGTTCTTGACACTAGTGTAGTGCTGAAAACATTCTTATATTATGGGACACAGGGAGTACTAGTATTTATTGCATTTGCCAAGGAGTGACCTCTTCCAATGAAATGGTGTTGCTAAGTTTGCTTCATTTAATTAGCTATAGACTCAAAATTGTCTTTTCACCTAGGTACACGCACTTAGCACCGTTTCTTCCTTGGGTCACCAAACTAGTCTCTATCTTCTTGATTAACTTGCCACATCAGACTTTATGCCTATGTGGCAAGCTTAGCACCTGTAGGAGCAAGTAAAAGTAAGTACAATAGTGCGTTTTACATGGCATTTTTGCATATGTGGAGGAAAGAGAGGCAAGAAAAAGTGGAGAAGTGGGCTATCATGCAAGAGCCAGCCTCTACTACATGGTGGAGCATTGGGAGAGGCACCTGTATGGAGGTGGTTAGGAATCAGGAGACTCACGCCGGTCGTAGCGCCGTAGTTAAAATGATAATGGCAAGTCAAATCAAGGGGCCCCACCTGTCCAGCTGTAACTCGCTGTCAAATCACACAGCCCTACGTTTGCAGCAGCCTACTCCCTCGTCTTCTCGCGTCTCTGTCGAACCGACTAGGCGGAACTGCCCGCCATACAAGCAGAAAAAGCCCCGCCCTCGACTTTTAAATACAACTACATCCGCTTAAGAATCCAATGATATACTTTTTTTGACATGGTAACTCATATTTAGTTAGTCAAATGGATTACCTAGAACTACGTGTAGGCCCTATAAACCGAGACGCCTAAAAATAAAAAACCGAGATGGAGAGGGTAGTTCAGCATGTATCTTTTTAGATCAATATAGTGAGGATTCACCAAGGAGCAAAACCAAGTGGTAGGTTGCTCCTGTCGTGTTGGCGTAGCAACTCAAGCAGGGTCAGTCCGCACACGAAATGGCGACACACTTAACAGGACCCCTTTGGCCGACATGTGGCTCATCCACCATCTTGTTCCATGTGCGATGCACCAAATTACAGTTCGGAGCAGCTGTTGGAATTGGAGGCACCCCGGTCGTAGTGCCACAGTAGTAGAAAATGAGCGATGAGGGGTCAAATCACAAAGCTCCACCTTTCCCGCATTAAGCTGGACGGACGAAGCAACCATCATTTCACTCTAGGGCACAAGAGCATAAAGAAAAGAGAAAACAATGATGCGTGCGGCAGCTACCTAGGGCACCCTAGGGTAGGGGTCTCCACTACAGATCCTTTTTTTAAAGTGCCTCCACTACAAATCGGCTTCTCCCTCGTCCTCTTGAAGAAAACCGATGATGAGTGCGGCGGTAGGGTTTGTAGGAGTACTACGGTGTACGGGGCCATGTCGTAGTAAACGGGTTCAAGTTGATGCCTTAAATATGTGTGGGCCGCTTGGTTTTATGGGAACGAGGCGGCATTTTGGGTTCGGGGACCAGTGGAGATATAGTACGTACAAAAAATTGTGGATGTAGGTTCGACCGGAAGACAATGATGCATGGGCCCTGCATTTTGATATACCCGGGGCCGCGTGAAATTTGCTACTCTACTCAAAACTAGTAAGGTACACATGTATTGAACGCATGAGATTTCGAAACCAAATTATGAATAAATACACACTATAGCATGTAAAGCTTTGAGTCATATATGCATGGTGTAGATGTTCGTTTAGTTCTTATAATTCATTTCATTCAAAATCAATTAGTTTTATAAAAATGTTAAGATTCATGGGGTTGTGCATTGTAAATCATAAAGTAAAAAACAAATAATGGCAATTCATTTAGAAAAATAATAATCAATTATGATACAGAAGATTCTAGAACAAAGGAGAAGTGCTTGTATTTTGAGGTTTGTGCATTATGCTTAAGTTCAACCATGGAGTCTTCTAAATTGTACATGTGGCGATCTGTGGAATGTTGATGATATCCAACGGCCAGTAGTGCTCGGATTTGCCTATATCTACATTGTCGGATTAGCTTCATCCAGCGACCATCTTTCAAAGTTATTGGCACACTATATAGTTCTTGTGCCATAGTTGCATGTTTTGGAAAAAAGCCACTAGTGGGTTGTACTCCCTCCGTCCGGAAATACTTGTCATCAAAATGGATAAAAAGGATGTATTTAGACATATGTTAGTTCTAGATTCATCTCTTTTTATCCATTTTGATGACAAGTATTTTCGGACGGAGGGAGTACTATCTATTTAGGAATAGAAGATGTATACATGGAAGTTGTAGGGAAAGAGAGCATCTCAATTCCTATGAGTAGGGATTGGAAAAGAGATGTCATTTGGTTCACATCATAGGAACTTTTCTATTGAATCTAGAGATGACATGTATCTCAATTCCTATGAGGAGGGATTAGAAAAGAGATGTAATTTGGTTCATATCATAGGAACTTTTCTGTTGAATATGCGCTAATGTTTATTTTCCTTTGAAATTAAGGGAGTATAGGAATCCATTCATATGAACCAGGTGGCTCTAAAGCTATAGAAATGATATCATGTTTATTTCCTTTGAAATGTGGAGTATATGAATCTATTCCTACGAACCAATTGGCTCTAAAGGAAAATAATCCTATAAAAATCATATCATATAGAGTTCCTATGATATTCCTCGACACTGAAGGATGGTTGAAATTGTTGCGGGTGATACGATGGTTTTCTTTGTAGACTCCTCACCCATCTTTATAGTTACCTCTCGAAGATGAATGAAATGATATATACAGGGTATTCTACATGTGCAATTTGGTACATCAAAACTCGGTAAAAGTTTGCGAGGTTTGAATTTTCAATAAAGCTATATGCACTGCATTTCGGAACGGAGGGAGCATACGGCAGTTGCTAACACTCACGTGGAAGATTTGTGTGTAGGAGGAGTGGCTGTTCTGTTAAATGACATGGCAAAACTGACACTGTCGGATGGCAATCTAACGGTTCTTACAGCGTTCGTCAGGAAAAGGCTTGTGGCAAACGTTTGTCGGATAATGATTTACGGACACATGCATTGCATTGATACGTGCCCCCTCTCTCTCATGCACATGCACCCTCACCAGTCACGACTCTCTCGAGTCCTCTCGCAGACTCGCACGTCGCACCCACCGTCTATCTGCAGGTAGACGTCACGTACATATGTGCTCTTCACACCCTACCCTCAGAACTTAAAAACAAAAGACGGCACAAGCGCACATTTTATTTTAGCTCACACGCCACACACTTATACTATTACTCTTGCGGCGAACATTCTTTGGGCATAGTATATTGTACTCACGAAGAGAAGCGGTGCACGACGCACTAGTTCTCTCACACCCACTGTGGGTACACGAGAGCACATTTTTTGAAGCTGGTACAACAAAATCACTCCACTATATATAAAAGCAGGAGCCTTAGCGCTTGCTTTACTAGGGTTCCTCTTGTTCACTCTCTCATGCTCTCTAGATCTAAGCAAGACATAGGTGGCCACACTCTCTCTCAGATCACGGCTGGTCACAAATCCGGCCGGGCAACCTTGACCGGGCAGGGGTGTAGGTGCATCGTTCACGCTGTCGTCGGCGGCGAGGGAGGAGACCAACGGCTGCCCGCGCGTCCCGATCGGCGGCCGTGCCGTTCTTTCCGAGAGAGCGCCGGCTCGGGAGGGCCTCCGACCCCTTCTTCCTCCCTGCGGTATTGTGGCCAAGATGCGGCCTCCCAACTCTATCTTTGCCACATGCCGACGACCCTCAGGTATACATGCCTTCGAAACCTGCCTTGCTCTACTGCCCCAGCTCCCTTCGTGTGGATCCTTTTCTACTTTCGTCCGCTATTCTAAAGCCACCTAGACTTCTACTATTATTAGAAGTAAAACTAGTTCATACAGTCGACTCTAAGCGTTGGTTCAAACAGGGAAGAAAGTGGGAAAGCTATAGCATGAATCTAGGACTTGGATCTCAGAGGAAACGGGGGAAAGTAGTAATATCTGTCACTGTTTAAATAACCGTATTTTGTGTTTGCACAAACAGGGATGTCTGTCTCCATATCGTTTCGGGATATCTGTCTTTGTATCATTTCTATCCGCACAATCAAAAGCACACACCTCAGCTTTAGTACAACTGCGCAAAATGAGATGGCTATCCCTCGTTGTCGTCGTCTAACCTCCCGTCTTCAGGGTATCCCTACATTGGTATTAACTAAGGTAGAATGACCAACGCAATCTAAAAGAAGCTGATTCAGACGCTTTTACTTCTTGATTGCAAAGCAGGACGAGCGAAAAACAATCGCATCCTAGTCCGGAATGCACTTTCTACCAGTTCATCCATGGACCGAGGACTAGCTGGCACGACTGCACGCGGTTTTTTGGACAGGTGCGCGGACAAGAGGCATTGTGGTCTGTTTATTTATGCAAATAACGGTGCTTAAATTTAGTGGATTGCACAAGCATTTCAGCTGGTCAGTTCACTGCATGGTTCAGTTCAGCATTCCAGCTGAGACCACAATTATAATTAGTTATTGTGGAATGACAAAACCTAACCCCGGATGGTGGCAACAAGAAAAAACCAGAGTGAACTCCAGGAAATTTAAGCGTGCCAGGAGGCCCTTTGCTCAGAGAAGCCTTGCTTGTTTTTTCCTGATTTGTAAACCTTCTCACAACTTTGTCTTTTGCTATGAACTAGTATATGTTTGTTATGTTCTTTGAATCATTGCGATGTATAAAATTGCTTAACTTATGCTTTTCAAGTTTTTTTATGAAGACGAGTTTAATGTGAGTGTTCCACATGAGCGCTCTAGCGTGTGAACATTTGGAATTTATTACATTGTGGCCTCAATTAACTGCATGAACCACTGTAAAAAGATACATAGTTGCTTATATGTCAGACAACACATTGTTGATTGTTAGCTGGTCGATAGCCTAGTGTTGAAGCGAGCTGAGCCAATGTGCCATGTTTTGCACAACTGCTTACAAGTGGGGTAGCACCAATAGTGTTTACAAGTACTTATGTATACGTCAGCGCACAGTTCTCGAACGAGTGCTCTATTTCATCAAAACACACACTGCTCGTATGATAAACCGTGATAACTTATGTCTTACCATGTCATATTCATGAAAAAACTAGTGGGGACGCATCTGTTTTGGCAACAATTACGATGGTTCTCACATGATTCACGGGCACACAAAAGTAGTAGCAGTTCCCATAGACGGATTCAAATAGAGTACTAGCCCCAGAGGGGTCGATAACAGGCAAGGTTCGGATAATTAGACACAATCCAAACTACTCTTAAACACTAGTTGGGGCTACTATTCCATGCCTCGATCTAATTTGGGCTGGACACAAGACGGACCTTGCCATGAACATCATCGAGGACGTCCCGCAGCAGCTCAATCCTGTGAACCTTCATGAAGACAACCTTGTGGCCTTGCCACTGATAAACTTGTTTGTGGAGGCATGCCACGTCATCTTCCTGCATAAGCTTGACAAGAACAAGATGCCTCACAAACGAAGGAGTAGCTTTGAACTTCTTGTGCTTCAAGACACCTCGACAACACGCTCGACAATAGTGAGGCTGAATACAACTCTTCATTTGTATAACCTCAAATGGCTTCCGTGATCCAACAGCCTAAGAACTCTGCTTTCCCAAAGGTCGATATTCAGGTCATCCGCCTCATAGCGAGTGACATGTACAACCACACAATCCTTGTCTACATCGTGGCTCTAATTGAAATGTAAACAAATACTTTTCAAAGATAAGAAACACAAGTTATTTAAACCACTATGTATAGCATGGCATCGGCTAATAAAATTTTGCATTATTAATCACCACATACTTAGATGAAAAACCACAATCGAGATCGGCAAAGAAGGAAATCACCTTGGGCAGCTCGGGGGGGCACATCCTCAAAGGGGAAAACTGCTCTGCGAAAGGCCATGGGGCTGTAACCTCAAACGGGGCGTTGACCATCTCAGTAGTGGCCGTGAGCGTATATGGGGTCGGCTCGGTGCTGCCTCCATCTTCTTGGACCTCTCTGTCTTGTGGGGATCAGCCTCCCGCGTCTGCTCCAATATCGGCAGATCTTTGCCTGGTTCTACTTGGTCCATCATGAAACTGACGAATACTAGGAGACCACTGGAAGGAAAACACAATCGCAATGAAAATGAAACAAAAAAGTTAGTGAGGACGGCTACTGCTTTGCAAAAGTTCTTTTTTTCTCTGAACAAAAATATACCAACATCACGGGTCCGCTTACCTTCCCTTCGTTGGGAGAGAAGAACAGTGGCAGATGCGAGTGTTGCCTTTCTTGAAGACGGTGAGTGAGAAGGGGATTCAGCGAAGAGTGAAATGATGTTTGCTTTGTCCGTCAAACTTAGACCGCGGGGAGGTTGGGTTCTGTGATACGACGGCTCGTTACTGCCGCTCTACGACCGGGGAGACTCTCCGCCTGCATACTGCCTTCTAATTTGGTGGATGGCAGTTGGGCCTGCTACACGCATGGCCCGCATGTCGGTGAACAAAAGTATAACGGCATTCAAGAGAGGGAGACGTTTCAATGACCTAGGAGGAGCCAAGCGGTAGAGTGTCTCCACTATACTAGTAGTAATTGTTTTTCGGGTAGTCAGAGAGTGTCTCCACTGCATAAGTAGTAATTGTTTCTCTGGGCCCAAGACAAAACAGCCCATCCACACTAGTAAATAGTAAAATCAATTCAAAAGCCCATATATTTACTGAATGAGAGGAGCTACCCACACCCAGCACCCCCCCAAAACCTAGGTGCTCTTCTTCCTCCTCGCTCCCACCCACCTCCCGTCAGCTCGCTCCACTCGTACCCCCAAATTCCTCACCTCACTCCTACAGAAAACCCTAGCTCCCCTTCTTCCTCACTCCTACAAAAAACCCCAGCTCCCCTTCTTCTTCGCTTGCACTACAACTAGGCTCGTCATTCGTTACTCTGCTCAAATCCGTGAGCACGACGCGATGCCCTCGAGGAAAATGGATTCGGCTGACCCCAGCGCCAAGAAGATGAGGCTCCCGCCAGCGGCGACGCCTGTTGTAGATCCCGCACCCGGCAGAGTGGGGAGAAGCGGCGACCCCGCCCCCATCGGATCCTAGGAACCCGTAGAATCTCGGGTGGACCGCATCAGCGATCTCCCGGACACCGTCCTTGGGGAGATCATCTCGCTTCTCCCCACCAAGGATTGCTGCCACACCCAAGTCCTCTCAATTTGGTAGCGCCCTCTATGGCACGCTGTGCCCCTTAATCTCGACTGTCGTCAGCTATCTCTCTTCAATGATTTTGAAATCCCTAGAGCCATCATCTCCTCCCACCAGGGCTCCGTTCAAAGCCTCTGCATCCCGTCATGCTACCTGAGCAAGCATACCATGCCCTGCATGGTGGACGCCTGGCTGAAATCCCCTGAATTCACAGCACTACAGCTGCTTGAGTTCTACTATTCCCCTGGAAATCACATACCACATACGGAACGCCATGAACTTGTGCACTCAACACCGATGTCTATCTCGCGATTTTCCTCCTCTCTCCACACCGCCACCTTTGCGCCGTGCTACCTACCAGACAATCTGGTACTAAACCTTCGACTCCCATTTCTCAAGAAACTTTCACTTGTGCGGGTTCAGATATCGGAGACCTCATTGCAGACAAAGATCATCCACTCCAGTTGCCTGCTACCGGAGTGCTTGGTGCTTGTTTTCATAGTTAGAATCGGTTGTCTCCAAATAAAGTCGCCTAACCTTGTAAGAATTGGAATTTCTTTTGACGGAAGGCAGCTCATCATCCAAGATGTCCCTTCACTTCAAAGGTTGATCCTTGATTCTAGTTATTCACCGCTGCAAATAACCATCCTCTCTCGCCTAAACCGAGACCTTGGGTGTAATACATGATCTCTGTGCTCATTTCAATATGGTGTTTGGCTCCACAGTTCTTCAGGTACTTTATATTATCATCTACACTTGTAACCATAAGCTGCATTTTAAATTTCCGCGCATAATTTATATATCATCTTGGAGTACACATTTTGTACTAATATTATGTTCTATGAAGAGTTTCTCCATGGATGGCCTATCAATGGTGCTGGATTCTGTCAAGATCTTATATATTCAAATGAATAGTTTTGATCTGAACAAGATTTTTGGCTTGCTGCAATGCTTTCCATGTCTGGAGAAGATGTATATAAAGGTGATAATTTCACGCACATTGGAAGCCCGCATATAGTGTACTAGAATTAACCGTTCATCTGTTTCTCTTTCGACACTCTTCTTTTAGACCTTAACTATTTTCAATCTTCATGTCTATTTAGGCAATAGGACGGGGTAAGAAAGTTATAACCAATCGGTGGATTCATAAGCATCGGGATTTCTCACTTCTCATGAGATTCGATTGAAGACAATAACGCTAGAACGATATGTAGCCAGCAGTGCAAACACAAGATTTGTCACATTCTTCCTGCTGAATGCGAGATTACTATTGTCCATCAGGCTTAAGTTTATCAGCAGCATGGTTTTGACGGATGGGTATGTCTAAGAGCAAAAAAGGAGTTTCAGGTGGGCAAAAGAGCTTCTGAACATGCCGGGCTTCTATTTACAACATACAGTGGTCATAATCCAGTAAATTTTACGACCCAGGATGTTCATTCTATGGACCTGACCGATCCATTTGACTGTGACTGCCGAAAACAGTGTTGGAGTTAGATGTTGTTGCCCTTTTCAATCTGGTTTTTTTTTGTAAACTTGATGAACAATTAACCCTCGTGCTTTTGTACAGTTTGTAAGTTGGAGTTAGATGTTCCTGCCCTTTTCAACTCGGCTGCGACTGTCATATTTTCTTTGAAACAAGGCAAATGGCTTGCCATTCGTTTAATTTAGAGTGAAATATTGTAACAAATCCCAACCTAGGGAAATAACATCACTCTCGCCGGCTGCATGAGCTCACTGTGCATTACAGAAACCAAGTGATTAGCCCCCACCAGCACCCACAAACTTATTTCGAACTAGCACATCAACTGGGCTGTAAATTTTCATAGGAAAGGCTGCATGACCGTGACAGATTTGGATTCTGACATTTGGGACCCGCGAGGAAATAGCCTATCCAAGGTGGTGTCGACTAGCCAGTCAACAAACGATTCTGCCTACCAGCCGTTGGATTGACATCCGACATCTGTCGTGTATCTTCTATCTCTTGTCTTCTTCTTCCTCTAGCCGCCCAAACCAAACCACCCCGTCGGCTCCGCCTGCTCCCGCCTCCCATGGCTGGCTGCGCCTCTGCCGCCCTACCGTATGTACCCTCCAATGTTGGCCAGTCCCTCCCTCTATTCCCCACACGCCCCGTTATTCTCCGCGATGTCACTCTAACACGCACTCCGCTCAACCATCCAACCTCATACTCCCCTCCGCTCGCGATCGACCGATGCATCTTCCACGGCTCTGCTCGTTCCGGCCCAAGGCCTCACCTTCGCCCTCCGCCTTGCGGCCTTGGTTCGCTTCGCCGTCTTGTGCGCCGCTTCTCTTCGCTTGTCAACGCCGTCAACAACCGAGAGGAACAAGGAGATGAATGTACATGGAGAGGATGACGGTAGGGACCCACCAGCGTCATGGCAGTACACAAGCAAGTGCCTCTATATTACAAGCCCAAAAATATGGTTCCTCCTAATGGTTGGACATCTGGGGCTCACGCCATTGTCAACATAGTCAATAAACGAGAATTACACTCACGAAGCGGCCGACACTGTGGACCCAAAGAAGTCGCGTAGTGTTTTTTGAGGAACAAGCAGTTGTTATTTATACTAGTTTTAGCGATGGATCAGGGCAACAACTGTCGGGGCGTGTCTCTGTGGCCTCGAGCACCTATGGGGCACCGGGGGCCCCTTTTGGTTCGGCAAGGGAGCGGGGATCGTGCGCAGAGCAGATCGAGGTCGGGCGCGCGCGGGGAGACGGGCGATCTTTACCCAGCTTCGGGGCTCTCCGGAGAGATAACACCCCTACTGCTGCTTCGTGTTTGTTATTCGATCTTGCTCGAGCGTGCGAGCGTATGGTGGTGCTGTGGGTGTCGAATGGACCGAACCCCTTCTACGTGCGCATGGGCCTCCTTTATAGTCTCAAGGGGTACCCACAGTGGCAGCGAGGGAAGAGGGGGTAGAAAGGTAAAATCGCAGGTTGGTGCAATAAGGACAACAAAGGTTCCCTACCTAACTCGACGGCAGGGGACAAGGGCATTAAATGCCCGTCCGGTCGCCCAACAAGGCAGGAGGAGGATCAGTGAGCCTCCGGTTACCACGATGGCGCCTCTGTCAGCTCCGTTTGCCACCTCGCTCCGCATGGCTGTGTAGCGCCTCACCACGTGCCCTTGGGATGGCCTTGCGATGACACATCGCTGGGGTGCGCTGGAGTCGGGTGGCAGCCTTGCCGCGGCAAGTGCTTTGCCGTGGGCCTCTTGTTGTGCCGGCAAGCTTGCCGGCCGCTGGGCCTTGCCGGGCGCTGGCGCGCCAAGCAAGTCTTCCGGTGATGCCTGGTTGGCCTTCCCGCAAGCTCCTCTTGTCGGGGCCTTCGTGCTCTTGGCTAGTGCTTTGTTCTTGAATGGCAGTAATAAGGAGTGGTGGAGAGCCTTGCCGGGCGTCCGGCATGCCTTGCCGCTGGTGTCTGCGATCGCCTGCAGACAAGTTCGGGTACTAAGGTACCCCTACTTTAGTACACCGACAGAGCCCCGGCCCGGGCCATACACGGTGTTAAGCGTTGTTGGGCCAGGCCCAAAACAGCGCACACGCGCGGCCGGGTCCGCCAGCAACGGGCTCCGTGTTCACCGCGCTCTCCCAAGAACGCACGCCGATTGCGGCGTCGTGGGAGATGTGGGGCGCTTAACTCCAGAGAATGTGTAACGCTCGCATCCTCTCGCTTATAAGCGGGGAACGGGTCGTTCCCCACTTTCGCCACTTGCGTTCCTTCCTCCGAAAGCTCCGACGCCCTCCTCCGTCTCCTGAACCGAGAAAAAGAAACAGCGCTCCGCCGCTTATCGCCACCGTCGCCGCCGCTGCTTCTGCCTCCCCCCGCTGCCCTCGCAATGGCCCCGAAGGCCGGGAAGGCTACGAAGGCCACGAAGGCCGAGAAGTCGACCGAGGCACAAGAGCTCGAGGCGCTGCGCAAGAGGCGGGTGCTTTTCCCTCCTGAGCTCACCCCGGCGACCTTAGCTTGCCGGGGGAGGAACCTTGGCCTTCGCAGCCCCCGGCAACTCTGGCTCCGGCAAGACCCAGGTGCTGGAGCGCCTTCTTTGGCCCTTGTCGCCGACGCCACGGCCTCCGGGGGCCCCAAATACCGTGAAGGGACTTTGGCACTTGCAGCCCCAAATGGTTGGCTTGTCGGGGCCCGCGCGCCAACACCTCTTCCGCTTCTCCTTGTCACGTGATCATAGCCACGAAAACAACCGAGACAATACTGTAATAAGCTATTCTTTCATGGTGTGACTCTACCACGCGATGCCATGCTTTGCCCTTCAGATGTTTACATCAGACGCTGCTAGGGAACTTGCCGGCGCTAACACACTTGCTGAGTACGGACATCAGCAGCTACCGGGCGGTGTTGTTTCCGCAAGAAACCTTCTCGTGCCGCTTGCAAAGCACTTGAATTGTTGAGCGGACTCGAAACAAATCAAGGACGCAACTCAGCCGTGAGTTGGTTCCTCCACGCACAAGTTTCTCATACGAAGGGCGCCTTACGGCAAGGCTTGCTATGTTACGCCCTCTACTTCGTTACATCCTTTGTGCGCTTTTACCCTATGCTTCTAGGGAGCTTGCCGGCGCTAACACACTTACTGAGTACGGGACATCAGCAGCCTGCTGGCGGTGTTGTTTCCGGCAAGCAAGCTTCTCTGGCCCGTTGTAGTGCACTTGTATTGTTGAGCGGACTCGGAAACAAAGCAAGGACGCAACTTAACCACGAGTTGGTTCCTCCGTGCACAGGTATTGCGTACAAAGGACGAACGCACGAGGAACATAACATAAAAAAAGCATGGAACTAAGAAGTGCTCTGTACAAAAACTCGGACGACTTAGCTTTTCCGTCTTCAACAATCTGTCGAGGCCATGCTTTTTCCCTGATCTTTCCCCCTTGTATGTTCTCTTCCTCACGCTTTCGGGGAACCCTTCGGCGCAAACACACTTGCCGAGCGCAGGGCATCAGCAGCCCGCTGGCGGTGTTGCCTCCGGCGGGAAGAACTCGTCGGGCTGGTTGCGATGTGTTTTTAGCGTCGAGCGGACTTGAAGCGGATCGATGGCGCAACCTAACCACGATTCGACCCCTCTGCGCTCGGATTCTTCATACAAGGTATGGACTTTCAAGAAGCACAACTCAAAAGTTTGAAGTTTGGCAGCTTTCTTGGCCTTATCGGCCAGCAGAGCTCGATGGCGCGTCCTCGACGGCAGCGCAGCACTCCGGAGAGGCGGTCTTGTCGGAGTGAGCGCCAGAGCTGTTCTCGCCGGGCTTAGCCTTTGGTTGGTCTGCCTTTGCCTTCTCGTACTTGCCGGTGGAGCTCGATGAAGCGTCCGACGGCAGCGCAGCACTGGGAGGTGCGCTTGCCGAGTGGGCATCGAGCTATCCTTGCCGGACTTGGCTTTCTTCTTCCCCGGGAGCTTCAGCGGCAAGTGGCTCGCGCCTCTGCTGCTGCTGCTGCTCTTCCGAGATCTTGTCGGCGCAGATGAGTGCATCCCTCTTGTCGCCTTGGACAGAAATGACACTCATCGGGCTTGGCATCTTGAGCACATTGTATGCGTGGTGAGAGGCCGCCATGAACTTGGCAAGTGCGGGTCGGCCGAGTATCCCATTGTAGGGTAAAGGGATATCAGCCACATCGAACGTGACCCTCTCATTCCTGAAGTTCAGTTCGCTGTCGAACGTCACTAGCAATGTAATGTTTCCCTTTGGCTTGCTCCTTCCCGGATTTATTCCTTGAAAGGCACCAGTTTCTTCGAGCTCGCTGTCGGGGATCTGGAGCTTCTTGAGCACTGCGGAGGAAATCAAGTTCAGGACGGCCCCGCCGTCAACCAGCATCTTCGTGACCTTGAGGTTGCGGACTGTTGGTGAAACCAACATCGGCAAGCACCCGACCGCAGTGACACGATCAGGGTGGTCCTCAACGTCGAAGATGATGGGCGTGCCGGACCACTTCAGAGGCCTGCGTGCCTCGACGGACGGCTCTGCCGCATTCACTTCTCGCACCCACTGTTTGAGTTGGCGGTGCGAGGTGTGCAGGGAGGCGCCGCCGTCGATGCACAACGCTTCTGTCACCTTCTAAAATTCTTGATCATCGGTCTCATCTTCCTCCATCTCTTCATCCTCATCTTCATCTTCATCCTTGTCGCGGCCGCGGGGAGGTCTGTCTCCTTGCCGCGGCTTAGCCTTGCCGCGGTGTCCTCCCTGGGCGGGAAGCTTCTTGCCGGAACCTCCACCACCTCCCTGGGCTCTCTCCTTATCGCGGCGCTCATACTCAGCTTTTTACAGCTCCGCCATCTGCTCTACTTTTTTGCAGGTTTGGAGGTCATGGCCTTTGGTGCGGTGAATCTTGCAATAATGCTTGCCGGAGCCATCCTGCTTGTCGGCGGCTGCTACAGCCTCGCCGGAGTCGTCGGTTTTGGCCTTGTCGGAGCCGCCTCCGTTGCCGGAATGCTCAACAGCTAGCACATCCTTAGCTTTCCTCTTCCTTTGTTACGCCTCCGGTTCCTCCTTGCCGGGGTGGCGTCCTCACCGCCGATCCTTCGCTCCGCAACCTCTCCGGGATTTTCCTCCTCCTCAGCCCGTGCACACTTGTCGGCCGAGCGTAGAGCTCACGACATCTCTGATTTTGCACATCGCCATCTCCTCCCTCATCCTGCGTTACGCACGTTCGATGAAACGCGCTAATAACCGCGCAGGGTGGACGCTCGGGATGTTGCGTTGCACCGGCTGAATCTTTGTATATACTTGCTAGGGGCTCTCCTCATCGGACGAGCAAGTGGAGGTCACTCTCCGGCCATGAGGCTTGTGGCCACCCGTGAAGGCGCCGACAAACCGATGGCACAGTCCGCCCATGAGGAGATGGAGCCGTCCGCAAGTGCATGAGCCAAGATCTCACGTTAGGCTTGAGTACCAGTGGGAAGTAGTTGGCGAGATCTTCTCGTCCGCCCCCGCAGCCTGCACCGCGATGGTGTAGATGCCGAGGAACTCCGACGGTGTATCCTGCCGCCGTATTTCTCGCACGCGTCGCTTGAAGTTCTTGGTTTTGGGCCATCGGACTTGCCGCAGCTCGCGGTGAACGCAGGGCAACCCGCCGCCGCACGGCAAGTCGCCTGGTTTACATGTCGCGCGACGACAGCAGGCCCAGCCGCTGGTCGACCGACGCCGCTTTCTCTCGGCGCTGATGCGGTACGAAGCGTCTTCGTGTTGCCGCTCTTGGAGGACGTGGCGTTGATCGCGGCGAAGTTCGCGGGTCCGACGACGCGTGGAGTCGCCGTCGGGTTGGTCCGCGAAGCTAGCGATCTTGCTCTTGGGCTGGGAGTGCATGAGGTGGCACTTCAGCGTCTTGTCGGCGTTGGCTTGCGCCGACGCTTTGCCGGGCCTCGGCGCTCGATCGCTTGGGTTTGTCGCCGCTGGCGGCCGGCGAGGCTGTAAATGGTCATCCTCCGCCGCCGATCTTGTGCGGCGCCGAGGGTAGTCCGTAGCAACGGCTCGGTCGGCGCTTCCTCTGTTGTCTTGGGTGGCGGTGGTGATGAACGGCGCGAGGAGCGGATGTGCTTGGGCTCCCAATCGATTGGGAGGTGCAGCACTCGCTCGGGCGATCAGATTCGCCGCGCCAAAGATGCGGGCGCGCATGCGACCTCGAGCGCCCCGCGACCCACCAGCTTGGCCTTGTTCCATCGCGAGCACGGTGCTAGGAGCACCGGGCATTGTTGACCTTGCACCTCCCGAGAAGGGTGCGGTGTCCGCCGATCGCCGACGCTATGGGCCTTTGTTCTTGGATCTAGTGACGACACGAGACCCACCGGGCGGCGCACACCTCCGCCGGCGTCCCACTCCACCGCCTGCTTGCTCCAGCGGTGGTGGCGGAACCGATGTAGACGGAGCGCCACCTCCAAGGCTTCTTCTTCGTGGCATGCTGATGAAGATCTTGAAGTAGCGCGTGGAGACCGGATCGATGCTCACGACCTCGACGCTTCTACCGGGCGCGCCAAAGATGTCGGGCGTGTCTCGTGGCTCGAGCACCTATGGGGCACCGGGGCCCTTCGTTCGGCAAGGAGCGGGATCGTCGCAGAGCAGATCGAGGTCGGGCGCAGCGGAGACGGGCGATCTTTACCCAGCTTCGGGCTCTCCGAGAGATAACACCCCTACCGCTTCGTGTTTGTTATTCGATCTTGCTCGAGCGCAGAAGCGATGGTGGTGCTGTGGGTGTCGAATGGACCAACCCTTCTACGTCGCATGGGCCTCCTTTTATAGTCTCAAGGGGGTACCTACAGTGGCAGCGAGGAAGAGGGAGTAGAAAGGTAAAATCGCAGGTTGGTGCAGCGAAGCACAACAAAGGTTCCCTACCTAACTCGACGGCAGGGACAAGGGCATTAAATGCCCGTCCGTCGCCCAACAAAGGCAGGAGGAGGACCGCTAAGTGAGCCTCCGGTTGCCACGATGGCGCCTGTCACTCCGCTTGCCACCTCGCTCGCATGGCTGTGTAGCGCCTCGCCACGTGCCCTTGGGATGGCCTTGCGATGACACGTCATTGGGTGCGCTGAGTCGGGTGGCAGCCTTGCCGCTGCAAGTGCTTTGCCGTGGGCCTTTGTTGTGCCGGCAAGCTTGCCGGCATTGGGCCTTGCTGGGCGGCGGGCGCCGCGGCAAGTCTTCCGGTGATGCCCTGGTTATCCTTCCTGCAAGCTCCTCTTGCCGGGCCTTCGTGTTTTGGCTAGTGCTTTGTTCTTGAATGGCAGTAATAAGGAGTGGTGGAGAGCCTTGTCAAGGCGTCCGCAAGCCTTGCCGCTGGTGTCAAGGATCGCCGTGCAGACAAGTTCGGGGTACTAAGGTACCCCTACTTTAGTATAATCGACAACAACGGGTCTTGAGGGGCAAAGGGTCTGCCTAACAAGGGTTTTATTTATGTTTACCACATCATGAGCCCAGTTGTGTTTTTTTCTTGTTGAAAATGGCTAGCCCAGTTCTATTTTTTTAAAGAAATACCCAAACAAGGCCTACTTGCTTTATCGGCCCTGTTGGGCTGCAAATCTTTCAAGACGAGGAGAGTTTCATTCGGTTTGCCCAGAAATGGGCTGTACATCTTTAAAACACATCAAACCGGGAATTAGTTTCAATTTTTTTCATTACAAGATCTTAAATTCCATTGATTTTTATGCGTGGACAATTATTTGGATTTTATATTTATATAAATTATTTTTCAAAATAGTTTGAATGTGAATTGATATTTCTGGATTAAAACAGTTGACCGCACCGAAATATGCAAAATTTCTTATACTTTTTAACCGTGGCCACAATATGGGGTGTAATGCTAACAAAAAGAAGATGGGCTCCAAAAAAATTCTTAAGAATTAGCAAATGGGCTGTACATTATTAGAAATAATGGCAGATGGGTTGTATGCTGTTTTCCACATTTGAGGCGGACTTGTGTGCCTACTACAGGTTGACACGTATGCTTTCATTAAAAAAAGGTTGACGCACACGCAACGCCCTGTCAACTTAGTCAACACACGAGAGTAGTGACTGTTGGATGTCCATCCAATGGCTGTCGTGCTTCTTCAATCTCTACTCTTCATGCTCCAGCCGCTCAAACAAGCGCCAAGCTGGACTGCTCGCTTCCTCCTCCCATGGCCGGCTATGTTGCCAAGAGCCTCACGGCCCCATCAGATTCCCATCGCTGGCCTAGCCACCCTCTACTCACCCACACATGATGTTATTCTCCGAGATGGCGATTTAACCAAGAAACCTCGTATCCTCGCGTGGGAAACAATCGCCGAGTATTCCATGGCTCCATGTCATTCCTTCCTAGGCCTCGCCGTCGTCCACCGCCTGGTGCTTCTCGGCGCTGCCTGGTCAATATGGTCAATGAAAGACATCCATCGAAGTGGATCAGACGTGGAGAGGCTGACAGCTGGGTCCACGGCCGCACGCAAGGAAATGCCTCCTTATTACACGCAAAATAATGATTCCTCCACCGACAGCCTAGGACCCACAGAAGGGCCTCAGAGTTCGCGAAAAATGTTCCCCACGATGTGTCGGACCCACCAGCTATATCTTCGCACGCAAGGAAGTGCCTCCTTATTACACCCAAAAAACTGAATACCCCCTACTAGCTGGGACCCACCATATTGTTGGGCTGACTTGTGAGCCTACTAAGTTGACGGGGACGGAGGGCTTTGTCAACTTAGTCAATACTCCAGTGACCATATGATGTCCATCCAACGGCCATAATGCTTCTTCAACCTCTGGTCTTCTTGCTCCTGCCGCCCAAAGAAGCACCGGTCGTGCCGCATGCTCCTGCCTCCCATGGCCGGTTGTGCTGCCGCGAAAGCCTCACCGCCCCCTACTATTCCCACCGCTGGCCAGGCCCTGCGGCGACGGCAGCCTCGCACCGCAACCAAACCAGTGAACCCTCATACTCCTCTCCGTGTGGGCTTCCATTGCCGCGTCTTCCCCGGCTCCGCGTCATCCCCTTCCTAGGCCTCACCGTCGTCCACCGCCGTGGTGCTCTCCCGTGGTCAACATGGTCAAGGAACGACTTCCATCGGAAGAGTACTATATATGGAGAGGGGGTCCACGGCCACAACCCAGTTTTTTTTGTGATTTGCCAAGTAAGTCGCGTTGTCAGGCCTGTTGGGCTGCAAATCTTTCAAGACGAGGAGAGCTTTCATTCGGCTAGCCGAGAAAATGGCCCATCAGTAATGAGAAATGGGTTGTACATTTTTAAAACACATCAAACCAGTAATTAGTTCAAATATCTTTTTTTTCATTTTGAGATTTTAAATTACATTAATTTTTATGCGTGGAGAATTTGTCGGATTTTATATTTATATACATTTATTTTTAAAATTAGTTTAAATGTCAGTCGAAATTTCGGGATTAAAAACAGTTCGGACCGCACCGAAATATGCAACATTTCGTATAATTTTTTGACCGTGGCCACAATATGGGCTGTAATGCTAACAAAAAGAATATGGGCTCCAAGAAAAGACCTTAAGAATTAGCAAATGGTCTGTAAATTATTAGAAATAATGCAGATGGGCTGTATGCTGTTTTCCACGGATTTGAGGCTTTCCTAAAAAAAGGTTGACGCACAAGCAGTGACTGCTGGATGTCCATCCAATGGCTGTCGTGCTTCTTCAATCTCTGCTCTTCCTGCTCGAGCCGCTCAAACAAGCGCCGGCGGGAGTGCCTGCTCCCTCCAGCTCGCGGCCGGCTGTGCTGCCGGGCAGGCCTCACCGCCCCACCATACTCCCATCGCTGGCCTAGCCATCCCTCTACTCACCCACAGTCCCACGCCTGTTGTTATTCTCCGGCGACGGCAGACGAACCAAGAAACCTCGTCGACAGATTCTCCGCTCCGGGGAAACAATCGCCGAGTCTTCCTCAGATCCGTGTCGTTTCCTTCCTAGGCCTTCGCCGCCCCATCGCCTCGTGCTCTCGGCGTGGCGTGGTCAACATGGTCAACGGCCGACATGCATCTGAAGTGGACTGTACATGGAGAGGCTGACAACTGGGTCCATGGCCGCACGCAAGGAAATGCCTCCTTATTACGCGCAAAATAATGATTGCTCCACCTGACATCTGGGACTCATCGAAAGGGCCTCTGTATTTCGCGAAAAAAAACATTACCGCCACTGACAGTCGGACCCACCAGCTATATCTTCGCACGCAAGGAAGTGCCTCCTTATTACGCACAAAAAAATGAATACTCCCCCTGCTAGCTGGGACCCAGTATAGTGGGCCTACTAAGTTGACGGGGACGAAGGGCTTTGTCAACTTAGTCAATATGCACGATTCTAGCTCGACTGACCGTACGATGTCCATCCAACGGCCGTAGTGCTTCTTCAACCCCTTGCCTTCTTGCTCCAGCTGCCCAAAGCAGCGTCGGTCGTGCCGCCTGCTCCTGCCTCCCGTCGCTGGCTGAGCTGCCGCGGAGGCCTCACCGCCCCCATACTACTCCCACCGCTGGCCAGGCCATCCCTCCACTCCACTCACCCACACCCCGGTTATTCTCATGGCGACGGCAGCAGCAGCCAACCAAGAACCTCATACTCCTCTCCGCGTGGGCATCCACTGCTGCGTCTTCCCCGGCTCTGCGTCGTCCCCTTCCTAGGCCTCGCCGTCGTCCACTGCCGTGGTGCTCTCGGCGTGGCGTGGTCAGTGTGGTCAATGACCGAATTCCATCGGAAGAATACTGTATGTGGAGAGGCTGGCAGTTGGGTCCACGGCAGCCGCAAGGAAGTGCCTCCTTATTACGCGGAAAATAATTATTCCTCCACCTGACAGCAGGGACCCACCGGATAGGCCACCGTATTTTGCGAAAAAAAAGTTTCCCCCCTGACTGCTAGGACCCACCAGCTACACCTTCGCATGCAAGGAAGTGTGTTCGGGCAAAAAAACAAAACGATTCGCCCCCTGACTGCTGGGACCCACCAGCTACATCTTCGCAGTAAGGAAGTGCTCGATACGGACCCACCGGTCGAAGCGCACGTAGCATTGTCATTCTAGTCGCGAACGTGTACGTACATACTGGTCGTTGTAGAGGCGCGCACGTGTCGCAGTAGAGGCGCGCACGTAGCATGTACACGTACGTACAACGGCCAGGGTGCAAGAAGGAAAATACGGCCACGTACGTACATACGGGCAGGGTGTCGAATGCCTACTCGCGCATACGTACGGCCAGGTCTCGTGTACATGGCTGGGTCGGAACGGAGAAACAGCGTGGTCGTCGTGTTCAAGGGGAGCCAACCGGCTGGGTCGGAATGGAATGCATTGTCGCGTTCATCGGGAGGGCTTGGACGGAACGGGCGATGGAAGCGAGGCCTGGCATACCACCGAACGGAGGAAACGGCCTTGTGTTCGACCGGCCACGTTCGAAACGGGATCCTGTTCATCGGGAGGGGTCTGGCGTACCGCAAAACGGACGAAATGGACCTCCTATGGTCGAAACAAGGGACCTGTTGATCGGGAGGGGTGTGTCGTACCGCAAAACGGAGGAAACGGACCTCCTGCGGTCGAAACGGGGGTCCTGTTGATCGGGAGGGGTGTGGCATACCGCAAAACGGACGAAATGGACCTCCTACGGTTGAAACGGGGCTCCTGTTGATCGGGAGGCTGTGGCGTACCGCAAAACGGACGAAACGGACTTGTGTTGGAGGGCTACAGTCGAAACGGGGGTCCTGTTCATCGGGAGGGGTGTGGCATACCACAAAACGGGACTCCACGGGATACTGTTCATCTCCACCATCGACCTCCTCCAGCCTCCATGGGCTACCGTCGACCTCCTCCAGCCTCCACGGGCTCCTGTTCATCCAGCCTCCATCGCGCTACTCCACCGGATATCGCTCAACCACCCTCCATGGGCACCCTCCACCGCTTCATCGCTCATCCAGCCCTCCACACCACGGGGTCCTGTTCATCCAGAGGCAACGCCATCGCTCACTGTTCATCCAAACCCACCCGCAACGCTCACTATTCATCCCAGAGGCAGCATCGATCGGCTTCAGTTAGCAGCAGTAGCGAAGGAATCGCCCGATCGGGTTCAGTTAACAGCCATCGATCGATCACTCGGGTTCAGTAACGTGTAGCCTGCAGTGCAATCACTCGGGTTCAGTTAGAGCCCAATGCCTCGCTCGGGTTCAGTTAGAGCCAACGCCTCGCACACACGCGCGTACATGTACGAGAGAAACGCGCATCGCTCGGCTCCCGACCTCCCACCGTAACCGGGAACTCCCCGAAATTTTCCTTGCCCTCGCTTCTACCACGGTTTTTTCCGTCATGGACGGCCCAAAGAATGTCATGCAACTGCGTCTCCGGCCCGCCCAGGACGATAAGCCCATTTTCTGTCATGATTTTTTGTCATAGAAGTAGGAGCCCACCACATCTATGATGATACCGGGTTTTGTCAGAATTATCGTCATAGAAGTGTCATATGTATGACAGAAAAAAGATTCGTTCGGCCCAAAATGTCACAAATGTGTCTTTTTTTTGTAGTGTATGGAAAAGAACTTGCATGACATCTTTTGTCCTACCCTCCGATGGCACCAGGGTCCTAGTGGAAACTAAGGGATATTAAGACCTACTTTTAATAGAGAACCGGAACAAAGCATTACCACATAGTGAATACATGGACTCCTCAAACTATGGTCATCACCGAGAAGTATCCCGATTATTGTCACTTCAGGGTTGTCGGATCATAACACATAATAGGTGACTATAGACTTGCAAGATAGGATCAAGAACTCACATATATTCATGAAAACACAATAGGTTCAGATCTGAAATCATGGCACTCGGGCCCTAGTGACAAGCATTAAGCATAGCAAAGTCATAATAGCATCAATCTCAGAACATAGTGGATACTAGGGATCAAAACCCTAACAAAACTAACTTGATTACATGGTAAATCTCATCCAACCCATCACCGTCGAGCAAGCCTACGATGGAATTACTCACGCACGGCGGTGAGCATCATGAAATTGGTTATGGAGGATGGTTGATGATGACGACGGTGATGAATCCCCCTCTCCGGAGCCCTGAACGGACTCCAGATCAGCCCTCCCAAGAGAGATTAGGGCTTGGCGGCGGCTCTGTATCGTAAAACGTGATGAAACTTTCTCTCTGATTTTTTTCTCCGCGAAATGGAATATATGGAGTTGGAGTTGAGGTCGGTGGAGCGTCAGGGGGCCCTCGTGGGCAGAATGTGGGCCCCCTGGCCTTGATTCTTTCGCCATTATTTTTTATATTTTCCAAAACTATCTCCGTGGATTTTCAGGTCATTCCGAGAACTTTTGTTTTCTGCACAATAAACAACATCATGGTAGTTCTGCTGAAAACAACGTTAGTCCGGGTTAGTTTCATTCAAATCATGCAAGTTGGAGTCCAAAACAAGGGCAAAAGTGTTTGGAAAAGTAGATACGTTGGAGACGTATCACATAGCTCGATACACAAGAGTCAGCGGAAGCAACAATATCTGAGTACAGCCATAAGTTAAACAAGGATGCCTTAAGAAGGCTAGCACAAAAGCAACGCAATCGAAGAGGCAAGGCCTCCTGCCTGGGACCTCCTAACTACTCCTGGTCGTCGGCGGTCTCCACGTAGCAGTATCCGTCGGCGGTGGCATCCGGCTCCAGGGATCCACCATCTGGTTGCATCAACCGGAAAGAAGAAAGAAGGGGGAAAAGGGGGTAGCAAAGCAACCGTGAGTACTCATCCAAAGTACTCGCAAGCATCAGATCTATACTAAGTATGCATTGGTATCAAATGGAAGGTTTGTATCTGTGGACTGAACTTCAGAATGCCAGAATAGAGGGGGAAGGCATAGCCTATCAAAGGCTAGCATCTTCAAGCAGCTCCGAGCATCTTGCAGCATGTAGGAGAGTAAAGAATAGCAGTTTAATTAACAAACATGTTGTAACATTAATGCCTAGAGATCCTTCCTCGACTCCCTGCGAGAAAGCAATCCCGGAGCCACATATCTCAAGTATCCATTTGTAGTTGTATAAGATCAGGATATAAGTCTGAACGTCCGTTACCGTGGACATAGGTATTAATAGATAATCTTCCCTGCAGGGGTGCACCACGTTTTCCAACACGCTCGATCACTCTGGCAGGACACACCTTTCTGGGGTCAATGCCCGGCCTCGGAAGATCAACACGTCGCAGCCCTACCTAGGCTCAGTAGAGAGGTCCCTGTCGGTCTACCTCCTAAGCATTCCGTGGTCTAGGCCCATCGCCCATGGCACTCCGGTCGTTCTTGTAGGCGCACCTAGGCACCACCTACGGGTGCCGCCCACCGCGCCGCATCGCCGATCCGGATATCGACAAAGCTTCGGCTGATACCACGACGTCGAGGCCCATAACTATTATCATGTGGTGGTTGGTGCATAAAGTCCAGAGGCCAACTCAGAACAAATACCCAAACCATAGTGTATTATTAGCTTGCGGAGACGAGCAGAGACTCATGATTGAAAGTGACCCCGTCGCCCCGTCTCGTGGACTTACGACAAGGGCCTAGAATGCCCGGCCATGCCACGTAACCATCTTGCGGGTGCTCTCTGGGCCCGCCCGACTTTCACCAAGGTCTCAAGTAAAGTCAAGGTAACCATGTGTCCAAACATCAAGAGGAAAACCCGAGGAATCACCCCCGGAGGATTCCACTCGATGTAATCATCAGGGTGAACATAAGAGGATCCACCCTCGAGGTACACACTTGAGGTGTTGCACGACAGAGGCGTATCGGGAATCGTGAAAGAGGAACCACCCTCGATGACCACGACCGAATAGCTATACTACAGAATTATCATCAGGAGTGCGTTATGAGGCGGCACTCGATAGTAGCTTTGCAGAGTCAAGCAACTAAAGGGGCGTGATGTGATGTGAGGTGTCAGGCTCTGGTCCTCGACCACGTTGATCGAGTCGTCGAAGATGAAGCATGGGCAACAAGGACAAGGTGGGGGTCACTAATGGATCACTAGCCAACCTATACTAAGCAGTTTAGGATAAGCAGGTAGGTAACAATAAGCAGGTACAAAAGCAGGTTATGCATCAGAATAGGAGCAATCAATTACTGTAGAAAATCTAATGCAAGCATGGGAGAATAGAATGGGTGATATCGGGATGATCAAAGGGGGGGGGCTTGCCTGGTTGCTCAGGCGAGAAGGAGGGTTCGTCGTCGATGTAGTCGATCACAGAGACATCGGCAGCCGCCACGGGGTCTACCGAAGAGAAGAGGGGGGAGAAAACAGTAAATACATAGCAAGCAAGAGAATAACAGGACAACAGGGAGAGCTAGACGTGTTCTAACGCGATGCTACACAATACCGGAAAAGGGGAACAACATCCGGGAAAGTTTTCCCGGTTTCGGACGTCTGTCAGGCAGATGAACCGAAGGGGAAAGGTTGCATGTTCGCTATGCTTGGAACGTGTGGCGGATGAACGGACCATGTGTTCGGATTCGTCTCATCATTCTGAGCAACTTTCATGTAGAAAACATTTTCATCCGATCTACGGTTTAATTTATATGATTTTTCAAAGTTTTAATAATATTATGAAATTATTATTAATTCAAAATTGGAATTACGACGTCAGCCTGACGTCATCATGATGTCAGCAGTCAACAGAGCGTTGACTGGTCAAACTGACGTGTGGGGTCGTTCTATCATAGACTAACAACTAATTAACACTTTAATTAACTAATCAATTGGCTCGGGCGGTGCGGTTGGCGGTCGGTGCCATGGTGTGCATGGTGGTGGTTCCTCCATTCTCCTAGGTCCATGCCGGTGGCGCCCGCTGCTCGCACGACAGAGATGGTGAAAGGATCGAAATGGTTGACTAGAGGGGGGTGAATAGGCAACTAACAATTTTTAGCTTTTCTTTACCAAATTAAAAATAGCATCAAAATAGGTTGTCTAGATATGCAACTAGGTGAGCAACCTATATGATGCAACAACAACAAGCACACAAGCAAGCAAGGAGTACAACACAACGTAAGCTTGCACAAGTAAAGGTAAGAGATAACCAAGAGTGGAGCTGGTGGAGACAAGGATGTGTTACCGAAGTTCCTTCCCTTCTAGAGGAAGTACGTCTCTGTTGGAGCGGTGTGGAGGCACAATGCTCCCCAAGAAGCCACTAGGGCCACCATATTCTCCTTACGCCCTCACACAATGCGAGATGCCGTGATTTCACTGTTGGTGCCCTTGGAGGCGACGATCGAACCTTTACAAACAAGGTTGGGGCTATCTCCACAACTTAATTGGAGGCTCCCAATAACACCACGAAGCTTCACCACAATGAAATATGGCTCCTGATCATCTTGTGATCTCCTGACTTGGGTAGCAGAGTGTGCCTAAGGATTGTGTTGATTGTAGGCAGACCAGACAACAAGAAATGTACGGATCCAAGCTTGTGAGTCTCCAAAGCCTTATCTGGGATCTCTTTGTACATGTTCGCCATGGTGTTGTGGTCCTTCTTCTTGGTGGCATACACATCCAAGTCGTCTTCATGTTCTTCAGGGGCATTTATCAGCTTGGCCCACTCCTCAACTGTGGATTGATACCTAGTACCTTCTAACATCCAAACTATCCTTCCATCTGGATAGAAGTGGGCAATGGAGTAAAACTGCATGATCAGCTCATCATCCCATTTGGTGAGCTTCTGCCCAACAAAGTTGTCAACTCCACATGCCTTGAAGCTGTCATAAACACCTGGATAGTGATCTTCTTCCTCCTTGATGTAATCCCAATCCACCCATCTCATGTCACATACAATGGGCTTCTTCTCAAGCAAAATAGTTTCATAAAAGTCTTGTTGTTCCTTTGTGTGAAACCTGTAATCAACTGATGTCCTCCTCCTCACAGCATAAGGATCAGACAGTCTCCACAATCTCAGTCCAGCATCCTTTCTGATACGCATGTCTTTGATACGTCTCCAGCGTATCTATAATTTTTGATAGTTCCATGCCATTATATATTCTGGTTTGGATGTTTAATGGGCTTTACTATACACTTTTATATTATTTTTGGGACTAACCTATTAACCCAAGGCCCAGTGCAAATTGTTGTTTTTTTGCCTATTTCAGTGTTTCGCAGAAAAGGAATAACAAACAGAGTCCAAACGGAATGAAACCTTCGGGGGTGTGATTTTTGGAACAAACGTGATCCAGAGGACTTGGAGTGGATGTCAAGAAACCAACGAGGAGGCCACGAGGCAGGGAGGCGCGCCTGCCCCCCTGGGCACGCCCCCACCCTCGTGGGCCCCTCGTGGCTCCACCGACCTCCTTCCTCCTATATATACCCACGTACCCTGAAACCAACCAGGAGCACCACCAAAACCCTATTTCCACCGCCGCAACCTTCTGTACCCATGAGATCCCATCTTGGGGCCTTTTCCGGCGCTCCGCCGGAAGGGGAATCGATCATGGAGGGCTTCTACTGTTGGGGAACGTAGTAATTTCAAAAAATTCCCTACGCACACGCAAGATCATGGTGATGCATAGCAACGAGAGGGGAGAGTGTTGTCTATGTACCCTCGTAGACCGAAGCGGAAGCGTTGACGCAACGTAGAGGAAGTAGTCGTACGTCTTCCCGGTCCAACCGATCCAAGCACCCACCTCCGAGTTCTTGAAACACGTACAGCTCGATGACGCACCCCGAACTCCGATCCAGTAGAGGCACGGGGAGGAGTTCCATCAGCATGACAGCGTGGTGACGATATTGATGTTCAACTGTCGCAGAGCTTCGCCTAAGCACCGCTACAATATGACCGAGGTGTAATATCGTGGAGGGGGGCACCGCACACGGCTAAGGAACGATCATGATGATCAACTTGTGTGTCCATGGGGTGCCCCCTGCCCCGTATATAAAGGAGGGAGGGAGGAGGAGGCCGGCCCTAGGAGGGGCGCACCATGGGGAGTTCTACTCCCACCGGGAGTAGGATTCCCCCTTTCCTAGTCCAACTAGGAGACCTTCCATGTATTAGGAGTAGGACACTAGGAAGGGAAGAGAGAAGGAAGGAAGGAGGGTGCGGCCTCTCCCCAGTCCACCGGACTAGGCCATGGGGGCGCGCCTGCCCTAGGCAGCCCTCTCTCTTTCCAGGCCCAATAAGGCCCAATACTTCTCCCGGCGAATTCCGTAACTCTCCCAGACTCAAAAATACCGAATCACTCGAACCTTTCCGAACTCAATATAGTCGTCCAATATATCGATCTTTACCTCTCAACCATTTCGAGACTCCTCGTCATGTCCCCGATCTCATCCGGGACTCGAACTCCTTCGGTACATCAAAACTCATAAACTCATAATATAACCATCATCGAAACCTTAAGCGTGCGGACCCTACGGTTCGAGAACAATGTAGACATGACCGAGACACGTCTCCGGTCAATAACCAATAGCGGACCTGGATGCCCATATTGGTTCCTACATATTCTACGAAGATCTTTATCGGTCAGACCGCATAACAACATACGTTGTTCCCTTTGTCATCGGTATATTACTTGCCCGAGATTCGATCGTCGGTATCCAATACCTAGTTCAATCTCGTTACCGGAAAGTCTCTTTACTCGTTCCGTAATACATCATCCCGCAACTAACTCATTAGTTGCAATGCTTGCAAGGCTTAAATGATGTGCATTACCGAGAGGGCCCAGAGATACCTCTCCGACATTCGGAGTGACAAATCCTAATCTTGAAATACGCCAACCCAACAAGTACCTTTGGAGACACCTGTAGAGCACCTTTATAATCACCCAGTTACGTTGTGATGTTTGGTAGCACACAAAGTGTTTCTCCGGTAAACGGGAGTTGCATAATCTCATAGTCATAGGAACATGTATAAGTCATGAAGGAAGCAATAGCAACATACTAAACGATCGTGTGCTAAGCTAACGGAATGGGTCATGTCAATCAGATCATTCAACTAATGATGTGACCTTGTTAATCAAATAACAACTCCTTGTTCATGGTTAGGAAACATAACCATCTTTGATTAACAAGCTAGTCAAGTAGAGGCATACTAGTGACACTCTGGTTGTCTATGTATTCACACATGTATTATGTTTCCGGTTAATACAATTCTAGCATGAATAATAAACATTTATCATGATATAAGGAAATAAATAATAACTTTATTATTGCCTCTAGGACATATTTCTTCAGTCTCCCACTTGCACTAGAGTCAATAATCTAGATCACATCACCATGTGATTAACATCGATAATTCACATCATCATGTGATTAACACCCATAGTTCACATCGCCATGTGACCAACACCCAAAGGGTTTACTAGATTCAATAATCTAGTTCACATCGCTATGTGATTAACACCCAAAGAGTACTTAGGTGTGATCATGTTTTGCTTGTGAGAGAATCTTAGTCAACGGGTCTTTCACATTCAGATCCGTTATGTATTTTGCAATTTTCTATGTCTACAATGCTCTGCAAGGAGCTACTCTAGCTAATTGCTCCCACTTTTAATATGTATCTAGATCGAGACTTAGAGTCATCCAGATCGGCGTCAAAACTTGCATCGACGTAACCCTTTACGCATTTAACCTTTTTCACTTCCATAATCGAGAAACATATCCTTATTCCACTAAGGATAATTTTCACCGCTGTCCAAAGGATCTACTACTAGATCACTATTGTACCCCTTGCCAAACTCAAAGTGCAGGGTATACAATAGATCTGGTACACAGATGGCATAATTTATAGAACCTATGGCCAAGGCATAGGGAATGACTTTCATTCTCTTTCTATCTTCTGTCATGGTCGGGTTTTGAGTCTTACTCAATTTCACACCTTGTAACACGGCAAGAACTCTTTCTTTGACTGCTCCATTTTGAACTACTTCAAAATCTTGTCAAGGTATGTACTCATTGAAAAACTTATCAATCATCTTGATCTATCTCTATAGATCTTGATGCTCAATATGTAAGCAGCTTCACCGAGGTCTTTCTTTGAAAAACTCCTTTCAAACACTACTTTATGCTTTGCAGAATAATTCTACATTACTTCCGATCTACAATATGTCATTCACATATACTTATCGAAATGCTTTGTAGTGCTCCCACTCACTTTCCAATAAATACAGGCTTCATTTGCAAGTCTGATAAACTATATGCTTTGATCAACTTTATCAAAGCGTATATTCCAACTCCGAGATGCTTGCACCAGTCCATAGATGCACATTTTGTTAACACCTTTAGGATCGACAAAACCTCTTGGTTGCATCACATACAACTCTTCTTTAATAACTCCATTAAGGAATGCAGTTTTGTTTATCCATTTGCCAGATTTCATAAAATGCGGCAATTGCTAACATGATTCGGACAAACTTTTAAGCATCAATACGAGTGAGAAAATCTCATTGCATTCAACATCTTGAACTTTGTCAAAAAACTTTTTCGACAAGTCTAGCTTTGTAGATAGTAACACTACTATCAGCGTCCGTCTTCCTCTTGAAGATTCATTTATTTTCTATGGCTTGCCGATCATCGGGCAACTCCACCAAAGTCCACACTTTGTTCTCATACATGGATCTCATCTCAGATTTCATGGCCTCAAGACATTTCGCGGAATCTGGGCTCATCATCGCTTCCTCATAGTTCATAGGTTCATCATGGTCTAGTTACATGACTTCCAGAACAGGATTACCGTACCATTCTGGTGCGGATCTCACTCTGGTTTACCTACGAGATTCGGTAGTAACTTGATCTGAAGTTACATGATCATCATCATTAGCTTCCTCACTAATTGGTGTAGTAGTCACAGAACAGATTTCGTGATGAACTACTTTCCAATAAGGGAGAAGGTACAATTACCTTATCAAGTTCTACTTTCCTCCCACTCACTTCTTTTCGAGAGAAACTCCTTCTCTAGAAAGGATCCATTTATTAGCAACGAATGTTTTGCCTTCGGATCTGTGATAGAAGGTGTACCCAACAATTTCCTTTGGGTATTCTATGAAGACGCATTCTCCGATTTGGGTTTGAGCTTATCAGATGAAACTTTTTCACATAAGCATCGCAGCCCCAAACATTAAGAAACGACAACTTTGGTTTCTTGCTGAACCACAGCTCATATAGTGTCGCCTCAACGGATTTAGATGGTGCCCTATTTAACGTGAATGCAGCTGTCTCTAATGCATGATCCCAAAACGATATTGGTAAATCGGTAAGAAACATCATAGATTGTACTATATCCAATAAAGTACGGTTATGACGTTCGGACACACCATTATGATGTGGTGTTCCAGTGGCATGAATTTGTGAAACTATTCCACATTGTTTTAATTCAAGACCAAACTCAGAACTCAAATATTTGTCTCGCGATCGATCGTAGAAACCTTATTTTCTGTCACGATGATTTTTCCACTTCACTCTGAAATTCTTTGAACCTTTCAACTATTTCAGACTTATGTTTCATCAAGTAGATATACCCATATCTGCTCAAATCATCTGTGAAGGTCGAAAATAACGATACCCGCCATGAGCCTTAACACTCATTGGATCGCATACATCAAGATGTATTATTTCCAATAAGTCGCTTGCTCGCTCCATTCGTCGGAGAACGGAGTCTTAGTCATCTTGCCCATGAGGCATGGTTCGCAAGCATCAAGTGATTCATAATCAAGTGATTCCAAAATCCCATCAAGATGGAGTTTCTTCATGCGCTTTACACCATTATGACCTAAACGGCAAGTACACAAATAAGTTGCACTATCATTATTAACTTTGCATCTTTTGGTTTCAATATTATGAATATGTGTATCACTACGATCGAGATCCAATGAACCATTTTCATTGGGTGTGTAACCATACAAGGTTTTATTCATGTAAACAGAACAACAGTTTATTCTCTTACTTAAATGAATAATCATATTGCAATAAACACGATCAAATCATATTCATGCTCAACGCAAACACCAAATAACATTTATTTAGGTTCAACACTAATCCCGAAAGTATAGGGAGTGTGCGATGATGATCATATCAATCTTGAAACTACTTTCAACACACATCGTCACTTCACCCTTAACTAGTTTCGCTTATTCTGCAACTCCGCTTGAGTTACTACTCTTAGCAACTGAACCAGTACAAAATACCGAGGGGTTGCTATAAACACTAGTAAAGTACACATCAATAACATGTATATCAAATATACCTTTGTTTACTTTGCCATCCTTCTTATTCACCAAATACTTGGGGTAGTTCTGTTTCCAGTGACCAGTCCCTTTGCAGAGAAGCACTTAGTCTCGTGCTTAGGTCCAGAGTTGGGCTTCTTCACATGAGCAGCAACTTGCTTGCCGCTCTTCCCGAAGTTCCTTCTATCCCTTTGCCCTTTCTTGAAACTAGTGGTCTTGTTAGCCATCAACACTTGATGTTCTTTCTTGATTTCTACCTTCATCGATTTCATCATCATGAAAAACTCGAATCATTTTCATCATCCCTTGAATACTATAGTTCATCACGAAGTTCTACTAACTTAGTGATGGTGACTAGAGAATTCTGTCAATCACTATCTTATCGGAAGATTAACTCCCACTTGATTCAAGCGATTGTAGTACCTGCATAATCTGAGCACATGCTCACTAGTTGAGCGATTCTCCTCCATCTTTTAGCTATAGAACTTGTTGGAGACTTCATATCTCTCAACTCGGGTATTTGCTTGAAATATTAACTTCAACTCCTGGAACATCTCATATGGTCCATGATATTCAAAACATCTTTGAAGTGCCGATTCTAAGCCATAAAGCATGGTGCACAAAACTATCAAGTAGTCATCATATTGAGCTAGCCAAACGTTCATAACGTCTGCATCTGCTCCTGCAATAGGTCTGTCACCTAGCGGTGCATTAAGGACATAATTCTTCTGTGCAGCAATGAGGATAAACCTCAGATCACGGATCCAATCCGCATCATTGCTACTAACATTTTTCAACACAATTTTCTCTAGGAACATATCAAAATAAACATATGAAAGCAACAATGCAAGCTATTGATTTACAACATAATTTGCAAAATACTACTAGGACTAAGTTCATGATAAATTTAAGTTCAATTAATCATATTACTTAAGAACTCCCACTTAGACAGACATCTCTCTAGTCATCTAAGTGATCACGTGATCCAAATCAACTAAACCATAACCGATCATCACGTGAGATGGAGTAGTTTTCAATGGTGAACATCACTATGTTGATCATATCTACTATATGATTCATGCTCGACCTTTCGGTCTCCGTGCTCCGAGGCCATATCTGCATATGCTAGGCTCGTCAAGTTTAACCTGAGTATTCCGCGTGTGCAAAACTGGCTTGCACCCGTTGTAGATGGACGTAGAGCTTATCACACCCGATCATCACGTGGTGTCTGGGCACGACGAACTTTGGCAATGGTGCATACTCAGGGAGAACACTTCTTGATAATTTAGTGAGAGATCATCTTATAATGCTACCATCAATCAAAGCAAGAATAAGATGTATAATAGATAAACATCATATGTAATCAAAATATAAGTGATATGATATGGCCATCATCATCTTGTGCTTGTGATCTCCATCTCCGAAGCACCATCAAGATCACCATCGTCACCGGCGTGACACCTTGATCTCCATCGTAGCATCGTTGTCGTTTACGCCATCTATTGCTTCTACGACTATTGCTACCGCTTAGTGATAGAGTAAAGCAATTACAGGGCGTTTGCATTTCATACAATAAAGCGACAACCATATGGCTCCTGCCAGTTGCCGATAACTTCGTTACAAAACATGATCATCTCATACAATAAAATATAGCATCATGTCTTGGCCATATCACATCACAACATGCCCTGCAAAAACAAGTTAGACGTCCTCTACTTTGTTGTTGCAAGTTTTACGTGGCTGCTATGGGCTTAAGCAAGAACCAATCTCACCTACGCATCAAAACCACAACGATAGTTTGTCAAGTTGATGCTGTTTTAACCTTCGCAAGGACCGGGCGTAGCCACACTCGGTTCAACTAAAGTTGGAGAAACCGACACCGCTAGTCACCGTGTGCAAAGCACGGCGGTAAAACCAGTCTCGCGTAAGCGTCTGGCGTAATGTCGGTCCGGCTGCTTCATCCAACAATACCGCTGAACCAAAGTATGACATGCTTTGGTAAGCAGTATGACTTATATCGCCCACAACTCACTTGTGTTCTACTCGTGCATATAACATCAAACCATAAAAACCTAGGCCCTGATACCACTGTTGGGGAACGTAGTAATTTCAAAAAATTCCCTACGCACACGCAAGATCATGGTGATGCATAGCAACGAGAGGGGAGAGTGTTGTCTACGTACCCTCGTAGACCGAGGAAGCATTGACGCAACGTAGAGGAAGTAGTCGTACATCTTCCCGGTCCAACTGATCCAAGCACCCACCTCCGAGTTCTTGACACACGTACAGCTCGATGACGCACCCCGAACTCCGATCCAGCAGAGGCACGGGGAGGAGTTCTATCAGCACGACGGCGTGGTGACAATCTAGATGTTCAACTGTCGCAGAGCTTCACCTAAGCACCGCTACAATATGACCGAGGTGTAATATCGTGGAGGGGGGCACCGCACACGGCTAAGGAACGATCACGATGATCAACTTGTGTGTCCATGGGGTGCCCCCTGCCCCCGTATATAAAGGAGGGAGGGAGGAGGAGGCCGGCCCTAGGAGGGGCGCGCCATGGGGAGTTCTACTCCCACCGGGAGTAGGATTCCCCCTTTCCTAGTCCAACTAGGAGACCTTCCATGTATTAGGAGTAGGAGACTAGGAAGGGGAAGAGAGAAGGGAAGGGAGTAGGGGGTGCGGCCCCTCCCCCTAGTCCAATTCGGACTAGGCCATGGGGGGGCGCGGCCTGCCCTAGGCAGCCCCTCTCTCTTCAGGCCCAATAAGGCCCAATACTTCTCCCGGCGAATTCCGTAACTCTCCCAGTACTCAAAAATACCGAATCACTCGGAACCTTTCCGAACTCCGAATATAGTCGTCCAATATATCGATCTTTACGCCTCGACCATTTCGAGACTCCTCTTCATGTCCCCGATCTCATCCGGGACTCCGAACTCCTTCGGTACATCAAAACTCATAAACTCATAATATAACTCGCCGAAACCTTAAGCGTGCGGACCCTACGGTTCGAGAACAATGTAGACATGACCGAGACACGTCTCCGGTCAATAACCAATAGCGGGACCTGGATGCCCATATTGGTTCCTACATATTCTACGAAGATCTTTATCAGCCAGACCGCATAACAACATACGTTGTTCCCTTTGTCATCGGTATGTTACTTGCCCGAGATTCGATCGTCGGTATCCAATACCTAGTTCAATCTCGTTACCAGAAAGTCTCTTTACTCGTTCCGTAATACATCATCCCGCAACTAACACATTAGTTGCAATGCTTGCAAGGCTTAAATGATGTGCATTACCGAGAGGGCCCAGAGATACCTCTCCGACATTCGGAGTGACAAATCCTAATCTCGAAATACGGCAACCCAACAAGTACCTTTGGAGACACCTGTAGAGCAACTTTATAATCACCCAGTTACGTTGTGACATTTGGTAGCACACAAAGTGTTTCTCCGGTAAACGGGAGTTGCATAATCTCATAGTCATAGGAACATGTATAAGTCATGAAGGAAGCAATAGCAACATACTAAACGATCGTGTGCTAAGCTAACGGAATGGGTCATGTCAATCAGATCATTCAACTAATGATGTGACCTTGTTAATCAAATAACAACTCCTTGTTCATGGTTAGGAAACATAACCATCTTTGATTAACAAGCTAGTCAAGTAGAGGCATACTAGTGACACTTTGTTTGTCTATATATTCACACATGTATTATGTTTCCGGTTAATACAATTCTAGCATGAATAATAAACATTTATCATGATATAAGGAAATAAATAATAACTTTATTATTGCCTCTAGGACATATTTCTTCAGTCTCCCACTTGCACTAGAGTCAATAATCTAGATCACATCACCATGTGATTAACATCGATAATTCACATCATCATGTGATTAACACCCATAGTTCACATCGCCATGTGACCAACACCCAAAGGGTTTACTAGATTCAGTAATCTAGTTCACATCGCTATGTGATTAACACCCAAAGAGTACTTAGGTGTGATCATGTTTTGCTTGTGAGAGAATCTTAGTCAACGGGTCTTTCACATTCAGATCCGTTATGTATTTTGCAATTTTCTATGTCTACAATGCTCTGCAAGGAGCTACTCTAGCTAATTGCTCCCACTTTTAATATGTATCTAGATCGAGACTTAGAGTCATCCAGATCGGCGTCAAAACTTGCATCGACGTAACCCTTTACGATGAACCTTTTTTCACTTCCATAATCGAGAAACATATCCTTATTCCACTAAGGATAATTTTCACCGCTGTCCAGTGATCTACTACTAGATCACTATTGTACTCCTTGCCAAACTCAAAGGTCAGGGTATACAATAGATCCGGTACAAACATGGAATACTTTATAGAACCTATGGCCAAGGCATAGGGAATGACTTTCATTCTCTTTCTATCTTCTCGCCATGGTCGGGTTTTGAGTCTTACTCAATTTCACACCTTGTAACACGTGCAAGAACTCTTTCTTTGATCTGTTCCATTTTGAACTACTTCAAAATCTTGTCAAGGTATGTACTCATTGAAAAAACTTATCAATCGCCTTGATCTATCTCTATAGATCTTGATGCTCAATATGTAAGCAGCTTCACCGAGGTCTTTCTTTGAAAAACTCCTTTCAAACACTACTTTATGCTTTGCGTAATAATTCTACATTACTTCCGATCTACAATATGTCATTCACATATACTTATCGAAATGTTGTAGTGCTCCCACTCACTTTCCAATAAATACTGTGCTTCACCGCAAGTCTGATAAACTATATGCTTTGATCAACTTTATCAAAGCGTATATTCCAACTCCGAGATGCTTGCACCAGTCCATAGATGCACATTTTGTTAACACCTTTAGGATCGACAAAACCTCTTGGTTGCATCACATACAACTCTTCTTTAATAACTCCATTAAGGAATGCAGTTTTGTTTATCCATTTGCCAGATTTCATAAAATGCGGCAATTGCTAACATGATTCGGACAGACTTTTAAGCATCGATACGAGTGAGAAAATCTCATTGTATTCAACATCTTGAACTTTGTTAAAAAACTTTTTCGACAAGTCTAGCTTTGTAGATAGTAACACTACTATCAGCGTCCGTCTTCCTCTTGAAGATCCATTTATTTTCTATGGCTTGCCGATCATCGGGCAACTCCACCAAAGTCCACACTTTGTTCTCATACATGGATCTCATCTCAGATTTCATGGCCTCAAGCCATTTCGCGGAATCTGGGCTCTTCATCGCTTCCTCGTAGTTCGTAGGTTCATCATGGTCTAGTTACATGACTTCCAAAATAGGATTACCGATGAATTGTGGTCTAGTTACATGACTTCCAGAACCGGATTACCGATGAACAGGATTACATGACTTCCAGTTACATGACTTCTCTCTTTGGATCTCAATACAAAGTTCTCCTCGATCTTCTTGGAGATCTATTCGATGTAACTCTTTTTTGCGGTGTGTTTGTTGAGATCCGATGAATTGTGGGTTTATGATCAAGATTATCTATGAAGAATATTTGAATCTTCTCTGAATTCTTTTATGTATGATTGGTTATCTTTGCAAGTCTCTTCGAATTATCAGTTTGATTTGGCCTACTAGATTGATCTTTCTTGCAATGGAAGAAGTGCTTAGCTTTGGGTTCAATCTTGCCTTGCTCGATCCCAGTGACAGAAGGGGAAACGACACGTATTGTATTGTCGCCATTGAGGATAAAAAGATGGGATTTATATCATATTGCTTGAGTTTATCCCTCTACATCATGTCATCTTACCTAATGCGTTACTCTATTCTTATGAACTTAATACTCTAGATGCATGCTGGATAGCGGTCGATGTGTGGAGTAATATCAATTGCTCGAAAGTAATTTGTTCACCCACTGTAATACTTATGCTATCTTGAGAGAAGCCACTAGTGAACCCTATGGCCCCCGGGTCTATTTTCCATCATATTAATCTTTCGTCAACTAGTTATTTCTTTCGCCGTTTATTTTGCAACTTTTAATCTTTATCATAAAAATACCAAAAATATTATCTTATCATCTCTATCAGATCTCACTTTTTGCAAGCGGCCATGAAGGGATTGACAACCCCTTTATTGCGTTGGTTGCAAGGTTCTTATTTGTTTGTGTAGGTACGAGGGACTTGCGTGTGGCCTCCTCCTGGATTGATACCTTGGTTCTCAAAAACTGAGGGAAATACGTATGCTACTTTGCTGCATCACCCTTTCCTCTTTAAGGGAAAAACCAATGCATGCTCAAGAGGTAGCAATATTCAGCTACTGGATGAGCATCACTGTGGTCAGGAATCTTTGGCTTCAACTTCATCAAAACAAGTGAATCATCTTCCTCTTCTTTAGCTTGAGGCATTGGGGCCTTGTTCTTCTCTTCAGTAGATATACTTCTGGTGTTCCTCTTGGGCTTACTAGACTTCTGAGCTGGAGCTTTGGGAGCAGACTTGGGCTTTAATGTAGCAGCCCCTATCTTGATAGCATCTCCCATAAGCTTCTGAGCTTTGGGTGCTGGTGCAACATCCTCTTCCTCTTCCTCTTCTTTAGAGGGATCTCTCATCATGGAGGACTTCCCAATGACTCTGGCAACGGTCTTCTTGACCCTCTCCTCACTCTTCTTGCCTTCACCACCTTCTTTGGGTTCAAGTGTGAACTCCAGTGTCTCTTGAGTAGAGGCTCTGGCCTTAGACATAGGAATTCTCCTTGCTGGTGCCTTCTTATTCAGCCCTGGCTTACTTGCAGCAGTTGTGCTGTACTCCTTTTTCAGCACCTTCTTCTTGGAGCTTACTTCCTCCTCGGTGGCAACATAATCCTCATCCTCAGATTCTGAGGTTCTCTTCTTCCTAGATCTGGTGGCTGCCTTTGGCAAGTTTCTTGGAGTGCTCCTGCTACCATCATCAGAAGTGCTAGAGGGATCTGAACCCTCACTCATCTGCACATGTTCCTCAGACTTGTTCTGACTGTCACTCTGATCAGACATCTCTGCAAACTTACTGACAACAGACCCCTAGTGAATAGATGTAGATGAGGTAGAGTGGATGAGCATCACAAAGTGCAGAGTTTTTGCAAAACAGATGACTTAAAAACTTAGTTTTAGTTCTCGACAGAAAGCATTACGGAGATACCGATTTGTAAACTCAGTGATACTGAAGCAGCTTTTGGAACCTAAACTAGTGAACTCAGTCAGACCAAGTCACAGTTCGGTGGCATCGAGACTGCTAGGGTTTCACAGAGAACCGAACTTGGTCACACCGATTTGCAGTTTTCGATCAGACCAAAAATCGCAAGTGCTATGACATAAGCCAAATCAGTGAGACCGATTTCTACAACTCGGTCGGTCCGAGATGGGTTCGGTGGAGACCTAACCCTAAATTTTCAAATCCAATCTAATCAAAAGGATGTTTTCAATGGATAGAGTGTTTGCATACCTGGTGATGATCATGGCAGAGCAATGTGCTATGAATCAGAGTTAAAGGAATAGCACAAAGAGACGAACTCGTACCCTAGTTCGGCGGAGTTCGCTACGGCAGCAATGGAGGAGCAGAATTCCATTGATGGCGATGGAAACCAGTGCTGGGAGGTCGCTGGCAGCGAGGAGACGATCCGGAGACCCGAGGCGGCAGAGCAAGACATGCGCGGGCTGAAAGGATTCGAAGAAATTTCCAAAATCTCACCCGTGGGTTTATACATCCCGACCCTGTCGGTGTGACCGAGTGGAACAACTCGGTGGCACCAAGATGCAGAATCACAAGCGGTTGCTGCAACTTGCTGTGACTGAAAGGTTCAAATCAGTTGCACCGAGATTGAAAACCTAGATCAACTTAGTGATCTCGGTATGACTGAAATGGATAACTCGGTCGTACCGAAATGCACAAAGAGGTTTTGGAATTTTAAGTCTATGACGAATCGGGGACTCCGAGTGCTCCTCACACAGAGTGGTTCGAATCTGACTTGATCAAACTTTGTGATGTCGCATGAATAGAGTTTGGGACGAGAAAAGCATAGATAGCTGGAGGGAGTTCTTAGGCATCCTTGTCCATCCATTTGGCAAAAGAGAAAGAGCCAAACAATCAAAGCAACAAATGGATGTCCTCGAATGAGTAAAATATGCATACAACATGCTCACACAAAAAAATGACAAATGAAATATGTGACAAAGCATGCACAATCACTCTAGCATCTATGAAACAATTTGGAAATGATTAGGTCATCTATATATGAGTATATTGACTTAGGAGTCAAATGAGAACATTTGATCATAGGTCATACTCATCGTTTAAGCACAAGTGGGGTTACCACTTTACATAAAGCATTGTTGTGTTCACATCATTAGAGTTGTCTCAATTGATTAGAGTAAAGCTCCCCCAGATGTGATATCCCCCCAAAAAGGGATGAACTAACCTTGGGTTTTTTTGATGATGACTTCATGTAGGTGTTGAAGATGTAGGTGCTCAATGTTGATGTAGACCATTTGGAGCAATCAGTGAGTTGCACTTTCAATACCTACACGGGTTAGTCCCACAAGGAACAAACAAGGATATCCATAGACATAAAGTGATGTTCACATAGAATGATGTTCATGAAAGCATTAGGTTACCTTGTCCCTTGCCTTACCAACAAGAGGGTTTGTGACTCCTTGAACTAGTGCAAGATATGAAAGTTGTTTGCACTTGTTCTTGGCAAAATGATAAGAGTGAAGTATGTTGGCGGAGTCACCCTCAAGAACTCTCTAGTTCTTCTTCTTTGGGATCCACACCATCTTGATGGGAATCCTTGGAGTTGTAGTCATACTTGATGAAGTGGAACTTGATGTAGTCTTGGGAACCCACTTGACCAAGGCCTTAGGAGCTTCTTCAAATGCATCAATCTCCCCTTGAAGCTTATCCTTGCCCTTTAGCTTGTGGTCTTGTGGTGGAAGAACATCTTGAGCTTGTGTTACTTGGAAAGAAATAGGATCATACTTCTCTTGTTGAGGAACAAACTTTGTCTTGGGGTATTGATCTTCTTCCCACTCAACTCCATTGGCATTGAACTTTTGTTCAAAACCAACACCTTGATTCTTCCGGTGTCTTCCTTGCTTGCGTACAATTTCTTCAGATTGCTTACTTTCGGCAAGACTCTTGTAAACACCTTTCTCTATAATTCCCTTCAATAAGCTATTTTCTTGCTCAAGTGTAACTTTGCTAAGAGAATCATTAGTAGAATAAAGAGAACTACTAGAGGCAACAACATTGGATTTAGAATGATTGTTGTTACTACTAGAGGAAGAATCCTTTTTGTTCTTGTTGCTAGATTTAACTTGTGGCATGTGAGTAGACAAGAGTAAACGCTTGGCAATGTAAGAAGAACTTTTCTTGTGAAGATCATCATTGATTGCTTTTAAGAACTCATGCTCTTGCTCAAGGTTGAGCTTTTCAAAGCATAGCTTGTCATGAGTCTTTAAAAGTTCTCGATGATCTTTAGTTAGACACTCAATCTCCTTCGTATCATCGTCATTCATTCTATCTTGATTGACATGATTAATAGCAAGTTCATCATAGTTTTCATAACTAGAGTTTTCAACAAGTAAATCATCATCTCCTAGCAAATCATCTTCATCACTATTGAAATCAACATACTCGGGGTGTGATACCTTTGGGCCTTTAGCCATGAAGCATCTTCCAATTCCTTTATTTGGTGAGTCAAGTATGTCATAGGAGTTTGTTGACACAAGAGCTAGACCGGCAACACCTTCATCTTGAATATATTTGGAGTCAGAGTGATAATTTCTTTCAGAGTGATGGTCGGAGTCGGAGCCGGATACACATTCACCAACATGAGCTTGATGTCTTCTTTTTGTGTAGCTCTTTGATGACTTGTCCTTCCTTTCTGAATCCTTGCTTCTCCGAGAGGTTCTTCGTTCATAACGATCATCTCTACTCCTTCTCTCTCTAGGTGGTGATTCTTCTCTTCTACTGCTTCTTTTGGGAGAATCTTCTCTTCTTTTGTTTCACCTTGTCTTCTCTTCTTTTGTAGGGAGCCGTACACTCATTGGAGTAGTGTCCGGGTCTTCCACAATTGTAGCAATTTCGTTCACGACTTGAATATCTCTTGTCATTGTAGAACCTTGACTTGGAGCTTCTTTCCTTGCTTCTACTCTTGTAGAACTTGTTGAAGTTCTTCACCATTAGGCTCAATTCTTCATTGAAGGTTTGTTTCTCACTTGATGATGTGGGAGCTTCACATGAGGCTTTGTAAGCACCACTTGACTTGTTGTGGAGCTTTTCCTTATCCTTAGGTGACATCTCATGAGCAATAATTCTTTCAATGTCTTCCGTTGGCTTGAGATCTTTGTAATTGGGTAGAATTTGGATCAATGTGCACATGGTATCATATTTCCATCCAAGGCTCTTAGGATCTTCTTGATGATGAATCTATCGGTCATCTCTTCACTTCCTAAGCTGCCAATCTCATTTGTGATGAGATCAAGCCTAGAGTACATTTCAGCGACACCTTCACCATCCTTCATTTTGAACTGGTCAAGTTGAATTTGAAGCACATCCAATTTGGATTCCTTGACGGAGTTGGTACCTTCGTGCATATCAATCAAAGTATCCCAAATTTCCTTTGCATTCTCAAGACGGCTGATTTTGTTGAATTCTTTGGGGCACAATCCGTTCAAGAGAATATCACAAGCTTGAGCATTGTATTGCAGCATCTTCAACTCTTCCACGGTAGCTTCACAGTTCGGTTCTCTCCCATCAAAGAATTCACCTTGCAAGCCAATACACACAATAGCCCAAACGGCGGGGTTATGTCCAAGAATATGCATTTTCATCTTATGCTTCCAACTAGAAAAATTAGTACCATCAAAATAAGGACCTCGACGGTGGTAATTTCCCTCGCTAGACGCCATACTCTCCTAGGTTGTGAAACCAAGGCTATAATCACCAAAAGCTACGGAAATCAAGGCAAATGGAGACCAAAGCTCTGATACCACTTGTAGGATCGAAAGTATGTCTGGAGGGGGTGATTAGACTACTTGACCAAATAAAAATCTAGCCTTTTCCCAATTTAAGTTTTGGCAGATTTTAACAACTTAGCACAAGTCAAGTAATCAACCTACACATGCAATTCTAAGAGTATTGCAGCAGAATGTAAAACAATTGCATATAAGGTAAAGGGAGGAGTTTGGAGGGAGCAAACGCAATGTAGACACAGAGAGTTTTTATCCGTGGTTCCGATAGGTGGTGCTATCGTACATCCACGTTGATGGAGACTTCAACCCACGAAGGGTAACGGTTGCACGAGTCCACGGAGGGATCCACCCACGAAGGGTAAAGGTTGCACGAGTCCATGGAGGGATCCACCCACGAAGGGTCCACGAAGAAGCAACCTTGTCTATCCCACCATGGCCATCGCCCACGAAGGACTTGCCTCACTAGGGTAGATCTTCACGAAGTAGGCGATCTCCTTGCCCGTACAAACTCCTTGGTTCAACTACACAATCTTGACGGAGGCTCCCAAGTGACACCTAGCCAATCTAGGAGACACCACTCTTCAAAAGGTAATAGATGGCGTGTTGATGATGAACTCCTTGCTCTTGTGCTTCAAATGATAGTCTCCCCAACACTCAGCTCTCTCTCATAGGATTGGATTTGGTGGAAAGAGGGTTTGAGTGGAAAGCAACTTGGGGAAAGCTAGAGATCAAGATTTATGTGGCTGGAATGAAATATCTTGACCTCAGCACAAGTGTAGGTGGCTCTCTCTTAGAAAATGTATGCTGGAATTGTAAGCATGTTCTGATGGCTCTCTCCACGAGTGAAGAGTGGGTGAAGGGGTATATATAGCCTCCACACAAAATCTAACCGTTACACACAAATCACCAAACTCGGTGGGACCGAATCAGTAAGCTCGGTCAGACCGATTTAATTCAAAATGTGAACGTTAAGATTTTCAGTGGGACCGACATATCAACTCGGTGGGACCGATTCCATTAGTGTTAGGGCATAACGTAATCTCGGTGAGAACAATTACACAAACTCGTTGGGACCGATTTTGGTAATAAGCAAACAGAGAGTTGGTCAGGCAAACTCGGTGGGACCGATTCGCTCATCTCGGTTAGACCGAAACATTACGAAGGGGAAACGGAGAGTTTGCATTGCAATCTCAGTGGGACTGATCGTTCATCTCGGTTGGACCGAAACATTACGAAGGGAAATATAGAGGTTGCAATCCCATCTCGGTGAGACCGAGATCCCTATCGGTGAAACCAAAGTGACTAGGGTTTGTGGCAGTGGCTTTGTCAAGTGAACTCGACGGCTCCGGATAGAAAGTTTTGGTAGGGCCGAGTTTGACTTTTGACTTGATACATATGTGGATGTGAGAAAGTAGTTGAGGGTTTTGGAGCATATCACTAAGCATTTTGTGCAAGTAACTCATTAAGCAACACCTCATCCCCTTTTAATAGTATTGGCTTTTCCTATGTACTCAATTGATCTTGGATCACTAAAAGTAAAATGTAGAGTCTTGAGCTTGAGCCAACATGTGTCCTTAGCATTTTGAGGGGTCCACTTTCTAATCCATGACATGCCAATCATTGTTCTTTCCTGAAATATTTTTCTTGAAATAGCATTAGCTCAATGGGCTATATGTTGTTATGAATTACCAAAACCACCCAGGGATAGTTGCACTTTCAATATGGTTTGTCTTGAAGTGTTGCACCGGGTTGAGAGAAATCTTGATGGCACTTTCATTGTCACACAAAAGATGCACTTTGTCACAAATGACACCATAATCCTTTAGAGTTTGCCTCATCCATATAAGTTGAGCACAACAACTATCGGCGACCACATACTCGGCCTCGGTGGAGGAGAGAGACACACAACTTTGCTTCTTAGAAGACCAACTCACCAAAGAGCAACCAAGAAATTGGCACCCTCAGGAAGTTGACTTCCTACCCACTTTTTCTCCCGCCTAATCCGAGTCCGAAAAGCCCACAAGGTTGAAGTTTACTCCTCTAGGGTACCATAAGCCAAAGTTTGGGGCATGAGCCAAATATTGAAAGATTCGCTTGACCACCACATAGTGGCTTTCCTTAGGTGCGGCTTGAAACCGTGCATAAATTCCCACACTCAACATGATATTCGGTCTAGATGCACAAAGGTAAAGCAAGGAGCCAATCATAGAACGATAAACCTTTTGATCCACCGCTTTACCATTGGGATCTATGTCAAGTTGGCATTTTACGGGCATGGGAGTGGAAGCCGGCTTGACATCACTTAGCTTGAATCTCTTGAGCATGTCTTGAGTGTATTTGGCTTGGTTGATGAATGTTCCTTCTCTTCTTTCTTTGCTTTCGAACCTGAGGAAGAACTTCAACTCTCCCATCATGGACATCTTGAACTTCGAGGTCATGAGAGCAGCAAACTCCTCACTGAAAGCTTTGTTAGGAGAACTAAAGATAATATCATCAACATATGGTTGGCACACAAACAACTCCCCTTTGACTTTCATAGTAAAAAGAGTGGGGTCAATTTTCCCAATTTCAAACCCACGATCTTGCAACAACTCGGTAAGGTTCTCATACCATGCACATGAGGCTTGTTTAAGGCCATAGAGTGCCTTATCAAGTTGGTACACATGATTGGGGAACTCGGGATCCTCAAACCCGGGGGGTTGTTTGGCATACACCAACTCAATAATAGTACAATTAAGAAAAGCACTCTTCACATCCATTTTTTGCAACTTGAAGTTATGATGAGAAGCATAAGCAATCAAAAAATGAATCGATTCAAGGCGAGCAATGGGAGCAAAGGTTTCACCACAATCGACACCCTCGACTTGGGAGTAGCCTTGTTGAGGGAGTCCTGGACTAGGGGGTGTCCGGATAGCCGAACTATCGTCATCGGACGGACTCCAAGACTATGAAGATACAAGATTGAAGACTTCGTCCCGTGTCCGGATGGGACTTTCCTTGGCGTGGAAGGCAAGCTTGGCGATACGGATATATAGATCTCCTACCATTGTAACCGACTCTGTGTAACCCTAGCCCTCTCCGGTGTCTATATAAACCGGAGGGTTTTAGTCCATAGGACGAACAACAATCATACCATAGGCTAGCTTCTAGGGTTTAGCCTCCTTGATCTCGTGGTAGATCCACTCTTGTACTACCCATATCATCAATATCAATCAAGCGGGAGTAGGGTTTTACCTCCATCGAGAGGGCCTGAACCTGGGTAAAAACATCGTGTCCCTTGTCTCCTGTTACCATCCGCCTAGACGCATAGTTCGGGACCCCCTACCCGAGATCCGCCGGTTTTGACACCGACATTGGTTCTTTCATTGAGAGTTCCTCTGTGCCGTCACGATCAGGAAGGATGCCTCTTCCCGTCTTTAAAGACGGTACCATCACCAAAGGAGCTTTGGCCGCCAGCCAAACTATCCGGCTAGGTGGTTTTCTTATGACCGCCTGTTCGGCCGCCGCTTCGACAATGACCTCTCGGGTCATCAAAAGCGATCTTCACGTCAACTCGGAATTCACCGAGCAGCTTGATCCGATGGAGCTCTCTTCCGTAAACAAGCTCTTGGAGGAGTCGCTACAGACTACGATCAGATCAGGCTTAAAACCGATATGAGAGAGATTAACTCTCCCGAGGTTACCCACCACGTTGTTGTGGTAGAGGAACAACGCGACGATTCTTCTTCTATATTAAAAACCATTTATGTCCGGACTCCTGATCCCTCCATGCCGGATTCCCGCGGAGGGACAGACATCAATCAAGTACTGAACCTTAAGTCAGGCAGCGGACCAGACTCGTTGGTCGACATCCAGCAATCCAGGCTTCAAAATTCGGAAACTTTTCGGCCCTTGAGCCTCAAGTTGGGCAGGGCTCCGGACTTAATTTCCCCCGCCCACCCAAACATAAGCGATCTATCTCAAATCCGGCAAGAGCCCGCTGAAACAGTACATCATTACTGGGCCAGATTGCTCCTGGTTGTGGATAGGATAAAGGACTGCCGTGAGGAAAATGCAATATCAATTTTTTGCAGCAATTGCACGCACAAGGGAATCTTGAATGCCGTAAGTCGTCGTGAAATTACACGCTTCGCCGACCTGGTGTCCATAGTACGAAAGTACTGTGCGATGGAGAGTGCCTGGAAAACAGAAACTAAGTTTTGGGACAATCCGGCTCCAAACACAACCCTAGTCCGAAACAAAAGGGTGCATCATGCTCAGGCACCCAGGACAAAAACCAAAAAGCAAAAACCCCATAAAGGGCACTGAACCGTACTAGAGGGATGGCTCAGCGGACCCTGTAAAATTCATAGTACAGAGGGCGCCACTCCAACACATAGCCTTCGAGCATGTTGGATACTGCGGCAGGTGGCCAAAAGTGGCGAAGAGCTTCTAGCCCCAACAGTACCAGTACGGTATTAACAGTCTTCGAGACTTTTGCATCAAATAATATGCGGAAACGAACAATCTGCAGTCTCGCCGAAGTCTACCAAGTAGCAACAACAAATCCATGGAGCGACACGGCTATCACCTTCAACGCCAGCGACGAACCTAAATTCCGAACAGCCCAAGCACCAGCCGCATTGGTCCTCAGTCCAATAGTGGACGGCTTTGGTCTTACCAAGGTACTCATGGATGGCGGCAGCGGATTAAACCTCATCTATGAGGAAACCCTTCGAAAAATGGAAATAGACTGGAGCCGCATTGAGCGAAGCAGCACAACCTTTAGAGGAATAATCCCTAGTCGGGAAGCACGCTGCACAGGAAAAATTACACTTGATGTAGTATTCGGCTCGCCGGACAATTACAGGTCCGAGGAGGTCACGTTCCAAGTGGCCCCATTTAGCAGCGGATATCACGCTTTATTAGGACGAGAGGCATTCACAATTTTCCAAGCCATACCCCATTACGGGTACATGAAGCTTAAAATGCCCGGGCCCAATGGAATCATCACTCTTGTCAGCGATCCGGACATAGCACTCCGCACCGAAAACAAGACAGCCGCACTAGCCCTAGAGGCACTATCCGAAGCCCTAGCGGCAGAGGAACTCACTACGTTGCGCTCCACGGTGAACAGGGACGATGTGATACTCGATAAGAGATCCAAGTCCACCTCTTTCTAACCTGCGAATGAAATAGTCAAATTCCAGGTCCATCCAACGGACCCCACAAAGACGGCCTCCATTGGGGCACAATTAAACCCTGATGTAGACGCCGCACTACGAGAATTCTTTCGGGAAAATTGGGACATCTTTGCCTGGCACCCTTCAGATATGCCAGGAATCCCACACAGATTGGCAGAACACAGCCTAAACATCCTAAAAGGATTCAACCCAGTCAAACAGGCTCTTCGGCGATTTTCTGAACCCAAAAGACAGGCAATGGGAGAGGAGCTAGCCAAACTATTGGAAGCCGGATTCATCAGAGACATCAAACATCCGGACTGTCTAGCGAACCTGGTAATGGTACCAAAAAAGGACAAATCCTGGCGCCTATGTGTCGATTTTAAAGACCTTAACAAGGCTTGTCCAAAGGTTCCTTTCCCCCTTCCCCGCATCGATCAAATCATCGATGCTACCGCAGGGCACGATTCATTGTGCTTCCTCGACGCATACTCCGGCTACCATCAAATCAAGATGGCGGAGGCAGACCAAGCCGCAACGGCATTCATTACTCCATACGGACCATTCTGCTTCAACACAATGCCCTTCGGACTCAAAAACACAGGCGCAACATATCAGCGCATGATTCAGACATGTCTGGTTACCCAGATCGGCAAAACAGTGGAGGCATACGTAGACGACGTGGTCGTCAAGACCAAACACGTCGAAACTCTAGTAGACGACTTGAGGCTCACATTCGACAACCTTCGAGCATATGACATTAAGCTCAACCCGGAAAAATGCGTTTTCGGCGTACCAGCCAGAAAGCTCTTGGGCTTCATTGTATCCGGTAGAGGAATTGAAGCAAACCCAGCCAAGATCCAAGCCTGTCACGCTTGGATATCCCAAAGACCTCAAACAAATACAAAATTGATCGATGCGTATGCTTTAAGCCGCTTCATCTCCCGTTTGGGAGAAAAGGCATTGCCCCTCTATCGCCTCCTCAGGCGCACCAAACACTTTGAATGGACGGATGCTGCCACGGCCGGACTCGAAGAAATAAAGGCCATCTTGGCAACAAATCCGGTCCTGGCCGCGCCCAACTTGGGCAAACCGATGTTGTTATATATCGCGGCAACACATCAAGTTGTAAGCGCGGTGCTCGTCGTCGAACGAGAAACGGAAGGGCACAAATTCCCTCTTCAAAAACCAGTGTACTACGTATCCACGGTCTTAACTCCATGCAAGTCCCGGTACCCGCATTATCAAAAGATAGCGTACGCGGTGTTCATGGCATCCCGGAAGCTGCGACAGTACTTTCAAGAGTGTTTGATAACAGTGGCCTCCGAAGTACCCCTCAACGACATTATAAACAACCGCGACGCGACGGGCAGGATCGCAAAATGGGCCATCGAGCTCTTGCCATTCGACATAACCTACAAACCACGGCGAGCTATAAAGTCGCAAGTATTGGCTGACTTCATCGCTGAATGGACCGAAGCCGAACTCCCTAAAGAGTACGGCGCATACTCCAATAGGATCATGCATTTCGACGGCTCTAAAATGTTGGCCGGCTTGGGGGCTAGCGTCGTCTTGATGTCCCCAACCGGAGACACAGTCCAATACGTACTTCAAATAATGTACACGGACTACAACAACGCAGCCGAATACGAGGCCCTTCTACATGGTCTCCGGATGGCAATCTCCATGGGCATTCAACGCCTAAAGGTCCGCGGGGATTCAAACCTCGCAATATCCCAAGTAAATGGAGACTTTGATGCCAAAGATCAAAAAATGGCAGCCTACCGCAACGCCGTCTTGAAAATGTCAGCTCGGTTCGAAGGACTCGAATTCCACCATGTAGCCCGGGATAATAACCAGGCGGCCGACGTGTTGGCGCGCATCGGCGCAAAGCGAGACGCCGTCCCTCCAAACATCTTCCTGGAGCGGCTCTTTAAGCCATCCGTAGTATGGGAAGAGGACTCCGGAAACAACAATCCGGAACCAACCGCACCGCCCAACACCGAACATTCTGACACAACCGGTGGCTCAGCCAATGACATAACACCTTCAGCCCACGAAATAATGGCAGTCATTGCCCCGTGGACGGAACCATACCTAGGCTACTTAATTAGGCAGGAACTCCCCGAAGACCAAAATTAGGCCCGCTGCACCGTACGGCGATCTAAAGCCTACAAGGTCCATGAGGGAGAGCTTTATAAGAAAAGCACAACCAGAGTCCTTCAAAGGTGCATCTCCGAAGAGGAAGGGAGAAATCTGCTGGCTGAAATTCATGTCGGACTCGGCGGGCACCACGCCGCAGCCCGGGCCCTTGTAGGCAAGGCCTTCCGTACAAGATCTTATTGGCCGACGGCCCGGGCAGATGCTCAGGACTTAGTCCAACGATGCGTCGGGTGCCAGGTTTTTCCTAATCAAAGCCACATGCCACCCACCGCCCTCAAAACTATACCCATCACCTGGCCGTTTGCGGTCTGGGGGCTTGACATGGTTCGACCCCTTAAAGGGGGAACCCACAAGAAAAAATACCTATTGGTCTTGGTGGACAAATTCACCAAATGGATAGAGGCCCAGCCAGTTAAAATGGCCGAATCCAGACCTGTGATAGACTTCATATCTAGGGTGGTACACAGTTATGGCGTCCCCCACAGCATCATCACCGATAACGGCACGAACTTCACGGCTGACGAGGTTAAACTCTGGTGCAAAAATATGGGCATCAAGCTCGACTACGCTTCAGTCTATCACCCTCAAACCAATGGTCAAGTCGAACGAGCAAATGGTCTAATCATGAGCGGCATCAAACCTAGATTAGTGCGGTCCCTTACGGAATCTAACACGCACTGGGTAGAGGAGCTTGACTCCATACTCTAGGGGCTGCGGACCATGCCAAACCGTACTACCGGATTCACACCATTCTTTATGGTATACGGCGCAGAGGCAGTTTTGCCCTGCGATATAATTCATGACTCACCTCGAGTGCGCATGTACGAAGAAAGAGAAGCCGAGTTGGATCGGCAGGACAGCTTGGACGCATTGGAAGAGGAGCGCGACGTGGCAAAGGCTCGTTCCGCATTCTATCAGCAGCAGGCTCGAAGATATCAAAGCAGAGAAGTACGGGCCAAAACTTACAATGTTGGCGAACTAGTTCTACGCCTGCCGGACAAGAAAAAGGACAAACTCAAGCCAAATGGGAAGGTCCCTTCATCATCGACCAAGTCCTGACCGACAGAGCATACCGTCTACGAAACGCATCGGACAATCGACTCGAGCCGAACCCATGGAACGCAGCCCGCCTCCGAAGATTCTACGCCTAGCGCCGGACTCAGAGTTCGTCTCCTTCCTCCGTCCACATTTTATACTTCAGTTGTCGTTTGTTTCTCTCTTTTCTCCCCCTTTTTTCATAAGAGCCCTTGAGAGCTGATCTGCGCATTATTCGCACACACTTGACGTGCTACCCGCACTCATTATACCTGGGGGCTTCTTTAACAGAAGCTTATTTATACGGGCTTTATGCCCAACACATGTGTCAAACTTCCGCATGTACCTTTTATTCACCATTATATGCATCGATATGACTTAAGTTTTGGCCAAGCTGGGTTGCCTGGCTCTTGTGCTTACCCCTACGTTCCCGATTGTTCGGCTAGGAGGTAAAGGGAGCACCTCTGCGATTGTTACTGCCGGGTCAGCCGGATGTGTACCTCAAACTGGGTGAAGCCAAAAGTTAGCGTTCTTCAGGGAATATTCGGTCGGTGACTTGAAAGATGATTTCTTATTTATTTATTTATCTGCCCCCAGATGTTTTTCTGCTCTTTCGCAGTCCGGACATGCACTTTAGGGCATGCCTCCCAGGGAAAGGAACCCCTAACGGAACTATTATCCCTCAAAGATGTTTCTTACTAACCATGTAATATAACATAACTAGTTGGGCACTTGTCTGATAAAGCAATAATGACCCCTACGCCTGGTCTCCATGCATGCCCCGGTTTTTTCATAACCGAGAGGGTATTCGGACACACTCCAGACTCTAGCGTCCCGAGGTTGAAGCGAAAAGGTCTGCAAAGACAAACGATCTACAATCCGGCTAGAAGGCATTTTACATGTCATTTTAAAATACATCGTCAAATTGACTGACTGTACTCCTCTTCAATCCCGCCTAACAGCTGTCTAATTCTGATCCCGTTAGAATACTTAGCGGCCAACTCTACTTGGCCGTACATTAAGCTCACAGGGATCTCCTTCCCATCGGGCCCCACAGGTCCGACCTCGGCCATGTGGTTCGGATCCGCCTTCTTGTACCGCGTCTTCACCATGGCCCAGGCCTCCCTGGCGCCTTGACGGCAGGCCGATATCTTCCACAGACGGAAGCGCTGCCGTGCTCCCTAAAGCTTCTCCGCAAGCCCTCCAAGGCCCTCGGGTAGGGAGACGGATGGCCATAAGGCCTGGGCGACGCCACTCATCGCCTGCCGAACACGTTCGTGCAGTTGCACCAGCTCGGGAAGTTGGTCACCCGTTGAACCGGGCATTTCCTCCGCAGGGTGACCTGTGAGCACACCTACAGACACATTCCTGTCAATTGACTTCCTCGCCGAACTCTTATTTTCAAAAGAGTTTGCTCAAGCACTTACTGTCGATGCCGCGACGAAGCCGATTCTCCTTCACAGAGCCAGACAGCTGGGCCCGAACACCTTTTAGCTCTTCTCCAAGCTGGGTGTGGGCATCTTGGAGTTTGTTCCTCTCCTGCTGCACCTTCATAAGCACCCTCTCACCGGCCTTCAGCTGCCGCAGTAGCTGTTGCTTGTCCGGATCAACTCCGGCAACATCTGCATTATTATTGTCAGACTTATACGCACGCCGCACACCGCTTATCTTTTTGAAATATGTGTTACCGGAGGGGGTCTCTGTGTCTCCTCCTGCGGCGGCTAGTGCGGCCTCAAGTTGGGCCTTGCACTCTTGTAGCTCTTGGGAAAATTGGGTATTCTTCTCCATAAGATCCTGCATATCAAATGATCCTTAAATCAGTTATTTTAACTACTTTAAGTCTCGGGGGCTACTGGCATATACAACTTGTGATCATCTTGATAGAATTGTATGGTTGAACGAGAGGGCTCAGAAATTGCTTCGGGAATAGAGGCCCTTTAGGACATTTGGCCCGCTGGGGGCCCACGCGCGACGAGAGGCACATCAGACACCCAGGAACGATCGAGCGACGGCCTTAAAATGCTTCAGACAGGAAATCCAACGGCCAGAAGCATGGATGCGTGAGGAAGCTCCGTTTAGGCTCGGTTATATTGTCCTTAATTGGGCTTTATTATCCACTTTTATATTATTTTTGGGACTAACCTATTAACCGAAGGCCCAGCCCAGATTTGTTGTTTTATGCCTATTTCAGTGTTTCGTGAAAAAGGAATATCAGACGGAGTCAAAACGGAACGAAATCAACTTGAGAAGTTATTTTTGGAAGGAAAGCAACCTGATAGACTTGGAGTGCACGTCAGGGGAGTCCCTGGCTGCCCACGAGGGTGGTGGGCGCGCCCACCCCCCTGTGCGCGCCCCCTGCCTCGTGAGCACCCCGGAGGTCCACCGATGTACCCCTTGCACCCATATATACCTCGCACCCTAGAACTTCCGAGCAGAAGATAGATCGGGAGTTCCGCCGCAGAGCCTCTATAGCCACCAAAACCAATCGGGACCTGTTCCAAGACCACGGAGGGGGATCCCATCACCGTGGCCATCTTCATCATCCCGGCGCTATCCATGACGCAGGAGTAGTTCACCCTCGGGCTGAGGGTATGTACCAATAGCTATGTGTTTGATCTCTCTCGTGTTCTTGAGGTGATATGATCTTGATGTATCCCGAGCTTTGCTATTGTAGTTGGATCTTATGATATTTCTCCCCCTCTACTCTCTTGTGATGAATTGAGTTTCCCCTTTGAAGTTATCTTATCGGATTGAGTCTTTTATGAGAACACTTGATGTATGTCTTGCCGTGTTTATCTGTGGTGAGAATGGGATATCATGTGCCACTTGATGTATGTTTTGGTGACCAACTTGCGTGTTCCGCCCATGAACCTATGCATAGGGGTTGGCAGGTGTTCTTGACTCTCCGTAGAAACTTTGGGGCACTTTTGAAGTACTTTTATGTTGGTTGGATGAATCTGAGATTGTGTGATGCATATCGTATAATCATGCCCACGGATACTTGAGGTGACAATGGAGTATCTAGGTGACATTAGGGTTTTGGTTGATTTGTGTCTTAAGGTGTTATTATAGTATGAACTCTATGATGGATTGAGCGGAAAGAATAGCTTTATGTTATTTTACTATGAACTCTTGAATAGATAGAACAGAAAGGATAACTTTGAGGTGGTTTCGTACCCTACCATGATCTCTACGTTTGTTCTCCGCTATTAGTGGCTTCGGAGTGACTCTTTGTTGCATGTTGAGGGCTTGTCATATTATCTATCTATGTTATTATTGTTGAGAGAACTTGCACTAGTGAAAGTATGAACCCAAGGCCTTGTTTCCTATCATTGCAATACCGTTTACGCTCACTTTTACCATTTGTTACCTTGCTGTTTTTATTATTTCAGATTACAAATACTTATATCTACTATCTATTTTGCACTTGTATCACCATCTCTTCGCCGAACTAGTGCACCTATACAATTTACCATTGTATTGGGTGTGTTGGGGACACAAGAGACTCTTTGTTATTTGGTTGCAGGGTTGCTTGAGAGAGACCGTCTTCATCCTACGCCTCCTACGGATTGATAAACCTTAGGTCATCCACTTGAGGGAAATTTGCTACTGTCCTACAAACCTGTGCACTTGCAGGCCCAACAACGTCTACAAGAAGAAGGTTGTGTAGTAGACATCAAGCTCTTTTTTGGCGCCGTTGCCGAGGAGGTTAGCTCTTGAAGGTATATCTTTAGATCTTGCAATCAAATCTTTTTCTTTCTTGTTTTAGCACTAGTCTAGTTTATAAAAGAAAAATTACAACAAAAATGGAGTTAAGTTTGTCTCATACGCTTCACCTTTTTAATATCTTTCGTGAGTATGATGGAAAGGATAATTGTGCTCAAGTGCTAGAAGAAGAAATCTCTAAATTGTTTGGCACTAAATCTTTGAATGATGAGCATGATTGCAATGTTGTTAGTACGAATTCTTTGAATATCCATGGTGCTAATGATGATTGCACTAGTTATGATGAAAATATCTCTTATGAGCATGTCAACTTTTGTGGAGTGCATGTTTGCATGAACATACCAAATAGAGAAGATATTTATTGCACGAGGCATAAGCACTTAGAAACTAAATTGTTGCAAGAAAGGCTAGATGTTTGTGCTGAAAATTTAAATTTTCTTGGCCGTACTTGTGGACTTTGCAATGAAAGTGGCCATTTAGCTATCCGATACAAATTGTTTCATGATCTAATCGTGTCCAAAAATTGAGATGAGTTGATTTCCCTTGCACATTATAATGAGCTTAGCTTGCTTATGGGTTGCGAAGAAATGAAACGCTTAACTAATTATCTTCCAGAATTTGCCTGTTACAAACTTCTTGGTTTTGATCTAGAGGAAATTTATATGTATTGTGCGGTGAATTGTATTGAAAATCCTTATATTGCCAATTACATAAGGAAAAGAAAGCAAATGGAAGATGATGAGAATACTAATGAAAGGGAAGAGGCTTCCCAATCTCCTCCTATTATTTCTTATGATGAATCAGGTAACGAGGAGGAACCTTCTATTCAACCAATCTCATCAATAAGGAGCTCAAAGAGGAAGGTTGAACCCACACATAATGTGAAGAAGAAGAAGAAATGAAGAAGCAACAAAGGTAGAAAGGTATCCCTCCCAAATGATTTTGCTCCTACCACTCATTGTGATGATGATAATTGCTATACTATTGGTGCTATCAATATTTTTAATGATGAGAGTGATTATGCTTATGATATGAAAGGGCCCAAGCTTGGGGAAGCTATGTTTGATTGGGATGAAATATTTGAGAATATATTTGCTGGAATTAATGTTTGTCCCAAGCTTGGGGATGCTATGTTTAATGAAGATGATATTTTTAGCATCCCAAGTTTTGATATGCAAAGTTGTTATGATGATAGCATGCCTCCTACCTATGATGATTATATTGATGAAAGTGGGTTCGGAAGAGAGTCAACTTTAGTAAGTGGTGATCCCACTATTTTGGAGGATGTTAAATTTTATTGTGATGAATACAAAAGTGGATTTGGAAGAGTGTCAACTTTATTTAGTGATTCCACTATCCTGGGAGAGGTTTCAATCGATTATGATGAGAACGAAGTTGCTACTTATGATTATTATTGTGATGAAACTTATGCTATAAAAGTAGTGATGATTATATTTACAAATCTTGTCATGATTATGATTACCCTTTTTCTGAACATTACTCTTTTAATGTGGAAACAATTTTTAGTGTTCAAGTCTCTTATGATACTCCCACTATTATTTATGAGAAGAATTTTGCTTATGTGGAGAGTAGTGAATTTTCTATGCAAGTAGATCATGGAAAGAATGCTTTAGGTTCTGGTTATATTGTTGAATTCATTCATGATGCTACTGAAAATTATTATGAGGGAGGAACATATGCTTGTAGGAATTGCAATAATATCAAGTTTCCTCTCTATGTGCTTCAAGTTTTGAAGCTATGCTTGTTTTACCTTCCTATGCTAGTTGATTACCGTTCTCATAAGTTGTTTGCTCACAAAATCCCTATGCATAGGAAGTGGGTTAGACTTAAATGTGCTAGTCATATGCTTCATGATGCTCCCGTTATGTTTCAATTCTTATCTTTTATGTGAGCATCATTGTCATCATCATGCCTAGCTAGAAAGGCATTAAAGAAAAGCGTTTGTTGGGAGACAACCCAGTACTTATCCTTACTGTTTTTGTGTGTTCACATGATTATTCTACTGTATTAATCATGTTTTATAGCTTTTGTTTCAATAAAGTGCCAAGTAAGACCTTTAGGATGGCTTACGGTGATAGTTGTGTTGATCCTGCTGAGAGTCAGAAACTTTTGCACCCAGTAAATTAGTTTTGTTAATTCACAAAAACGTGCTTCTGATCTGATTATTTTTCCTCTGGATTGGTACACGAATTGCGTAGGACTTTCTAATTTGGTAGGATTTTTGGAGTTCCATAAGTATACGCTTGATACAGATTACTAAATACTGTTCTGTTTTTGACAGATTCTGTTTTTCTATGTGTTGTTTGCTTATTTTGATGAATCTATGAGTACTATCGGAGGGTATGAACCATAGGTAAGTTGGAGTACAGTATATATTACACCAATATGAATCTAGAATGAGTTCATTACAGTACCTAAGTGGTGGTTTTATTTTCTTATACTAACGGGGCTTACGAGTTTTCTGTTGAGTTTTATGTTGTGAAGTTTTCAAGTTTTGGGTAAAGATTCGATGGACTATCAAATAAGGAGTGGAAAAGAGCCTAAGCTTGGGGAACCCCATGGCACCCCAAGATATTCAGGGACAACCAAGAGCCTAAGCTTGGGGATGCCCCGGAAGGCATCCCCTCTTTCGTCTTCATTCATTGGTAACTTTACTTGGAGCTATATTTTTATTCACCACATGATATGTGTTTTGCTTGGAGTGTCATTTCCTCTTGTTAGTATTTGCTTTCTGTTATTTAGATTAGTATTTTGCATCTTTAGTTTCAATAAAGAAGTCAAGGATAGCCTTTGCCATGCTTATTTTGCTAGTATACATGTTGCTGTTTGAAAAACAGAAAGTTTACTGCTGTTGAAAAAATCCCCTAGAAAAGTCAGAGAGTGGTATAATGTTGAATCTTTTTGCATATTGAGATATGATAAATTTATTACATTGGGAATTTTAGTTCATAATTTTTGGAGTTAGGGAAGTATTGATACTCTTGCACTCTTTACAGACTGTACTATTCTGGCAGATTGCTGTTATGTTTGCATTGTTTGCATATGTTTGTTTGTTTAATGATTCTATTTGAGGATAGGAGTATTAAATATGCAGAGGCATTTAGGATGAAATGTTGAATAATAATCTTAGTGATTTGTTACAGTAGAAACCGATAAGGTTTTGCATTGGTTTATACTAACCTATCTCACAAGTTCTTGTTGAGTTTGTTGTGAATGAAGCTTTTGATAAAAAGAGAAACCATGATATGAGAGGAATTAAGGAGACACAAAAGCTCAAGCTTGGGGATGCCCAAGGCACCCCAAGATAATAATTCAAGAAGTCTCAAGCATCTAAGCTTAGGGATGCTCCGGTAGGCATCCCACCTTTCTTCTTCAACAACTATCGGTTAGTATCAGTTGAGCCTAAGTTTTTGCTTCTTCACATGAGTTGTGCTATCCTTGCAATGTAGTTTTCTTTAGCTTTGCTTGCTGTTTGAATAAAGTATCAGGATCTGAAATTATTAAATGAGAGAGAGTCTTCGCATAGTTGCATAATTATTTAGCTACTCATTGATCTTCACTTATATCTTTCGGAGTAGTTTTTGTTATTGCTTTAGTGCTTCACTTAGATCTTTTAGAGCACGGTGGTGGATTTGTTTTAAAGAAACTATTGATCTCTCATGCTTCACTTAGATTATTTTGAGAGTCGTTAATAGCATGGTAATTTGCTTAATACTAATATACTTGGTATTCAAGATATGTGAAACTTTCTTTTGAGTGCGTTGAATACTTAGATAAGTTTGATGCTTGATAATTGTTTTGAGATATGGAGGTGATAATATCAAAGTCTTGCTAGTTGAATAATTATGAATTTGAGAAATGCTTGTGTTTAAGTTTGCAAGTCCCGTAGCATGCACGTATGGTTAAAGTTGTGTAACAAATTTGAAACATGAAGTGTACCTGGCTTGTGCATCCTTATGAGTGGCGGTCGGGGACGAGCGATGGTCTTTTCCTACCAATCTATCCCCCTAGGAGCATGCGCGTAGTACTTGATTTTTGATGGCTTATAAATTTTTTCAATAAGTATATGAGTTCTTTTGACTAATGTTGAGTCCATGGATTATATGCACTCTCACCTTTCCGCCATTGCTACCCTCTTCGGTACCGTGCATTGCCCTTTCTCACCTTGAGAGTTGGTGCAAACTTCGCCGGTGCATCCAAACCCCGTGATACGATACGCTCTACCACACATAAACCTCCTTATATATTCCTCAAAACAGCCACCATACCTACCTATCATGGCATTTCCATAGCCTTTCCGAGATATATTGCCATGCAACTTCCATCATCTTCATCATGACATACATTACTTTTGTCATATTGCCATTGCATGATCATGTAGTTGACATCGTATTTGTGGCAAAGCCACCATGCATTATTTTTCATACATGTCACTCTTGATTCATTGCACCATCCCGGTACACCGCCGGAGGCATTCATATAGAGTCATATCTTGTTCTAAGTTTCGAGTTGTAATCCTTATGTTGTAATCAATAGAAGTGTGATGATCATCATTATTAGAGCATTGCCCAAACAAAAAAAAGAGAAAGGCCAAAAAAAGAAAGGCCCAAAAAAAGAAAATAAAAAAGGGGGCAATGATACTATCTCTTTTTCCACACTTGTGCTTCAAAGTAGAACCTTGTTCTTCATGTAGTGAGTCTCATATCTTGTGCTTCAAAGTAGCACCTTGTTCTTCATGTAATGAGTCACATAAGTTGTCTTTTTCATACTAGTGGGAATTTTTCATTATAGAACTTGGCTTGTATATTCCTACGATGGGCTTCCTCAAATTCCCTAGGTCTTCATGAGCAAGCAAGTTGGATGCACACCCACTAGTTTTCTTTTGTTGAGCATTCATAGCTCTAGTGCATCCGTTGCATGGCAATCCCTACTCCTCATGTTGACATCAATTGATGGGCATCTCCATAGCCCGTTGATTAGCCTCGTCAATGTGAGACTTTATCCTTTTTTGTCTTCTCCACACAGTCCCCATCATCATATTCTATTCCACCCATAGTGCTATATCCATGGCTCGCGCTCATGTATTGCGTGAAGGCTGAAAAAGTTTGAGATTATTTGAGTATGAAACAATTGCTTGGCTTGTCATCGGGGGTATAGAAGTTGGGAACATCTTTGTGTGACAAAAATGAAGCATAGCCTAACTATATGATTTTGTAGGGATGAACTTTCTTTGGCCATGTTATTTTGAGAAGACATAATTGCTTAGTTAGTATGCTTGAAGTATTATTATTTTTGAGTCAATATGAACTTTTGTCTTGAATCTTTCGGATCTGAATATTCATATCACAATTAAGAAGATTTGAATTGAAATTATGCCAAAGTATCACTCCGCATCAAAAATTCTTTTTTATCATTTGCCTACTCGAGGACGAGCAGGAATTAAGCTTGGGGATGCTTGATACGTCTCCAACGTATCTATAATTTTTGATTGCTCCATGCTACTTTATCTACTGTTTTAGGAAATATTGGGCTTTAGTATCCACTTTTATATTATTTTTGGGACTAACCTATTAACCGGATGCCCAGCCCAGATTTGCTGTTTTATGCCTATTTCAGTGTTTTGAGGAAAAGGAATATCAGACGGAGTCAAAACGGAACGAAATCAACTGGAGAAGTTATTTTTGGAAGGAAAGCAACCTGATAGACTTGGAGTGCACGTCAGGGGAGTCCCGGGCTGCCCACGAGGGTGGTGGGCGCGCCCACCCCCCTGTGCGCGCCCCCTGCCTCGTGAGCACCCCGGAGGTCCACCGATGTACCCCTTGCACCCATATATACCTACGTACCCTAGAACTTCCAGAACAGAAGATAGATCGGGAGTTCCGCCGCCGCAGGCCTCTATAGCCACCAAAAACCAATCGGGACCTGTTCCAAGACCTGCGGAGGGGATCCCATCACCGGTGGCCATCTTCATCATCCCGGCGCTATCCATGACGACGAGGGAGTAGTTCACCCTCGGGGCTGAGGGCATGTACCAGTAGCTATGTGTTTGATCTCTCTCTCGTGTTCTTGAGGTGATATGATCTTGATGTATCCCGAGCTTTGCTATTGTAGTTGGATCTTATGATATTTCTCCCCCTCTACTCTCTTGTGATGAATTGAGTTTCCCCTTTGAAGTTATCTTATCGGATTGAGTCTTTTATGAGAACACTTGATGTATGTCTTGCCGTGTTTATCTGTGGTGAGAATGGGATATCATGTGCCACTTGATGTATGTTTTGGTGACCAACTTGCAGGTTCCGCCCATGAACCTATGCATAGGGGTTGGCAGGTGTTCTTGACTCTCCGGTAGAAACTTTGGGGCACTTTTTGAAGTACTTTTATGTTGGTTGGATGAATCTGAGATTGTGTGATGCATATCGTATAATCATGCCCACGGATACTTGAGGTGACAATGGAGTATCTAGGTGACATTAGGGTTTTGGTTGATTTGTGTCTTAAGGTGTTATTATAGTATGAACTCTATGATGGATTGAGCGGAAAGAATAGCTTTATGTTATTTTACTACGAACTCTTGAATAGATAGAACAGAAAGGATAACTTTGAGGTGGTTTCGTACCCTACCATGATCTCTACGTTTGTTCTCCGCTATTAGTGGCTTCGAAGTGACTCTTTGTTGCATGTTGAGGGCTTGCCATATTATCTATCTATGTTATTATTGTTGAGAGAACTTGCACTAGTGAAAGTATGAACCCAAGGCCTTGTTTCCTATCATTGCAATACCGTTTACGCTCACTTTTACCATTTGTTACCTTGCTGTTTTTATTATTTCAGATTACAAATACCTATATCTACTATCTATTTTGCACTTGTATCACCATCTCTTCACCGAACTAGTGCACCTATACAATTTACCATTGTATTGGGTGTGTTGGGGACACAAGAGACTCTTTGTTATTTGGTTGCAGGGTTGCTTGAGAGAGACCATCTTCATCCTACGCCTCCTATGGATTGATAAACCTTAGGTCATCCACTTGAGGGAAATTTGCTATTGTCCTACAAACCTGTGCACTTGCAGGCCCAACAACGTCTACAGAAGAAGGTTGTGTAGTAGACATCAGCCTATAACCGCACTAGCCCTAGATCCAGAGCAGAGCATGTCATATGAGAGCGGGAGGCTCAACCTCACCACAGATGCAGTGGACTCGGCGGCGCTAGAACCAAACACTGACCTGACCTCCAACGGGGCCTGTGTCATCGGAACCTCGGACTCTTCTCAGGCTACAGGCTCTGAACCACGTGCATCCGCACCCATCAAATCCGACTGGGCGCTGATCTTAGAATTCAGCTCTACGAACATCTTCCAACACTCACCCCTAGGCAATGTGTCAAACTCATTAAAGTCTCTCTCCTTGTCAGGAGATTCCCGGCCGAACTATGTCTGACTTGAGTGGGAAACGGACGACGAAGAACTTCGTTGCCCACCCACCACCACTTGATAGCCACTGTCGACGATTTGACCAACATGCTTGATTTCGACTCTGAAGACATCGACGGTATGGACGACGATGACGGAGAAGAACTGTAGCGACCAGACCTCAAACAGTCTGATCTCTGTGCATTAGTGTCATCCCTGGATCGGTAATGCTGACACGTACAGTACTTGAAGGATTTATATTAGAGTAGCAATCACACACTTATTACATCGAATGTCTCAAAAGAGAACTTATTACAATAAATATGGCTTAAGGTCATCTAAAACCGATAACAGCGGAAGGCTGGGAAGATAAAGTGAGTCCATCAACTCCAACGGCATCACTGAGTGAAAGATCATGACCTAAGGCACCTTACTTGTCGTCTAAAAAGTCTGCAACATGAATGTTGCAGCCCGAAACGGGTCAGCACATGGAATATGCTGGCAATGTAACACAAGAGAGTAATGAACAGAATAATGCTATCACTACATGCATATATGGCTGGTGGAAATCTCTATGGTTACAATTTTGCATAAAGCCAATTTTTTCCTACAACAAAGGAATAAATATTATTTAACTATCATGGTGGTTGTTAAACATTGAGAAGGTTCCTCCAACTCAATCCCAATTAGGTACCATCATTAAACCCAATCATATTAAATTAAGAGTGATGAGATCAACATGATAATCCAAGAACCAGATACTCAAGACGTCCATAACCTGGGACACGGCTAACCATGATTAGTTTATACACTCTACAGAGATTTGCGCACTTTTCCCCACAAGACTCGAATACATCCATGGTCGGAGAATCTAGACACAGTCTTTCTGAAACAATAACTCTTTACTCTGGGTGGACAGTTACACCTACTTTCCCCTACATCTGCTAGCCCACCACTAAAAGAGGTCTTGCAACTTACTCAACTATGCTAGAGCCCATAATAGCTTGTGGCTGCACACGGAAGTTTCTAGCATGAATAATCTTATGATCCCTTTGAGCCTGGGTGGCAGTCCATAGGATAATCACACGGTAACCCTGGGATTTCCAAAAAACAGGCAACACTGGGTTCCCCAGGTGCCTCAATCCACTCAGATGTGTATTCAAGTAGCCACCTTAAGTTAACCATTAAATAACAATACTCACATCTTTCATGGGTACACTCACCCAATCCACGTCTACAAGCATAGCAATATAAGCAACGTAGAAGTAACTCCCAAAGGTTTGATAATAAACAAGACAATAGGTACTACCTCATCTACTTCCCAAAACCCACATATTAATACAGATCCTAACCATGCAACTGTTTGAGGATTGATTTAATACAATAAAACTGGGTAGTAAAAAGGTATGATCAAAGTGTTACTTGCCTTGCTGATGATCCGTGAAACCTAGAGACTCGTAGTAGCACGCTTGACACTCCGGGTACTCTATCGCAAACAAACAAGCATACAATAAGCACTCAAGTAGAAGCACGGGTAAAACTCAAATAAGTGATCTAACCAGAAAGTTCAACTTAAGAACTCCGGTTTGCAAAAAGAATCAAATCAAACGAAACAACGAAACTCAAACTGCGAAAGAAACAAGCTCCGTTTACTAATCTGGAATTAAGTCAAATTTTACAGCAGCAAAAACTTGTTTAAGTTGGTTAAACAGAAAGAGGGCTTCGATACGAAACTCTAGGAAATTGAATCGCCTGATTACGATAAACGAGCGAAAAGAAAAACTAAAACAAAAATCAGGGCAGAAATCACGATTGAAAATAATCACGGAAAATTCCCTGGAAAAAGAAAAACTGACAAACAGGCTAATGAACGAACGTTCGCTGTCTGCGACTAATGAGTGAACTCCGTTCGTTAAAACGAACGTACGGACGAGCGTCCGCTATTTAGACTAAACCAAAAAATAAAACCGATCTAATCTAAAAAAACAAAATTAGGGTTTAAATAAAAACCGGTCGGTTTCTACCTAAACCGAAAAAACCGGTGGCGGATCAGATCGGGACCGCAGCTCGTGGCGTCTCGACGTGGTGGGCGCTACGCGACGGTGATTCATGGTGGCGGCACTAGCGGGCGGGCGGCGGCGGCGGCGGCGGCGGCGCTAAGCGCGGGGTGGCGGTGCAGCTCGGGTGGTGGTGGGGTCGGCGTGCGGCTATTTAAGAGGCGCTAGCTTGGGGCCGGGCGCCGGGTGGGTCGGCCTCGAGAGCGTGCCCAGCGGACTCGGCCAAGCGGCAAGGTCTCCTTCCATGAGGAGGCGGCGGCGGCAGGCTTGGCTTGGGCTTGGCTTGCCTTGGCCTTCGCCGATCAGGGCGTGAACGATTTTTAAATAAGATTCATGAAAATAAATCCTAGAAAATAAATAAAAAAAATCTAAAAATAGCAAAACAAATTTTCACCATCTAAATAAAATATTTAGAACAAGATGAACATTTTCTTGGCCTAAAAATGCAATTTTGAAAACGTGCAATTTTTCTAATTCAAATAAAATTGCAGTAAAATCCAAATAAAAACATTTATTTGATTTTAATATTTTTTCTCTAATATTTCATTTATTTTGGAGAATTCATTTTATCTCCTCTCATATATTTTTATTTTAGAATTATTAGAAAAGAAAAATAATGAAAACCAAATATCCTCTTTTCAAAATTTGAGAAAAACTCAAATATGAAAATAACGAAATCCCCAACTCTCTCCGTGGGTCCCTGATTTGGATAGAATTTCTAGGATCAAGCCAAAACGCAATAAAATATGATATGCAATTATGATCTAATGTATAACATTCCAAATTGAAAATTTGGGATGTTAGAAACCTACCCCCCTTAAGATGAATCTCACCCTCGAGATTCGGGTTGGCTAGAAAATAGGTGAGGGTGGTCCTTCCGTAGGTCTTCCTCTCGCTCCCAGGTGGCTTCATCTTCGGTATGGTGGCTCCAGTGAACTTTGCAGAACTTGATAACCTTGCTGCGCGTGACTCGGCTAACAAACTCGAGAATCTTCACTAGTTTCTGCTCATAGGTCAAATCGCTATCCAACCGAATTGCTTCCAGTGGCACGGTATCTCTCAGAGGAATATCAGCCATCTCTGCGTGGCACTTCTTCAACTGAGAAACGTGGAACACATCGTGAACTCCTGTCAATCCTTCTGGCAATTCTAGCTTGTAAGCAACTTCTCCCATACGCTCCAAAACTTTGTATGGTCCCACAAAATGTGGTGCTAACTTTCCCTTAACTCCAAAATGCTTAACTCCTCAAAGTGGGGACTCCTGAAGATAAACTATGTCTTCGACTTCGTAAACTGTCTCCTTGCGTTTAGAATCCGCATAGCTCTTCTGCCTGGACTGGGCTACCTTGAGTCTATCGCAAATCAACTTAACCTTCTCTTCAGACTCTTTGATCAAATCTGGTCCAAACAACTAACGGTCTCCAACTTCATCCCGTAGCAATGGTGTCCTGCACCTCCTTCCGTACAAAGCTTCAAAAGGGGCCATCTTCAAACTGGCTTGATAACTTTTGTTGTAAGAGAACTCTGCATATGGCAAATTGTCGTCCCAACTAGATCCATAATCTAGCGCACAAGCTCTTAACATGTCCTCCAGAATCTGATTGACTCTCTCGGTCTGTCCATCTGTCTATGGATGAAAGGTTGTATTGAACTCTAGCCTGGTACCCAAAGTTTCGTGCAACTGATTCCAGAACTTTGAGGTAAACTGGGTTCATGTATCTGATACAATGGTCCTCGGAACTTCATGCAGACATACGATCCTGGTCATGTATATCTTGGCTAACTTAGCACAGGTGTAAATGGTCTTCACTGGGATGAAATGAGCTACCTTTGTCAAATGATTGACTACAACCCATATCAAGTCATAGCCTAAACGAGCCCTGGGCAATCCCGTAATAAAATCCATGCCTAGCTTATCCCACTTCCATTCGGGTATCGGCAATGCCTGTAGCAATCTGGCTGGCTTCTGATGCTCTGCCTTTACTCTCTGACATACATCACAAACTGCTACATACTCCGCAATATCCTTCTTCATTCTGGTCCACCAGAAACTATCCTTCAAATCCAGATACATCTTGGTATTTCCTGGGTGAATCGAATACGGTGAATCATGGGCCTCCTGCAGAATCAACTTCCTTATCTCCGGATCATTAGGCACATATACGCGGTCCTCAAACCATAAGGTATCATGCTCATCCTCATGAAATCCCTTAGCCTTTCCTTTGCTCATCCTTTCCTTTATCTCGGCAATCTCCTTGTCCGTCTTCTGAGCTTCTCTGATCTTATCCATCAAAGTATACTGAATCTCCAATGCTGCTACATAACCTCTCGGAACTATCTCCAAACATAGCTCGTGAAGATCCTCTGCTAACTCCTTGGGTAACTCTCCGGTCATGATTGTGTTGACATGTCTCTTGCGGCTCAACGCATCGGCTACTACGTTAGCCTTTCTGGGATAATAATGCAATTTCATATCATAATCCTTGATGAGCTCCAACCATCTCCTTTGCCTGAGATTCACTTCCTTCTGCGTGAAAATATACTTCAAACTCTTGTGATCCGTGTACACCTCACAGTGGTTTCCAATGAGAAAATGCCTCCATGTCTTCAACGCATGCACTACGGCTGCTAATTCCGAATCATGTGTAGCATAATTCAACTCATGCGGTTTAAGCTGTTGTGAGGCATATGAAACAACTCTTCCCTCCTGCATAAGCACTGCTCCAAGTCCTCGACGAGAAGCGTCGCAATACACTTGATAATCCTTGCGTTGATCTGGCAGAATCAACACTGGGGCCGTAACCAAGCATTTCTTCAACTCCTGAAAACTGGCCTCATATTCCTCAGTCCATTTGAACTTGGTGTCCTTCTTCAACAACTCTGTCATGGGCTTGGCAATCTTCGAGAAATTCTCAGTGAACCTCCAGTAGTATCCTGTGTGTCCCAGAAAACTCCAGATTTCTCCAACTGGCGTGGGTGCTTCCCAATTTGTCACAGTGACAACCTTGTTGGGGTCTACTGCTATTCTTTCTCCCGATATAACCTGTCCGAGGAATCCAACTTCCTTCATCCAAAACTCACACTTGCTAAACTTGGCATATAACTGATGTTCTCTGAGCTTCCCAAGTACCAAATGCAAATGCTCCTTATGCTCCTCTTCATTCTTCGAGTAGACTAATCTGCCATCAATGAACACCATGACGAACTTATCCAAAAACTCCATAAACACCTTGTTCATCATGTTCATGAAATAGGCAGGTGCGTTAGTCACACCAAATGACATAACGATATACTCATATAGCCCGTACCTTGGGGTAAAAGCTGTCTTAGGTATATCCTGCTCTCGAATCTTCAGCTGGTGGTATCCTGATCGCAGATCGATCTTGGAAAATACTTTAGCTCCTTGCAACTGGTCAAACAGATCATTGATCATTGGCAGTGGGTACTTGTTCTTGATTGTCACTTCAATCAATCCACGATAATCAACAACCATCCTTAATGATCCATCCTTCTTCTCCACTAGAAGCACTGGTGATCCCCAAGGTGACGAACTTGGGCGTATATAGCCTTTATCCAGTAACTCCTTAATCCGCTTCTTATTTTCCTCCAAATCCTTTGCGGGCATCTTGTACGGTCTCTTAGATATTGTCCCTGTGCCTGGCAAAAGCTCAATCAAAAACTCAATGTCTCTATTCGGTGGCATGCCTGGCAACTCTTCTGGAAATACATCAGGGAAATCCTTCACCACTGGTACTTCCTCCTGTACAACTCCTGATAAGGAATTCACTTGAGTCCTCTTCGGCACATGCCGGGATACATACTTAATCCTCCTTCCTTCTGGGGTGGTAAGCATAATCGACTTGTTGGCGCATGTTTCCTCCATACATCGATAGCCAATCCATACCCAAAATCACGTCCAAACCTTGCGACTCCAAAATTATCAGGTCTGAGGGGAAAACATGCCTACCTATGGTTAATGGCATCTGAAAACATCCTTGGCTTGCCATATATTCCCCTCCTGGTGAGCTTACTAACATAGGTGTTCTAAGAACTTTGGTGGGCAGTTTATACTTATCCACAAATCCCCTTGATATGTATGAATGTAATGCACCGGTATCAAAAAGAACGATTGCAGTAAATGACTTAACCAAAAACTTACCTATTACTGCATCTGGCTGTGCTTCAACCTCCTCCACGTTAACGTGGTTCACCTGTCCCCTGTTAAAAGGGTTAGGCTTCTTCCCAGAGCTTCCATTGACATTTCCATTATTAGCTTCAGGACATTCATTGGCATAATGTCCAGTCTTCTGGCACTTGTAGCAAGTAATGTGACTTAGATCCTTCTTGGCGGGCGTTGTTGGGTTGGACGGTTCTGGCCATTGCTTCCTCCATTACCATTCCCATTGTTGGGGCCACTATGGTTGTGCGAACTCCCTCCATTGTGATTGTGACCTCCATGGTTATATGAAGGGGTCCTCCTGAGTTCGGGGTAAAACGAGGCCTCTGCTGAGCTCCAAAATTGTACTTCCCTTGTCCATACTTCCTCTTGCGGTTGTCAATCTGCTGCTGCTTCCCTTCAATCATGAGAGCTCTATCTACCAACTCCTGGTAGTTGTTGAAGGTTTCCACCATCAACTGCATGCTCAGCTCATCATTCAGTCCTTCCAGAAACTTCTCATGCTTAGATGCATCTGTAGCAACGTCATATGGGGCATAACGTGATAGCTTACTAAAATCATCCACATAGTGGCCAACTATGCGTCCTCCTTGGCGTAAGTTGCGAAACTCACGCTTCTTCATGGCCATAGCTCCTGCTGAAACATGGGCAATACGAAAAGCCTGCTGAAATTGGTCCCATGTGACAGTGTCGATTTGGTAAGTGGCTGTGAAATGCTCCCACCATGATGCTGCGGGTCCATCAAGCTGATGTGCAGCAAAACACACTCTCTCCCCATCTGTGCATCCTGCAGTGGTCAACTCTCTTCCAATCTTGCGGATCCAATCATCTGCAACTATCGGCTCGGTGCTACTGAAGAACACCGGGGGATTCAGCCTTAGGAAATGGGCTAAGTGATCAACAGGTGGTGGTGGTGGTGGTGGTGGGTTGTTGTTGTTGTTGTTCCCCTGATTCTGATTCTGGACTAGTATCTACATCAATGCATTCTACTGCTGGATCAACTGAGTGAGCTCCAGTGGGAAAGCAAATCCATTGTCGCGTCTCGGAGGCATCTGATGGGTTTAGAAAAGATGAGAAAACAGAATAGAATGAGGTCTAGAGGGAAAACACTATCCATATGCACATGAGACAAACACAAACATATCTCTTCAATCAATTTCAAACAAGGGCATACAATCGGTCTAACTATCGTTACAGATGTGCTCGGACTATAGTATATACATGGGGAAATACTACTACTGATATGGTGGTCGACTAGAAAAATTGATCGGTGGAAGAGTCCATGATAGCTACTCCAGCTTCATCAACAAAGGCATCATCGTTATCGTTGGGGTCTGAGTCGGTGTCGTCGATGATGATGTAGTTCTTCGGGCAAGTGGAATCATCGTCTTCTCCTCCTCGCGCAGGGTCTCCCATGAATACTCCTAGCTTCTTGATCGGATCGTCATTCTTCTCCACGAGTATCATCATTTCCTCTTCATATCCATCATGTGTAGACTTGAGTTCTTCCTCCAGCTCCGTGATCTTGGTCATTGCTCTCTTCAGATCTATCATGCTCACGCTTTGTCCGGTTCTCCGGCGATTTAATGTGCTGGTTTAAATCTGGATGAAAGTTGCAATGGATCTATCCTTCCTGGTGCTGATCATCTCCCATTGCTCATCTCGGCACCCACAAATCTGGTACATAGTATCCTTTAGATCCTTGTGGTAAACTTCTCCAATGCGTCCCATGGTGATGTGGGCTGCCATGCTCTTTCCTAGACTCCAGGTTGGTGCATCAAAGGAAAACTCTATGGGCTCGATGGTCGCATGAGCGTCCTTCCCGAACTTGAACTCGAATCATCCAACGCTCCTCTTCTGGTAAAGTGGCGATGTAGGTCCCGGTGAAGCTTGGTATTCCAATGTTCAGGTACCTAATAACTTCCTTCAAGTGGCATCCGAAAGGTGTATCTTCATCCGGTTGTGTGAACTTGTTCCTTGCATCCGCCATCCTAAAGAGTAAAAAAGGGAGAGGAGTTAGAAACGAGAAGAGAGTAGTGATCTAGGGCTTTAGCTTAGTGGTCGTGTCCTACAGTCAGCATGTCTCTGGTACCATCTTGTAGTGACCAGACCTCAAACAGTCTGATCTCTGTGCATCAGTGTCATCCCTGGATCCACAATGCTGACATGCATAGTACTTGAAGGATTTATAACAGAGTAGCAATCACACACTTATTACATCGAATGTCTCAAAAGAGAACTTATTACAATAAATATGGCTTAAGGCCATCTAAAAACGATAACAGTGGAAGGATCGGAAGATAAAGTGAGTCCATCAACTCCAACGACATCACTGAGTGAAAGATCACGACCTAAGGCACCTTACTCGTTGTCTGAAAAGTCTGCAACATGAACGTTGCAGCTCGAAACGGGTCAGCACATGGAATATGCTGGCAATGTAACACAAGAGAGTAATGGACGGAATAATGCTATCACTACATGCATATATGGCTGGTGGAAAGCTCTATGGTTACAGTTTTGCATAAAGCCAATTTTTCCCTACAACAAAGGAAAATTTTTTGTTTAACTATCATGGTGGTTGTTAAACATTGAGAAGGTTCCTCCAACTCAATCCCAATTAGGTATCATCATTAACCCAATAAAATTAAATTAAGAGTGATGAGATCAACATGATAATCCAAGAAACAGATACTCAAGACGTCCATAACCGGGGACACGGCTAACCATGATTAGTTTATACACTCTGCAGAGGTTTGCGCACTTTTCCCCACAAGACTCGAATACATCCATGGTCGGAGAATCGAGATACGATCTTTACAAACAATAACTCTTTACTCGGGTGGGCAGTTACACCTACTTTCCCTACATCTGCTAGCCCACCACCGAAAGAGGTCTTGCAACTTACTCAACTATGCTAGAGCCCATAATAGCTTGTGGCTGCACACGGAAGTTTCTAGCATGAATAATCTTATGATCCCTTTGAGCACGGGTGGCAGTCCATAGGATAATCACACAGTAACCCTGTGATTTCCAAAAACAGCAACACTGGTTCCCCAGTGCCTCAATCCACCCAGATGTGTATTCAAGTAGCCACCTTAAGTTAACCATTAAATAACAATACTCACATCTGTCATGGATACACTCACCCAATCCACGTCTACAAGCATAGCAATATAAGCAACGTAGAAGTAACTCCCAAAGGTTTGATAATAAACAAGACAACAGGTACTACGTCATCTACTTCCCGAAACCCACATATTAAATTAGATACTAACCATGCACTTGTCTGAGGATTGATCTAATACAATAAAATTGGGTAGTAAAAAGGTATGATCAAAGTGTTACTTGCCTTGCTGATGATCCGTGAAACCTAGAGACTCGTAGTAGCACGCTTCGCACTCCGGGTACTCTATCGCAAACAAACAAGCATACAATGAGCACTCAAGTAGAAGCACGGGTAAAACTCCAATAAGAGATCTAACCAGAAAGTTCAACTTAAGAACTCCGGTTAGCAAAAAGAATCAAATCAAACGAAACAACGAAATACAAACTGTGAAAGAAACAAGCTCCGTTTACTAATCTGGACTTAAGTCAAATTTTACAGTAGCAAAAACTTGTTTAAGTTTGTTAAAAAGAAAGAGGGCTTTGAAATGAAACTCTAGGCGCTTGAATCGCCTGATTCCGATAAACGAGCGAAAAGAAAAACTAAAACGAAAATCAGGGCAGAAATCACGATTGAAAATAATCGCGGAAAATTCCCTGGAAAAAGAAAAACCGACAAACAGGCTAACGAACAAACATTCGATGTCTGCGACTAACGAGTGAACTCCGTTCGTTAAAACGAACATACGGACGAGCGTCCGCTATTTAGACTAAACCGAAAAAAATAAAACCGATCTAATCTAAAAAAAGAAACTAGGGTTTAAATAAAAACCAGTCGGTTTTTACCTAAACCGAAAAAAACCGGCTGGCGGATCGGATCAGGACCAGTGGCTCCGGCGGCGTCTCCGGCGAGGCGGGCGACGGCGGCCATGGCGGCGGCACTAGCGGGCAGGATGGTAGTGGCGGCGGCGGCGGCGCTAGGCGGCGGGTGTGGTCGGCTCGGGTAGTGGTGAAATTCGGACGACGGCTATTTAAGAGGCGGTGCTAGCTTGGGAAGGGCGCGGGTCGGGTCGGCCTCGGGGCGTGCCCAGCAGGACTTGGCTTCAGCGGCGAGAGACCCTCCATGGGAGGCGGTGGCGGCTTGGCTTGGCTCGGCTCATTGAGCCTTGACCCGATCGGTAGCCTTGAACAATTTTTAAATAAGATTCCGCCAAAAATAAATCCTAGCAAATAAATAAACAATCTAAAAATGCCAAAACAAATTTTCACCGTCTAAATAAAATATTTAGAACAAGATGAACATTTTCTTGACCTAAAAATGCAATTTTGAAAACGTGCAATTTTTCTAATTCAAATAAAATTGCAATAAAATCCAAATAAAAACATTTATTTGATTTTAATATTTTTCCTATAATATTTCATTTATTTTGGAGAAGTCATTTTATCTCCTCTCATATATTTTTAATTTAGAAATATTAGAAAAGAAAAATAATCAAAACCAAATTATCCTCTTTCAAAATTTGAGAAAAACTCAAATATGAAAATAATGAAATCCCCAACTCTCTCCGTGGGTCCATGAGTTGCATAGAATTTCTAGGATCAAGCCAAAATGCAATAAAAATATGATATGCAATTATGATCTAATGTATAACATTCCAAATTGAAAATTTGGGATGTTACAAGAAAAGGAGCCACCGCCCACAGGGCGCTGGACAGCCACCTCCTCATATGATATATACATGGTGGATACACCCAAACAAGACAATGGCAATGACATAAAAGATGCGGACGATGATAAACTTCCTGAGAAGAAGTCTAAGCGTCGACATCAGTGGCGCCGCTCTAAATCACGCCATGGTAAAAATAGTGATACCGGCACGAGAGAGAATAGCACTCCGGACGATGCCGAAGACAACGAAGACCCCGCCAAGCCAAGTTTCGAACAGGCCGAACGGGAAGATGGGCGAGCCAGCCCCGATGAACAGGCCATGAACGATGACTCGGAGGACAGCAACTACATGCCTCTCTCCGAGGACGAGGTGAGCCTCAGTGACGAACATTTTATCATGCCAGAGGATCCCGTCTAGTAGAAGCGGTTTAAGCGTCGCCTTATAACCACGGCAAAGAGCCTAAAGAAGAAGAAGAAGCAGCTTCAAGCTGATCAAGACCTGCTCGCTGATAGATGGACTGAGGTCCTAGCAGCCGAGGAATATGGACTCGAACGCCCAACCAAAAGTTACCCGAAGCGCAAACTGCTACCTCAATCGATAACGAGGCGCTGGAGCCAGCACATAATGCGGCCGACCGACCACCGCGTGGTCAAGACAAAGCGGCAATTCAACCCAAACACCATCTTGCACCACGTCGCCGAACAAATAGAAACACAACAACTCGGCGATACACACATGACCTGCGGTACGACTTGGAGAACAGAGCAGGCCAGACCAGATCAATCTACGGATCACGGGGGTGTGCCCCAACGTCCAACGATGACCACCACGCTGGTTATAACAAATACACACCGGTCCGGGCCAAATACCGCAGACCGGCTCCATTGGAGCTGCGTCGCGATGTAGCCCGACACAAAGGCGCCGCACACCCCCTATGCTTCACCGATGAAGTAATGGAGCATGAATTCCCAGAAGGGTTCAAACCCGTAAACATTGAATCATATGATGGAACAACAGCCCCGCGATGTGGACCGAGGACTTCCTTCTCCATATACATATGGCCCCGGTGATGATCTCCATGTCGTCAAGTATCTCCCGCTAAAACTTAAGGGACTAGCTAGGCACTGGTTGAACAGTCTGCCTGAAAACTCCGTTGGCAGTTGAGAGAACCTGGAAGATGCATTCCTTGACAACTTCCAGGGCACTTATGTCCGACCTCCGGATGCCGATGACTTAAGTCACATAATCCAACAGCCCAGAGAGTAAGCCAGGAAATTCTGGACTCGGTTCTTAACTAAAAAGAACCAAATCGTTGACTGTCGGGATGCCGAAGCCCTAGCGTCCTTTAAGCATAACATCCGCGATGAGTGACTTGCCCGACACCTCGGCCAAGAGAATCGAAACTCCATGGCAGCGCTCACGACGCTCATGACCCGCTTTTGCGCGGGCGAGGATAGCTGGCTAGCTCATAGCAACAGTACCTCAAGCAAGCCTGGCACTTCTGAAGCTAGATATAGCAATGGCAAGCCCCAACGCAACAGACATAAGAGTCGAAATAATGGCGACAACACAGAAGACACGGCCATCAACGCCGGATTTAGTGGCTCCATGTCTGATCAGTGGAAAAAGCCGAGAAATAATCCGGGCCCGTCCAGTCTGGACCGCATACTCGATCGTCCATGCCAAATTCACGGCACCCCCGATAAACCAGCCAATCATACCAACAGAGAATGTTGGGTCCTTAAACAGGCCGGCAAATTAAATGCCGAAAACAAGGAAAAGGGATCACAAAGCGACCACGATGAGGAACCCCGGCCACCGAACACAGGTGGACAGAAGAAGTTTCCTCCCCAAGTTAAAATGGTGAATATGATATACGCAACCCATATCCCTAGAAGGGAGCGGAAGCTCGCACTAAGGGACGTCTATGCGATGGATCCGGTCGCCCCAAAATACAACCCGTGGTCCTCCTGTTCAATTACATTCGATCGAAGGGACCATCCGACTAGTATCCGACATGGTGGTTCAGCCGCACTTGTACTAGACCCCATTATCAACGGATTCCACCTCACACGCGTCCTTATGGACGGCGGTAGCAGCCTGAACCTACTCTATCAGGATACAGTGTGCAAAATGGATATTGATCCCTCAAGGATCAAGCCCAAAAAACCCACCTTTAAAGGTGTCACACCAGGTGTAGAGGCCTGCTGCACGGGCTCAATCACACTGGAAGTGTTCTTCGGATCCCCGGATAATTTATGAAGCGAAGAATTAATCTTCGGCATCATCCCCTTCCGCAGTGGTTATCACGCACTGCTCGGACGAACCGCACTTGCTCATTTCAACGCGGTGCCGCACTATGCATATCTTAATCTCAAGATGCTCGGTCCTCGCGGTGTCATAACAGTTAATGGAAATACAGAGCGCTCCCTCCGTACTGAGGAGCACACCATGGCCCTCGCAACAGAAGTATAGAATAGCCTTCCTAGGCAAAAACCTCAATTCGGCAATAAAGCCCCCAGACACCGTCAAGCGAGTCCGAGCTACTCTGCAACAGGACCGTCCGGCTCGTCCAGAGCTCAACTAGCAATTAGGCCTCCGTCCCAGCCCCAAGAAAGCGGTGAAATTCGTGCCACGTGTACACAACTACGCACTTAAAATACCATGGGAACGGGCGGAGGCACAACTAGACCGCGGTCCACAATGCGGCTCAACCGCTCCTGGATCCTCATACCTTCACTTTTTCTCTTTCTTTCAGGTTTCTTCTCTTCTTGAGGCCTTTCCGGATAAACCTGCTAATTGGACCCATAGCGGGACGGATACACCAAGAAAGCTAGGGGCTTGGACGTACAAGGGAATACCCAGGTGGTCTTTGCTAATGATCATCATACCTGTTTTAAATACTCGCACGCAGCTCACTCTTGGTCATGGCATATTAAATAGCCTTATTTGCTTATTGCACTACTTGTATACATACACTTTGACGTATTAATCAAATTACAACGAAAAATAATTGGCAGTGTTTGCTTATTACCTGAATTTTCCTTGTCTAGTTAATTTTTAATTGCACCCGTACATTCTGGTACGCCTTAATTTGCCAGGGGCTTCATCGTACCCCTTAACACGGCAAGAAAGTCCGAACACTTTTACAGTGCAGTTTGGCACTCCGAACTTATAGCATTACATGCATCGGCTCCGAATCATGTCTTTGGTCAATAGTTGGGTTGCCCGGCTCTTGCTACCTTACGTTCCGCTATATCGGCTAGGGTAGTAAAGGGAGAACTACTGCGATTGTCTCCCGGTTCTTCTAGACGAGCACCCCAGTAGAGAAAGCTGAAAACTGACTGTCATGATGCGGGGAGAGCTGGTCAGCTGTTCGAGAGGTTCTCAAATCGTTGGAGATTTCTTCCGCTTTACGCGAGGAATCGGTCTTTATCCGATTTGGCGTGTTTAGTGCCCCAACTTCGGCTTTTGGAATACTTGGGGCTACGCCAAAGTTTAAAATTATAGAACTCCTATGGCTCAGTGAGGGTGATAAAGCTGTATAGTCCGATTGCCTTGTTCGTTGCGCTAAACACCTCCTTAAAGGATCAAAAGCCTGGGTAAAGAGTGTTTAGATTTATCCCGAACACCATTGTACTAGCTACATGGGGGCAGAAGCCGACGACTGGCCAACTCTCAGATTTGATAAACGGTCGCACAGGAGGTAAAATTTTAAATAACAAGCATTATATTACATAAGAACCGTGTTCCATATTACAGGACAGGATAACATAATGCTTTCAGGGGAAACTGATATCCTTAGCACAGTGCTCCGCCACAAGGCGGGATCCCTCCAGGACACTGTCATAGTACATCTCGGGCTTGCAGTGCTCCTTGCCCTTGGGCGGACCCTCGGTCATCAACTTCGTGGCATCCATCTTCGCCTAATGCACCTTGGCACAGGCTAAAGCCATCCACGCACCCTCAATACAGACCGACCGCTTGACGACATCAAGCCGAGGACAAGCACTGACCAGCCGCTTCACGAGTCCGAAGTAGCTACTGGGCATGAGCTCGGCAGGCCATAGCCAGACTATCAGGTCCTTCATGGCCAGTTCGGCCTCCTTGTGCAGCTCGACCAGCTGTTTTAGTTGGTCGCTAAAGGGCACCGGATGTTCTAATCCAAGGTATTTAGACCAGAACAACTTCTCCGTAGAGCTCCCTTCTTCGGCTCGAAAGAACTCCGCAACATCTGATACGATGCACGGCAGATCCTCAAACGCTCCTGGAGAACTCCAAATTCGGGTAAGTAAAATGAATGTTTCTTTCACATACATGCTTTGCATAATAAAAACCTTACCCATCGCAACCTGCTGGGCCGCCTGGATTTCCTGGAGGGCGCTCTGGGCTTTGGCTCGGGCATCTTGCGTGCTCTGGCGGGCCTAGGCAAGTTTGGACTCTTGAGTCTTCGAATCACGCTCCAAGGACTCGTACTTTTTGACGGCGTCTTGGAGCTCTTGCTGGACCTCGCTCACCCGAGCCTCCTGCTTCTCGCGCGTGGAGCGTTCCTTACCGCTTTGTCCTTGGCCTCGGCCAACGCCTTCTTGAGGGCCGCTACTTCGGTCGCAGCCCCTAATAAAGTTCATGACACTTTAGTCAGTACGAGCTTTTCATCCTTCCTAAATATAAAGCACCGATTAGTCCATACCTTGGCTGTCCTCCAGCTGCTTCTTCACGAGGCCGAGTTCTTCCTCGGCCCACTCCAGATTCCCTGTCAAGCCGGAGACCTCTGCGATATGAGCAGCAGCGGCCAGCAGAGACGTCTGCTTATTCACGCAGACATGTTATGTTAGACTCCTGCGACAAACATTTTGATCCTCTGTTTGGTTTTTCTTTCCGAACACCGAACAAAGCATCAGGGACTACTATCTACAAGGTGATATTCTTTTGCAACTACACTACTTACCTCGAAGCCTGTTAGAAGGCTAATGCAGGTTTCGATCAGTCTGCTCTTGGCAGATTGAACTTTCTCAATCACCGTACTCATAAGAGTACGGTGTTCTTCCATAATGGAAGCACCTTGTAGAGCTTCCAACAATCTATCCGGTGCCTCTGGATGGATAGAGGTCACTGGCGGAGGCGGCTTGCCCGCCTCGTTCAGGAGAGGCGGCCTGCCTGAATCCGAAACCACTTGGGTCTCTGAAACTGTATTCGGCTGAGGGCCGAACTGAATGCGGCCCCCATCGCCGGGGTCTGTAGGGGTCTTTCCCCCCGTGAGCTTGGCAACCGGGGTGTTGTACTCCGGCATCACCAGAACGGTCTCCCCTTGGCCCGGTATCCTTTCAGACAACACCTCGGCGTTATCCGCAGCCTTGTGGGAGGTGGCCGTCAGAAGAGACCCGATGTTCATCTCCGACGGGTCCAGCGACCCATCCAAAGAGGAGGATAGCTCGATGTTGGACTGGGCCAGACTGCAGATGCATGGTCTAACACATTAAAAACAATAAAGTGAAAAGACCAGAAATATTACCGTGTCCAGATACTTACGATTTGGCCAGGGGCTTGACCCTGGGCCCCCAGTCCCCGCTGCTGTCGGTGGCCGTGGTGGAGTAGTCCAGAAGGGAGATCTTTCCCTTCTTGGACACCTCGGCCTCCCCATGAGTGGAGGCCTTCCTCTTCTTTTTCTGCCCGGCGGGAGGGGAGTGGGTCTCCTCTTCCTGTTCTTCCTCCTCCTCCTCCTCGTCATCTTTGGCGGAGGAGTGCGTCTTGGCGTCTTCAGACGTCATGTCCGAGACACCCTTGTGGCTGAGACCACTTCTGGTCCCCTTGGCCGCCTTCTTGGATTTCTTCTCCGGCACTTCGTAAGGTGCCGGAAAAAGCATCTTCGTCTGGAGAGGCATCTCTGGATCTTCAGGTAGCGGAGCCGGACATTCGATCCCCTCCGCTATCGCTACCCAGGCCTGAAAGATTGGCATGGAGGCTTAGGTTCCTCCCACAGATATGCTGGTAAAAGATATACCTTGCAAAACATAAAAGAACTTACCGAATTAGCCTGGCATTTCGCGCTAGGCCCGCGATCTTCGGACGTGGGCGGTGGTACCTCCCCGGTCTTAAAAACACCTTCTAGATGCCTTTGTGTGTCATATCAAAGTGCTCCAGCAGCGTCTGGTGCTTGGATGGGTTGAACTCCCACAAATTACAAGTCCGGCTTTGGCACGGAAGAGCATGACCTGAACCACATTGACAAGCTTGATTTTCTTGCCTATCATGTTCTGAACACATGTCTGGAGCCCGGTCACTTCTTCCGCTGAGCCCAGGCTAAACCCTTCTCTTGCCAGGAGGTGAGCCGCATGGGGACTCCGGATTGGAATTCGGGGGTCGCCTCCCAGTTGGCGCCGCGCGGCTTGGTGATGTAGAACCACCCCGATTGCCACCCCTTTACAGTCTCCACAAAGGAGCCTTCGGGCCAGGTAACATTGGGCATCTTGCCCACCATGGTGCCTCCGCACTCCACTTGTTGACCGTTCACCACCTTTGGCTTCACGTTGAAGGTCTTCAGCCATAAGCCAAAGTGAGGAGGGATGCGGAGGAAGGCCTCACACACGACAATGAATGCCGAGATGTTGAGGATAGAGTTGGGGGCCAGGTCGTGGAAGTCCAACCCGTAGTAGAACATCAATCCAGGGACGAAGGGTGGAGGGGGAATCCCAGCCCATGGACGAAGTGGGAGAGAAACACCACCCTTTCTTGAGGCTCTGGGGTAGGAATGATCTGCCCCTTGTCCGGAAGCTGATGAGCGATGTCTTTGGACAAGTACCCGGCCTCCCGGAGTTTCTTGATATCCTCTCCTTGACGGAGGAGGCCATCCACTTGCCTTCACTCTGGATACAGACATGGTTGGAGTGCTTTTTGGGTAGAAGAGATGGGTGCTTGGACGCTGGACCTCGAGAATGGATGAGTAGAGGAAGAAGAGGGCATGGGTGAAAGAGGGGAATCCTTATCCCTTATAAAGGGAGTAAAAATCATGCGCCTCCCCACTCACACTAAAACTCGCTTACTTCCCAAGCGTCGTGCTGATGGCACGGTTAGGTTACCCATGCCCGCATTGATGAGAATCCCGTGATAAGGGGACACGATCTCTGCTTTGACAAGACGTGCCAATAAAACTACGCCTCGAAATACGGAGGGGCAGGATAAAAACGGTTCGAATAAAGACCGGGCCATGGCATGATATCACGCTATGTGTTGTCAGCAGATTGGACTCGTGGGATATTATACTCTCTACAGTGGTATGGGGGATTTATTTTGCAGAGCCGGACATGATTCTTATGTTCAAGATCTACTTTGAAGTATTCGGAGAAGGAACCCGCCTTGCAATGCCGAATACAATCTGCGTGCCGGACTCATCGTCATTGAAGCCTGGTTCAGGGGCTACTAAGGGAGCCCTCGATTAAGGGTTCCTCGGACAGCTGGACTATACGCATATGCCGGACTGTTGGACTATGAAGATACAAGATAGAAGACTTTGTCCCGTGTCCGGATGGGACTCTCCTTTGCGTGGAAGGCAAGCTTGGTAGTTAGGATATGAAGATTCCTTTCTCTGTAACCGACTCTGAGTAACCCTAGCCCCTTCCAGTGTCTATATAAACCGGAGGGTTTAGTCCATAGGACAACAACAATCGTAACCATAGGCTAGCTTCTAGGGTTTAGCCTCTACGATCTCGTGGTAGATCTACTCTTGTAATACTCATATCATCAAGATCAATCAAGCAGGAAGTAAGGTATTACCTCCATCGAGAGGGCCCGAACCTGGGTAAACATTGTGTCCCCCGCCTCCTGTTACCATTAGCCTTAGACGCATAGTTCGGGACTCCCTACCCGAGATCCGCTGGTTTTGACACCAACACCAACCCCTTGGGAGGAGTCTTCTTGGTGAAGTTGTTCTTACTGGGGAAGGACTTCGCCTTGTCTTTTCGGATAAGCTTTCCACCATTGTCTTCCCTCTTCTCGTATGGGCAATCTGCAACAAAGTGGCTCACATTGCCACAATTATAGCATGTCCTCACATGTTGCTTGCCCTCGGTGCCACTTGAGTTGTTCTTGTCGAAGTTGGGCCCTGAGTTCTTCTTGCTCCAAAATTGCCGCGAAGCGAGAGCCATGTGCCCATGATAAGCATATTTGGTATCTTCGGGGCAACACTCCTATTCTTCCTCTTCACTCTCTTCTTCCACACTAGCCTTGGCCTTCAAAGCAAGGTTGGGCTTCTTTGCTCGTTGAGAACGCAACACCGCATTGTCGGCGGTCTTGTCCAAGATCCTCATTGCAGCAAACTCATCCAACACTTCACTTGAGGACAAGGCATGAAAGTCCAGCCTTTGACAGATGATGGAGGACATGGCCTTATGGTAAGGCATCATGGCCTTGAGAAACTTGCGCTTGATCCTATTGTCATATGTATCCTTGCTCCCATGATCTCGGAATGAGACTTTGAGAGTGGTTAATCTCCGGTAAAGCTCTCGAGGTTCTTCATCTTCAATCATTGCAAACTCATCGGCCTCATCATGCACCACTTCAAAGTTTGAGCATTGAATGCTTGCGCTTCCCTTGTAAATGGAAACAACATGTTGCCATGCTTCCTTGACCACAGTGAAAGGACGGAGGTGCGCAATGTCTTCGGGAGGAATGGCTTCTTGGAGAATGAAGAGAGCGGACTCGTTGAATTGATGATCTGCGGCTTCTCTAGGAGTTAAGTTGCTTGGGTCGTGCGGGTAGAAACCTTGCTCAATAATTCTCCAAAGATTAGTAGAACTATGATTTAAATGACGTTTAAAGTGATACACCCAAGAGGCAAAATCCTCATTATTCACAAGCTTAGGAGGAGGACCAACATGATTCATATGCGTAGAGGGAACCGGTCCTCCATAAGTAAGTGGAGGTTCAACATGGGCAAAGATGCCACTCCCACTTCTACCACTAGGCAAAGGAACTTGATCACTAGTAGCTCCTCCCTTGTTGGAGTTAGCATCCGTCACCTTGTTAGTGGGATCGACCACCTCCAACGGTGCGGTGGATAATTTAAGCCCATCAAGAAAATTCTTGAACATGCCTTTGACCTCGGTCGTCATAGAGGTTTTCAATGTGTCCAAGGCCACATTCAACTCCTCACGAGAGACCGAGGATCCCCCATCGGCCACAGACACAGTAGGACTCGCACCAGAGTGCTCCTCCACCTTGTCTATGGTTCCAACCATACTCTTCGGACAACAAAGTCCTTAATAAAGAAACGAGGCTCTGATACCAATTGAAAGGATCGATATGGTTGACTAGAGGGGGGGTGAATAGGCAACTAACAATTTTTAGCTTTTCTTTACCAATTAAACTTAGCATCAAAATAGGTTGTCCAGATATGCAACTAGGTGAGCAACCTATATGATGCAACAACAACAAGCACACAAGCAAGCAAGGAATACAACACAAATGTAAGCTTGCACAAGTATAGGTAAGAGATAACCAAGAGTTGAGCCGGTGGAGACGAGGATGTGTTACCAAAGTTCCTTCCCTTTGAGAGGAAGTACGTCTCCATTGGAGCGGTGTGGAGGCACAATGCTCCCCAAGAAGCCACTACGGCCACCGTATTCTCCTCACGCCCTCACACAATGCGAGATGTCGTGATTCCACTATTGGTGCTCTTGGAGGCGGCGACCGAACCTTTACAACAAGGTTGGGGCTACCTCCAAAACTTAATTGGAGGCTCCCAACGACACCATGAAGCTTCACCACAATGGAATATGGCTCTGCGGTGACCTCAACCGTCTAGGGTGCTCAAACACACAAGAGTAACAAGATCCGCAAGGGATTAGTGGGGGGAATCAAATTTCTCTTGGTGGAAGTGTAGGTCGGGGTCTTGTCAACCAATCCCTAGAAAATCAATAAGTTTGATTGGCTAGGGAGAGAGATCGGGCAAAAATGGAGGTTTGAGCAACAATGGAGCATGGGGAGGGAAGAGGTGGTCTTCTTGGGGAAGAAGATCCCCTTTATATAGTGGGGGAAAATATCCAATAGTTACCCCCCCCCCCTCACTCAGCCTGTGCAGTGTGGTACTACTGCACACAGTCGCGGTACTACCGCTAGGTACGACCGCTGGCTGGTGCGGTACGACCACTTGCGCGGTAGTGACCAGGCGAGGCCTTGTTGCACATGGCAACAAGCGGTAGAACCGTCGGAGCGGTAATATCGCGCTCCCCTGCGGTACTACCGCAAGGCAGGGCACTACTGGCACTAGAAAATGCACGGATTAAAGAAATTACATCTGTAGCTACTTCTGCAGAGTTTAGGGCTGTGCAAAAATCTGGCATGGTACTATCGCTCACAGGGAGCGATACTACCGCTTGGGAGCGGAAGTAAAAAGTACTTTCATGCCTACTTAAGCATGCACCAGTGTCTGGGCTGAAGGCAGCGGTACTACCACTCGCGAGGAGCGGTACTACCGCTTGTCGCGGTACTACCGCTTGCCTGAGCAGTACTACCACGGACCCCTACGGTGCTACTACTCCCTTGAGCAGTACTACCGCACACCACAGAAACTATAGCACTTGGCAGCCTTCATATTGTAGAGACAAGAATAACCGGATGGTGCTCCATCGAAGCAAAGGAAAGATTGTGCAAAGGAACAGATGTGTGACGTGTTGATTCCACTCTAACCTTTCCGAAGCGGGCCCCCTCTTAATTGTACTGCTTTCCTACGACTCAAATCCATCAAAAGAAATGTAGAGAACCACCATCTTTGATAGGTTCCGAGGGGCACCGAATCGTCTTGTGCCTAGACATGATTTATCTGAAATGCTCAGTGCACACGATTAGTCCGCAAATGCACTGTCATCAATCACCCGAACCACATAGGGAGGAATATGCCCTTACAGATGGCCTGGACTTGGGGTCCGTGCTTGGGCAGATCTGATTAGGGCCCGAGGCGGGTCAGAGTTTTCACTCCGGGTAGGTGATGGTGGGCTCGGTCCGGGTTCTGCCCGCGATGATGTGATCCCTTTCCTCGCGGGTGTTGTGGACGATAGTGGTGATCGGGGCACTGTTACCTTGTTGGGCCGATAAACTTAGAAGGCCATGAGAATGGCGTAGATTGAGATTCAACCCTCTGTAGTCATGTGGTTGTGTCTCTCCCGGTCCATCGGGAACGGTTAGAGATGCAGGCATGGGCGCCTCCTACCATGAAGGCATCGACCCAGACTCTGTGACTAATGCTTGGCTAGGAGTGAAAGGAGACTCCTTTACTACTCCTATTGTGGGTTGTGCACCGTGAAGTGATGGCCTTCTTTCTTGGTCATGTGCATGGCGAGAGGTGAAGCAAACGGTTGCTCAGGCGTGCTCTCTGTCACGTGCAGTGGTGTTCCCCGATCCGGATCTAAGGGTCTATGTTGGATATATGCCCTATAGGAAATCATTTCTGATGATATTTCCTATGTGTTTATGAATAAAGATAGTCCTTGGATATTATCAGTTATGTATATCAGCAAGTACTTGACTTGTTTGTGGGACTATATATTGTATGATGACTGGCCTAAAAGGTACCTAATTGAAAGGCATGTGCGGATGCACAGCCGATTAAACTAGCATATGACATGTTGGATGGCTTGGTCTCACTGGCCATGGAACATTGGATGCTAACCGGATAATATGGACTCGGGAAGATCTGACCGGATTTGACATAGTCGGATCCGAGTCGAGATAAGGTCTGTGTCGAACAAATGTGACTATGAGACGCATCGATAGGTCATCTGTGAGTCTCTAGTACTGCATATGTTCTGTGTCCTAAGACCTGAGCTGGCACTTGTACTCGGGATGGTGACAGACATGCTTTGGGCCAACTAAATGCTACTCTGTAACTGGGTATTTAATAAAGGTAAGTTTCAGCCTTGTCCAGACCAATGTTGCGAGACATGGTCGAGCAAGATGGGATTTTCCCCTCCGATCAGAAGAGATATACTCTGGGCCACTCATGTGATCTGAGCTGGATAAGCATGGCCATGCGACAAGGATTATGAGAAAATCCGGTTTGTGGTCGGCATCACTGGAACGAGAAAGAGGTCGGTCTAGCACAAGGATGATAGACTCGCCTTGATCCCGACAACATATATCGTGTGGCAAAGGGAATATAAGTGTGACATGTTGTACAAGTTTGCCATTCAGAATCATTGTCTACTTGCTGGTCGGCACGCCTTTCTAGAGGCCGCTACCAACCGAGCAGGTCGGAGGTGATCTGACGTGCAACCAAGATGACAAAGTTTTTATTGCTTGGAATGGGGTCTTCCTTGAGAAAGAGTTTCTCAGTCGAGAATCCAATGGGAGGACGGTCTGACTCAAAGAAATTCAAGGACCACTCGGGGACGACTCCGCTGATGATGAGATCATACCGGAGTCGGTCAGGGAACCCGTAGTTGAGTCGGCGCCAAAACCACAGAGGTTGAAAAGATTGCACGGAGTGGATGATGTGTTGTCGCTATAAAGCGACGAGCCGGCCATGTATGCGGAAGCGATGGCGAACCTAGATTCCGAGGCATGGCTGGAGCCATGAGGTCCGAGTTAAAGTCAATGGATAAGAATCAAGTCTGGGACTTGGTTGATCCACCACCTGGCGTAACAGCCATTGGTTGCAAATGGGTCTTTAAGAACAAAACCAATGTGGATGGAAAATTTCAGATCCAGAAAGCTCGACTTGTCGCCAAAGGTTATGGAAAAGTTCAAGGAATTGACTACGACGAGACTTACTCGTCGGTAGCGATGCTGAAGTTTGTGAGGATCGTACTAGCTATAGCTGCATATTTTGCTTATGAGATATGGGAGATGGATGTCAAAATGGTTATCCTTCACAGAAATTTAACCAAGAACGTGTATATGATATAGCCCGAGGGTTTTGTCAATCGGACTAGCGCTAGTAAGGTATGCAAGCTCAAGAGATACATTTATGGGTTGACGCAAGCATCTCGGAGCTATAATATTCGTTTTGATGAGGTCGTTACTAGTTTCGGTTTCATCAAAAGCAAAGAGGACACTTGTTTATACAAGCAGTTAAGTGGGAGCTCAATGGTGTTTCTGACCTTGTATGTGGATGATATACTATTGACCGGAAATGATTTTTCGATGCTGAACTCGGTCAAGGAGTCATTGAATGACAAGTTTTCGATGAAGGACCTCGGTGAGGCAGTGTATATTTTTAGGCATTAATATCTATAGAGATAGATCGAGGAGGTTGTTCAGCTTGAGCTAGTGTATGTACATAGATAAAGTGTTGAAGTGGTTCAACATGAGTGAGGTGAAGAAAGGCTTCTTCCAACTCTCACATGGTATAAGGCTAAGCGAGACTCGGAGTCCTTCGACATCTGATGAGCGAAGCAGGATGAGTCAGATTTCATATGCCTCGGCAATCGGATCAATCATGTATGCCATGAAATGTACTTGGCCTGATGTTGCTTTTGCAATAAGCTTAACAAGCAGATACCAGGCCAACCTGGTTAGAGTCACTGGGTAGCCGTGAAAACTATTCTGAAGTACCTGAAAAGGACTAAAGAGATGTTCCTACTTTATGGAGGTGAGGAGGAGCTCTGCATAAAGGGTTACGCCGATGCTAGTATCCAAATCGATAAAGATGATTGTCGATCACAGTTCGGATTCATGCATGTCATGAATAGAGGAGCAGTGAGCTGGACAAGTGACAGATACGGTGGCCGATTCTACCACAGAAGCCGAATACATTGCGATTGGTGAAGCTGCAAAGGAAGGTGTTTGGATCCGGAACTTTCTGGATAATCTTGGTATTTTCCCAGCCTCGGTAAAACCATTGAACTTTTATTGTAATAATTTTGGTGCCATCGCACAAGCCAAGGAGCCAAGGAACCACCACAAGACCAGACACATTGATCGAAAATATTGCCCGGTGCAAAAGATCGTAAAAGAGTGGTGATATAGAGTTATGCAAAATTCACACGGATGGTAATGTTGCAGATTCGTTGACTAGGCCATTTCCAACACCCAAGGAATTAGATGTCTATTTGATTGACTCTAGTGCAAGCGAGAGACTGTTGGAGATATGCCTTAGAGGAAATCATGTATGCTAATACTTTCTATGTGTTTATGAATAAAGATTGTCTTTGGACATTATCAATGATGTGTACCAACAAGTACATGACTTGTTTGTGGGACTATGCATTATATGATGATTGCCCTAAAAGGTGTTGGGGAACGTAGTAATTTCAAAAAATTTCCTACGCACACGCAAGATCATGGTGATGTATAGCAACGAGAGGGGAGAGTGTTGTCTACATACCCTTGTAGACCCGAAGCGGAAGCGATCACAACGTAGAGGAAGTAGTCGTCGTTCTCCTCGCGATCCGACCGATCCGGCGCCGTTACTCCGACGCCCGAGTTCTTGACACACGTACAGCTCGATGGCGTCCCTCGTACTCCGATCCAGCCGAGTGTCGAGGAGAGTTCCACGACCTGACGGCGTGGTGGCGATCTTGATGTTTCACCGGCGCGAGGCTTCGCTTAAGCTTCGACGGTATAACCGAGGTGGAATATGGTGGAGGGGGCACCGCACGGTTAAGAACGATCTCACGATCAACTTGTGTGTTCCAAGGTGCCCCCTGCCCCGTATATAAAGGAGCCGGGGAGGGGGCGGCGGCCAAGGAGGGCGCTGCCAGGAGTCCTACTCCCTCCGGGAGTAGGATTCCCCAATCCTAGTCCAACTAGGATTCCTGGAGGGAAAGAGAGAGAGGGGGCGGCCCCTTCTCCTAGTCCTAGTAGGACTAGGGAAGAGGCGCTGCCAGCCTTGGGCTGCCCTCCTCCTTTCCACTAAGGCCCATCGAGGCCCATTTACCTCCGGGGGTTCCGGTAACCTCCGGTACTCAGAAAATTCCGTTTTACTCGAACCATTCGAACTCCAAACATAGGCTTCCAATATATCAATCTTTATGTCTCGACCATTCCGAGACTCCTCGTCATGTCCGTGATCACATCCGGACTCGAACTCCTTCGATACATCAAAATACATAAACTCATAATAAGCTGCCATCGAAACCTTAAGCGTGCGGACCCTACGGTTCGAGAACAATGTAGATATGACCTAGAACCATTCACGGTCAATAACCAACAGCGGGACCTGGATGCCCATATTGGTTCCTACATATTCTACGAAGATCTTTATCGGTCGGACGCATAACAACATACGTTGTTCCCTTTGTCATCGGTATGTTACTTGCGAGATTCGATCGTCGGTATCCAATACCTAGTTCAATCTCGTTACCGGCAAGTCTCTTTACTCGTTCCGTAATACATCATCTCACAACTAACTCATTAGTTGTAGTGCTTGCAAGGCTTCATGATGTGCATTACCGAGAGGGCCCAGAGATACCTCTCCGACTATCGGAGTGACAAAACCTAATCTCAAATACGCCAACCCAACATCCGCCTTTGGAGACACCTGTAGTACTCCTTTATAATCACCCGATTCGTTGTGACGTTTGGTAGCACCAAAGTGTTCCTCCGTAAACGGAGTTGCATAATCTCATAGTTACGAGGAACATGTATAAGTCATGGATAAAAGCGGTAGCAACATACTAAGCGATCGTGTGCTAAGCTAAGGGAATGGGTCATGTCAATCAGATCATTCTACTAATGATGTGACCTCATTAATCAAATAACAACTCCTTTGTTCATGGTTAGGAAACATAACCATCTTTGATTAACAAGCTAGTCTAGTAAAGGCATACTAGTGACATCTTGTTTTGTCTATGCATTCACACATGTATCATGTTTCCGGTTGATACAATTCTAGCATGAATGATAAACATTTATCATGAAATAAGGAAATAAATAATAACTTTATTATTGCCTCTAGGGCATATTTCCTTGATCTCCCACTTGCACTAGAGTCAATAATCTAGATTACACAAGAATGATTCTAACACCCATGGAGTCTTGGTGCTGATCATGTTTTGCTCGTGGAAGAGGCTTAGTCAACGGTTCGCAACATTCAGATCCGTATGTATCTTGCAAATCTCTATGTCTCGATCGGACTAAGTCCGGATGGAATTGAAGCGTCTCTTGATGTGCTTGGTCCTCTTGTGAAATCTGGATTCCTTTGCTAAGGCAATTGCTCGATATTGTCACGAAGATTTTCATTGGACCCGATGCACTAGGTATGACACCTAGATCGGATATGAACTCCTTCATCCGACTCCTTCATTAGCTGCTTCGAAGCTGCTATGTATTCCGCTTCACATGTAGATCCCGCCTGACGCTTTGTTTAGAACTGCACCAACCGACAGCCTCCGTTTAGTGTAAATCGTATCCGGTCTGCGATTTAGAATCGTCCGGATCGGTGTCAAAGCTTGCATCAACGTAACTGTTCATTTATGAGCTCTTTGTCACCTCCATATCGAGAAACATATCCTTAGTCCTTTTCGTATTTCAGATGTTCTTGACCGCTGTCCAATGATCCACTCTGGATTACTTTGGTACCTCCTGCTAGGCTTATAGCAAGGCACACATCAGTGCCGTGCACAGATTGCATACATGATAGAGCCTATGGCTGAAGCATAGGAACATCTTTCATTTTCTCTCTATCTTCTGCGGTGGTCGGGCATTGAGTCGACTCAACTTCACACCTTGTAACACAGGCAAGAACCCTTTCTTTGCTTGGTCCATTTTGAACTTCTTCAAAACTTTGTCAAGGTATGTGCTTTGTGAAAGTCAATTAAGCGTCTTGATCTATCTCTATAGATCTTAATGCCCAATATGTAAGCAGCTTCACCGAGGTCTTTCATTGAAAAACTCTTATTCAAGTATCCCTTTATGCTATCCAGAATTCTATATCATTTCCGATCAGCAATATGTCATCCACATATAATATCGTAAATGCTACTGAGCTCCCACTCACTTTCTTGTAAATCAAAGCTTCTCCAAAAGTCTACAAAACCCAAATGCTTTGATCACACTATCAAAGCGTTTATTCCAACTCGAGATGCTTGCACCAGTCCATAGATGGATCGCTGGAGTTTGCATACTTTGTTAGCTCCTTTTGGATCGATAAAACCTTCGGTTGCATCATATACAACTCTTCTTCCGTAAATCCATTCAGAATGCGTCTTTACATCCATTTGCCAAATTTCATAATCATAAAATCGGCAATCGCTAACATGATTCGGACGGACTTAAGCATCGCTTCGGTGAGAAGGTCTCATCGTAGTCAACCCCTTGAACTTGTCGAAAACCTTTTGCGACAAGTCGAGCTTTATAAACGATAACATTACCGTCGTCGGTCTTCTTCTTGAAGATCCACTTGTTTTCTATTGCTTGCCTACCCTCGGGCAAGTCAACCAAAGTCCACACTTTGTTTTCATACATGGATCCCATCTCGATTTCATGGCCTCAAGCCATTTTGCGAATCTGGGCTCACCATCGCTTCTTCATAGTTTGTAGGTTCATCATGATCTAGTAGCATGACTTCCGAACAGGATTACCGTACCACTCGGTGCGGATCTTACTCGTTGATCTACGAGGTTCTGCGATAACTTGATCTGAAGTTTCATGATCAACATCATTAACTTCCTCACTACTTGGCGTAGGTGTCTCGAAACTGGTTTCTGCGATTTAACTACTTTCAAGTAAGGGAGAAGGTACTATTACCTCATCAAGTTCCACTTTCCTCCCACTCACTTCTTTCGAGAGAAACTCCTTCTCTAGAAAGGATCCATTCTTAGCAACGAATGTTTTGCCTTCGGATCTGTGATAGAAGGTGTACCCAACTGTCTCCTTTGGGTATCCTATGAAGACACATTTCTCGATTTGGGTTCGAGCTTATCGGTTGAAGCTTTTTCACATAAGCATCGCATCCCCAAACTTTAAGAAACGACAACTTTGGTTTCTTGCTAAACCATAGTTCATAAGGTGTCGTCTCAACGGATTTCGACGGTGTTCTATTCAGTGTGAATGCGGCTGTCTCTAGAGCATAACCCCAAAACGATAGCGGTAAATCAGAAGAGACATCATAGATCGTACCATATCTAGTAAAGTACGATTACGACGTTCGGACACACCATTTCGCTGTGGTGTTCCGGGTGGCGTGAGTTGCGAAACTATTCCACATTGTTTCAAATGTAGACCAAACTCGTAACTCAAATATTCACCTCCACGATCAGATCGTAGAAACTTAATTTTCTTGTTACGATGATTTTCAACTTCACTCTGAAATTCTTTGAACTTTTCAAATGTTTCAGACTTATGTTTCATTAAGTAGATATACCCATATCTGCTTAAGTCATCTGTGAAGGTGAGAAAATAACGATATCCGCCACGAGCCTCAACATTCATCGGACCACATACATCTGTATGTATGATTTCCAACAAATCTGTTGCTCTCTCCATAGTACCGGAGAACGGTGTCCTAGTCATCTTGCCCATGAGGCACGGTTCGCAAGTGCCAAGTGATTCATAATCAAGTGACTCTAAAAGTCCATCGAGATGGAGTTTCTTCATGCGCTTTACACCGATATGACCTAAGCGGCGATTGCCACAAATAAGTTGCACTATCATTATCAACTCTGCATCTTTTGGTTTCAACATTATGAATATGTGTATCACTACTATCGAGATTCATAAGAAATAGACCACTCCTCAAGGGTGCATGACCATAAAAGATATTACTCATATAAATAGAACAACCATTATTCTCTCGATTTAAATGAATAACCGTCTCGCATCAAACAAGATCCAGATATAATGTTCATGCTCAACGCAGCACCAAATAACAATTATTTAGGTCTAAAACTAATCCGAAGGTAGATGTAGAGGTAGCGTGCCGACCGCGATCACATCGACTTTGGAACCATTTCCCACACGCATCGTCACCTCGTCCTTTGCGGTGTTAAGCAATCCGTAGTCCTGTTTGAGTTGCAAATATTAGCAATGAACCAATATCAAATACCAGTGCTCTGCGAGCTCTAGTAAGGTACACATCAATAACATGTATATCACATATACCTTTGTTCACCTTGCCATCCTTCTTATCCGCCAAATACTTGGGGCAGTTCCGCTTCAATGACCAGTCGCTTGCGGTAGAAGCACTCGATTTCAGGTTTAGGGCTAGACTTGGGTTTCTTCTCCGAGCAAAGAACTTGCTTGCTGTTCTTCTTGAGATTCCCTTCTTCTTCCCTTTGCCTTTCTTCTTGAAACTAGTGGTCTTATTGACCATCAACACTTGATGCTCCTTCTTGATTTCTACCTCCGCAGCTTTTAGCATTGCGAAGAGCTCGAGCATAGTCTTTACTAACCCTTGCATATTATAGTTTATCACGAAGCCTTTGTAGCTTGGTGGCGTGATTGGAGAATTCATCAATGACACAATCATCCGGAAGATTAACTCCCAATTGTGTCAAGTGATTGTAGTACCCGGACATTACGAGTATATGCTCACTAATGTAACTGTTCTCTCCTCCATCTTGCAGCTATAGAACTTATTGGAGACTTCATATCTCTCAATCCGGGCATTACATTTGGAATATTAACTTCAACTCTGGAACATCTCATATGCTCCATGACGTTCAAAACGTCGTTGAAGTCCCGGTTCTAAGCCGTAAAGCATGGCACATTGAACTATAGAGTAGTCATCGCTTTGCTTTGCCGACGTTCATAACATCTGGCGTTGCTCAAAGAAGAGGCACTGTCACCTAGCGGTGCATCCAGGGCGTAGCTCTTACGTGCAGAATGAGGATGATCCTCAAATTCGGACCCGATCCGTGTAATTGCTACCATCATCTTTCAACTTTGCTTTCTCAAGGAACGCATTAAAATTCAACGGAACAACAAAGACGAGCCATCTATCTACAATCAAACATAAACAAGCAAGATACTATCGGTACTAAGTTCATGATAAATTTAAGTTCAATTAATCATATTACTTAAGAACTCCCACTTAGAAAAACATCTCTCTAGTCATCTAAGTGATCACGTGATCCAAATCAACTAAACCATAACCGATCATCACGTGAAATGGAGTAGTTTTCAATGGTGAACATCTTATGTTGATCATATCTACTATATGATTCACGCCGACCTTTCGGTCTCCGTGTTCCGAGGCCATATCTGCATATGCTAGGCTCGTCAAGTATAACCCGAGTATTCTGCGTGTGCAAAACTGGCTTGCACCCGTTGTAGATGGACGTAGAGCTTATCACACCGATCATCACGTGGTGTGCAGGCACGACGAACTTTGGCAGCGGTGCATACTCGGGAGAACACTTCTTGATTATTTAGTGAGAGATCATCTTATAATGCTACCGTCAATCAAAGCAAGATAAGATGCATAAAAGGATAAACATCACATGCAAATCAATATAAGTGATATGATATGGTCATCATCATCTTGTGCTTCACGATCTCCATCTTGCGGCACCACCATGATCACCATCGTCACCGGCGCGACACCTTGATCTCCATCGCAGCATCGTTGTCGTCTCGCCAAACTTATGCTACTACGACTATCGCTACCGCTTAGTGATAAAGTAAAGCATTACAGGCGATTGCATTGCATACAATAAGCGACAACCATATGGCTCCTGCCATTGCCGATAACCGGTTACAAAACATGATCATCTCATACAATAAAATATAGCATCACGTCTTGACCATATCACATCACAACATGCCCCGCAAAAACAAGTTAGGCGTCCTCTACTTTGTTGTTGCAAATTTTACGTGGCTGCTACGGGCTTAAGCAAGAACCAGTCTCACCTCGCATCAAAACCACAACGATACTTCGTCAAATAGACTCCGTTTAACCTTCTCAAGGACCGGCGTAGCCACACTCAGTTCAACTAAAGTGAGAGAGACAGCACCCACCACCACCTTTAAGCAACGAGTGCTCACAGCGGTGAAACCAGTCTCGCGTAAGCGTCTGGCGTAATGTCGGTCCAGGCGCTTCATCTCACAATACCGCTGAACCAAAGTATGACATGCTGGTAGGTAGTATGACTTGTATCGCCCACAACTCACTTGTGTTCTACTCGTGCAAAACATCAAACCATAGAAAAACCTAGGCTCGGATGCCACTGTTGGGGAACGTAGTAATTTCAAAATTTTCCCACGCACACGCAAGATCATGGTGATGTATAGCAACGAGGGGAGAGTGTTGTCTACATACCCTTGTAGACCCGGCGGAAGCGATCACAACGTAGAGGAAGTAGTCGACGTTCTCCTCGCGATCCGACCGATCCGGCGCCGTTACTCCGGCGCCCCGAGTTCTTGACACACGTACAGCTCGATGGCGTCCCTCGTACTCGATCCAGCCGAGTGTCGAGGAGAGTTCCACGAGACGACGGCGGGTGGCGATCTTGATGTTTCACGGCGCGAGGGCTTCGCCTAAGCTTCATGACAGTATAACCGAGGTGGAATATGGTGGAGGGGCACCGCTGCGGTTGAGAAACGATCTCACGATCAACTTGTGTGTTCAAGGTGCCCCCTGCCCGTATATAAAGGAGCCAGGGGGGGGGCCATGGCCAAAGGAGGCGCGCCAGGAGTCCTACTCCTCTGGGAGTAGGATTCCCCAATCCTAGTCCAACTAGGATTCCTGAGGGGGAAAAGAGAGAGGGGGGTCGGCCCCTTCTCCTAGTCCTAGTAGGACTAGGGAAGGGGGGCGCGCCAGCCTTGGGCTGCCCCTCCTCCTTTCCACTAAGGCCCATCGAGGCCCATTTACCTCCCGGGGGGTTCCGGTAACCTCCCGGTACTCCGGTAAATTCCCGTTTTCGCCCGGAACCATTCCGAACTCCAAACATAGGCTTCCAATATATCAATCTTTATGTCTCGACCATTCCGAGACTCCTCGTCATGTCCGTGATCACATCCGGGACTCCGAACTCCTTTGATACATCAAAATACATAAACTCATAATAACTGTCATCGAAACCTTAAGCGTGCGGACCCTACGGTTCGAGAACAATGTAGATATGACCTAGAACCATTCACGGTCAATAACCAACAGCGGGACCTGGATGCCCATATTGGTTCCTACATATTCTACGAAGATCTTTATCGGTCAGACCGCATAACAACATACGTTGTTCCCTTTGTCATCGGTATGTTACTTGCCCGAGATTCGATCGTCGGTATCAATACCTAGTTCAATCTCGTTACGGCAAGTCTCTTTACTCGTTCCGTAATACATCATCTCACAACTAACTCATTAGTTGTAGTGCTTGCAAGGCTTCATGATGTGCATTACCGAGAGGGCCCAGAGATACCTCTCCGACTATCGGAGTGACAAAACCTAATCTCAAAATCGCCAACCCAACATCGCCTTTGGAGACACCTGTAGTACTCCTTTATAATCACCCGATTCGTTGTGACGTTTGGTAGCACCAAAGTGTTCCTCCGTAAACGGAGTTGCATAATCTCATAGTTACAGGAACATGTATAAGTCATGGATAAAAGCAGTAGCAACATACTAAGCGATCGTGTGCTAAGCTAAGGGAATGGGTCATGTCAATCAGATCATTCTACTAATGATGTGACCTCATTAATCAAATAACAACTCCTTTGTTCATGGTTAGGAAACATAACCATCTTTGATTAACAAGCTAGTCTAGTAAAGGCATACTAGTGACATCTTGTTTTGTCTATGCATTCACACATGTATCATGTTTCCGGTTGATACAATTCTAGCATGAATGATAAACATTTATCATGAAATAAGGAAATAAATAATAACTTTATTATTGCCTCTAGGGCATATTTCCTTCAAAAGGTCCCAGGTGGAAAGGGTTCTCTGGACGCACAGCTGACTAGACTAGCATATGATACAGTGGATGGCTTGGTCTCGCTGGCCATGGAGCATTGGATGCTAACCAGATAATATGGACTCGGGAAGATCTGGTCGGATTTGACATAGTCAGTTCCGAGTCCAGATAAGGTCCAAGTCGGACAGACCCAACTACGAGACACAGTGATAGGTCATTTGTGAGTCTCTAGTACAACATATGTTCTATGTCCTAAGACCTGAGCCGGCGCATGTACTCGGGATGGTGACAGACCTGCTTTGGGCTAACCAAATGCTACTTCATAGCTGGGTAGTTATAAAGGTAGGTTTCGAGCTTGTCCAGACCCATGCTACAAGACATGGTTGAGCAAGATGGAATTTGCCCCTCCAATCAGGAGAGATATGCTTTGGGCCCCTCGTGTGACGCGACCTAGATAAGCATGGCCATGCGACAAGGATTATGAGACAATCCGCTTTGTGCTCGGCATCACTTGAACGACAAAGAGGTCGGGCTAGCATAAGGATGACATACTCGCCTTGAGTCCTACAACATATATCGTGTGGCAAAGGGAACAGAAGTGTGACATGTTGTATAGGTTCGCCAACCGGCTTCATTGTCTACTTGATGGTCGTCACGCCTTGCTAGATGCCGCTACCAACCGAGCAAGTCGGAGGTGATCCGACCTATGACCAAGACGACTTGAACCTAAAGGGTCGCGCGCTTAAGGGAAGGAACATGTGAGGCTGGATCCGACTCCATAAGTCAAATGTGATCCTACTCGGGCTCGGATCCAGGCCGAACAGACTTTGGGCTTTAGAATCCATGCAAGGCCCAAATGTTGAGCCCGGGACAGATGCCTATATATAGTGGAGGTGCGACATATGGTATCATTTGATCGCTTCGGCGCCTTCACTATGGCTTTACATGTGTTGCAACTAGCCACCTCCACTCGCCGCTGGTTGTTGATTGGAATTAGCAGTCCGCCACTCGGTGTTTCTCCTGCACGCACGAATACCATTAGAGGCGGTGCACTTGCGCCGCTCCGGCAACCCTATTCATGGGATGCGATCGGCTACGTAGGAGATCAAGGCGGAGACGACTCTGGAGACGCACTGCCCCACCTCTACTTCTGTTGCACGGCACTGCATGTCTAGTGGTAACAATCCATGATCCACTCCCATAGCATGTTCCTGGATGTTCCGCGGGTAGGAATTTTTAATTTGTAGTCGATGCATCCTATCGTAGAACCTAACAGTCTGAATAGAGCACCCTACCATTGAGTTTGCTGATTTGTGTTGTCTGGGTCATTTCAATATTTTTGAAGGGGTGATAATAAATAAAAATTTAGAAGAATATAGATAAATTAAAAAGAATGCATGTTTTTCTCATATTTGCTAATTCTCAATTAGGTATGTATTTGGCCATCTCCATCGTTGAGCGCTAGTGGATGGCGCCAGGATGGTTTTCGTGGCTATTCGGTAGTTGCACTTTCGATACTACTAGCCATACCCGCACGGCGGCACGCCGCGCCCTGTTGATACATTACATGCATATATATAGTATTTTGGCTCATGTAATAAAAAAAATCAGAGCTTCATGTGTATAAGTTTGTAGTTATAAAGCAGTTTACAAGAAGGCAAATTATATATGCACATAAATAACTTGAAAAGGATACATTTATTATCACCATGAGTGTTACCTCTTGCTAGATTGAAAGCATACATTGCCATTTCAATAGATTTGCCGCACGCATGGCAACACAACATTGTGAGAATAATATATTACAAAATCCATTGCTAACATGCAACACATTTCGACATGATGCATAGACGGGGCATGTCGTTGATACGTGGTGTTTCTACATGTTGTCTTTGTTGTATGCATTTTCTCGGTAACAAACAAAGAAGTCAATGTGTACTACAAAAATTGTGAAAGACACATAGGCACATTGGTAGTTTAGCACCTTGCTGAAATAGCAACGATCACAAATCACAAAAGAGAGACTTCATTGATTACTTCGATATCATGTTAGTTTAGCATATTGTCGGGATTGCGTAATCAGCATGACATTGTACTGCAATCCAACATTCAACCATATTTTATCTCAATTCTAACAAAGAAATTTCAAAATGCTCGCCTCAGTGAGATCATATTGGTACAAGAAGCATGATCAAGTGAAAACACTAAAAGAGTGACAACACTTTGGTATATGAATTTGGTAAGGATCTGTCTAGGTCTCAGTCGACTGAGACTTCGCGAAGTCTCAGTCGAATGACATCATCCTACGCAGATTAGGCCCGTCTTACCTTCCCTCCCTGTTGGGTTTTAATTTCCCCGTGGTGGGCTTGGGGCGTGGGTTTGTTTGTTTGTCTTTTTTGTGTTGTCTGTTTGTTTGGCCCGTTTTACCTCCCTCCTTGTCCAGGCGCAGCAAAAAGATAGCAGAAAAATGTAATGGCCCATTTTTGTAGCTAAACGACAGGAAAAACTTTCGTTCCTGTGCCAGTTCTTCGTTCCTTCTTTGTGACAACACCACCCAGGCAAAATCCTCAACCCGCTGCGTCCATGGATCCATCTACAGCTCCTCCCTTTTCATGTTCTTGTTCCCCTGTTAATTTTGGATCTGAAAAACTTGTGATTTCCTTCTTACTTCTCTTATTTTTTTTCCCAGCAATCTTGGAGCAGTATGGCACTTTCCTGATGGGCACACATGTTGGTCTCTGAGAAAAACTCATGGGAAAACTTCGTCTATCTCAGCATGTTGTTCAATCTCCCTGAAAAAAATTCAATTTTTTTTAGATATACCTACATGTTGTTCATTCTGTCTCAGCATGCTGCACATGTAGTAGTTGATTAACAGATGGTAAATTCCATGATGGTGCTTTTTCCATATGTTCAGTCAAACTACTACAAAAGCTCCAGGAAAAAAAGCACACAGTAGAAACAGACATGGCTGAAAGTTATGATCTATTCCTTGGATTCCCAGATTTACACTTTGGGGTGGAGGACTGTCTATCTTGAATGCACTATTTTGACCAAAAAAATATACTTAGCATGGTGAAACACTTGTTTTGGACAGAGAAAATTTGAATCTTTCATTCCTTGCTTGCCAAAAAATTATAGAATGAAGAAGGAAAAAAAGATCAATCTTTCTGTCCTTGACACATAATAAAACTGATGAATGTGGTTGTTTGTATAATGCAGAAAAATAAAAAAGATATCTCATGCATTCAGATTGACACATACTGTTTCCTGCATTTTGTGTAGCATCCGAAGAATACTTTGGCACAAAAAATTCCATACAGTCGTGCTCCAACTCCGCATAGTTTGCTGACCCCAATTCAGGTGAGATGGAAAAAAATGCAAAAAAAAATTCCTTAGATTGTAATTACATATCCTTGTGGGTGACAACAAAAATGAAAAGGGCACAAAAGTTAAATAACAGTAAACTGACGAAAACATGATTTTGTGTTTGCAGCAGCCATACCTTGGTATCCCACATGTGTAACTGCAGCAAGCTGGGATGCATCTAGCATTCCAACCATCTTCAATTACATTAGCACCACATGTACTAGCTTTTCATGGCAAAAAAAGGAAAGATTGTCCCCTCTATAAGTTCTCTGCTTTGATGAATAATGTGGAACTCCGTTGCACACCCTTGTAACTATGAAAAAAAAAGAGAAAGAAACAAACTTAAATTATTATCAAATTCTACCATACAGAAAGTAAAAAATGCAGGAAATGAATTTCCTTGGAGGTAGCAACATGAGTTACACACAGTTGTTCATGGCTGCTAGTCAAGAGGTACTATAAAGTGCCTTTTTTATTGATGTTGAGATGTATAAGGGGAAAACATGGGGAAAATGACAAAAAGGAAAATGGAAATTACATTACATGTTTTGTGGTGACAGACTAGAATTGGTGGATTCCAACATTTTGGTCAGCAACAAGTTTCTGGTGGCAGGGGGTTTTCGTACAAATAAAATTGACTCATTTACATATGTACATATTCCCCTCAGTCCTTTGCCCTATGTGTGACAATAAAAATGTCCTCATTTCTTATTCTTCTTATTACTATGTAGAATGACATGTGCATGTTAACCGAACGGTATGGGCGTTTGCAAGGACAAAACGACAGGGGGCAACCAACAGCATGCAGAAAATGTGGTGGGCAGAAGGTTTCCCTAGTTGGAGCTAGGATGGCAACACAACTGAAGAACATGCAGGTTGTAGCTACCAACCTAGATACACAGAACAAAACATCAATGACGATGATTTAGAATTTGATGAAGGTGAGGATGACTTGGAGTATGATGAAGCCGTTGCTGGTTCTACCCATGAACCTAGTTTCGCAGAGGGGAGTTTTGATGATGATTTGGATGATGATTGACATGAAACTGGCCCCCTTTCTCTTCCCATCGCCCCTCCGACAAAAAGAAAGACACCAGTTGTAACTATGTTGGGAGGCATGCAGTTGCATGACTATAGTTGGACATGCAACTGGCGCCCTCTCTCTCCCAGCCGCCCCTCAAACAAAACAAAGGCCCCCCAGTTGCAACCAAGTTAGAGGACATGCAGTTGCGTGACTATAATTTGACATGCAACTGGCTCCCTCTCTCTTACCTCTTACCCCCATCCCCTGAGAAAAACAAAGGCCCCCAGTTGCAACTATGTTGGAAGAAAAGCAGTTGTGTGATTGTAGTTGCAATCATGTTGGAAGGCATGCAGTTGCGTGGCTAGTATGAGAGGCGCAACTGGCCCCTCATGTCGCCGGTCCCTTCGACAAAACAAAAGCCCAATTGCAACCAAGTTAGAAGACATGCAGCTGCGTGACTAGTGTAGGACTTGCAACTAGCCCCTCTCATTGTTGGGCCTCTTCGACAAAAACAAAAACCCAGTTGCAACCAAGTTAGAAGACGTGTAGTTGCGAGCATGTTGTGAGACATGCAGTTGTGTGACTATAGTTGGGCGTGCAACTGCCCCCCTCTCCTTCCCGCCGCCCCGTTTGACAAAACAAAGGCCCTAGTTGCAACCAAGCTAGAAGGCATGCAGTTGCGTGCCTAGTGTAGGACATGCAACTCGCTGCTCTCCTCGTCGGTCCCTCCGACAAAACAAAAGCCGAGTTGCAACCAAGTTAGAAGACATAATGTTGCCACCATGTTGGAAGACATGCAGTTGCTTGACTATAGTTGGACATGCAAATGATGCCTCTCTCTTCCCGCCACCTATTTCAACAATACAAAGGCCCCAGTTGCAATCAAGCTAGAAGAAATGCAGTTCACTGCCTAATATGGGACATGCAACTCGCCCCTCTCCTCGTCGGTCCCTCCGACAAAAAAAAGTTGAGTTACAAGCAAGTTGGAACACATGCAGTTGCATGACTATAGTTGGACATGCAATTGGTGCCCTCTCTCTTCCTGCCACCTGCTTCAACAAAAGAAAGGCCCTACTTGCAACCAAGTTAGAAGACATGCAGTTGCATGCCCTAGTGTAGGACATGCAACTGGCCCCTCTCCTTGTCGGTCCCTCCAACAAAACAAAAGCCCAAGTTGCAATCAAGTTAGAAGACATGTAATTGCAACCATGTTGTAAGACATGCAGTTGCATAACTATAGCTGGGCGTGCAACTGGCCCTACTCTCTCCCTGTCGCGCCCTCCGACAAAAAAAAGCCACTTGTAGTTGCATGACTATAGTTTGACATGCAACTAGCCCCCTCTCTCTTGTCGTCGCCCCCTCCAAAAAACAAAGCCCCCCCATCCTAGTTGCAACTATGTTTGGAAGACATGCAAGTTCCGTGACTACAGTTTGACATGCAACTGACCCCCCTCTCTCTTCCCGTCGCTCCCTCCAAGAAAACAACGGGCCCCATTTGCAACTATTTTTGAAGACATGACTATAGTTGGACCTGAAACTAGCTCCTCTCCTTGTCAGTCCCTCTAACAAAGCAAAAGCCCAGTTGCGACCATGTTAGAAGACATGCAGTTGCATGACTAGTGTGGGACATGCAACTGACCCCTCTCCTCATCGGTCCTGTCGACAAAAACAAAAGCCTAGTTGCAACCATGTTAGAAGACATGCAGTTGCATGACTAGTGTGGGACATGCAACTAACCCCTCTCCTTATAGGTCCCGCCGACAAAAACAAAAGCCTAGTTGCAACCAAGTTAGAAGACATGAGTTGCGTGACTAGTGTGGGGCATGCAATTGGGACCTCTCATCATCTGTCCCTCTAATAAAAAAAACATAGTTACAACCAAGTTAGAAGACGTGTAGTTGCAACTACGTTGGAAGACATGTCGTTACGTGACTATAGTTGGACATGCAACTAGCGCCCTCTCTCTTCCCACTGCCCCCTCCGACAAAACAAAGGCCTCCCCAGTTGCAACTATGTTGGAAGACATGCAGTTGCGTGACTATAGTTGGACATGCAACAGATTCCCTCTCTCTTCCAGCCGCCCCTCCAACAAAAAATAGGGATCCCAGTTGCAACTATGTTGGAAGACATGCAGTTGCGTAAATACAATTGGGCATGCAACTGGCCCCTCCCCTCGTCGGTCCCTCTGACAAAACAAAAGCGTGGTTGCAAGCATAGTTGGAAGACATGCAATTGCGACCGAGGAATGCAACTGAGCCCCCTCCCTCTCTGTTGTCCCCTCTATTGTAGTTTGTTGTACATGCAACTAGTCCTCTTCTCATCGGTCCCTTGCGATGAAAAACAAAAGGCACAAAAATGCACCCTAGTTAGAACACATGCAGTTGCATGACTACACTTGGGCATGCAAACCAAAATTAGAAAAAACATGCGAACTGCTCCCCTCTCTCTCTCCTCATCGACTCCTCCAACAAAACAAAGCCCCAATTGCAACCATGTTGGAAAAGACATACAGTTGCAGTCGCGTACAACACTTACAGATGCATGACTAGTGTACATCCGTTTGTTTGCCATAAACTTCAGCCTATCTCTTGTCGGGTTGTTGAAACGAAACCTTTTGTTGCATGACACAACCTGTTTTGTTGAACAGAAAAACAAAAAAACAAAAAGTGTAGTAAATAATCATTGTAAAAAAAATACAAAAGGCATCCTCATGGTTATGAAAAAAATATCATGGCTGAGAAAATGTAGTAAAAATCCCTATTATGATAGTAAGTGTGTTTCTCCTCTTTAGCCACACGTGCAGAGCTTAGCGTGTGATGGATAACAAAAAAGAATGTAACAAAAGATACATCAAATAAATAAACGATCATGAATCTGCCTGATACATTGAGCACTGATATAAAAAAGAGAGTCAAGCTGCCTGATACATTGTGATGTGGAGATAAAAAAAGATGAATCTATCAAAAGACAATATTATCTTGATTCATATCCCATCTACGCGATTCTGAGATCCAGCCATTGGAACTGAGATACAAAAAAAATGAACATTGTACGGATTCATACGGTTTCAGCAAAAAAAAAAGAGTGGGAAAACATGCTGCTGCTGGAAACTTAGTTTCATTAATCATTCTCTTTTGATTCCACAAAAAGAGGTATTTGAACATGCTACTGATTAAATAGGGTCTCACAAAAAAAACTGACAAAACAAATAAACATGCCCACTCCTAGTGATAGATTCAGTAGTAATCTCTCATGTTTACAGAGAAAGATTTAAAAAATATATGCTACTAATTAGATAGGGATTCTGAAAAACAAAATAAATATACCCACTCCTACTGATACATTCAGTGATAATTTCTCTTGTTTCTAGAGAAAGATTTAAAAAAACATGCTACTGATTAGATAGGGAACCACTCCTATTGATGGCTCAGTAATAGATATGAGGGGATTTAAGTTCAGTAATAATCCTCAAACATGCAACTGTTTTCACAAAAAAATTGTTATGGCAAAAAGTCTGAAGGAAAAATCATTTACAAAAAATGGACTGAACGACTATATGTTTCAAACTACTAATCTGGACTCAAATCCCCTCATATCTACACACTACATTACCACCGCTTGAATAAAAAAAGTGACGATTCTATGCTTTAAGCTACTAATCTGGACTTGATCCAAGCAAAAAAATGGAACACAAAAATCCCCTCATATCTACACACTACATTACCACCGCTTGAATAAAAAAAGTGACGATTCTACGCTTTAAGCTACTAATCTGGACTTGATCCAAACAAAAAATGGAGCACAAAAATCCCCTCAGATCTGCTGCATCTCGCCAACAAACAAACAAGAAAGAGGAGGGGATAGCACTTACTCCATAGGCAGTGTCGCCCATCCTCTCGCTGGCCATGGAGGAGCACAGCGATTCTCTTCGATTCGCTGCAGAGATCTTCGGATTTCATAGAGAACAATAGAGAGAGAGAGGAAAGAAATGGACTGACCACTGCCGTTCCCCATCCTCTTAATTACCAGGGGGGTATCACTTCCCCTTCCACCTACCCCAGCCCACAAACAAAACACGAGACGCTTGCGTGAATCAAGCCTGGCCCCGACCCCCGAGCATTAGACGACGCTTCAACAAAAAAAACAAAGTAAACGGGCCGGTCCACTGCTTATACAGGCCGAAACAAAAGACAAAGCGGCCAGCGCGAATCTACAAGCAAGACATAGATCGAACGGCTGGCCAGTCGACTGAGACTTCGCGAAGTCTCAGTCGACTGATTTTTAGCAGCTCCGATTTGGTAAAAGCTGCATCGCTAAGTGACCAATAAGTACCTACATCATGAAAGCAAAATCTATGGCTAAATAGTAATGTTTCCCCACGGCAACATTACCTTAATAATTCTATTGTTCGGCAGTAAACCTTCCATGTGTAAAGGAGTATTTGTAGATTATTTCGAAAAATAGAGTACCTCCCATATTAAAAATATATTAAGAAAAGCATGGACATCCAATCATTCATTGGATGGGCAGCAAAGCAAACCTAACATCATCAGAACAAAGGTGGCATACATGCATCAGACCAATTATGTTTAAATGTAATCCCAAAGTTCTTGGCATATAAGGAAATTCCACAATTCCGTTCATACAATTCTGAGTGTGCTACCGAATAGTTCACATGCACGTGGTCACATCACTCGCCATGCACATATGAGCGCCAAACCGACCTATGAGTGGCCAAACCGAAACAAACGGCACAACAAAAATCAGCTTCACAAAAACAACAAAAACAAATCCCGGGATAAATCGCCATGTCCACCCAAGGAGCATACCACTCCGTTACCCATAAGTACAAATAGCAAGCCCATAGAACTTGCTTTGTAAATCAAGTTGAAAAAAATTGCTTGTAAATCCGAAAATACATAAAAACAGAAAGAAAAACTAACCCTTTACTAATACCTTAAGGAATTAATTAGTTTACGACAGTACATGTTGGTGTATCCAATAAAATTTAATAATTAGTTTAGGACAGTACATGTTGGTGTATCCTACAATATGTTCATGCAATGTACAAACTCTGAACAGGAAAGCATCAAGCAAAGGTTCAAAGAGCAGCTAGTACAAAAGTTTGCGGATAGCAATAGGCCAGGCAGCTACTGCTACCACCATTATGTTTTGCAAGCAAGTGCATTTCAGTGCAACACAACATCTCCGACTCTCAACTAATCAGAGACTAAACATTTTCTCCAGAGGACACCGTGCACCGAGTACGGCAACGTGATAGGACGGCGAAGAAGGATTCATATGCTCCAAGATATTCTGCGGGTCAAAGAGAGAAAATGGACCACGTCGCGCACACACTAGTAGAACAGCCGCTCGGGCTTGGGCATGTCCATCGCGACTGCCGCCTCGGAGTCAGGTCAAGGGGAGGAGCAGGTTGGCCAGCGCGTCGTCAATGGATTGTCAAGAATCTGAGGAGGGACTTGTAGGAGAGGAGAAAAGGGAGAAGACATCGCCTCAGTTTGGCCGCTCTAGAGCACGCACACTAACCTGCACCAAGCACGCGCACACTCAGAGTCACACACACACATACACATAGCTCTCGCGCACACACTCAGCTAGCCTAGGCACCACAGAATCAAGAGAGCGACCACGATGCATGCATCCGATGTCGCAGTGCACAGAGGAGTACCGTCGAGCCGAGAACCTTCACGTCCTTCGCGCTGGGAGCCGTGTACGTGCCTTAGAAGCCGGGTAGTCGATGGAATCACGTGCAATGTCGCGGAGGTCAGTCGCCCAGATCTGCACCAGAACGGCACCGCCGCTTGCGCCGGCGCTGTTCGACTCCTTGTACAGCCACGGCGCCTGCACGTCCGCTCCTTTGCCCCGCCGCTCCCGCCGGTAATGCTGCCATGCAGCTGAACCGCCACAACTCATCTGGCGGAAGCTAGTTCGCTACTGCTGTCGCCACCATGTTCACCGTGTTTGGCTGGCCCCATGAGAACAGACGGGGAGCTCCGAAGCTCCATGGCCACCTACGGTTCGTTGCACGCACGGACGCACCACAGGAGATCCACGTCCTGCTGCCGTACCGGATGCCTCCCAGCGAGATCCGCGAGCAGCATCAGTCGCATCCCATCTCTGCCACAGCTGCTCTCGCCATCGCCCTCCACCGCAAGAAACGGTGCATGGTTGTTGCAATGAGGAGGAGAAATCGGGGCAGAGATTGAGCCTTTATATAGGAGCAATACGGCGGTGGATCAAACGAAAACGAACACGTAAGCAACGTCTCTAGATGGAACGATGGAAGCGGCAC